>CM051697.1:4059384-4749384 GCA_028022725.1 Lycodopsis pacificus | reverse complement strand
TCTTGGCTGACGTTTATAAAAGAGCTTAAGCAGCATTAGTGCTGTCATGTCCTCTCAGCAGCTTTCCGTTTCACCTCCATTCACCCCCAGTTCTCTGTGGTAATGCCTGCTCCGGGCTGACCGACGGTGGCAAACACAGGAGAAGCTCTGCTAATAAACCCAGAGCGCACTTTTAGAAACATGTCGATTACCTATGAGGAGATACTCACCAAGTGTACATACTTCTCCGTATCCAGATCTTTAACTAAAAGGAAAGAGACAAAAAGAAGATATATATATACACAGCATGAAACAATGTGCAATCAGCAGGGTGGAGACCTGAGAGAACGAGAGGAGACAGGAGGAGGGAGCACGGAGGAGTGTGACAGATAGGAGGGTGAGAAGGAAAAGAAAAACACAAGAGGGAGATTGACAGGAGAGCAACGGAGATAGAGTACATGCAAGAGGAGAAAGTGATTAAGGTGGACTGTGGGGGGGGGGGGGGGGGAGGGGGGGGGCTGTCTGAGAGAATGAAAGAGAAAGATTACGAGTGAAAGGAGAGAGAAAAGAGAGAGATTAGGGGAGACAGACACACAGAGTCTGTGATTGGTTCTGGAGCCGGTGTAATGAGATGGTAATGCTGGGAGAGAGCATTAAACCGTGCGGGTTTATATATAGATCGAAACACAAACACACCGCGAAAACATATGAATAACCGAATACATGCACACGCATGTCCAAACACAAGCTCCAAGCGTACTAACAAATAGAGTGAATTATTGTACACGGCCAAAGCAGAGACAGGCATTTGTGCGAGTGTGCACACACAAACACACAACAGCAGTGCGAGTGTGCTCTCATTACAGCCGGCTCTGCCAGAGATGCTCTCGCCCGACGGGCCTCGGTCCAGGACCCACAACACTGATCACAGGCAGGCAGGACAGTGTTTTATATTAGCCGGGGAGCACTACAGGCTCATAACACCCCCCTGACGCTTTGAAGAGGGAGCCAGCTTTGGTCCACATAAGCCTTTTTTTTTTTGGCCCAGTATGAATGAGAGGAGAGGCTTTGATGGACAGAGCCTGAGCAGAACTGAGCGCTGGCCTGGTACTGATTATGTAAGGTAGACCCCAGACGCGCGAGCAGACAAGCCCATTAAAAGCTGTATGTAAACTCATCTGTCAACAGGCAGAGCGGTCATTATACTCCGGGTTGAGGCTGGACAATGGGCCCGCTTTTGTTGCATTTTGTTCCCCCACAAGCCGACATGTGCTAATGGAACACATCTACAACGCAGAGAAAGAGCTCTGAATGAAGCGGTCAGCGGAACCTCTATGCAAAGCAGCAGTTGTTGTGATTTATTGGGCGCGAGCGTGTTTAGACGTCCGCTGTGTCTTGTTGGGGTTGGGAGGGTGTATGGTTTCATGCATGTTTACATGCGCGTATCGTGTTCTCGTGATCGAGTGAGCGCGCGTATTTATCCAAGTCTGCGCGACGAAGCGACAGGGCGTGGGTGTGTTTTGTGGGTGACGTACCTCTCCCGAGGGTGTTGTCTCTCTTGTCTTTCATGCTCATGGCCAGCGACGCCCCCTCTGGGATCTGTGAAGGCAGAGACGGAGGGAGAGATGACAGAGGGCACAGGGTCAGGGGTCAGCTGGGGTGCACCAGGACGGCATCATTAAGCATGCCCTCAAGGGGAGTGCAGTGCTGAGAGGTGTGTGTGTGTGTTTGTGTGTGTGTGTGTGTGTGTGTGTGTGTGTGTGTGTGTGTGTGTGTGTGTGTGTGTGTGTGTCAGTCTTGCATCTAGAGTGGTGGCCAGTCTGCAGGAGCCTGGCCGGGCTCATTAAAGTCAACCCGTGGTGAACTGGATTGAACAGCCTTGTCAGTGAACCCAGACTGTTAGTACACGCTGCAGCTCACTGCTTTCACAGCTCCGTCCCGATGGCTCAGCAAAAACTAGACAGAGCACTTAACAAGCACAGGCGCCGGGTGAAAGGTCGAGGGTCACCGAGTAACCGTTTACTCACGCACAAATGAAGGTCAACAAACAAACACATTAGACACAAACTGTTTTTTAAAACATGTCTGGAGTGGATCTTTAAGATAGGTGTTAAAATGTACAATGTAGATATTCAGTAGCAGTTGTTACACATTACAACTAACTTCTTTTTTATTGTAAAACATTCCCTAAATGCTGTACTAAATACACTGTATGTCTAAATACAGAATCTGCACATCGACGGTGTAATTGCAGCCGCTCTGCCACAGCTAGGCTGCAGTGAAGGACCTGAACATAAAGAGAAACATCATACAACAGCACACAAACACAAAGAGAGGCACCTACAGCCGGCACAGAAACCTCCTCCCACCCAGTGACACCCAGTGACAAGGAGTTCTCACCTTCAACACCCCCGCCCGTTGCCGTTACAACATCAGGAACATACAGGTACACCGTGACACCTACAGCGGCGTCACACAAACACACCTGGTAATGGAAGACCGTGTTGAGCTTCTTTCTGCCTTCTTCCATCAGCGAGGAGCTGTCCACGTCCTGCAGAACCTTACTGTTGCTGCCAGAGTCAAACCACTCTGGAGAGGAACGAGAGCGGGGAAGGGACGGGAAGTGATATTAGACAATTTCATCCTAAATTTGGAGAAGAACATGCGAGACGGAGGGCAGCCGTGCTTCCAACTCTCCGTGTCACGACCTGTGGGAATATTCTTGCACCATTAATCAAATCAGCTCTGCAGGCTCCACAGCTTTTGAAAGCAATAACTCTTTGTGATTATGACTGTACACTCTCCTCGATGCATTCTGTCATTTATTATATTGCAGCCTCGGGTTAGTTGGGCTTCATGAGAAGAATTGACCTTTTTGCAAAGGAGATTACTATATCTCAGAGGGCAGGGGAGAGGAGAGGATGGAAATAATCAGAGGAAATGTGCTCTTACCCAGGTCTACATCCTCCGCTCTGGGCCACTGGGAGAATGGCAGGTTTTTATAAAAGGCTTCGAGGATCTTTTCCTTCACCTGGCAGATTGTGTCTGTGTTCATGACCCTGACGGGCAGCGAGTCCATGCCACAGCCCTGGAAGGACACGTTGATGTTCTGCGGAAATAAACAGACAGCAAAACATTTCAAACTCGGCAACGTTTTTGAATTTCAGCACGACCGGGAACTTCACCGGCAGTCGACTTAATTGAAAGTGCGAGTTCGACATTGACCCCCGAGCTGCAGAAAGCAAAGCCGAGGGCGTGAAAGACGAGCTGAGCGTGCGTGAGAGCAGACCTGTGGCTTGGCCTCGATGTTCTCGCGGAGCAGCCACTCCTCGTTGAGGGTGTAGCGGGCCTTCCCTGTGATGGCGTCTATGGAGCCCTTGTTGATCTGCTGCTTGATTGCACACAGCAGCAGGAAGAAAGGCTCACCCACCGTTTCCTGAAGATCGAGAGAGAGAGAGAGAGAGAGAGGTGGAGTCAAACATCAGACATGCTGTTAATCTTCTTAATCAAACCGGCCTCGTAGCTTCCCCGAGCGTCACCTTGAGGTAGCTGTACATGCAGATGGACATCCAGTTGGTCAGCATTTTCTCCACAACGGACTCAGTGCGGCGCAACATCAGCTTGGGGTTCTTGGAGGCCGAAGCGTCAATCAGGTCCACCAGTAGATCTTTCATGATACTGGTGTAGTACTCGAGCTTACCGTGGAGGGCGATGGTGAGCAGAGACGCAAGGCTGCATCTGACGGGTGAGAAAACAGATGAGCAGAGGAGACAGATGAGCAAGAACATGCCCCGTCAGTGCCCAGCGGTCAGTGGAGGATTAAAAATAACTACGGCACAGAAACAACAACAAGGTTTCATCCTTCCCACAGCACTTGTGACTGCAGAGCCAAACAGAGGACTGATCTAATGCAGGGAGTGTCTGCGTGAGTGAGTGCAGAGGTGCAGGGGATTTCCCTAACAAAGCTCCTTTAATCCAGGAGAAAGGGGGGCGACATCAGTCAGTAAGTGCTGACACTGAGCTGGGACGGGGATGTGGTCTGGCCTCTGGAATTTTTCTCTGATTCTCCACAATGACTGGCTAGTTTAAGGACATCAGGACCCAAACAGCTACACCGATGAATGACTACGCATTTGCACAGCTGAAGCAGCCACTTTGTCTGAACAGCAAAGATATTTCTTCAGCTGCTACAGACATGAAAAGAGAAGAAGCTCCTGTTCAACACTGGACCAACAGACACATTCTGTATACAACTGAATGTGATTCACAAGCCATACAATAACTACAACTAATTATACTATGACATCTTTATGGCATACTACACTTTGACTTGTATTACATTTCTATTGTATATTACTCGGTTTGACTCGCTTTTTTTAAAGAAATAAATTCTAAATAGTCTGATTCCAGCTGCTTAAATGTGTTTTCTTTCTTTATTCCTCTGTGACAGTAAACTGAATATTCATGAGTTGTGGACAAAATAGGACATTTGATGACGTCATCTTGCGCTTTGGGAAACACTGACACTTTCTAGATCCAACAACTAGTTGAGAAAAAAAATAAATCAGTTGATGCATTTACCGATCTCGTACTGCGAAGTCCTTCTGCTGCTCCAAGGCGTGGACAAACGTGACCAGGAAGTGCTTGTTGTTGAGGAGAGTGGAGAACATAGTGATGCCCTCCTCCACATTAGGCCTCGTTGTGTTGGTGGCCTGAGGTCAGAGGGGAGATGAAACAGTTATTTCTCAGCGTGATTTCGCCTCGACTGCATTACACACCTGCTGCGCCCGCGCTAATCTATTTCACCGCCTCTTGTCTCGGGTGACCCATCCAGTGAACACCTCATCCTTCTACCACACCTCCTCCTTCTGCTTCTTCGGGCACCTCCCTCTCTGGTATCGGTATCTCCCGCTCCGTTCCCCGACTGTGCGTGATTGCCTCTAAATGTGCCGAGTCGACTTAATGAGTATGGCCTATCTGTGGGTGCGACTAAGCAGCAGTGAGATGAAGTCTTCCCTCTGGACCGCAGCCATATGGTGTGGTTTGCAGCCTGACAGAAGGAGAACAGGGGTGTCCATTAAGATAAATGCCCGCCTGTGAGATTTATTTGCTGTGACCTGGAAAACACTTCCTGGGAAGACGATGTGGATCCAAGGCACTTCATCACCACCAGACAGCCTCCCCCGGCTGCCGACCCAAAACCGGCACTGCTATCGCTACTTTCTGTCTTTGTGAAGGCGCACAGACACACACACACACACACACACACGTGTGTGCTTTCGCTTACGGCATCCATTCGCACAGAGCTTTGTGAACGTGCACGCTCCCTCTCCCACTCTCTCTTTATAGCTTTCACTCCCATCCGCCCCTCTATTAAACACACACACACACACACACACACACGCACACACGCACGCACACAACTAGAAATGGATTCCGAAGAAAAGCGTTCTGTTCGGTTGTCCAAGAGCCAGTGGGAAGGAAGTGTGTCAACCACCTGCCATCAACTTGGTGGGCAGTGTGTTGCTTGACAAGCTGAAATTATTTTCGTCACGCTGACTAGAAACCACTGAATGACACACAAGAGCATGCGAGTTCACACAAACACATACAGTACACTGACACACTCTACACACACAGACATTATAACAAGCACGCCATGGCAGAGGAAGCACAATATGCTATTCTTTACTCCTCATCAACAACGAGCCGACTGTGAAACCTTAATAAGCTTCAGCGTGACCTAGTTGAGAAGCAGGCGAGTGAAGAAAAGGAGCCAAATCAATGCACCGTGGCAGAAGAAAGCCGAACCGGACAGCCTAATGGCTTAACCCTTCACCTTCCAGTCCTGCAGCAGCGGGTGAGTCTCCGGCAGCACTCGAGGGCCCAGGCCGTCATTCTCGTAGGCGGGCTGGACCAGACTCTTCTCGTAATCCGAAAACATCTGAAACACACATTAAGATACTTACAGACAATCGTAATACCAAGTCAGCTCTCGTCGTAAAAACCAAGTGACATGGATAGACAGGGGGCAAACAAAAAGAGCTGGCCTTGAGACCCAGAACAGGCCCCTGACTGACCATGAAAAGGAACATAACACCGTGGCACGACACGTCATGAGCTTTAAAGGCTTTAGTGACAAACTGACCCAAAGCAAACCTTTCAAATGTATGTCATTTCAGGACAGACGCATTCGACTTGTATTGTGCGTCCGAGTCTGTGTCTAACACTGTTTTGTGTGTGCGTGTGATCTCCAGTGGAAGAAAAAGAACACAAAGGGTCACGAGTTTGCTGTTCAAGCGGAAAAAACGACGGAGAGACGATACTGAAGCAACAACACTTGAATTTACGTTTCCCTCTAAACAGCTTTTCAACACTCCCCCCCCCCCCCCCCCCCCCACTTCCTTCACGACAGAAAACAGTGTCCAGTGTCTACTGCAACACACCAGCGCGGCTGCTGTTGTTGTGTACTTGCAAAAAACAGTGTGGGTGAGTGAGGAGCATGTTTTGAGAAATCAGGGGGAAAGTTTCCTTGTCCCAGTGCCCGTCATTGTTCCGTCTTCCTGAAAGTCCGTGCCTGTGGTTGGGAGACAAAGCCCGCTGAGCTGTGTGTGTCTGCATTAGTGGAAAAACACCCACTGACAGACAGACCCACAGTCTACCTTCAGGGTGGATCACACATCAGAAAAACGCTTACCTATGGAGAACACGTTAACTCTCCTGCAGGGTGCCACACGGAGCTAGAACGCCGAAGCGTATGTTTCACAGTTTCAAGGTGAATTTTCACCCTGCATATTAGAAGCGGGGGGAAATACGGGACATGTAGGCGGGGGGGGGGGATATTTATTAAAACCCCCATTGAGAAAAATGGTATTGTCAGTCTGCCAGTCTAAATCAGATAGCAGGGGGGAAATAGTCTTTCTCACCTTGGGGAAGAACGTGCGCGTGACAAACTGTTTGTACTCCAGAAAGGGGATGCCCTGGCTGCGATTCAGCTCCTTGGTCAGGTCTGTCATGTCCGTCTGCAGCTCTGCAAAGCCTGAAAGGAAGAAAAAAGAAACACAAACACCCAAAAGGTCTTGAATCCTTGGATTGTTTCTGGCTCCTCAAGTTTCATTTGTTGCTAAGCAGAATGAGTCAGAAATATCTTCACAGACTAAAGCAATAACCGTGGGACCTGCAAAAATCTGGCTGATTATGGTGGAAGAGATTTTAGATGTGACTTACAGTATAATGTAATGTACGAAATCAAATGTCGTATTCTAGTTTGAATACTGCATGTACCAAACACAGGTCCTCTGATCTTCTGCCGCTGCCAGTCTAGCACGGCATGCAGGCAAATATTTACCACACGAGAATCAGAGCGGCCATATCCAGTCCCTCATCCAAACCATGTGTGCAGGCTGAGGTTTACATGCTGCGGAAACAGTATCAGCATGTGCAGACACTGACTTAAATCCGCGTGCTAATACCGTAGCCACTTTATTGGATAGCATGTTCTCGGAGAGGATAATGTTCGCCTCTAATGAGACGCTGGAGATCCCTTTATGGAAAAGCGCTTCCTGTCACAGGATGAGAGACGTATTTGGGTTACAATGCTACTCTCCTCCGACTGCGTTTGTGTAGAAAGAAGGGGATACCAGACATATTTGACCTACTCCTCCAGGTAATTCATCCTCCTGTTCGCTAAAGTGTCCCCTAAACCACCCGTCAGCTCACACCGTCAGCTCCTGAATAGACGCAAGAGGCCCACATGCAAAACCTCCCAAAAATACCGAGACCCTCCCGTTCCTGTTACCTGGAATATGTCAATTTCCGCATCTTCCTTCACTCCCTCTTCTTCCACTTTTATCACGTCTATCGTTGAAGTGGAACTATCCCTCGCTTTCTGCACACTCACGCTGAACTCGGCCACAAATCCATCTGTGTCCTCTGAATAAATAACCTCCCCTCCTCTCCTCCCACGCTTCTGCTTCTCCTGGGACTCGAGGCCCTGACTCCCGCTCCTATCGCTTCCTCCCTCCATTCCTCTTACTCTATCCGCCCACCCCCCCCCATCTCTACGCAATAAATCGGGTTGCTCAGACGCAGAGTGGCCTTCGCACGGCTTTACTCTAATGCCCTAGAAAAGACAGCGCAGGAGCACTAAAAACACACGGAGGCCTCGTTTCTAGACACAGCAGAGCGTCTGTGTGTGTGACTGATCATTTATCAGACGCTGTGTGTATGAGTCACGCTTACTCGGCACAAATCTGTCAACTGTTTGTATCTCCCTCCCACTTCAGACTAGAAACAATCTCAAACACACATTTTGCATGCACACACACACACACACAAATATATGTGGTCAATATTTCTGTCTTCCCACAAGCTCTTTTTTCATGTCAATCGAAACAAAAATCATTTCAGGTCTAATCAACTCTGAGAGCAGAGCCTGTACAATAGTATAGTGTGTGTGTGTGCGGGTTCTTGTGCAAACACACCTTTACGGATCTCGTCTCTGATCTGGGACTCCATCTCCTCCATTTGAAGTAGAGTTTTCTGCCAGTAGCGTTCCGCCCTTCGGCTCTTTGTGCAGTACACTACAAGAGCTGAGAAAGACAAAATGCAGTTTGAATACGGCACGTTTCAACCAACAAGACCGTAGTCACACACCGACAGCTTCCAGTAAACCAGAGGAACATCTGTCGGATCAAAAACGTGTCTAAAAAAAGCTCACAAATGGGTTTGTATCATCTTTCGTGAGCCTGTGAAAAACATGTGCATGAATGTATCCGACCGTGAGAACATGAAAATGAAGAAAGTTCTCGTTCTCGTGCACACATTATTTCAACGGTTGTGTCACACGTACAAATATAACAAGAAATAAGGATTCTGGGAACATCTGAGAACACAGGAATGTGTGAAAATCCACCATAGCACCAATTTTCACCCATGCACCTGCCTCAGCCGTATAAAGAATAGAGAACACGGCACACAGAGCAGACAGCGAGGGGAACAGTGGGGTCTTTGTGCTTTGAGCGCCGACGAGGGATGAAGCAAGTGCGGGAAACTATGACCCCCGGATTCCTTTTATCTGTTCCACATCTGGAGCATCCATCGCTACAGCAGGCACACATCCACGGACTGCCTGGCGAGCATGTGTACACAACCTACCCACAGTGCACAGCAGCAGCAGCACGCAGCACACCACGATGGACACCACGATGGCCAGCTCGCTGCCGCCGAGCTGCACTTTGGCGATGGTGTGACGGAAGTTCCCCACTTGCACCTGGAAAGAGACAGAGGGACAACACGTGAAGATGGAGTGCGCTTCTTTGTTTCATTGCTCTTTCTGCTACGGTTCTCACCACGACCGTTACATGCTAAAGTAGATCTGCTACTGTTAAACACCTTGGTTGTCTTCGTGGTATTTGCTTCTTAATAAACGTAGCATTATATGATTGTAAATCTAGTACATCTGCTAAGGCAATACTCTACCTCATAATTATCAGCTGAAAAAGCAAATTGAATTCTCAGAAGACAAGAAAGACACGGAGAAGAAATGAGCAGAGCTGCATTAAGTATGTTCTTTGCATTGGAGTATAAATTACATGTGCAGCTCTTAGTGGGAACACAGGTACCTGTGCACAAGCACAGCTGCACAGACGCATCATTCTGTTCATGGACACAGGTGCAGACAGAAATAAATTACACCCTGCAGGTTTTGAAAAATGGCCACTCGCTGCAACGAGCTGCATAGGAGTCACCCGGTTCAGAGCAACCCAGATGTGACAAGAATAGGACTTTCACTTCTGCCTCCTGATTAGTCAGCAGTCCTCTGTGGTCCCTCCTTACATCCTTCCCGCTTCTTCCCCAATCCGAACATACTTCATAAAAAAAAAAGCCTCAGATAAAAAGCCTCCAATCCTCAGACCAAATCCCTCATACGCTGCTCTCCCTTGGGGGGGGGGGGGGGGGGGGGGCTGCTTCACTGGGCTTCCTCCTGCTTTTCTCGTTCCATCTTCCTCTTTCTGGTCCAGGCATTTATTTACCCAGACCAGCGAGAGGAGGCCCGGTGTAATGGGAATGGAAAATGCTATTGTTCCGTGTTCCTGTTTCTCTCGGGGTACAAAAAACACTCCTTCCCCACATCCACTCCTGCAGCTCAGCTCCATTTCAGAGCCAAGCCCAAACACGGCCGTGTAAAAATAGATGTGCCACCGAAAGAAAGTGAAGAAACATAAATGGCCATGAGCTATGCGACGGGTCCAACATGTATGCATTTTCCTCGCCGACGCAAAAGGAAAATGTCTGTTTATTCCCCTGTCGAAGCCGCACACCAATCATCCTCACTGCTCGTGTGCAGGCAGCCCACCCGTTCGTGTTATGACTTCTCATTTGACCCTTGCCCTCCCTTTATGTCTTTGCTAATTGCCTGTGTTTATTCTCAGACATCCTGAGAGGCAGACGGGGTTGGGTGGGGATGACAGCGAGCCACAGGTAGACGAGGAGAGAGACCGAGAACGAGCTCTCCTTCTATTTCTGTATCAAAGTGGGGAAACAACTCCAGAAAGAGACAGAGTAACATATGTTTCTGAGCTATTTAGGCAAACCACTCACAGTCTGGCTCTTATTTAAATATAGATGAACACTCCCCCCCCCCCTTAATAAAGCTATCTCAGCATGGACAACAACAGATGGGGAACGTGGGTAGAGGAAGGAGTGGTTTTATCAGGACTGCGCAGTGCTCGACCACGTCTTCATTAAGACCTTTAATTGCGATGGAGGGAGGCGAAACAAAAACACAAGCGAGGAGCGAGATCATCGCTGAGTCAGAAGACTGTGAGCAGATAGTGTGTGATAGGTGAATGCGTCGGCGATGACAGACGGGCTGATAAGGGATTAAAGAGATGAAGGGGAAGTGGTAAACATTTAGCTACTGCGGCGCAGACTGACGGCTCACCACCCACACTGACTGCTGATTCACGGTGGCATGCTGAGAGACTATCAACCATTCATAATGCCGAGACACACACACACACACACACATCTGACAGTGCGTGGACCTGATCGGATCAAATCCGTCTCAATGAACATCACAGATGGTCTGGAGTCCGACTAGATGTTTGGCTTACGAGTACTGCGTGACAGATGGGCGATATATCCTTAAATAATCAGCGTCTATCCGGCTAATGTTTTTAACACAAGGTCGTATTTGTGTTCTATTGTGGTGTGGGTACATGTTTGCGTACTTACGGTGACAGGCAGCTCACTCTCGCTGGAGCTCAGCAGTCCGTTGATGGTGCAGTGAAACAGCTGGTCGTTGTGGAAGCTGATGTTACAGGGATAGGGGCCAATCGTCACAGAGTATTCTTCCGGCACCAGCTCCAGAACGTTCGGCCCTTTCTGCGCCAGAAAACCAACAAAAACAGCCGTCAGCCGGACAGATGTGGGAGACTAGAGGGGCCTGGTTTCAAGAGGCACGGATAACATTCAGACACATATGCATTCTCGTATACAACCCCCCCCCCCCCCCACACACACACACACACACACACACACACAGACACAGAGAAACCGAGCTGCGGCAGGCCTGTCATTGCAGCTGTCACACAGAGAAAGCCAACTGAAAAATCCTCCAGTTTGGGCTGGAGTTCAGCTTAAAGCAGCAAACATTCCCGCTGACTCTCTCACATGGCCAGGGACGTTTCTACAAACAAACCCGCTGACAGTCATCCCTGCCTCTGCCCAAAATAACACTCTCAGGGCCTTTACAGGAGCCTGTTGGAATAAACTGCTCCAACTCTGTCCTGTTTCAATCCAGGCCCTATGCTCTGCTCACTCACGGGTTAAATGAAAAGGGGGACTCCTCTGATTTTACACTTAAAAGTCAAGACTACTGATTTATCACAGAAAGCCTGTGTGGCATGACGTTTGAAAGACATATACCAGGCAGGGAGGGTTTTAAGAAAGATGCCATTAAGTTGCATCATGGGAAATGTAGGATCCCGTAGGATGTAGGTGTTTCTGGAGCTTTTACTAAGTGCAATACAAAATCAATGGAATAGCCCTTTGAGGTCAATAGCAGCAAGGCTCTATGGATTTCTACTTAACAAGTCTCTGTACACAATGTTCCTTGATTACACAGTTTGTTGACTAAATGTTTATTTCAAAAGGACACTCGTATTGGTCTTGGAAGAAAAGTTCGGGTTGCAACTTCTTATTTTTAAAGGGTTGATTATCATTGTATAGACACATGAGTGGACAGATGATCAGACAGATTGTAAACAAGCCACCAGTATCGCTACTTAGCACCTTATTTGGAGGTAAAACCACACCAGGAAGTCATTCTGTCAAATGTTTTAAACAGACAAATTGGACAATAATTTTGCCATTCACCTGTTTTCTCTTCTAAATGACTGAAGCCCTGTCAAAGTTAACTGCTTATGTACCATGTTAATATATATATATATATATATATATATAGGAATGATGCCAAGAAATAAGAAAGACCCTATTTGTATGGAACTGCAATTTCCCTTTAATATTGGAATGACAAGTGAGGAAGTGTGCGTGTTTATCCCCAGTGTGCTTCCTTGCTTTGATTACACCCTTAGGGCCCTGTCCTGTCCCTACTGCAGGATGCCACCCCCTGGGTCTGTCAACAAATGCTTCCCAACACAGACAAAACACACACACACACACACACACACACTCGTAATACACACACACACAGTGCATTAAACTATCGTACAAAATATGTTTGAGCACATTGTAAAACAAACTGTATACAATACATACAATGCACGATTTTCCCACTTAAACTCACTGGACCAAAACAATGGATTTTAAAGGCCAAAAGAGAATGAAAGCAAATAAAATCCACCCACATTCCTGCTCAGGTCCTTAATGTAGGATCTGGCCGACTAACAAGCGCCCTATTAAACAAACACGCGCATTCTCTTCTCTCCCCCCCTTAAGGTCCACCACAAGAGGAATTCACCTTCCTTTTAAAAAAAAAAAAAAAAAAAAAAAACAGGAAACAACAGACGAGTCGCCCATGTAGACCGGCTGCAGCGATTCCTGCAGGGGCCTCATTCCGACACTCACACACACATGAAGAGGAAGCTGCGTCGTGTTCAGACCCCCCGTCTGTGCTGTTAGCATGTGAATGTCGTACGGTGTCACAGCCAGCAGCCCTTTTCGGGAGATGAATCCATGCAGACAGGTGCTTGGATCAGCCAGACCACGGGAACACGGGACCTCCCACTAAGCTGCGCCCCCCCCCCCACCTCCCCCTACCTCCCCACTCCTCAGGCCCCCCAACTGAAATCAACACGTCTCAGCGGAGGGGGCCTTTGATGTGCTCTATGTGCCTCTGGTTCATGTGAATATGAATAAAGGAACGCTCAGCCTTCTATGCTGCTCACAGTCAGTTTGCAGCAAACCTTTAGAGAATACACCAGTTGTTCTATGTTGAATATTAATATGTTTTTGAGGTTGTCAATAGTGAGTGTTTTCTGCTGATAGTATCTTAAGGTAGGCTAATCAGTGTTTTCGTCAGATTACTAGCCGTGTCAGCAGCGTGGCTCTATGGATGACATTGTCAGTTGGTTGGAAACATTGTTGAAATATTATTGGATATTTGTTCAAACATTGTGCAGGCACTCCTGGTCCCCAGAAGATAAATTGTAATATCTTTGATGATCCCTTGATTTTTTTAAAGCAGTGCCATCATCAAAAATTGTAATGTGTCCTAAACTTTGACCAAATACCTGCAAAAGCTAATGGCATTCCCATCAGCCTCAACTGTACTTTGTGTTTAGTGCAAGTTAGAAAACTAGATTATTAACTAGGATGATAAACAAATATTGTTACTTAAAATGTGTTGTATTTATTATACTTGTTTATTATACTTGCTGTTGTTGCACCATCCTCTTTGCTGCTGTAAAACTGCAAATTTCCCCGCGGTGGGACTAATAAATGATTATCTAATCTTTCCCAAATAGTTCAGTCAATTAAAAGGATTAAGATTTGACGTGAAAATTGAATTCTTATTTCATTTATGATACAACCCTAGTGCTATTGTAACCAATTGCTGCACTGTCGTATTGAACCACACAGTATATCGTACGGTGTATGTAATCAATAAAACAACATCCCATCCAATGAGAGGTGGACACCATTGACTCGAAAACATACATTTTCTAATAGAAGGTGAACATTCGCTCGACTTATCAGGAAACCAACGTAACAGTGAAGCACTAATCTGAACTTCCTGTCGCAGCAGTGTCACTCACGTTGATGACGAGTGTCAGTGGCTCTCCCGGGTGGTGCTTAATCAGCTTCTCCTTGCTGGCAGTGAAGAACTGAGGGTCCTCCACGTACTCCAACAAGAAGTGACCTTTATGTGGCTCGCCCTCCTCTTCCTCCGCCTCGCCATCAAAGGCGAAGGGTCTGTCTCCAGTGTAGAGGATTCCATTTAATATAAACTGCACTGAGGTCTGCTGGGACTGGCTGGACGCCGGGGATGGGCAGGTGATGGTGAAGGAGGAGACCACTGTGCAGCGCTGGAGAAGAACCAGAGAAGAGAAAGTAGCTTAAAGTCTGGGTGAAGCAAAAATAAATGTTTCCTGAATTTGTCACACAACAGAAAAATGTGTTTTTAAACCACCAAACCAAATTTGGCCAAATCAAGCACAAAACTACACCACCATTACTCTGTTTGTTTGTTGTTGGTTAGAACATCTTTGCACCAGTTTAGTTCGTTAATTTATTATTGTATATAGTGTGCATTTTTATATCTAATAATTTTACTGTTATTCTTATTGTATATATCGTGCATTTTACATTTGCATTTAATATTTGTACCATGATTGCTGCTGTAGTGAAAAGATGTCCCTTGCGGGATTAATAAAGTAACTATCTATCCATCTATCTATCTAAGGGATGAAGGGATGAAGCAATCTGTTTGTCAGCCAGGTCATATTTGCTATGCATATTTGTTTGTTTGCTATGACTGCCAGAAAGTTACACAAAGAACACCTGACTCATTCAGCTGCCAAACACAAACATTATCCTAGCAAACAAACAAATATTAGCTAAGCTAACGCTGTGTACAAACAAACGTTAAAACGCAGTCCGCTCAGCTGACAATTTTGTCAGATGATAAATGACCAGCCTGTATTAGTGTGATAACTTATTATATATAATATGACAGCTGAGTGAAGTGTGTCAGCACTGCCAGTCTCTCCAGCGCTTAGCGAACGTTGGCTAACGGTAGAGTAGGTAACGCAAAACGTTTGTTAGCTAGCTAGATGATGGCCTTTCCTTCAACATTGTGGGTGTAAACTTCAGTCCAGTTGCTTCATTACTTTGTTTGGATCGTTGTGGGAATACCTACAGACGTATCTTCCCTCTTTCAGATGTATCAACACTTGTCTGAGGTGCAGAACTCGTTTTAAACCATTTCTCCGAAGATAGCTACCTGAGCCTGTTTCCAGGAGATTGCCTTCAAACCCGTTCCCTACCTGCGTATGACGTAACGGTCCGTGTACGTTTTGGTCATCTGTTTTACCGTTAATTCGGAAAAACCAAAATACGGAAATACCATGGTATTCTCGTTTTTCGTTTCAAACCAATAACGGGAAAACGGAAATGGGCGGTCGTATTTCCGTTTTTCGTTCTGAATTCAAAAACGGAAAAACCAAGAACCAAAGTCAAATAAGGTCTGTGTACGTTTTAGTCATCTGTTTTACCGTTCAGTCGAAAATACGGAAATACCATGGTATTCTCGTTTTTCGTTTTTGCAAATCCCTTTTTTGTTTTTTCCTTTAAAACGAGACGCAGAGCACAGCAGGTCACCCGGAACAAGAATATTTCAAAATAAAAGTGAAGGCAATATAATGACCGTATGCAAGAAATGAATACATTCATTAATTAATCTGGGCCGATGGGAGTGCGTTAGCATCAGTAGTTGACTATATGCTGTTTAATATTAATTTATCTATGTACACAGCAATAATCAACTCTTAGATTAATCGGTGCATTGATGCAGTGTTTGATGCAATACAGTTCGTGCACTGCTGTCTGTCCACAGGTCTCAGTTTTCGGTAAGTAGGCAATTTATAACCGTGTGTTGTATTTGTTCTAAAGCAGAGTTTTATTTACACTTTAAAACAGTGTTTGATAGTAAAAATCATTTAGCTGACTATCAATTGTGTGTTTGCTACTTTAGCTAACGGCACAACAGCTAACGTTAGCTTAGTTGCTACTTTAGCTAATGTTACAAGAGCTAGCTTCGTTATGTGGTAACATAATAATGTGAAGGTGATATGTATGTTAACATTAAGCTAACATGGTATTGCTCTCAAGTGTAATGCTAGGTGAATTCAATTTGAGTATAGCTTTTAGACTGTTTTAGTAGCGTGTGGACTTCACAAACATGCAAATGTTAATGTTAATGTTTGAGGGATATTTCAACAACTGTAATCCTTTTATACAGGCGACAAGTGCTTTCAACCCTTAAAGGGCGGCCATCAGGCATCCAACCTGAGGAAGATGATGGGCATCTCATTCTGAAGTATATGGTAAGTCAATGTAACCAGCCACATGTACTGTTTTGTATTACAGAAAATGTTTTAAGATCCTAATATCACTAATAGTTATAACAAGTCATTGCGACAGCACAAAAAACTCAGTTCACGCCTGTTGAATAGAACATGTCTGTGATTTTGAGAAACTAAAACAATGCTGAACTTTTTTGCTTTAACTTGTCATTGTGAAGTAAATGTTGATTGCACAGTGTAAGGGCTATAGAAAAATGACACCACGTTCCTTTTGTCTTCCCCACCATCGTCTGCTGTTCAAGTTAAAATGTGTCAGAAATGAAGTGATGGGATTTACTAGGTTACATGTGTCACACATCAGTCATGTGAATTAAGTCAAGCTTCTGTGATTTATAAAGCAGCAGGATCACATGTTCGTGGTAAACACACCACCCGTGATTAAATATATGTTTGACCTGCACTGGTATATGGAATATTGGCATATCATATTGATATAGTTCCTCAATGTTAATCTTGATTTACTGTTCAAAAAATTATATTGGTTCAACAGGATTTCCTGTGTAGTCAAAATAGAAGAAAATGTTGTATGAATATGCTGTGTGACATAATTTCTCGTCTCTTCTCTTAACAGATGCTCTTATTCAAGAGTTTCCGCAGACGAGTGCCTCGGACGTGCGAGCGGTCATCAGACGGAAGTGTAACAACGAGCAGTTCAACCAAAAGAAAGGAACATAATGTGGAGCATGTTTGAGTTTCTATTTAGTGAGCGAGAGTCTGCAGCGGTGCAATTTGTTTTGATGGTTCTGTGTTTTAATTTGAAACATGGTCATTCTGTTTTGTTTAGTAATACATGTACCATGTAAACTTCAATCAGAATTTTTTTGCTCTCTGTTAAAGTATATTTTTGTTGTATTTCTCGAAAATGCACTATATTACATTTATTTGAAAGTGTGTTTAAAGATTTCATTTGCAAATTGTTAGACGTACAATGTTAGTATATTTTATATATTTGCAAATAGTACAATTATTGGCAATGTATTTGCAATGTACTATTTTATATATATATATATATATATATATATATATATATATATATATATATATATATATATATATATATATTTGAAATTCAATAAATGTTTTTGAACTTTTTATCATCGTTTAATCTTATTGTTCAAAACAAGATGAATTACATCAGGTATTGTTAATATTTGTGGTTACACTTATCACAATGTGTTTTCTGTGCATGCATTACACTAGCAAACTTAGTTTTTCCTTTACTACTTTATTAAATTCCAAACTTTTTATTTAAACGCGTCATACTGCCTGTATAGAATCACAAACACGTGCTACCTGGAAGGGGATCTGATCATTTAAACCAGGGGTGGGCAAACTTTTTGGCTACATTGAGTTTTAAAATTTGACAGACGGGCCGGGCCAGTAGCAGATGAATGGAGTGTTTGTGTGAACTAATATAAATTCCAAGTAAAAGCCATGACCTAAAAAGTAACTTGCATTTAATGTCAGTGGGAACAGTGTTGTTGGTCACCCTTTTTAAACAGTGCGTCAACGTTTGGTGTCAGTTTGGTTGTGGCAATTCTCAGAACAGATCTGAGGTGTTCATCAGTTAACTGGGATCTTACACGGTATTTTTTTTATTGCATAAATCATGGGTGTCAAACTCATTTTCACTCTGGGGCCACATCAGCATCACGGTCGCCCTCAAAGGGCCGGTTGTAAATGTAAGACGGTGTAAATGTTACTCCTAACATATTTAGTTTAGTTTCCCGGGATATCTGTGACTTCCACAACACGTACTAAGCAGAAATAGGTTATTGTTTCCATGGTTAATGGTGGACAGTTGAACGGCTTTCAGGGCGATAAGCCACGCCCCCTCTCCGGCGTGTCCAGTGCGAATGAACACAAACAGCCCCGGCGAGACCGGCGCCGCGAATGGCTCAACTCTTTTTTTTTGATACTCAAACATCTCCGCGACTTATTGCGTGGCATAATAATCGCGCGACACAATGAATCGATAATGAAATTCGTTGCCAACTCTTTTAATAATCGATTTTATCGATTCGTTGTTGCAGCCCTACAGACAATTGGAACAGCAGCTTACTTGATGACATCACCACCTCAGCTGGTCTCATGAGTTTAATCCATTTTTTTCTGTAAAGTATTTTTACAATCAAACTAAATATGACAACCCTGCTGTTTTCGTTTTCATTTAAAATCAAAAATGATATATTATTATTTACATACATACAATTTTATATATATATATATATATATAAATGTTTTCTTTATTCCTGTTTTCTTTATTCCACTATTTCTTCCGTCCCCCCCCTGTTTCGTCGCAACGCTTCTTCTTCTTCATTTTTTAAGCTACAGAAACCATTCAACTATCAAAATGTTCAGCTCCTTCAGCTCATCCCTGCTACAGCTCATCCCTGCTATATGCTATAACTTTCAAATCCTTCAACTTCCTCATACTTTCAGCTAAAGACACCATTTCAACTTTCAAATGTTGAGAAAACTCTGCACTATTGCCGCATAATTCAGCTTTCCGATATCTTTTAAACTTTTTGAACTGCAGCAATTTAACTTTTATGATTTTTCAGCCCTTCTCTGACTTTATAATGGGTGTGTATTGCACAGCTTAGAGTGCGTGATGTCACTGCTAGAGTGAAGAGCAGCTTGAGATTCTTGTGAAAAAAACATTTGTGTTTTGCCACTGTGTCCACAATCTTCACGCATAATTTCTGGATGTAAAAGTAGCTAATATTGTCCTTGTCGTAGAAACATTACTGTGGAATCCCACAGATTTCCACATTTGACACAGAAGCCATTAATTGAGAGGAAAACCAACTTTCTGCTCCATAGAGACCAATGTTAAATTTTGCTTCAAAAACATCTTCCACAGAACACGGTATCCCATTTCTAGATCGCCAGTTAAGCCACATTTTTTAAACTACAGACACAATTTTTACAGGATCTGTTCGTCAACTCAGCCTTCCTCTCAATTATTAATATCGGCGCAATAGGAGCTACGGTTATGGGAGTTTTGATGATTTGTTTGAGAGGTGTCTCCCTGTGTTATCTCCATGAAATGGCTTCAGGCACACAGGTGTTCACGATTGAGCCAGTAATTAGTGATGTTGACAAACACACAGACTCACAGACTCACGCGCACATACACTCCTCTCTCGCTCTCTGTGTGTGTCTCTCTCTCATACAGTCATTCAGGTCTTAGGACTCTTTAGAGGTCTTTCCCCCCTCCGCCACCCCCCCCCCCCCCCCCCCACACACACACACACATGCCATTTTAAAATAAAAGCCCCACAGAATGAATCCTAACTGAAATGCTTGTGATGAGCCTGTCATTTAATAACCGGTTTGTGTTTATCTAACATTATGATTCTGTCTCCTCTCCCCTTCTCCCCCACACCCCATTTCAAAATAAAAGCCCCAGAGAGTGAATTCTAACTGAACTGCTTGTGATGAAGCCTGTCATTTAATAACCTCTGTTTATGTGTGTCAAACATTATGATTATGTCTCCGCTCCCCCTCCCTCCCCCACCCAGCCCCACCCTTTCAAAATAAAAGCCCCATGGATTAACTGTATTTAAACAAGCTCAAAATTAGGCTTTTTTGTTCAAAAAATGAATGCTCTAACTACTACTGCTGCTGCTAATATAGTATTACTACTACTGCTACTACTACTTCTACTATAACTAATAATTCTACAAATAATACTTCTACGACAACTACAACTTCTACTACTACTACAAATATCACTACTACTACTACTAGTAGTTATTCTAATGCTACTAATACTTCCACTAATAATACTTCTACTACAACTTCTACTACTACAAATATCACCACTGATGAATTTTTTTAAGCCACAGAAACTGTTCAAATATCAAAATGTTCAGCTCTTTCAGGAGAGGTGTGATATGACTTTTCACATTGTAATCTTTAAACTTTTTGAATTATTAAGCTTTTTGCAATTTGTTTTTGAATTGGATATCTATTTTCAGCAATGTTTTTGCGATTAATTTCAGTTTTCAGCATTCCAAAGCATTTTCAGCAGGAAATGCTTTTTCTAGTTAATGTATTAATTTCATGCATACGGTCATTATATTGCCTTCACCTTTATTTTGAAATATTCTTGTTCCGGGTGACCTGCTGTGCTCTGCGTCTCGTTTTAAAGGAAAAAACAAAAAAGTGATTTGCAAAAACGAAAAACGAGAATACCATGGTATTTCCGTATTTCCGACTGAACGGTAAAACGGATGACTAAAACGTACACGGACCGTGGGGGACTTTGGTTCTTGGTTTTTCCGTTTTTGAATTCAGAACGAAAAACGGAAATACGACCGACCATTTCCGTTTTCCCGTTCTTGGTTTGAAACGAAAAACGAGAATACCATGGTATTTCCGTATTTTGGTTTTTCCGAATTAACGGTAAAACAGATGACCAATACGTACACGGACCGGTAACATATACTCTCGTGGAGGCACGTTCATGTGTGATTGGTTGAAAACGGAGGAGACATCTGATTGGCTACAGATAATTCCCCGTTGTAAGAAAATAGTTTGTGAATCGATGTCACAAGCACTTTGTAAATAAATGCGAACCAGAGGCTTCCGACAGGCAGAGCCGGAGAACTTCTGCTTTAGCCCGATGCTAACTTGACAGGTGATAAATAGAAAAGTCTGCATTTTCTGTACAAGCTGCACTAGAATGAAACTCCATCTCAGTGACCATTAGAGAACTACAAACATAATTTAAAGCTCAATTAAAGAAATGGGTAGTTAGTACCCAGCTCTGTCAGCACTAGAATGTAACTGCACCTTACTGTCCTCAATCTGTCCGTGCTGAACGTCCTGTTGTCGCCTGTCTGTCTGTCTTGAAATTGCCAGTCGACCCTCATCGACCTGCATGCATGCATTTTATTGTTGTTTAGCTGTGTCTGACTGATTTATATATTCACATACTCTGCATGCTTTTATGTTTTGTGCCTCTGACATGGATGTTTTTTTAGTGTCTAACAATGCAGCACAATATTATCTTTAGTCCATGATTCTATTTAACATAGTTATCCCTCATTTGATTTGCTTTGTGTGTGTTGAATTTGTGAGTCTCTGTGTTGCATGTCTTGTTGGTCTTGACAATGTAGTACAAGAGTCTCCTGAATGATGATACTATTTATATTAATATTCTCACTTCTTTCATTGTTTGTGCACGCATGTCATGCCTTATCCATTCACCTATCAGATGGTTAATGACCCGATAAACCTGCTACAGAATTCACCTTAAACTGTGGATTTGTATATCTCTCTGAAAGAAATAGTTTGACATTATGGGTGAATCCGCGTAAATTTGCTTTCTTGAGAGTTATACGAAAAGATTTTCATTAAAATGTGAAACTAGTCTTGTGAGTTTAGATTTGTTAGAAGTGTAATACTTCATGACACATTAAAAACACAGTTTTACCTTTTGTTCTTCTTAATTATGAGTTCCCACAGAGTTTCATCAAATAAAAAAAAGGAAACAATTCAGCTGATTACTCACTTTTTCTCCAATTTCCAGCACCTCCATGGTGACGCTCTGCACCAGATCAAAACCCTGGCCTGTCACTGTGATGATCCTGCCACCACTGCAACACAAACACACACACACACACACACACACACACACACACACACACACACACACAGAGAGTCACGTTTCAGCCATGAAACAAAAAAAAGTGTCAAATTCATAGTGGTATGCAAATACTTTTGGGACACTGCAACAAAACAAGAGAGAAACAGGGGACCAGATAATAATGCAAAGCAGTTCGACTGCAGTGCAAATCCGCACACACGTCATCAAAGACATGCCGCTATGCTGTCAAACGCATGCTGTGCTATTTAGAACACAAAAGGGAGAAAATGCTGCACATCAGGATGACATTACAGTAATGACTTATGCCAGTGACTCTAGGAGGGGAATCACAAAGTCCTCCAGCTCCAGATGTTTACGTCTGGGCTTTAATATACTCGTGACGTGTAAAGCGGTCTACCCACCTGAGGTAGCTCTTCTTGGGGTGGATGAAGCTGATGGTGGGGTTCTTCTCGTAGGTGTAGGTGGCGCTAAGCTCTGCACTTTGACAGGGAAGGTTTTCAAACTCCACACACACTGCCACTGAGTCAGTGAGCGCCTGCAAGGCTGGAGGCATGGTGCACTCAATGGTTTCATCTGTTTTCCTAAAAAAAAACAGAAGTGAACATTATGACTGCACAACATCAAACAATGTTTGGTTTTGGTTTTGAGTTGGACTTATGTAAAAAACAAACAAAGGACTTGAGACTTGATTTGTGGGATGGTTCTTAGTTGAGATTTGAAAACAAAACACTTTCAATTCTCAAATGTTGACCCGGTAAAAGGCCTCCGCTCCAAACAGAAGGCAGCTTCATGCAGGTCTTGCGTGGCCTTGATCATCAGTTCTATGCATTGACAGCACTATTAAATGACACGATCCCGTGTCAGTATTAAGAGACTCTGACAGACTTGACCTGGACCTGCCTCACAGACTTAACTACAAGTATCGCCTCGTGGTTGAACGCCTCTGCCAACCTAAGTCATGTTGGCATTTACATCCACGTCTGTCCAAAATGTCATCACTTCATTGTTTCACCCTGTTAGACATTTGTGTGACATTATCACAGTTAGCATATGAATTCTTGAGTTGCGGTCAAAATCCTAATCAGTTCATCTTTGAGTCCAAGTGAACGTTTGAGCCAAATTTGAAGCAAATCAGCTGAAGATGTTGAGTTCAAGAGAACTCGGATAAGCCTAAAACATAAAACCTCCGACCGCGGCCGTCGCCAGTGCGGAGGACTCTACAATCAGCAGTACTCACTCTGTGATGGCACACTCCAGCGTGTTGTTGACTTTGACTCTGACCTGAGAGCCGATGTCCAGGTGTTCCCCGCTGATGATGACTATGGTTCCTCCGGCGCGAGAGCCCTTCCTCGGCTCCAGCGACAGCAGCTTTGGGACCTGGGCAAAGACGACAACACGTCAGATTGATCACTCGACATCTGACAGCTTCTGGCACTGGAAAAGACGGGCTTACTCAAACTGTGTTTTGTGCTCTATGATGCTTTTCTTGACACCCGAATGAAATCGTTTCTCGCCCTTTTGAGATTGAAATACCTTGTCTTTAAAGATTGGCTGAGACAGCTGCTGACTACAACAGTAAATGAGTGAAGGAAACTGTGAAGACAGCCCACGCTGCAATATGTTAACGTGCTGCCGAAGCCAACAGGCCTTTGGGCTCAGGCTTGCAGGACAGCTATACTAAGAGGCAATAATGTTCATGCATACTCATGAGAAACTGCATGCACACACAGTCACATATGCACATGCAAAGACATGCACACACACACAAATGTTCCTGGGGGCGAAGATGAATATCCCTGTCCAGCTCTGCAGCTACCAGCATCAGCATTCCCCGCCTCTTTCCGAACTTTCTATCCCCGCCGTGAACCTCGCCTCCAGGGAAACTTCTTATCGTCACTGACAGGACTCACTTCCTCAGTGTGCACGGCTGCAGGAGACCTATTGTGTGTTTGTGTGTCAGAGCTGGTACAAGGAGGCAGATGTTTCCGTCTAAAGGCTCGAGGAAGGAGATGCAGCAGAGGCACACATCCTGTCTCCAAAACTGTTTTCCATTTTCACCCACATCTTCCTCTTTAACACCCATCGGTTATTAACCCCTCTCACACCGAGCGACTCTCAGAAAGGGATAACCAGAACCCGGGAGGAGTTCCAACAACAGCCCGGTGTAATTCTTCGTTGTTCTGGATTTTTCTTCGTCCTCTTGTATCAACAGGATCATTTCTCTGTGGGATCACTTGCAGGCAGAGCTGCTCTTAGAAGCTGCTGAAATGATAGACCGTTCCAGCACTGAATTATTAAAAAACTCTTTGTCTGTAAACAAAAAGACACAAAGGGTTTACATGGGTATTTCCACTGGCTGAATACTCCAAATCCAATGGGAAACTGTGTGGGCCGAGGTCAATTAGCACAATGCTGACTGGCTCGCCTCGACCCAGTGATGAATTCACAGCGAAGGGACATTCCAACAATCGCCATATTTGTTTTTGCTGGCAGCGAGTGAAGAATGACAATGGTGCTCAGTTGCTCGCTCAGATGGACGTTTGAAGATTCCCACACACTCCTCAGAATTCCTCGGAATCATAAAACGCATCTGTTAACGCTCAGCAGACACACTCGAGAAGGCTCTCCCAGCGGGGACCAAGGAACAAGAGAGCGCAGAAGAAGAAGAAGAATGCGGAGGGAGAGGCGGACAGAACAGAGAGCAAAAGATCAGCAGGAGAGTAAATACGTGGAGGATATACTCACTAAGTATGAGAAGCTCTCCCTTGACGTCCCCATCCCGCTCTGATCCACATCCACTTGGACGATATCTGTCCTCTCGTGTGCAGACCGTCCAGTGACACACACCAGCCTGGGGGGGATTTAAAAAGAGTGTCAAAACATTATAATCAGTTAATTAAAAAAACGGATGATATTGGATATGAACACTCAAAAGAACATCTTATAATTTTTATCTAATGAACTGATTTGAGAAAAAGACTCAAATTGCAAGCGAGGGGAACGAATATGAAGATGAAGAAAGAGATCTTGATCTTGACAGCTAAACAAAGGCACATAATTAATCTTGGAGAATTGTGGTTATGAACTAATTCATCAGACCTCATTTACATATGGAATCCAATAAAGCCTCGAGATATCGTATATTAGAAGATGTGAGGTTCAAAGCTCCTCCGACCAGATGTGTTTAACCACACAGGGGCAGCTGAGGCTTGTTCTCTCGCCTTCTGGCTGTGATTAAACCTTTGTGTCATCAGTGCACGCTCTACACAGGGACGTCTTATATTAATGACACGGTGGTATACCAAGGCACAGGGATCTAGTGTTCTGGGGCATCAATGGGACACACGACCTTTACCACCTCACGTGATCCTCTTCCAGCTTGACACCCTGTCGGTTTATTTAGTCAGGTGCCTCGCGCTACAGTGGCTGTAAATTCTCAGCGAGTGATCGGGTGATTGACAGAGGGATCGTGGGGGAATTTTACATAAGCGGAGGAGTTGTGTTTTACGTAGGAGGACCTGGCAGGATGAGACAAGGCTTGGCTGGACAGATTGGGGCTCGGCTGGGGTCGGGCTGTCGGGTCTGAGACCAGGGCTGGCTCAGAAAGCTGCCACCGAGCGTGTTTTTAAATGTCAGGCTGAAACAAATGCTGTGTTTTAAACCCAAAACCCAAACCGCTGTGGCATTTAATGAGCCCAATTAAAACATGGATTTTCTCCATAAGCCTGAATAGCGGTTAAAAAAAAATAATAATCCAAAATAACCTGCAGTAGCAGCCATCTGTCGATAGCGACGTCTACATGTGTGCTCATTAATTAAAGGAGCATCAGGTAAAGAACGTCATTACACGAGAATTACTCTCCTGTCAGTTACGAGTCGTGAGGGTTACAAGCGCACCTGTTTGAAGAGAATGCATCATTTCACATGCTCTGATTTAAGGAGGGGAGAATAAAAAAAGAGCAAGGGATAACATGAAGCATGACTATTCACAGATTCAAGCCTGAGGGAAAGGAGAGAGCCTGAATCAGCCGGAACATGTCGGACCGCTCCAGGCCGAACTGGATTCAGGCTGAGCATCAAACTCTTAACATGACATCATGTGATATCTGCTACTGAACGATAATGCTGAGGATTATTCCGTGGGGAAAAGACGTACATAAAACCAGCGCATCTTGTGGAGCACAGCAGGTGTGATGAATGTGGCATTTAAACAGTATACACTGGGTTTGTCAGGGTTGTTGAAGTTAAATTCAAGACTCTGTCAGACATTTTGAATACCACATAGAACGCTGTTTTACAATCGGCCAAAGTATTAAAGTACGATGGAAACCCAGTAGGGACGCGACGGCCTTGGAGTCAGTACTTCCCTTGCAGATAGGGAAGTTATTTTCATCAACAATTCTCCTGAAAATTACTTTCCCGATTTATATATTTTCTAACGTCTCCTAATCAGACACAAAAACATACAAAAAGACTTGCAAATTACATTTAAGACTTATATACTACATTCAGAGGCCTGAACTGAATTCCTTGCTCTTTAAGGCATTTGCAGATGTGTGTGTGTGTGTGTGTGTGTGTGTGTGTGTGTGAGATGTTGATACAGTGTGATCCCAGTCAAAGGACGTGCACACTCCCCGAGCAGACAGAGCCCAGATGACCCCTGCTCCGCATTCCAGAGCCGCCCCACTGCGGCGATATTATGGTTTTCAGAGGCCGATATTTTGGAGACGTCTCCGATCGTTTCCCTCGAGTGGATGAACGAGGATCACCAACAATCATGCCTGCGAGTGTTCGGGTGCGAGTGTCGTCTGAGGTGTCAGCTAAAAAAGAAAAGGGGGCGAGGGCCACTCAAGGCTCATATGAAAATGATAGCGAGGGCAGCACGGAGGGCCCGAGTCAAGAATCTAGAGAAGTGCTCCGGGTGAACGAGGTGTGCCTCGACTGACTGTGCCATCAATTAAAATGTTGACGCCGACGCGAGGCTCTCCTGCGCTGCACATTTTCCTTGTGGCACACAGCTGTGAACTTTCACCTCCCAGCACACGAGCAGGCACCTGTCTCAACAGCCCTGGTAAATGAGGTCACATGTGCCGTGTGTCAGTGAGTATATGGCATTTCTGCAAGAGTTAGAATTTCATGTTTGTCTGTAATACCCTCCTACACCATTTGTACTTTTGTGTATACTTGAGCTACTAATACTGTAATGTGCTTTTTGACGATTGAAGCAGTGCGATTTGTTCTGTGTTGGGGGAATGTTGGGGGGGGGGGGGGGGAGAAAATGAAAAATGACATGTGCAATGTATAACTGTGTACTCTGCTTTTGAGAATAAACACAATTTACAAAAAATAAAAATAAATTTAAAAAAGAGTTAGAATTTCAGAACGTCTGAATGAAGATATTTTTGTAAAACACTGTATAAATCATTTTATACAGTCCTCACATCTTCAAGCGGATTTAGGGATGTGGTGTGAATAGGTTGACGTTTTTATTTTAAATAGGGTTCATAACAACATCAGATTAAATGTAAAGCCTTTAAGTTCAGGGGATGAGATAGGATCATATAATTAGATAAAAGGGAGGTCCCTACAAGGATAAAGAAATAAAGATGTGCGTGTGTGTGCGTGCAAATGTGCTGACATTGTCAGATGCACTGACGTGTTATGATTTGTCAGTGCCACTTCCAGCAACGAGGATATGCTCCGCTGTCATAACAAGCAGCCCGCAGGAGCCACGGAGGAAGATGACGACACGAGACGAGAACACCCCCGGAGTGAAATGCGATTCCGCTGTTTTCAGGAAATGTGCGGTTTCGGGGGAATGTGTCAGGCAGCTGGAGTGACAGGTAAGACCCGCGGGGTCACCCTCGAACCGGTCTTAATACAATGATTGGCTCCAGCGGAGCGAGACCAGATAAACAGTTCCATTCAAGGAACATTACAGATACTGAATGGACGTCTGGATGTAACTGTAGAGTTCTGGTGCGCCGGTGTCAACGCGGGGTCCTGCTGTCTCCATGGTGACAGTGCGATGGTCCCTGGGCTACGGAGGGACGCCGATGCATAATGGCATTCGTGAAAATTAGCCCTCGTGAACACACGAATACTAAAACATGCAGTGAAGGCTGACGTTCTATTTTCAAGAGTGGTGGATGTGTAGGAGTAATGATCTGTGATGGTGGTCTGTGGGAGGAAGTTTAATAACTCATTCAAATGTGGTTCAACTGGGGTTTTCTTTAAATGAGAGCTTTTCAACTACAAAACTGGATATGATTCATTGGCTCTGAATGGGCTTCATTTGTACCGTAACTTACGGATGACATACCACTCTGTGGGTGATCGATAACAGAAAGTTTACAATTCTGTCCCACTTGTTTGTTGCCAGAGATATCGGATATCTTTTTTTCATTCCATCCATTCATCTTTCTTGTGAATCCATTACCCACAATGCAACGCAACCCCCGACAGTTCGGTTGGAGATTCGGGTGTGTTATAGAGACAGAACGTGATATACTCTGAAAGCCAGTGTTGCTAGATCAGATTTACAGTTTCCTGCCCAACTTAAAACCGGCCAAATTAAAAACAAAAAAAACCCGCCAAATCCAAACTGTGCCAGGTGTGTACATGTGCAAGAGCAAACACATCATATCCGCATAAAATAACCCCAGATGAGATGTTAGCTGGATAAAGACAACACTTAGTTGCGGGTTCCTTTACCCTGTTGGTAGGGCGTCCCACCACACAGCAGCTTCTTGGCATTTTTCTGTTGTTTGCCAGCAGAAGACAGTGAAACGGTTCCACCGTAACGCAATGCAAAGTGCTTTTGCGTCCGTTGTGGGCGCGAGTTAACGTTGCCTAGAGCTGTTCGCCCAAAGCAGAGCTGAGGAGCGACCAGAGCTCTGGTAAGCTCACTACTTCCTTACTCCCCCCCCCCCCCCCCCCCCCCTCCCAGAGTTCCTTATGTCATTTTCAAACTCGTAATCTCCCTCTGGAGCCACAAAAGGCTTCATATAAGCAGTAGCCCTCCCCCAGACCGGTAAACAAGACTTTGATGTTTAAAACGGGTGGTGTGTGTAACAGCGGTATTACAGGTATTCAAGATTTCACAGTGGTTCCCAGACTTTTTAAACATTTATTTCATGCTTTTCTGAGCAGATAAGGCCGTCCGGTCTGTGTGTGGTCTGAGCTTCAGGTTTCACACAGTGTTCAGGGTCGACACGTACAGTCCAAGTCAGGATTCCCTTGAGGTTTACCAACTGTGACAAATATTTCCATCGCTTGATCTCCATCTCTGCCTGCCGTCCACCGGGCCACTTATCCGCCTGACAGCATGTCAGGATACGATGACAATGGGTAATTGTTATACTTGTTAGCTATCATCTCACCAGTCCTAATTGCAGCACAGCTGCTTATTTTATCAGGGTATTACATACACATGATGTTAATGTATAGGACATGCTCTGATTTCGTCCATCTTGTCTTCTTCTTCTCCTCTCGGCTGTTCCAGGTAGGAGTCGCCACCATTATCTATCGCTAACCCTCGAATAATGGAAATCTGATGTTGTGATTTGGCATCGGTGGCATGTCGGATGCCGTTCCCTCGCGGCGGTGGCGGCAGAAACCGAAGCCCCTGTGAGGAAGCCCTCTCAAACGCAGGGAGAACATGCAAACTCCACATAGAAAGGCCGAGGTCGGGGGATCGAACCCTGAAACCTCTCGCTGTGAGGTGACAGCACTAACCACTGCACGGCGGTGCCATTCGGACAATGCAGATGATATAAAATGTGTGTTGATAAGCCTGAGCAAACACTTAAAGAACAGTTGAAAACAGCTTACACGTGCACATTTGTGAATCATAATACAGCCATATTATAGAGCACTTACTGGAGAGAGACAGTGTAGAGCTCAGGCAGGAGAGTGCACGCCACAGCTCCAATAGAGACCTTTACAGCTCCAGGCCTCCTGCCCAGGTTCCTGCCTTGTAATGTCAGCAGGGTGCCTCCTTCCACCGGACCCCTCAGGGGGGAGATCTGACAAAACACAAAGTGAATAAAATGAACAGGGGGGGGGGGGGGAGAAAATCCTATGGAAAGCCTGTAATATGCACAATAAATTAGAGCTCATAAGTAGATTACCTCCCTAAAAATGTTCCACTAATGACGGGTGATAATGAACGTGACGGAGAATTAAGAGAATGCAGACGCTTTGGACATGAAGGGTGGCACACGGAGAGATAAGGACAAGTGTTATTCTGCTGAAGACTGAGATCTAAGAGAATAGACACGCGGTTTAAGTACACACACACCGACACACACACACAAACAAAGAAGAGTCTCAACTGTGCCTGTCTGAGACTCTTCAGCCTCTAAGCCGCTACAGCACATGCAAATAAAGAGCCGCCTAAGAGCCCCCTTCACATCCCACAAGAGACAGGCAGAGCGAGAGAGAAAGGGCTGGAGAGGCGAGGTGGAGAGCACAGCAGAAAGGTGGATGAGTGGGGAGGCAATTTAGGAAACTGAGTGTCGAGAGGAGAGTGGATGCTGATGGTGGTGGTGGTGAGAGAGAGAGAGAGCAAAGCCTCGACGGAGGGGGAATTAATGCACAGTGCTATTCCCTTTCATCTGTTTTCCCGTGTCTGCTCTGTCAAATTCCTCAGTGCCGTTGTTCAGAGGCACGCTCTCTCACGCGTCACTTCGTCCCGTGCCTTTTGCTCTTTTAACTTCACTCTGGAGATGCCGTGGAAAAGGAAAAGCAGAGCAGGGACAGTCACCCCTCCAATCACCTCGGAGACGCAGCTTCAAGAGATAGCATCTCCGAAACGCCCAGACGGCTGCAATCAACTGTTACTTTGCCACTGTAGCGCAGCAAGCCCAGCTGGAGCATGCTTCTCCGACTGACCCCCCCCCCCCCCCCCGGGCCGAGGTCAGTGTGACCCCTCTGTGTTATTAGCCCAGGCTCCGGCTCTATCAGAAACTGAGCCTCAGAATGAAAACAGCTCTTCTGTTTGGTCTGGGTGAGGGGACAAGGCTTGCCGCTGCATACAGATGATTTGAAGCCCGCAAGAGTGACAGCGCAGATAAATAAACCTTATATTTCCCAGCTCAAAGAGGGAGGCAGTTAAGTAAAGAAGGAGTGTGTTTATCTTAATATTAAAACAAGCAAGTGTAAAAACAAGCTACGCCAGTATTTCTGTGGGATCTACACCACGGGAAATGTTTTTGTGGTTATATTTAGCTTTTGGATATCAAGTGCTCCCTGTCCTGACTTACATACATATATGTAAACTTTATATACATATATATAAACTTCCTTTGACAAAAACACATTCCTTCATACAGATGTTAACGCACAAACACACCATAAATGTACGCGTGAGCACATATGCGCACACGCTGAAGCACGGCAGACAAACTGAAAGCAGCCAGAGCTCCGCAGTAAGCAGAGTGACTTATCATCATCACCGCGAGTCTTATAGCACCTAATGTGTCTCTGCGGTGCCGTTGAGCATCGACAGCAACATCAGCTGGCATGCTGTTCATTTACACCTCTTACAAGTCTTGATTTACAGCGCAAACTCTGCCAGGCCTCCAGGGAGACCACAGGGTGTGAATGTGTCGCTGCAAAGAAGAAGAAAGAAGAAAAAACACCACCCAGCAAGGAATGTTGTATTCCACACCCTTCAATTCAAAAATATTCCAAATGTATTGTACGAGCAGATACGGCCAACCTGTTCCAGTTCAACGCCCTAACTGATAAAATCCATATGCTTTTCTTTTTGTTATATTCTGTGAGGTCGGAGCTTTCATCTTCCTCACTCCAGCTCCTCTACATCACTGTAATCAAAGAGGACGCGAGGACAAAAACAGGAAAAGGCCCCTCGCTATTTACTCTACCCTCCTCCGTCCTCTCTCCAAAGCCGTTCATGTCTCACCCAGATCCGTCTGTTCTCTGATTCTTTTCATGTCGGGGATGAACTATGTTTGGTAGTTCCTGTTTTGGTACCGCTCATCAATTCTTTTTGGGAGGGTTAAAAGTGGACCAGCCCACACATAACAAGAGAATAAAGGGCCTGCAGAGATGATAAATGTCTCTATTGTCTTACGTCACCGGGCTGAATACGGCGCATTTTTCACAATTAGGTGGTATGTGGCAACGTTTAAGGAATAACGAAATCCTCCATATTACTTATATTTTGGTGCTTGCGATAGAAAATTGCAGGTGACAAAGCAGAGCAAGAAAAACCACATTGCATTACGTTCGCTGTACGCGCAGTCACAAGGTCTACATGACAAAGAGCTGCTGCGGTATATATATATATATATATATATATATATATATATATATATATATATATATATATATATATATATATATATATATATATATATATATGTGTGTGTGTGTGTGTGAGAATGTTTAGGGAGAGCTTGATCTTATCCTCCTTCAGCCGGAGTACTCAGGGTTCAAACCCCTGTGGATTCTCTGGGAAAACATGGCTGCCAAAAGCGTTGCATCACACACCCCACAAAACCACAGCCCCCAGTATCCTCTCTCCTGAGACAGCCATCCTGTGTGCGTGCGTGTGTGTGTGTGTGTGTGTGTGTGTGTGTGTGTGTGTGTGAGAGTGTGTGAGAGAGAGAGAGAGAGAGAGAGAGAGAGAGAAATGCAACAATGGTCTACCCACGCATACGCCATCTCAGGCCGGCTAACTTCAGTCACGTAGTCCACATAAGTTGGACTCTCACGGAGCCTCCTGTTAGTCACAGTATGCTGACAACTACAAAGAATGAGAGATAATTGTAAAATGCTTCAACATGGCCTATTTGTGTGCAGTATATTTGTGTGTGTGAGAAAGAGAGAGTGTGTGTGTGTGTGTGTCTGCTTTGTTTTGCCTGCTTATTCTCCTGGGCCGACCAGGTTTTTATCTACAGGAAGTTCAAGCCGACTGAGTATCATGTGAGCCGTGCTTCCCATGACCGCCTGCGGTTGCTGTGCTGATATAAGGGTTCTGGTGGTGGCAGAAAAAGGCTCGGAGGACGGCTCCAAACACCCCCCCCCCCATCCAAACACCCCCCCGTTACAGCTGGGGACAAAACAAATGGCTACCATCATGCAAATGAGCTCCACAAACGGTTTACAGAATCGGTCCTGCCGCTAATGGGGATGAACATTTCGACGAGGCCGCACTCAGACTCTGTGTGAGAGGAACGCTCCTTGTGGTCAGTGTGGGTTTTGCTCTTATTGTGGTCAACAAATCCCAAAGCCCATCCTGGTTCTTATTTGCTTTCATTTGTTGGTTTTCTACGCAAAGAGCTCTGCACATATAACGCTCATGACCCAATCCACACAGTTTACACTCATACTGTAGATTCACAGGGCTGAAGGTGTTCCCATGCCCCTCTGAGTGATTGCAGATTGACTCCGCCGCGTCCCCCGAGGGCAGTGGCTGAGTAAGTGTTAGTGTTATTACCGAGCGAAGCGCTTTAATGAGACTCTATTCAAACACGCCCTCAGCAGCTGATGCTGGACCGACAGGGCACGGAGGGGGTCGCCGTGTGAGCGACCCCATGATTCACCATTTTATGGGTGGAAAACAGAGCCTGGGGGGGGGGCTACGGTAGAGGAGGCGGGGCTTTTGGGGAAGGGTTGACGCAAGCGTCTGTAGCCCGCGTTGGTGTTTAACCTGCGAGCTCACCTTGTGGATCTCAGGAGGCGGGCATTGATCCACGATCGGCTGACAGTCATCCCTCGGCCTGCAGCTGTTGTCACACCAGCCGCAGAGGTGGCCCTGATCCTCGCGGCCCCAGCACTGGGAGCAGTCTGAGCTGCCCACTCCACAGTTGTACACCTCCACTAGAAGGAGAAGGGAGGTAGGGGGGCGAGACAGGGAGGCAATTATTATACTAATACAGAATCCTTGAACCGTGGCCTTAAGGCCTTAACTCTACTGTGGACTCCTAACATTCTTTTATAGCTGACTGTATATGAACCACATGGGCTGCTTGTTGAATAACAGCATAAGCACTTGCAGGATGATATATGCAGGGCTATAAAAACAAAACAGGAAAAAAAAGAGGAGTGGAAGAGAACAAAGCCAGCGAGAAACAGATGATTATGTTCATGTTCCAATGTGCCTCCCAGTGAGAAATCCCATTTGTATCACTGCATGTGCGTCTGTGCATGCATTTGTGCTCATATTGCAGTGTGTGTGTGTGTGTGTGTGTGTAGGTGTGTGTCAGTGTGCGTATGTCCGCATGTGTTTTTTAAAATTTGATGATTCTGCATGTTACGAAGCTGCCGTCATGTCCTCAACAGTGCAGAGTGTCTGGCTGCGGCCCAGGGCTGTTCACATGCTAGACACATGGACTGTGAACAGCACATCTGGGACCGGGATCGGCAAGGATCGGCTTTTAGCTGCTGCACTGGATACCGTGCCAAGTTTGAACAACATGAGAGTCACTTTCCATCATCTCCCTGTTGTCATGGAGCTCAAACTGCATTTGCAACAACACATACCGACACTTGTACGCGTTGCATCGACAACACCTTAAATTGCGGCTCCTTGTGTTCTATAATCATTACGTGTAATTAGATGGTCGCGGAATACGATAGTGTAGTAAATTACTAGTTGGCAAATTATGTGTTGTAATACACAAACTACTATTATTGCAAGCCAAAGCCAGTCTAACGCTGTTTGTCCCTGTAAGCGGTTCCTCCAGGTTTAATTAAATCCACCAGCCTCATCACAAAAAAAACAACATTTGTGCACAGGTGAAATGCATTCTGGGAGCAACAGTGGCACGCTATGTCAGATTATTTTTCCTTGTTTTCGCCGGTTTCTAATTACGCTCAAATACAGGAGAGCCGAGCGAAGAGCTGAAGCGTAGCTAATGGAAACTGTATTTCTCATCTGTTGTTTTTAATTTGCATGTCTGCACAACAATGTCTCACCTCTCATGGGCTGAGGGCTGTCCACAAAGACATCCTCCGGCTGGTCACTAAAGCGTCCTCTCCTCCTCAGGTTGAGGTGGTAAACCTGGCTCCTCTGGTTAGTGGACAGCTACACGGACAGAAAGGTACACGTGCATTCACTCCCTCGATAATAATGGGTTCTTAGTCCACTTTTAAACAAGGCTTTATAATAATTGCAATAAAAACAAGTTACAAACAAGGCTTAAATCGAACAATAATGAACACACTGAACCAGTAAATGCACAGTAACTGAGCTTCAGCTTCACTGATTTTCATTGTGGCTTGGTAAATGGGCTCGTTAGTTGTCTGTACTTACTGTTACTCCGCTGCACTTGACAGTCGAGCTGCTCAGCCACGTGGCCTCATATCGCTGCTCTGTCCCGAAGTCGCACTCCAGGTCCTCCCCCTGTCGCGCAAAAGCACTTATTTAAAACAATGTGCAGTATTTCAGCAATAACTAGCGGGCAAACTGTGATACCACGCTGTTCTGAGAATGAGATAACCCAAAAAAAGAAAAGCTCTCTCAAACGTGTCTGGTAACAATTGAGTCGGTGTAACCGGGGAACTGGAATAACCTCGCAATAATTGTCCCTGCCAGGGAAAGATGCAATCCATTCAAAATTCATATTCAGAAACATCTGGACTCCCACATCTCTGCAAGTCATCTGGGAGCCAGAGTAATGAATATGAATTCATTCTTCATGAAAACACGAGTCGAATGAGTTTCTCTGAGCCAAGATGTGTGAAGGTAAGACCATAAACATGCTACGATAGGTAAGAGCAGTAAGAGGTCATTGCTCACAGTGGAAGAGATCATTTGTCTGCGAATCCCGCCAGTTTAAATTGGTCTATTTTCTATCGCCCTCTCCAGGACTGTTTCTCTCTACTTTGTGACACCAGAGAAGCTTTTTTTTTGTTTGTTTTTTTTGGCTTCTGGAAAACGTCAACACACTGAAATGTTTCCTGGACTTATGTTCAGTCTGAGAACTAAAACTACTGGAACCGTGTCATGCTGAACACGTATACCAGGACAGCGTTGTCTTTAATTAATAACAACGAGCACATATTTACTCAAACCTGTCAGTTTCCTAATCTGATTAATCTGATATTTCTATATTTTTTTTGTAATTTCCCCTGCAACTCGTGTGTTCATTCTGCACTAAAGTAATCAATCAAATGAGAAAATACTCATCATTTGTCAAGTATTTGATTCCATACAAAAATAGGCCTTACCATGTGGTTATTTAATAAAGGCGTTATTAAGATACTAAAATGACTTATATGGGGATTTGGTCCTATACTTGCAAGCTTCTGGCTACATGTTTTTTTGGCTTGACTGTTTATCACAGTTAAGTCTTAACACTTTATATTATGTTCATCCCCCCCAAAACAAAGTGTGGGAGCCAAACCAAAACTCCCGGAGGGGTCTGAGTGATGACGATGACGATGAGGACATTATTCAAGCATGCATTTATAGATACCATCATAATAAAATAGTAGTAATATAAATATCCAGTCACATCCATGGCTGCCCTTAGGAAGTGTGTGTGTGTGTGAGTGTGAGGATTTCTATGTGACTCAGTGTCTGTCACCATGGCAACAGACCGGGGAGAGGGCTCGAACGGCCGGCCCGGGTTAGGCGTCTGACTGACCGCGCCTGGCAACTAGTCAGCACTGGAATCTGTTCAGTGTCCTTATCAGTGATGCAGGATCTCGCTGACTCGCTCAGCATGGATTAAGAATGAGAATGGGAGTTTAAAATATCAAAAAAAAAAAAAAAGGACTCGCCGAATTTAAATTGAACACGAGTGAAATAAAGCTCCTGCCGCGTGTGCTGCCTCAGACCGACTGCATATTGTACACTGTGCTGACGAGGACACAACTCAGCTAGTCACAGTCAGACACCAGAGGCGTGGAGAGCCCACACAGCTGAGCCCAGAGCAGCATAAGCACAAAGATACTCGCTCCTTCTTCACTTGCATCACACAGATCACTCAAGCTCTGTTTTCTCATTCATTGGAAACAGCAAGCGCACAAATATCCATCTGTGTTTAAACTCGGCTTGAAGCAAACACACCGTATGCTTCTGTGTTATTCCAATCATTTTCACAACATGCATATTGGACACAGGCCAAGTCCTGCTGCCGTAGCTGGAGGTTGTCTGGCGTACCTCCTGGATGTTGCTGAGGGACAAGGTGAAGTCCTGGGCCATCTCTGACGGCGACGGAGGAACGTCTGAGGCAACCAGGCTGGGACAGGAAACGGCATTCTGTGGAGGGATGGGATGTTCGGGCAGGAAGTGACATAGTATAGGAGTTAAAGAAAACAATGGCTCCCCTGCACACATCCGCAAACCCAAAATACCTGTCCTGTTTATCTGGAAGGAGGAGGAAATGAGAGGGTAAAGTCTCGCTCTGAGGGAAACAACAATAGCTTCAAATAGAGACGATGAGGGATTAGAAAAACAGACCCAGAACAGGAAAGCCCACCTCCTCATCTCTTTATGAGCCACATTACCAAGACCTCATCGAGCTTTTTTTCATGCTTTAAAAAAAAAAAAACTAAAATTTTACGAACCTAAGCCGTAGGCCTCTTGTGCGTGTTTGTTTTTGTAAATCTGAAACGGGATTTATTGCATTTGCTTAGAAAAATGCAGCGATTACTTTACTGCTTCACTTGTTTCAACAAATGGAGCTCTGTCTCTTTGTCAAGGGGTCTTGTGATATGAAGCGGAACATTAAACAGGTCACTGAAACACTAGAAGCAAGACCAGTTGACCAGCAGCTGACCAGAGGCCTGTGAGTCACATCCTCACCCCTCTAACTGGGACCAGTATGCTGGGAGGGAGGACGCCTCCTCACGCAGAGGCCCTGCAGATCTGGCCCGGCAATAAAAATAAAAAAAACCCAAAGGGGACGGGAATAACACGACGGCTGACTTCATCTTAAAAGTTGTCAGGAACACACCGGGGAGCTTTAATTAGTTTCAGTGAGGCTACTGTAGTTTCGGATAATTTTCCCAGTTTCATGGCCTTTTCTTCGAGCGCTCGTGCCAAAACAATTTGATTTGCTTGCATTTCAGAGTAGTTTGCACCCTCGTGGGGCGTCGTGTTGCCAAACACACATCTACATAACCCCTTTGTGCAGTCACCTATTAACATGAGGGAATACAATGTGCAGAACCAAAGCTGGAAATGTAAGTATAGCATTTAGTAATAATTCCCTACAAAAATAGAGACACAATGAATCTACTCTTCCACATGCTGGGATATCAAAGCAAACTCTAGAGGAGCTTTAAAATGTCTCTTCACTCCTGTGAGGAGTCTGTTAAACCAGAACCTCTTGAGCTTTAGCGGATTTCAACATACTGTGGTTGGGACACTTGTAACCTCAAACTGAATTACCACATGGTTGCTGTTGCTCAACCCGTCTGGACCCAGATCATTACAGCACACGAGGAGTTGTTGGACTGCTGAGTCCGGATGATGTTGGACTAGTGGGATGTTAATATGACGAGGCCCCTGCAGGCGTCTGTGTGGTTTGTGGATTAAAGAGAGATCGCTCACCTCCAGCACGTTGGGCTTTGACTCGTCTTTACTGGAGACACAGAGGTGGCTGTCGGGGTCCCAGTAGCACTTCCACCTGGTGCTCAGGCAGCTCACACATCTGCCATAGATGGACACACACACACACATGGAAAGAGTTGAGAAACAAGGATCAGTCCCCCGTATCTCTGTTCCCATGCTGTAAATACAGCCTTTTCAAAAGTTGCATACGTGGCCCCATTTTGAGAGGCTGAACTGTTTGAGGCATCGGAGTTTAATAAAGTCTAATAAAGGGAAGTAATGATTAGTCACAGCAGCAGACACATTCATTCCACAGTTGCAACAGAGCGAGTCAGGAGGGCGAACTGGACCAAAGCTGCTGAGATGAAAAAAGAAAAGCACTTCTCTATAAACACTCGGTGTGTGTGAGTGCTGCCTCCTGTCATTCTATCACTGTGAGGGCCGTTTTGAGTTCTACACCAGCTAAGTGAGGACATATTAGCGGGTAGGTCCGTCAGCAGCTTGTAAACTCGATTTGTTCGACAATAAAAAGGTTCAATTCATGCCCCCTTTAGAAGCTGCAGATGTTCCGCTTCAGGTTCAATTATAAAATATTCTAGATTTGATTCTATCATTTCAACACATCCCATGAAAAGACGAAATCAACATTTAAAAGAAGAAAAAACACATTCTTCTTCTTAGAAATAGAAAGTTGAACTTACATGCAATAGTAGGCCACGCACCCTTGCACCATTCAAGACTATTTCTTTGGGGTCGGAGGGCGGGGGTTCGCTGCTACAGCCTCACTTTGTGTTTCCTGAGCTGCCTCCACCTCTAAAGGGCGAAGGGTTATATTTCTGGGGTTCCTGTGTAGCCGGCGGATATCAGGGCCAAGACGTCCTTTTCTGTGCGCTGTAGCTCGTTGTTTACAGTCCGATCAGCGAGATGGAGTCGAGGGACGACGAGTACGGCCAGATTGTTTCACGTGTATCCAGTTCACAAGCTGATTTTAAACCAATAAAAAGCTAAATCATCACCAGACGATAGCCAGTGGGTTCCCAGATTGCATTTCAGCCAATGTGTTCCGCCTTTGCCTTTGCATAAAGGCATTTGTGCTGAACTCGCTGCTCGTGGCAAAATTCTCCGAAATGCCGGCGGGCGTACAAACAAAATGTAGAGTGAACAATAAAAATAAACAACAACGAGTGTAACTAGCAAAACGCCAATCAACATCAACAATGCCGGGGGGGAATTGTAATTACCTGTGAACTCATATCTCATATTCATGGCCTACTTTATTGCCTTTGTACCAGCCCTGTGAAGGGACAAGTCAAGTATCAAAAGCATTCAGATGAACTCGAAGGTTGACTTTCCCGTTTGAGTTTGAGTTGGCTGGTAACATTCTTTGCGACCTTCGGTTTCTGAGACGATAAAATCCTCCGACATGTTGATAGTGCTCTTATCAGTGAACTACTTGTCAGACCTACAACTCCTCGTGCAGCCTTCGCGCACGACTCACAGGCCGCGATTACGTCATTTTCTGACACACGCACACCTCGGGCAGGCGAGTATGAACTAGAGTTTTGGGGCTTTGGGTTGTTCTTTTTGTACGTGGTCTACAAACATCTGAGTGATAAACTAGCTCAACTGGAACACCTCCGCTGTACAGCGAGTGTGTGTCACTGCATTGCCTCCGGGAGGAGACAGATGTCCCACACTAGCAATGATAGCGCCTCCAGTGATAGCAGCACCCTGAGGAGGTCTCTAGACTGGGATGGGGGAGTGTGGGGGGGGGGGTTAGACTGGGATAGGTGTAAAGGGATGTGGAGACGTAATCGAAACATGTGTGTGTTCTGATTAGAAGCAGACGGCCCCCTCTAGGCTCTTATCGGCTGCAGCTTTTCTGTTTTCCCTGACTCCCTTTCTGTCCTATTAAAATACTTATACACTACCACACACACACACACACACACACACACACACACACACACACACTGTTCACTCTCTCTCTCTATCGCTGCTTGACCCAACACTGACAGTAAATACCCAGTAACGCTGCCCACCCCGACGCATAATGACCACACACACACACACACACACACACTAAATACACAGTCGGGCTCACACTCTCAGGGCCTCTCAGTGGACACAGCGGTTAAACATACATCCTCAATCACGTCTCTGTCGAAGAGGAAAAAACGTCCAGAAGAAAAGACCAGTTTTCAGGGAGAGACGGAGACAGAGCAGCAAACGGACAGAGACAGACGAAGGGAGAAGGAAAGAAGGAGGGCCGGAAACCTGGGACATGAAGAGCAAATATAACAGAGAAAAAGTGTGTGTGTGTGTGTGTGTGTGTGTGTGTGTGTGTGTGTGTGTGTGTGTGTGTGTGTGTGTGTGTGTGTGAGACATGCATGAAGAGAGTGAGAGTAGCAGTGTGAGAGGGCAGGTTAGGCGGTTGTCCTACTGGGCTGCTTGGTGAGACTGGAATGCTATCGTCTGGTTGTCATTAACACTCTGCCTAGTGACCACTTTCAATGGGTCATGGGAGAACTGACTACACACTCTCTCTCTCTCCCACACACACACTCACACATACATACACACACATACACACACACACACACACACACACAAAACAGTCACAGAGAAAAACATGCAAACTGATGAATTAAGACGCCTTAAAACTGGAATTTGTAACATTCTCAACTTAATAATATCGTCTTTAGACTCTGACTGGTAAAGTCTCACATCTTCCAACACACGACTTTTTCTTACAATTTTGAAGCTCTCAATGACATCACTGTGACATCATCAGGGTCTTCTTCTGACAGTAAATATCCAGTGACCGGTGTTCCCGGCCTGAGAAGTGAAATTACCTTCTCGTGTAAAATCGGCCCGTTTAATAGTTCTGTAGCTATTTTCCATTTAATTGTTGATTTGTCAATAATTCCTGAAACTTGGGAGACCTGCAACGGTTCGTCAATTAATCGACTACTTTGATAATCAATTCATAAAGCTCCAGCTGCTCAATAGTGAGGTTTTGCTTCTTGCACATGTTTGTTCAGACAAAACAAGCAACTGGAAAGACGTCACCTTGGACTGACTAGTTTAGTTTTCACCCTTCTCTGACATTTGACAGACCAAGCGGCTAATTATCATTAATTATCATCATTCAAGAAAATAACTGATAGATGAATCAATAATAACGGCGATGACATCGTCTCACCTCATTGTTTCTGAATCACAAAGTAATTAAAGCAGCGCAGGATGTCAGTTTGCAGTGACTTCCTTGTACTCCCTGTGGGATATTGATGGTGTGCACGGACTCACGCACGTGCAGATTATTGAACCCAAACACGTTTTCAGCTTTAACATAAAGAAACAATGATGGCACAAAGCAGGAGAGGCTCTACATCGTGGTTTAACTGCGGAGAAGTGGCTCATAACACTCTCTTTAGGGATTATTAAAAAAAAAGCAGCTTGAAGTGATTAAAATCAGACGGAGTATAGCAGCTCCGCAGTTTGCAGCCCAATGCTCATCCTGTGAGAATGGCACTTTGCTCATTATCACCTTCAACAAACCGCCGTCTAATTTCACACTCCCGAACCTCGCCGAGCACCGAGGCCGTGCGCACATATTGGGTGCAGTCTTGCACGCGTGCACCTTCAAACTGCTGTGTTCACACCTCCGGACTGTTTTCATGAAGTGAACAAAAGGGACACACCCAAACAAATTCAATCGCAGGGAATGAGTCGAACACTCACACACACACACACACACACACACACACACACACACACACACACACACTCTAATGCCCCTCTGAGCCTGAGATCTGCCCATCAGATAAAGTGGATCCTCTGACATGGTCCAACATGCAAGAGGAAGCCAGCTGGATTGCCTCGAGATATGAGAAAACCCTCTTTTGTGACCAGGCCATACGAGTCACAGTCCTTCACAAAAACAAACATCAACACGGCCCAGCCAGACATACACATCCAATTTCCTTTGGCTTAACGTTTACAGCATATTAATCCCACATTTGATCCTGCGCTGAGAAACCTTGAGTAAGCCAAATACACAATGAGCGCCGCGAGAGGACGTGTCGGCAATATTTACCCACTGAGGCGCCCTAAATAGAAAGCAGAGGAAAAAAACAGGCGAGGCGGAGGTTAGTTAGGGGCAAGCCTTCGCCGTGCTCAATCGGCAATGCCGAGACTCGAGCTGACGTCTGAGTGAGGCCATAGCTTGGCTACGATCGTAGTTTATTGGTATTTAGGTTTCATTTAGGAAGGTTTGTTTTCAGGGACCGCCTGCAAATCAAGATGCCAGTGGATGAAGGTCTAAGCAGCGGTGGAATTTCACATCCTGTAGTCAAAGCGATAACAACAACATTTTGTGTTGATTGCGGCGGTCCAGAAGTGGTCCTGTTTCCTAGCACCAGAGTCGCTCCAAAAACCTCTAATTGTACTGCAGCAGGCGTCTGAAAGTCTGCTACCTTCGGTTCTGGTTCTGTTTAGAAAGTTGGGCATTTTCACACGAGGGTCTATGGAGACCACGAGAGTCCATTTGGAGCCCGCCTCAAGCGGCCATTTGAGGAGCTGCAGATTTTGGCACTTCCATGTTGGCTTCGTTTGTCAGCGACGGAGGTTTTGTCGCGTGGTACGTGAGGCATCACAGCAATGCTTTTACTCACACACCCTGAATAAATCAAAACAAACGTGACAATGAATGTGCGACTCACGACGTCTTGGGGTGTATCGCTCCGGTCCTCTCGCAGTCGTAGATGATGAAGCTCCCAGATACCACAGATGTGCCATTCACCTTTATCGCCACAGAAACGGTCAGATGATCTGCAGAAACAAAAAGGCATGCAAACAACACGGCACGCGTTGAGCATTTCGAGATGGCATCACTGTCATAACACAAACAGCGAGGCGTCGACTTTGAAAGACAAAAGGGGGAAATTACATTTATCCTACAGCACACAAAGACGAGCCACATAACTGTACTCGTATTGTGAGCAGAGATAAGGACGGCAGCACTGGCACACGGCCCAAAATGGATGTTCTCGGTTCTCACCTGTGCCGGGGAGGATTGGCCGGTAGTTTTCTCGAGGGAGCAGGGGACAGGTCTGGATCTGAGCGGGACCGTAATCCAGGTGCACCGTGGCAGCTGTAGAAACACCCGGACCATATTCACACTCCACCTGGGAGCCGACCAGATCGGGAACACTGCCATTTATCAGGATGCCCACATCCTGCGACCAAAACAGAAACACGAGAGCATGAATGTGGATTACTGCTCATCTTAACAGAAATCAATTACTGACTGAAGTCCACATTCTCACGCACGTGTATTGAAATCCAGGGTATGTACAGTTAGTCTCGGGTGGAGGGCAAATGGCGCTGGCATTACTTCCAAGTTGCAACAAGGAGCACAGGCAGAGAGATGGAGAAACTAATGTGCAATGAAGAAACAGATGGCGCGGTGCTACAGACACATCTAAATGTGGCTACATGTGATGAAGTATGACAGACGTATAATGAGAAAGATAACACCTCACTGACATGACTGATTTTCAGCTAAATGATTTCAATGTGAGAAAAAATGGAGGGGAGGAGAAGGAGGGACGGAGATTGTGACGCAGAGAGGAAGAGAAAGACGACATGTTCCGCGGCTCAGCAGATACCGGCCGGAGCGGCCGGCAACATGCGCCAAACATGTCTAAAAAAAATCGGCCCTATTGTTCGGCGGAAGCGATCATTTCCTGCCGAGGGCCCCGACTTCCTGCCTGCTGCTTCCTGTTTGGGGAGAGAACCTTGAGCCGCGCTTCCTGAGGCTCTGAAGGATGCCTGCGGATCGGGCAGCTGGTAGATCCATTGCAGCCCGAAGCCAAACTGACCTACATCACACGCAAACACCCACACTTAATGAACCAATTAATGACCTGTCGTCTCTCAGCCTCGTCTAATTATGAGCTGTAATTAAAGGTCAAATTTATTCCGAGTGTCAAAATTCGGTGAGCTAATTATCATAGTGTTGTTATGCTTCTGGGAACAGTTTACACGCCGTGCAGGTGTGACGCAGGGACTCGTTCTGACAAAATATTTGCTTCAAATCAAAATCCATTCAACACAAGATACAGGTGAAGGGTGGAGAGATGATCATGGATCTCGGGGCTTCTGTGTTCGTCTGAAGGTTTAACTTGTATTTCTTCATTTGGCACAACATGTAAAATCATGCAGTTCATGTTCTTGATAATATTACTCGTTTTGTTCCACAATGTGTTTATTGGTTGATGAAAATGTGGGGAAACAATATACTGTAGAGTTTAATCGTCACAGTATAGTATGTTTGCAGTATGAATAATAATTACTCTACTTTCATATTTTAAGAAAAAGGGATGGTAGTCAAACTGCCACATTGGAATGCGACTTCAAATTAAATATAAAAAATGTTTTGCTCAGATTACGTTTTATTTCACAGACACTCTTGGGGCTGTCTTGCCACTGTCATAAATTTGCTGTAATGTTTTCCAGGTGCGAGTAACTTCCTCAACAGCATCCTCAAAAATCAACATTTCCGTCACTTTGTCAGACACGGTTAGATTTACTGCGTGGAATGGGTTCGGGATGCAGCAACAGATGTAAATATCGCAGCCCATCAGGCCGGTCAATGTATTGTCGTATTTCGATTCTTAGCCAGAGACACAAACATCAACTGTTGTTTAAAACAGTTGAAGTAGAATTTAAAGTCAATGGTTTTGTGGTTTGGCTGAAGATCTAAAGTCAACACAGAAACTAACGTTACACCAACGCAACAATTGCTCTAAAATGAACACGCTACTCTGCCATGCTAATGCTAAACTAAAGTTTTATTAAAGTATTGCAGTGATTTTTGTTTGTGTTGCTATTTACTTTGGGACGGTGTGAAAATGATGGAGGAGGCTGACTCTTATATTTGATTTTATGAAACAGCGAGACCCTCCCCTGCTTATTTATACTTCTGTTGGTCCCTACGATTGTAATAAATGTAAAACTAATTCTAGCAACCAGTCACGTTGCAGTTTACTTAAATGTCATCACTTAATAATCTTTTAATTATCATTTTATGTCTTTTTAATTAGACATTGGTGTAAAATTGTCATAATAAGCACATGAGTTATGGTTAAAAAGAGAGTCACGATGGAGCTTTGAGCCAAATCTGAAGAAAAGCCTTCCAGGCGTTCCTGAGAAGTCACATTCACGAGAAAGGACACGGAAACATAATGGCTCTGGTCACAGCTGTCGCCAACACGGAGGCATAATGAAGAATAAAGTTTGGCTGCTGAAGGGGTTTGAACGCCGCAATATTCTCACCCCAGCCTGAATTACAACAAGAAGCCAAAAAAAAAATGGCATCAAAATCAGACGATGTCATAGCCCGATAGTGTGTGAGATCAGATGTCTCACAGTAATGAAGCAATAATAACGTAACACCGATGCCGAGACGCGTGGCCGGAGCCAAAGAGAACACAGTTACATATAAATACACAGGTTAATACCGTTGGTGGAGTAGAGTTTGCTGACGAGCAGAAGAGATGGATGAAGCTTTGACTCGCGCTCTATTGAGCGGTAAGCTCTCTCGCGCACAGCCGAGGTGGCGACATTAACAATCGTTACCACTGAAGCTGACTGAGAGAAACGGGGACAGGCACCTCGCAATTTTGTCTGCGCCACTCCAAACTCACAATAACGAAAATAATCACATCAGATGATATTACAGCGTCTACGAGGTTGAGGTTCCTGAATGTCACACGCTAATTACATGACGGCGGGAATGAATAACCCGACGCAGTTATCTCACGAGTGGATATTAACGTGTGATAATAATCAGATATTCTCTTTTTTATAAGTCTGTTAAATTTGATTGCGTGTGAGAAAAGGTAGAATAGGTTTGTTATTGATTTCCTGAACTGTGAGAGTTATAGTCCAGTCTGCTGTTGATTTAATATATATATATATATATATGTTTAACAGAGCAGACATTTTATTTCTTGGCTGCAAATTTTTGGACAAAATAAATTCACAGTGAATTTGCATAACAGTACTGAGGTACTTTTTTCCACATAGCATCATCAGATACGGGAAAACTCAACAAGCATTCTGGGCCTCCTCCACATGTGGACGTTTCTTTAGTTACTATTAAACATATCCACATATGTTTTAATGAGCAATTAATCAATTTGAGTAATTCAAGCCAAGTCAAAATCCTCTGTTTCCAGCTTCTTCAAAATGTTACATTTTCTGGTTTCTCTACTTCTCTGTGACAGTAAACTGAAAATCTTTGAGTTTGAGGACGTCCTCTTGGACTTTTGGAAACACTGACTGACATTTCTCAACATTTTCTGACATTTTTATCAATCAAACAACTTATAATCAACAGATTAATCGACATTGACAATGCGTTCGTAACGCTCCAAACTGTAAACAGCCACGTGTTCCATCGGCAGCGTTAGATCTTCTACGTACATTCTGACTGTGTACGTCACATTTAACTTTACCAAAACCAACGCGAGAGCAGTGTGAGTGAAGAAACACACGTTGTTGTCATATTGTCATCGAGTACAAAAACCCGGAAATGAGTCAGCATTTCTGTTTCCGTTTTTTTTAATGGGTTTTTGGTTAGATGCCTGAAATAAGGTCTGTGAGAAATTGTAATGTTTTGTACTACAGTATAAAATACATCAGTAAATACCCTTCTTGTGAGTTTTGAAGCTTATATGTGAATTTAAAAAATGGTGGTCGCTAGCAAATGGCTAATCGAGACTACAAAACGTCATCCCTCCCGGGGTTTGCCTACAAAAATACATCATCCCCGCCCGCAGCACTGTCTTTTAAATATATTTTATTCATAGCCACTTTAACATTCTCAGTAAAGTCAACTTTACCAAAAACGTGCACACACTGTGAGGAGGAGGTTGGCGGTGAAGGGAGCTGCTCCAGTAAAACACTGACTTCATCAGCTGAGTCGTAATAATAGCGCGTGTAATAATAATAATGGTGAGAGGTGTCAGGTTATAAAGGTGGTCATGAGACGTCGGGTTTCAGCCGCTGTAAATACGCTGCCCCCATTACAAGCATACCCCGCCGGGTGGGAGGAACAAGAGTGAAATAGGTGTGACGGACAACAATAACGGCAGCGGGAGACTTTACCTTGATGTCGGCGGCGATGCTGATCTCCGGGGGCGTCAGGGTCATGGAGGGACACTGCTGGGGGCCCTCGCCCATGCTGATCCAGGAGCGGGCCAGCAGCCCCTGAGCACACTCCTTCTGGATGGTGCATCTGGACAAAGTGACAGACGATCACATTCATCATGTCATGTGGATGTGCAGATTTGATTAGAGCACAAAGAGAAAAGGGGGATATTTGGAGATTGTACTGAATACGTCATGGAAACTTAAATCCAGAAGCTCAATTTCCCGTGCTGGTCTGCACAGAAAATTGAGCTGCAAAAGTTGGCTCAACATCATGTCAACTATCAGAATGAATATCTCATATATATATATATATATACGTATATATATAAAGTAATTGTCAATGCCACAGCTGGTAATTGAGACCCAATCATTCATTGGACTACCAGACTGAGCTTCATGGTCAACGTTTAATCCGTTTTTCTAAGTGTTTTTGACCTAAGGATAAAAGAAACGTCAAACAGGTTTTTCTAAGTGTTTTTAACCTAAGGATAAAAGAAACGTCATACAGGTTTTTCTAAGTGTTTTTGACCTAAGGATAAAAGAAACGTCATACAGGTTTTTCTAAGCGTTTTTAACCTAAGGACAAAAGAAACGTCATACAGGTTTTTCTAAGTGTTTTTGACCTAAGGATAAAAGAAACGTCATACAGGTTTTTCTAAGTGTTTTTGACCCAAGGATAAAAGAAACGTCATACAGGTTTTTCTAAGTGTTTTTAACCTAAGGATAAAAGAAACGTCATACAGGTTTTTCTAAGTGTTTTTGACCTAAGGATAAAAGAAACGTCAAAGGTTTTGTGAAGTTTTCCTAAGGCATAAAGAACCTCAACTTTGCAGTGACGATTGCATTGTACTAAGATAGCGTCGACGTCCACACCAGAAGAACATGGGTGGCAAAAATTGAATTAATGCGGCAGAAACACGGAGAGTCATGTTTTAAATGTCTTCCATACTGGTAATCAATTTCCTGCATTTCTGCATTTTACTATGAAACTGTCTTACACTGTGTTTTAATGAATGTTCTTAATTGTTTTTAAATCTCCTTTTCTTTTGTCTTATGTTTTGATGCTTTTAATGGTTTTATGTGAAGCACTTTGAATTACCTTGTTGTTGAAATGTGCTATACAAATAAACTTGCCTTGCCTTGCCTTTGTGAGGAGCAAAAGAAACTTCTGCGTTTTCATTTCGTCCCAGGACTTGACGAATTCTCACCGCTGGGTTTCACGGTCCACTTCCCACAGATTTATGAGGCGCTCCGGTCTCCTAATGTCACATTCAGACCTCGGCTGTCAGTTGGTTCGCCTCGACACGAGAGACTACTTGACTCTAGGTCACGCACATTTCTATGGCAACCCGTCCTGCAGGATCAGGGGCCGGTCGCCAAATAGCTGAATAAAAAGAAAGCACTGCTGATTCTTAACGCGCGTGGACCAACAGTGTGTTTCTGTGTGGACGTGCACAGAGAATACAGTGTGTTTGCGCCAATCTGTGAGTATAATGAATGTTGAGGACAGAAGAATTGCGAGAGGGCATTCAACACGCAAGGTGGCCTCGTACTCTCTGCTTCACTAATGAACTTCGCCGGCCGTTGGCACAGAGCTCAGTTCATCCGCAGAGCAGACTGGAAGGACAAAGTGACCTCAGAGTACGGAGAAACCAAACAGGCCCCATTTAGCAGCGTCCTCACAAGCCACATAGTGAGTTTGGCACATCCCACTTCCCTCTCACGCTTCTACAGTTGATTTAAAATAAAGCGTGTGTCCGTGTGCCCCGCGTGCCTCCAAAGTGTGAGTATTTGCGTCCGGAAAGCCGGTGTCCAGACTCTCCGTCCCGTCGGCACTGAGGGACTGAGAGGGGCCATGAGGTCCGCCGCTGAACTAAAAATAGAGCCGAGTGGCTCTGCAAGCCGCACAAAAAAACCCCCAAGACACAATCAAACTCTGGACACACTCTCAGCAGTCGAATCCACTTGAAACGTGTTTAGCTATTGATCTAGTTTTCATTTAGAAAGTTGTTCTTTGAGTACGACTGGGGTATTGCTGCTGTCAGCCAGAGTACCAAAGTGATGCTTTTTTGTTTTTTTTTACCTCTCTACATTCTGTACAGACGTTCATGGTCCCCAGAGGATGAATTATTGTTCGTGTTCTTCTGACGTTTCATCCAGGTAAAAATGTCAAACTTCTCAAAAAAGTGCTTTGCCCCCGTAAAATATTTGATGTTAACTTTCAGTATTTTTTTGGTACTCAAAGCTACAGACACACTTCGGTTCGACGTCCCAGTCCGATCTTTGAGATTACAACCATTTGTGACATGAATTAGGTCACTTGTTCTGAGATTTATTTACATTTCATTTTGAAATCACGGCGTAAAACACAGCTTCCTCTTGGGTTACAGCGAGGCCAAAGTGCTTGTTTTCCATCTGGAAGAATATATTTAGATTATCAAGTAAACTCCAGATTGTGTCTTTAAGCACTGAATACATCATCGATGCCACTTGGTACAAACGGAAGCAGGCGTCCAGGAAACGTCATCTTATGATCTCAAAAAAGAGAAAGACATGCAGTCTCAGATGAACATCAACAAACGCTGCGTGATTTCAGACGATCACATCACGATGTCTTCGTCTTTCTCTATTGTATCTATTTTCTTCTCCCTTAAATGCATTCACGACTTGCCCGCTTATTTACAAAAGTCTTTGATCAAGTGCAGCAGTGAGGAGAAGTACATTCAAAGCACTTCTCTCCTCCCTTAAAGGCAACAACTTTAACACACACACACACACACACACACACACACACCACTCAACTGCCACACAACAGCATGCTGACTTTTCAAACAGCTCCTTAAAATAAACAGAGTCAACATATGCAGCTAGAATATGACCCGAGAAAACTCACCACCTTCTAAGTGTCTGTTCGACAGAGAAGGTGGGAAACCAGTTAAACAGCCGCAGAACACACACACACACACACACACTCACACACACACTCACACCCGCGCGCACACACTCACAAATTCAGTGTGAGATAAGCGTGATAATTTGTGAATAGCAAAGACTGCACATGACGCATAATTTGATTCAAATAAAGATATTTAAGTGCTTTCTTGTGACATGTGGCAGATTAAACCGGCTCCGGCGTTGGAGAGTGATCAAGGACTGAGCGCTATCTCTGGTGCAGGGACTATCTCGCTCTGTTCTTCAGACAACAATGCCGACTCCAACGAGCGAACAGACAAGCTCTACACGCAGACGTGCTGAGGGACGTCAGAGCCATGAATAAAAGGAAAGCCGGCACCGCACGGAGACAGTTGTGACTTCACAGATTGCGAGATAGACCCCCCAGTGGTCCTCCCCTTTTACTCTCGCTGTATCAGACAGCAAGGTGATGGAGGAGTCCGTCCACCCCCACACTTCAACCCCCTGATCCCTCGGGCTCTGAGGCCACAGCGCCAGCTCAGCGGCTGGCATGACTGGCCAAACAGTGCATCAAACACACACACACACACACACACACACACACGTATGACATCAGCTCCCTGGCCTCTGAGAGCCAGACAGCGACGCACACTCGCGCTGACACTTACACACAGGCTTACACACTTTGACATTTCCTTGTCAAAAGAACCAGTGTGCACTCGCCCTCCCACCACCATCATCACAATCAACGCTCCTTTGTAGAGGGATAGAGAGGAGGACAAGGGCACTGGGGGAGGAGGAGAGGAGGACGAGGGAGACAGAGAGGGAGGTTGAGAGTGGGATAACTAAATTCTCAAAGCTACTGGAACATACGAAGGCGAGGAGAGGAGGAGGGGGGCGGGGGGGGAGAGGGCAAAGAGAGAGAGAATCACGAGGGTAAAAAAAATAAAAATGCAGTGAAGCGAGAAAAGGACTGGGATAAAGAGACGACACATAGTTAAATAAGGAGAGGAGACAAGGAGATGACAGCGAGACAGTCCGACCACACACACACACACACACATGCAACTCTCATCCGTTCCACTCGTCCAGCTCTGAATGGCCCCTGGCGATGCCAGAGCTGCAGCACAATTCCTCACAAAATGCACTATCTCGCCTGATCTGCTTTAATCACCAAGCAATTCACACATGCACATGCAGACAACAACAACAACACAAACACAAACAAACAAACATAGCCGGACGCCACACGCTGTAGCAGAGAGTCGGCCCCCGAGAGAGCCACATTAATCAGAGTGCGCTGTCTCACTCGCTCACACTTCAGCCAAGTCACTCCTCGCTGGGCGCTCCCAGCCTGTCAATCTCTCCCGAAACTACCACGGAGCCACGGGGACCGCTCAGAACAATGATGCGACTCCCCCGGACTGAGGCCTAATGAAAAGCAAATCAATTGTGCTTTCCCAAGCCCCAAAACACGCTCCCTCACTGCCGGGGCTCATCCAGCCGAGCGACATGTCGAAATTGAGAATGAGGGGTGATGAAACCCGGCAAACCAGACTCAGTGTTTTTTTTGTTTTTTTTATCGATTCAAATGCTAAAAAGTATAAAAACGACAAGCTGAAACTGTTTTATTGTGCCAATCAGTCTGATCTGTTCCTGCTTCAGGGTGAGCAGTAACTTATGTCGACCGCTCACAGGAACAGCTGCAGCGTGATCGCCGCTTAAATATAGACAGAAGACATTTCCACCATTTCTGAAACACTTTAAAAGGATTGCGGCATGTGCGTGACACCGGCGCGTATGATAATCCGGTTGAATTATACGTCTTCCTGGCAGCAGAGGCGAGCGGCTGAGAGCCGTAGCGGCGCATTTTAACTGGATGGATGGAGAACAAACAGAACAAACTGTGAGTGTTTTCTCACCGATTCTCCAGAGTGCACCAGCCACAGTGGGCGTCGCCGGCTCCCAAACAGTCGCCGCAGCTCCTCCACTGGTCACAGTCGGCCACCTTCACCCTCAGCATCTACACACCACAAGCACAACATTTTAAACACACTGTACTTCAGACAAAAGACTCATGCAGGCCTTTAACAAAGAACTGCTGCTGAAACAACTGACAGAGAACAAGAAGAAGATGTGGTTCCAGCTTCCTACATTTCAGCATTTGCTGCTTTTCTCTGTTTTGTAACTGAGATATGTTTGTGTTGTGGACTGGTTCGGTCACTTTGGGCTGCGGGAGAACTACTTAAACTGACGTTCAGGTGCATTTGCGCTAGATCTGCTGGGAGGTGCAGCCGCATCCTGTCATAAAGCCTGACGTATCGGTTTGGAAGATGCGACACCGAAACCGATTGATGGTTTGATGACATCTTGCGCTGCAAAAAATATGCGAGTGCTCAGCTAAAGTGAGGCGAGGAGGAGTCGCTGGATGTGAAATGAGGTCTGATCGTTGCCGTTCTTCTCCGCGAGCCGAGGTGGGGAGAATGGCATTCTTACATGGTGAGACGTCATGAGATAAAGGAAGTTGCTGTCGTTGGGGTCGAAGGTCATGATGTGGTGGACCGCCTCGCTGGCGGGCAGCTTCAGCGTCCACTGATTGGCCACGGTCATGTTCGGCAACAGGGTCAGCTGTGAAAGGGACATCAGAGCACAGGACACAGGTTGGAACAGATGCAGAACGTTGCAGTAAATATTTTTTCCTCAAGGTTAATTCAACCGGGAAAAGTTAACTGAGCGACATTTTGCTTCACAAAGAGAACTCCCCAAATATTTGAGAATTGCTCGAAATAACCGCAGCAGTTTTTCTGTTGATCAAGCAACTCAGTTCAAATTCAGAGCCAGGTGTTTTTTTCTCGGAAGAGGCAGTTTTTCTTATTTTGATTCACTTCCTCCACCTGCTTTTGGCAGCGGATTCGTGACAGCAATCCACGCCGTGATCACTCTTCTGACTCTGAGGCAACCGCTACCGAGCAATAAGGTGTTTCATGAAGATAAACATTCTTTTGTATGAAAACTTTAGCTCTGAACCTGACTGAGATACACAAGTCAGCACTTATGGATTCATGTATTTACATGCAATAGCTGGCAGATTCTGTTAATTGTACTTTTCGTCATCACAAATGCTCCTATGTTCTATTTCAAAATATTTTCCAAGCCTCAAACATACAGTATTTTAGGAGGTCCTTTGTTCGAGCCGTGTGCCTAATCTCGTTTTGCCGAGTAGTGATTTATCTACGCGCTGCCCTTCCTGCAGCTCTAGATAATAAAGCGGGTGACATGTTCTCACGTACGCACACAGATATGCGCACACACACACACACGCACGCACACGCACACACACACATGCACACGCACACACACACAGAGCTATGTAGCAAAAACAAACTGTGCCGAGTGAGACTTCCTGTCACGCAGACAGTGAAAGCTCCCTTCAATGGAGACATCCTGAGGAAGTGGCAAACTGACCGGCATCTGGTGACAAGCACGGGTTCCGTCACTTCTCCATCCGCTGAACACACAAACACACACACACACACACACATAGAGACACACAAACACAAACACAAACACCCACACACACACACACACAAACACAAACACACAACTATCACCACCCACTGAGACGCTGCTGGTTAATGTTAAACCAGAGCAGACAGAAGCTTAGCAAACCATTGGCTTAACCTGTGATGAGGGGCATTATCTCAACCTCCAAATATCACTGTCGTTTTTTAAAACACCACCTACACACACACACACACACACACACACACTCCTGCCGTGGAGATAGCGAAACAGCTGTGCTATGTCTTCACCCCACACCCGAGAGAGTGCAAACACATACGCTGAGTGACACAGTGAGGAGCTGGTAAACAGCAGCCCACACACCTGGACAGGGAGCAGAATGGGAGCGGAGAGGAGGAGGAGGAGGAGGAGGAAGAGGAGGAGGAGGAGGAGGACTGAGGAGAGCTGTGGCCCAGTGCGCCACCAGGTCAACCAACAAAACACCTGCTGTCCTGGCAGGTCGCTCTGACTCCATTCTCTGTCTATCTGCCTGGAGATGAAAGGCCCTATTCAACGAAGGAGTGCTCAGCTGCTGTGCGCTCATTCTCAATGTACGTGTGCGTGTGCGTGCGTGTGTGTGTGTGTGTGCATGTGCGTGTGTGTGTGGATGTGTACCTGGGTGTAAAGGAGAGAGAATAAAGAGATGGGAGGACAAGAGGGAGAAAGAGATGAAGTCTGTTTGTTTGCAAAAATGAATCAAAGGGCCCTTTTATATTTGAGACGGAGCTCGAGAGGAGACAACGAAGCGACGGACGGAGAAGTGGAGCGGGTGGAGCGGGTGGATCGACTGCGGGAGTAAAACTGACCGAGATAATAGACGGTCACTGCGAGGGGCAGACAAATAGAAGTCAGCTGTAATGGGGGAGGGAGAGACTTCATTAAGAAATGCATGTAATTACAAATTACTTCACTGAGGGCCCTCTCAAAGACAGTAAAAGAGGCCTAACTTAATCTCAGCCGCTGTTCCCCTGTGTTTAGCCTGAGCCAAACTCACAGTCAGAATCACATTACACACACTAACAGCACCATTAACCTCTGAAACAGCTCTATCCTCAGGGCTGACGCACACACAGGGCCACAGACAGACGCTGCCACACACACACACACACACACACACACACACACACTGTGAGAGAACACACGTATAGCACATAATCACAGGGCATGCGTTCATCTCTGAGTAAACACATGGAATCACTAAACCACTCACACTGGCCTACAGACAAAGTCAAACACCTAAAAACACAGTCAAGCAAACAGACACACAGTCGCTCACGCCAATGTTGTGCATCTGATATATATATATATATATATATATATATATATATATATATATATATATATATATATATATATATATATATTTATATATATATATATAAATATATATATATATGAACCTTACAGAAACTAACTGTATGCTCAGCGGGGGCTCAAACAGCGCGTTCATCTGGGGAGGAAGCGAGGAGCTCTTTAAGACCACCCCTCCGGCTCAATGGTTTTAATGTCAAAGGTACCGGCCTAATGCAAAACAATGGGTGCCGGTAGCTTTTGGAGTAAGTTTATGTTGAGAAGCAGCTTGTGGCGCTCGCAGGCAGACTGCTTCTCAGCTCAGCTCGGTCAGGGGTGACCAGGAATGTTGTTGAGGCAGAATTAAGGAATGCCCTTTAATTGAACGGGATAAGTTTTTTTCCCAAGCCGGAACCTCTGCAGATGTTGAGGAAGCAGACCAGCACACGGAGTCATACTTCATCAGCCGCTCTTGTTGAACGGCTTTCTGGTGATCTCTCAGACAGTAAGCAGGTCTGAGGACCGTTAGAGGACATGAGTAGGACTACTTAATGGGCCGTGATGGGTCATGGATGAGTGGGGGGGGGGGGGGGGGGCTCAGTGGTGACGGGGCTGAGAACCTACGGGATGAAAGCAGACATTCCTCCATGAGTCTCATCACACACCTATGTTTGGTTTATTGAAAGACTCAGCGGCCACATGAGAGCAGCACAACTTTTACAGTTTCCAAGCTGGAGGGCTAGTTCACATTAAAAAAATATGAACTTCTTTTAGTGGTGACCATCTGCTGCAGCTGTGTTTAGACCTAGTGTTCGTTTGGAAATGATTCATCCTTCGCTCAACCACTATAGAAGCACTTGTAGACTCGAGTCGCATGACTGGAACTCGAGTCAGACTCTAGTCACACATTTGGTGGCTTTAGACTCGACTTGGACTTTAACACCATGCTTGTGACTTAACTTGAAGATATTTGAGACCTTCTCCTTCCCTTATTCAAAAAGCGTGCCGCAAATGACGACATTTCCCTTAATTTCCTGAATCCACTAACGTTGATGCTGTTCATCCTCTGCAAGACAACACTTCACTCCCCAGATCGACTTGGTTTGAACCACTCCCACAGTATCGAGTTGCAATAGAGAACCATTAAGAAACTAATGTTACATTAGTGAGAGAAAGCTGGGAAACATGATATCAAAGATTGTGTTCACAAACTTGAAAAAATATTCAACATGGTCAACAACAAACAGAATTGCAGTATGCAAAAAGTGTGACTTCTTTAAGACTCGAAATTTAAAGTTTAGGACGTGGGACTTGTCAGTCTTGACTTGGGTATTGACTTGGAATTGGCTCAGAACTTTGCTTCTCTTAACTTGGGACTTGAATCGGAACTCGCCTGTCTTGACTTGGGACTTGACTTGGAAGTTGCCCGTCTTGACTTGAGACTTGACTTGGAAGTTGCCTGTCTTGACTTGGGACTTGACTTGGAAGTTGCCTGTCTTGACTTGAGACTTGACTTGGAAGTTGCCCGTCTTGACTTGGGACTTGACTTGGAAGTTGCCCGTCTTGACTTGGGACTTGATTTGGAACTCGCCTGTCTTGACTTGGGACTTGACTTGGAAGTTGCCAGTCTTGACTTGAGACTTGACTTGGAACTCGCCTGTCTTGACTTGGGACTTGACTTGGAAGTTGCCTGTCTTGACTTGGGACTTGACTTGGAAGTTGCCTGTCTTGACTTGGGACTTGACTTGGAAGTTGCCCGTCTTGACTTGAGACTTGACTTGGAAGTTGCCTGTCTTGACTTGAGACTTGACTTGGAAGTTGCCTGTCTTGACTTGGGACTTGACTTGGAACTCGCCTGTCTTGACTTGAGACTTGACTTGGAACTCGCCTGTCTTGAGTTGAGATTTGACTTGGGACTTGACTTGGAAGTTGCCTGTCTTGACTTGGAAGTTGCCTGTCTTAACTCCAAACTTGAATCAGAACTTTCCTGTCTTGACTTGAATCTTGACTTGGGACTTGACTTGGAACTTTGCCCGTCTTAACTTGGGACTTGAATCGGGACTTGCCTGTGTTGATTTGGGATTTGACTCGAATCTTGACTGTCTTGACATGGAACTTGACTTGGAACTTTGCTTGTCTTAACCTGGGACTTGACTCAGGACGTCCCTGTGTTGACTCGAGACTTGAATCAGAACTTGCCTGTCTTGACTCTGGACTTGTCTGTCTTGATTCGGAACTTGACTCCTCGCTTAACCTGAGACTTGACTTGGAACTTGTCCGTCTTGACTCGATACTTGAGGGCAAAGACTTAAGACTTACTTGTGACTTTGCAAAACAATGACTTGGCCCCACCCACGTTAGTGTGTGTGTGTGTGTGTGTGTGTGTGTGTGTGTGTGTGTGTGTGTGTGCTGCTGGTCATTCTCATGTGTCTCACCTTACGAAGTCGTCCATTACTGGTTCCCAGAAAAACCACAGTGTGGTTGTGTACATTGTCCACAGACACTGAACTGAGACCCGTGTATTCAACCAGAGGAAGGGCCCTCAGGGACCTCCGCAGGGCCAGAGGGTGCTGTAGGTGGGCCGCACCGCAGTCCAGCTGCTCGGGCTGCAACTACAACACAGAAGAAATGAGAGTGAGATCAATGCTCATTAGCTCGCATATGGAAGCACACACACGGATTAGAGAACGGCCGAGAACAGAGCACAGAAAGAGCGCCGCATGATGAAAGCAAAGTGGAAAACAAGCGCTGATGGTAGCTATCACAGCGGTGCCGCTCATTCCTCCAAATCACTTTTTAGACATCTCGGAATACTTGAAAGGGGCTTACGAGGGTCTTCAACACACATAAGACTCTGCTTTTGTCAAATCCTCAGCAGGCAATGATAAAACACGAGTGCCATGCTTCGATGAGCACCAGGATCTATTGGGAATTCTCGGAATATTTCAGAGCGTGCAAAAAGGCAAAGAAGAAAAAAAGAGAGAAAAAGAATCAAGCAGAGTGGATATTTGTAGGGTCGTTTCCCACGAGCCCTTCTGCTCACGGCCTTGTGTCTCTTATCATAAATTGTGTCTGGCTTTCCCTCAGTGCTGGCCTTCAGTCTGTCGACTACAAACAAAAAAAGATCACATTTCGGCGGCCGTGGCAACATAAATGTGAAAGTTAAGAAAGACTTGCTTCATTCTGTGAGTGGTTGTTACTGTAGTACTCGCTGAGGTTGCACATTTGTCGTATTTCTGAACTGCTTTTGATCTCATATCTGAACTCCAATCTCTCCCAGTACTTTATTACTGTTTCTTATATTATCTTCATTGTAATTCATGTTGATTGTGGTGAAGCCAAAGATCATTTCACACAATCACGCTGTTTCTAAATGACTAACTGACAAACATTACAGCAAGAGAAGTAATCCCCTCTCCAACCACTTTGAACTGAGCTGTTCCGTCTATTTCCAGACGGCCAATTGAGATAGTATTCAGAAAAACTGGTCACGGGAGAAGTGGCCCCCGGGGCCACAGACGACAAGGCAGTGCCAGCGTGGAGGCCGACTTCCTGACCTGACAGCACAGTGGTCACACGGCGCAGCCTCCTTTGACCTCAGCTGCGTCTGTCAGAACAACCACAGTGGAAAAAGATGGAATTTTGACGGCATTCCTGTGAAGCGTCAGACGCCTGCTCAGTACAAAGGGAAAGGTTCCTTCAGGGCAAATGTTCTGTTTTGTATGCGAGTGGAAAGCCTAAAAACAAGATAACATTCAGGTATTGACTACAAAGCCGCCCTTTTATTCACTAATATTGTGCTAAAATTGTGGTTTATAGCACACACTCCGGGAAAAAAGAAAAAAAGAGACATGTGTCTGAGGTTTAACTGGAAAACAAAGAAGTCTTTTGGCCCCTTGCTCTTTTCGTATTTGATAAGACAGGGAGCTGCTGGATGCGAGGGTGGTTTCACCCTTCCCATAACCCCCCCAGCGCAGCTCGGGAGCATCTCTCCAGATATCATGACCTCGACCCGTGACACGGGAGATCCTCTCTCCAAGCCGTGAGCCTCGGGCCGAAGGAGGAGAACTGGAAACTGGCAGAGATTCAGCAGTCATGAGTGTGTTGATGTTGAACCGTGTCGATCACAACTCATGGGATCTCCATAAATAAGAAGGAGGACTGTTGGGGGTTTATTATGGTTAATAATTACACTCGAGCTCCAATCGTCATCATCTCCAGGCTTTGTTCAATGAGGAAATGTCCATTTTTAATCAAAAAACGTTTACAAAAATCATAAATAAAATCATAACATAACAAGAAGTGCAAAAAAAAAGAGTTGGTGAGGTTAATAAAGTGTCACTTATTCTGCATCATCAAGATACTGACGGACTCAAACAGAGACAAATTGCCTCAATTAGTCGATTACTTATTTGTTTCTGTCAAATTAGACTTTTATGTCCAATGTCACTTAATACAATTTACATTTTTGCAAAAACACGACCACATAAAATCGAATGAAGCTAAACTACACTCATTTCAAATGTAATATTTCTGTGTTAAATAGAGATCAGTGAGTGCTTACCACCAGGTTTCCCTTCTGGATGCAGGCCGCCCCGGAGCCCTGGATGACGCTGTCCAGCACCTGGACGTCGCTGCTGGGAGAGTTGGAGCAGCTCCGGCGGCCTTGTCGGATCTCCTCGTCGATGTCTCCGAACTTGAACGCGCACAGGGCGGACTTTCTGTCCGCCTTGGCGAACACTCCGAACAGGTACGGCACCGAGCTCCGCCCGTCGTCCGCGTGGATCTCCGCGGGGTAAACGGACAGCAGCCGGTTGTAAATGTTCCCGTTAAATCCACACTGCAGCGGCATCTGGATGTAGGACTCCGTGAGCTTCCTGCTCTCCGGCCCGCTGGGCTTTCGGGAGTTCTCGGTATCCAGACAGATCCGGGCGAGGATGCTGTTGGGCTGGCTCTCCTTGTGGCCCATTTTCGCGTCGTTGTTGAAGGCGATGTAGGAATAAGTCTTCTGCATGAACGCGTGGATGAAGTTCAGCTTGTTTTTGGTCTTAACGTCTTGTTTGATCTTGAATACGTTGTCCTCCGAGGGGTTAATGTCATAGGTGAAAAGTCGGGATAAATCCTTGATGTTCAAGGAGCGGATGGCGATCTCCGGCGTGTTTTCAAAGCGCAGGTCCTCCTTGCTGTGGTTCTTGGGGAAAAACTGGGTACCGGCCCCGGTGTAAGTGGCCCCGACGAGGAGCCGGGTGTTCCCCCCGTGGCTCCTGAAGATGAGCCCCACCGTGGACGCGTTCGGGTGATTGGCAGCGATGTTTAGCATGCTGGGGAAAACCGTCTTCTCACCCTGGTGCGGGAACTCCACCGCTATCTCCGAAATATTCTCCATCTTTCGGAGCTCACAGAAGCCCTGATACACGGACCCGCACACCACCACGACCCCTTGCTCTCGGTCCAGCTCCAGGAGCTTGTTGTGGTTGTCCGTGAGGGATTTGGGATGCTCGCACGGAGCCTGTGGCAGCTGCGGCGCGTGGCACAACAGGTTGTCCTCCACCGGGCCGGTCCTCTTCTCCACCTCCACGCTCAAAGTCCCGTTCAGCTGGTAGACGGTGTTGACGGTGGCCAGGTAGACCCTCCTGGACACCGGGTCCACCGCGAAGTTATTGGTCTGATTTGGAGACGCGAACGCCTGTTGGACGTGCAGCGCGCTGGCACTCCGGCGCGTCTCCAGAGCCAGGGCGCCGAGGAGCAGAGCAGCTATCGCTATCGAAGGAGGCATTTTTCCTTCTGACCGGCTTCCGCGTGTTCTGTGCCGAGGGGTGCATTGAGCAAAGACAAAATTGTGTTGTTTGTTCCTACTGCGACAATCCAAGAGGAAAGGCTGTTTCCTGCTCAACGCCTGGACCCAGAATGACGCGATAAGCGAGTCGTGCTTCCTTTTCAGGCTGCCTCCCCTGTCCCTCTCTTCCCACCGCGCAGCTCAGCAGCCTCTCTCCCGAGGCGCACAAGAGCCACAATATACCTCGTTGAGATATATATATATATATATATATATATTAAATGGTCTTTAAACAAGAGAAATAAAATAGTTATTTGTTTATTTGTTGATGCGCAATTCATCGTCATGCCTTCACAGAGGTGATCAAACTTGTTGGAGTGATGGGTTTTTGTTGTCCGGCTTATTAAAAAATGTATTCATGAATAAATCATTAATAAAGTACACATTTGGGTAACATTTGGACTCTACTGGGAGCAGTGGGAACACGTCTTAATGCCACCTCCATTTATAATTGTACAATTATTAAATGTATCTCACTTATTTGAGCTGATTTGACCTGAATGCCACTTTTTTCATTCTGATCCAACGACAAGATCAAATATGGGTCTAATATTAAATGTTAAATATGGACTTATGTGTGTTCATGTGAGCTCATCATATGAAGTCGTAATGACCATGCAGCCCGCTGTTTCCTTCAAGATGGGCCACTTGATGAATCCCCCCCCCAGCGTGGTTCCGCTCGTCTTTGGGGTTAATGACGGGTCACCGTCCCACCTCCTGCAGCTCGTCATCCCTCGGCTCCCAGATTAGTTCTGCAGATCCGGAGGGCTCCGTTTTGGGCACATACGGCTCGGTAAGCAGCGTGAAAGTGCTACCAGATGGGCACATCAGCGCACCTTTCCGGTTTTTGACATTCAAATCCATCCAACGCAGCTTTCTTGCGCTCTTTACCTCATAAATATTCAAGCGCAACACATGCCCCCCCCCCACCCCCACACACACACTCAGAAATGCAAGAATATTTAGCAGGTTTTTTTTGTCTCTGGATGAAGTGTGCATATGCTCACATCTCTGAACAGAAACGAATGACCGCGGATGTGTCAGACAGCGCATTAATCAGTTCCCAGCGAGCCCGAGAAGTGTTATCTCTGAATACACGCAATAATTAAAGTCGATGCTAAATCGTGCGCAATCGATTGTGCCTATTTACTGTGGACTCCTCTGCGGGGCAGATAAGTGCGCCCCGTGTTTACCTTTGCGCACAGCCACGCGCATCAAAATCTGGCGGTGTATAGAAGAGGAGGAACGCGCTCTGATAAAGTGCAACATAATGACCCCCCCCACCACCCCCACCCCGCCTTCTTCCGCCTCAAAAAAACTGCACAGCACACTGAATGAACCACCAACAGCATCAACACCGTGCGCGCGCTCCTGCGGGGACAAGGCTCGGTGCGGGGCCAAAGCTGTCAGCATCAGATATCACCGGGCGAGGTGTGACCGAGCGCTGCTCAATCAAGCGGCGTTCAAAGGAATTAATCTAAATGTGTGTGTGTGGGAGAGAGCGTATAGAATAAAGTGTGTATGTGTGTGTGTGTGTCTAGGGGGGGACGTGGTCTCTCCTGTGTGTGTAATGAAAATATTGTCCCCGGTGGCCCACCACTCTGACTGTTGGCAGTAAGACTGCGGTTAAAGGGGCCTCCCACCCAACCTGTTTCCTTCCTGATAAGGTGCAACACCTCCTTGTGTTCAGACCTCCACCTCCCTCATATGGAGGACCATTCACACAAACTCAACAGAGCCTCTCACAGACATGTGGGGGGGGGGGGGGGGGGGGCACAAGGGGCATCCAAAGCAAAATATCTCCACCTAGTGGCTACATGAGGAACCTGCATGAGGTGACTTTTATAAAGGAGTTGGAGCACTAAATATGTGTAGCATCATCCCATCCTGCAGTAATTAATGCCCTAAAGCAGTCACGCACCCCCAACAACAAACACAGACATGAATTAAAACACGTCAATTTTAAGAAATAGCGATGACTCATGAGTTAGTTCGGGAATGCACTTTATTTATTCCACACTTACAAAAGGACATCAGAAGGCACTGGAGTAGTTCAGCACACAACCCCGACATCATTAGGTGTTACTGCGAGGCCAAAGGTCAGCTCACTCTCAACCTGTCTGCCGCGGCGGCGAGATCGAAACGGATCGATGAAATCTACCGTTTTAACTGCATGTTTGAGAGGAATCGAATGACAGAAGTTCCTCTCTGTGGGATTCTTCTTTAGACGAGGACGACAGCGATCCTGACCTGAGTCAACTCCTCGTATCCCTCCGAGGCCTCCTGTCTGAAGAGGGACAACCTTTGAAAGTCTCCAGCGAGAGGTTCCTCAGAGCCTCAGCCTGACTTGTATGTTATCTATCCGAGTGCTAAAGTGCAGCTGTACAGTTCAAAAAATGATCTCGCTATCTGTTAGCAAATCAGCTCCTCAGCATGAAATGCACAATGAACTATTTAACGCGGCGGGTCACGTCGTCGTGTCCTTGACTTGAGAGAAAGAGAGAGTACAAGAGAAAGACTGGACTGAGGAACACACGTCTGAAGATCTGCATTCAGATTCTCTAATACATTTTTTTTTTCCCCACTCGCAAACAGATACATCCTTGACATTCAGGCGAGACATTCTCACGACATATGTGAATAGAAGCAACCCCTGCTGAGCAGCCTCCGCCTTCATTCGCCTCAGCTTAGACCCTTTGGAGGCCCAGGGGTCTCCGGGTAGACGAAGGTTTGGCACAGGGTGACCACCACCGTGAGACGGCGGACTCGTAGAAAAAGAAAAGACGGCCAGAGGAGATAACAGGCAGGGACGAAGAGGACAATATCAGTGTGCATTTGACTGACATGGCAGCGGGGACGACTTGCACTGTGGATATAAAGCAGCAGCATTCCTGTTCCAGCTGAGATGGAGCTGGATAAGCAGCAGAAGTCTCTCGTTCTCTGACCTGATCGCATCAAATATGGCGGGTGGTGGGAGACAATTATCCTGGCTAATCGATTTTACTTGGACAAAGGCCCTTTGTCATTGCATTTAAACACAAAACTGGTTCCTATGTCATTTGTCTTAATGAAAAAACAATGCAGCATTGTGTAGCTGACGCCTAACAATACCCAGATGTTGTGTGTTTATGTGTCGTTTCTACGGTGAGCTGCATTCTGTCTCTGTGTTTCCGTTATAATCTCCCTTATGCAGTTTTTCTTGTTTTAATAATAAAAACAAAGAAAATGGAAATAAGTAAAAGCACGTCGATTAGAAATGGTAAGGAAGCACAAACGGTCTCCGGCCATCACGACTCTCAGAGGTCCTCGTCGGTCCTTCAAAGGTGTTCTGTATGAACCAATTTCATCACAGCAAGAAAGGAGCAACTCCCAGGAAGGTTTTTCAGCCATGGTTCAAATCTACCAATCACAGCTAGGAAAGAGTTCTCTTCCTAAAGGCAATCAACCACGGTATCACATCTGCACGCCTCTACAGGTGGACCGGGCCTTTGGAGCAAATCGCCAGCCCAGTTTCCTGACTTACGCTCCCGTCATGTAGAGAGGAGCGTAATGCTACATGGTACTGAATAAAATAACGCTGACAATAAAAAATAATATTATTAGAAATAATTACATTACAATTGATTAAACTCTAGGATTTAAAAACAGTACAATGCTGCATTCTGAGGGACAGCGACACAGTAGTTCATTTTCAGAAATGTAAACAGTCTCGTCCTTCCTAAAAGACAATCGCGAGTGTTCTCCACTTCACTCCGCTTCTTCCACTTTTCCTCGATGCCGTGTCCGAATGTGCTCGGCCGAGTGTTCGGTGCGCGGTCGCGCTGGCCGTTCTAACGCCGACCGCGTTCTTCAAACTTCCTGCGCGATCGCAGCTAAAGTTACATCACCTGGTGTCAAAAAAAAAAGCAACGAGTTGCTGGCTTTTCGGTACCAGGTCATCCCGGCGGCTGCAGGGCGCGGTGCGTGAACCCCGAGAGGGCGTCCCAGTTCCTCCACAGGAAGGCCAGCAGGAGGATGAGGAGGAGGGTGGAGAGCGTGCGCGAGCGCGTCCTCATCAGCGGGACAACGCAGTTGGCCACGGTGGAGACAAAGACCAGAAGGACGGCCATAAGGGCGAGCAGCACATTGATGAGTTTTCCCACGAGGGTCCGGGCCGTGGCATTTTCCAGCCCCTCAAACTGGACGACCTGCTGCTGCTGCTGCTGGAGCTCCATCTTAGAGATCCGCGTCTGACACGCCTCCAGCGCCTCCTGCAGAGGAAGGAGCAAAAGGAAAATCTGTCAGCAAAGCCACCTTAGAGACTAGAGAACTACAGCCACAACACACTCAGAGGCCACTTCACTGCACTGCATTATATCAAAATATGTTTCTAGTGTTCCTGCCGGTTCCACTTCTCAGTATAATGCAATCCAGTTCAACACCACAACCTCAATCATTAACAGGTAAATTAATACCTGATCACAACTGAATATTAGTATCTTGGTGAAGGCAGAATGTATGTTGTGTGGGTTGCATTAGACGTCGGGTGTATATTTCATAGACCTCTACCGCCCCCTGCTGTTAAGGAGAAGAACTGCAGCCAAGGGGCAACTTTAGACTGTAAATAGACTTCATGCAGGCAGACGCACAAACCCTGAGCCGTGATGGACGACAGGAAAGGACAGAAGTAATGCGAGTCAATGACAAGGAAATGTCTGTTTTGAAGAAAACAGAAGGGACGATGGACAGACTGGATTCTCCGTCTCATCTTCCTCTTTACAGTGTCAACATGGACAAATGAGATCACGGCTGTAGCTGCTACGTCGAGTCTGAGCAGACCTAATTAGCTTAGCTCTACTTAAAAAAGCAAAATAAAGACGGCTAAGCTCTCTTTAACACTCGTCCTTGCAAGACCTCCAAATGGACGCGACTATAGAACGATACCAATACTGACAGAAAACTACAGATATAAACCGCACTTTAAATGATTAAAACTCAAACATTTATCACAGCTAGCGGGAGCCAGCTGGTTAAATCCAGGAGCAGTTGCTGAGCGTGCTAAGAGGTAGAGAGTATAAATTGTAATGCAGTTACTTGTGTGTGTGTGTGTTTATCAGGAATTACGCAACAGCTTTCAATGACTCAGCAGCTCAGAAGTGAGGCCCAGAACCAGTTAATTGGACACTTTCTCTTCACCCGCTAAACATTCTTATCACCGCTTTCTGACACTCCATTTGTACGGCAGACTGGTTTTTGAAGCAGCCAATTTAAATGACAATGATTTGGACTGAACTGATTTTTGGGAGCCGTTAATGTATTTGTGACACGTGCTTGTGGACGTGAGCCTGGAGGACAGACCTGTATGTCTCGGGCTCTCTCGTAGGACTGGTAGGCGATCTTCTCCTCCATGCTGGCCAGCTCCTGCTTCAGGTTGAGGATCTCGTTCTGGTGGAGTTCTGTCAAGTCGTTCAGCTGCTCCTCCAGGCGCTCACACCTGAACACACACACACACACACACACACACACACACACACACACACACACACGAGAGTCTGTGGCATAATTAGCTTAGACAAAGAAGCAGGAATTAGCAGAAACAGACCCTGAGGGCATCTGACCACACGGCACCCGACTGAACGGATGACTCGCCCCTGACAAGATTAGAGCATGCTTACTCATCTGCCGATCCAACTGGCCAATCAGAGCGAGTCAGCAGAGTGAGAGAGGCCAGTGGGAGGCACCCAGCAGGAGGAGAGCGATCTAACTGCTGTGTGTTTTGGCAGGATGGGCGGCATAGGACAAGAATAGACTTTAGACTCAATCCATGCATGTTTGTCTGAGTTTGTTTCCTTTTCAACAGATTTTTACTGAATATTTTAGGTCGGTACGATAAATATTCTTGATTAATGGAATGTTTTTTTGGTCTATTACATGTCAGAGAAAGGGGAACGTCACATTTTCCCACAGCCTGAGGGGATGTCCTCAAAACACAAAGGTGTTCAGTAATTATTATAGAAGACTATGAAAACAAAGACGCATTAACAAAACTGGAACAAATTAATTTCTTTGATTTTAAATAAGAAAATGACTGACTTAATCATCAAAATAGTTGCAGACTTGTTTTCTGTTGATCAGTTAATCATGTCAGCTCTACGTTCATCACTCATATTTTAGGCTGTTCTTAGTAATGGAAACGATGGATTCATCCCTGAATAGCTATTCAGACACATGACTTTATGAATGATTATTCTCAGGAGGCTGTAAAAAGCTCCTGAGTGGTCGTTCTGTTCACTATTATTTTGGTCTTAGAGGACAAACGCAGACGGCTCTGGACATTTTAGGGAGAAAAATGCTCGTGTTTCTGCTCACTACCTCCCCCCGCCTACATTGTCCTGCCCTCTTTATCTTTGTGCCCTCTTGTCAGGACATTCTGGAGGAATGTGAGTGTGTGTGTGTTGTTTTTAAAAGCCAACTGCCCACAGACAAACCCAAAACAAGAGCTGCACAGAGACGTCTGAGCCGGAGACGAGATATGCAGAGCCGGGACAAAAGGCCGAAACACCACCAGAGAGCTTAAAGATCAAAGCACTGAGAGGAGCTGTGCAGGTGTGTCTGTCACTTCTGACAGAAGCTAGTGACATTTCTATCAGTTTAAACGTGAAAGCAGGAGTTATCTGTTGTAATAGTACTGGTTATGTGGGATACGTACGCTTTGAGGCAGAGTACAGGAGCAGCACCTTTATGCTCTATGTTTATGTAAAGGAGGTCAAGGTTTGGTTTTTATCTACAGCTTTGATAAAACTGCTCACGACAAGGGAGAGTTTTGCCTGAGATGATGCGTCAACAGCGGCACAGAGATATGAACGATCAGTGTTTAGTGTGAATAGAATAGTTCTTTCTGATTATACACTGTTCGATTGTTAGAGGATTTCCTGTACTAGACAGGAAGTGCTTTAGGAGCGAATGACACACTCTTGTAGTTCTTCTCTATGTACCTGAAGCGTTCCTCCTGCAGTGCTTGCATAACAGCCGTGTAGTCTCTCTGATAGTGGCTCTTCAAACTGTTGAGGTTCTCCTCCAGCCTCGTCTGGCCCTCCCTCAGCTCTTGCACCTCCTGCAGCAGCATGTCCAGGCCGGAGCTCTGGCTCCTCTCCAGCGTGTTGCCCTTGGAGCTCGGGGGACCTCCGGGGGCCCCTGTGGTGCTGTTGGCCCCGGCCGAGCCCGATGTGGCGCTGGAGCAGTCGTCCTCGCTGCCGTACCTGGGACTCGGCTGGAGGTGGTGCCCGGCGTTGCCCAGCGAACGACTGCCGGCCCCCGTCACGCCTTCCTCCACCGAGGGCTCGTCCAGAGAGTCTTTGAGCGAGGGGATGTTGTCGGCGCTGCCGAATTTGTTGCGAATCAGCGACGCAATCTCCCGGGGCTTGGAGACGACGGCCCCCGCGGCGGAGTGGGTGGCCTGGGAGATGCTGGAGAGGCCTCCCTTCACGCTGTCCACCACGCCTTCGCTGAAGCCGGTGACTTTGGCTCCGACGTCCTTCAGGCCCTGCTGCATGTCCCGCAGGACATCCTTGGGCTGGCGCGGGATCCCGTTGTGCTCCACTTCCCGCAGCTTCCGGTGGTAGTGCTCCAGTTTCCTCTGCAGCTGCTGGATGCTCAGCGCCGACTTCTGGTTCTTTTTCTCAAAAACCTGACAGCCACAGAACGGGTTTTGATTAGTGAGGGGAACAAGCATTACACTGCAATAACCCACTCCACTTTAATACATGTCGTACAAGTTCCCTCCCCCTAGGGACAAACACCATGAATCAACAGGTTTAGGGTTGATGTCACATAAGCCTGTTAAAAATAGAATCCAAGACTAGATTAGTAAAGACATGAATAGTTCCATAGAGCCCCTCTTCTCACCTGCTTGATGCGTGTGCTTTGCTGCTTGTCAGCATTGTTGGCCAGTTTGAGGTACTCGGCGACGTTGTCGTCCCTCGCCGTCTGCTCGATCTTGATCTGCTCGGTGAGCTTGAGGATTTTCTGCTGCAGCTGGGCGATCGCCTGCTTTGTGCGCTGAGGGTCGGGGGTGGCGTCCTCGCCTCCCGAGAACGAACCGTCCGCCCCGCACGACACAGCCAGGGGTGTCGGGCCGAGCCCGCTCACCTCCAGACGGTCGATCTGAGAGTGGCGAGAGGGAGAAGGGATGGGGGGGGGTAAAGCGTCAAGAGGGTGAAAGGAGGGATTGAAGAGGAAAATAAAAAAGGGAAGAAAAAGTGTGAGTTGCATATTGAGGATGTCATTTTGCTGACAGGGGCAAAAAAAAAAAAAAAAAAAAAAAAAAAGGCATCTGCATGTCTGCAGCCTGTCGCCAAAGAAGGAGGCAAAATGAGACGTTTGAAAAGGCAACTTGCGGTCAGCTGCTCTGAAGAGGAAGATGCGTGAGGTCAGTTTTTAAATTCGTTTACACAGAAAAGAAAGTGGAAAAAGAAACTTATCAGTACATCCATACACAACTCAACACTCGTCAATAAGTGTGAATCCACAGCTGCCAGCAGGTCTCTTTTTCTTTGGTTGAAAGAGTATCAGCCTAATCTCTACTTCTATTTGTTCAGGGAGCGACGATAAAGGACAAGACTGACAGGATATTAGATTTGTGTTCACAGTAGTTTCACAGAATATTTGTGAACTACTGTAGGTTTTCCTGTGTTTCTTAATCTACATCATCCTCCGAGAAGATTATGAACCTACAGCACCTTCAATCACAAATGTGACTCATGTCCACAGATGTCTCTGGGACGAATACACAGAACACTGACACTGGAGCTGATGATGCATCAGGGACTGTGATCAAAATATTCTCCTAGAATATTCTTCTCATACACAAAATAAGCAGCTGAACTTCACAGCACACTGCGGGGGCTCACGAGCCACCCAGAGAAAAACAAACACAAAAGCCACGAAGGACCACGGAGACAGTTATTCACCTTGCACCACTCAGAACAGGCCACTATTACCGTAACAGGTCAAAACAAAGCCGCAGAGGCTCACCTGCATGACTAACTGATGACACAAACCACAGAGCATCCGGGAGGAAAACCAAACCTCCAGATTAAACATTCCCTCTGACAGACTTTATAAAGTAAACACAAATGACCAAACCCTCTCTTTTTTAATGTATTTATAAATAACTCCTCTTCACAGAGCAACACGCGCTGAAAGCCGCTCACCTTTCCATTGGTCAAACGGAGGAACTGTTCCCAGTGCATTTTCCCCTCAAAGTAAAGAGACTGAGTGTTTTCATCCGTGTCCTCGCGCTTTGTCGAAGTTCAACAGATAACTAAATTAAATCCGCGCCGGTTCCTCGGAGAGTTCCGCCGGGCTGCCGTGGCTCCAGCTCTCCGGGCTTGTTGTGAAAGTTGAAGCGCACCTGAAACTCAGTAAAGCGGGCAGAGCTCGAAGCCCCGCCCCCTTCCTCCTCCCCTCACAGCTGAGGGATGACATCATCCTGTGAGCTGCACGGCAGGCAGCCGTCAATCATCCTCACCGGGAGCAGAAATAGCATTTCAACAACATTCACAGACAAATAAGAATAAAGCGACAACTCTTAAGAACCGGCATTACCAACTGCTCTGTCTATCACTACCACTATCACAATAATACACTAGTACTGTACTTAAGTACAACGAGGGATCGTTGTAATTAACTAGAGTATTCATACGCTGATATTTCATGGAGTAAATACTGTAACATTTACTCCATGTACTTAACAGCTGTTCTTACTTGTACATACAAAATACGTTACAAGTTTACACATACATAAAACCAATCAAGACTAAGATAAAGTACATCAAGATAATCCACAAACTTGTTGTGAGCCGTTTAAGGTAGAATTAAAGAATCATACTGTTCCATTATATTAGAGAGAAGGCAGACATCTCCACGGCCGATATCTCCAAAAACTAGGCAACTCGCACCAAAACAATCTAGATTGATTTACAGCAATACAGATAAGAGGAAACATACGTATTTCTTTTGTTTTGGGGTGAACTGTCCCTTTAAGATCTACTTAAACCAACCACAACTACTAAAACATAAATGCACGAATCATAAACCATGGTGGTTTGCGTTGTACCAGAGACTGTCATTCACGATAGATCTTTTAACAACAACAAACAAACAAACGAGTGAACTACGTGGAAGAATGAGCAACACCAGACTGCCGATCAGTATCTCATACAGGCGCCACAAAAGAGAACGCTTGTTTCACAATATATTGAAGAATAATGCATGAAATGATTAAAGGGAGGAGTGACAATCAGAGTTAATGTGTAAAGTGGAATCCTTTAATCAAGCTAAACAAGAAGCTACAGGGCGGACATGCCTCTGATGCGAGACTATATCAGCTCCCAGCCTCTCTGTCTGGGTCTGCCAATAGACAGGGCAAGAAAAACCAGTCTGACAGCCACACACACACACACACACACACACACACGCACACACACACACACGCACACACACACGCACACACACACGCACACACACACGCACACACACACGCACACACACACACACACACACCTTTGAGTAGAGGGAAAATGAGATTCGGCAACTCATCCAAATTTTTTAAGGCTATTGGGCTTAAGGAAATGAAATGTTTTTGCATCATTTTGATCACTGTACGACAGCGTTTAACAGAAGACGGCCACGAGTCAATTAACCCAACAACTGTTGAGTGCACTGTAAGTCTACACTTGATCAAATCCTCTTGACGGGCAGCCGAGGCGATCGAGTGAATCAGAGAACTAGAACAGCCTGCTGGGCCGGCAAAGAGAGAAAGAACCACGAGGGGACGTTTCACAGCGGCACCGGGTCTGCTCTCGGCTATAAACAAAACAGTATTAATAGCTTCATGGGGGGGCGAGCATGAATTAAGTGCTCGTTTCATCCATATGAGGTCCATAGGTAACCGTGAAGGTTTCCCAGTTTACAGATGACTCCATTATCTGAATAATTGAAAATGTGTGCCCTCTGACTAGGCATGCGGAATAAAGGAATGCGGTAGATAAAGCGGGCAAAGGCCGAGTTGGCAGGACCCTTTGGACTGGAGTACAGCCTGCAATACAGAGTAGATAGAGCTCTTTGACAGTGATAAGAAGGCCGAGTGATCTGTGAACACTGGCACCAAATCAACGGCCTCTCACTGATCAAAAAGAAATCCTCTCTCAGCAGAGGACCCACAGCTGCTCAGTCCCGTGGTTTTACAGCTCGCCTTCTTTATGACCGCTAACTGCACATTAATGACCTCATTTTGTATACTGCCAGCACACACGGTCATCCCCAGCGTTCTGATGCCACAGATAAGAGCGTGCACACAATGCCTGCGTGATCAGCGTCGTCCCCAAATAGTCGAGTTTTTCCGCGGCTAACCGTGCACGTAATTAAAGATGGCGAGCTGAAGGATTAGGCTAATTTGCAAGTGTTAACAGAGCCAAAAGCTGAGCCGCTGAAGCAAGAAGCAACAGGCACTGATCACTGGAGCTGGTGTAGCCTAATGAGGGAAGCTGGGTGTGTGTGTGTGTGTGTTTGTAACTGGAGGGGGGGGCCTGCCTGATCCCACTCTGATTAGACTTTATCAGTAAGAAAGGACAACAAAAAAGGACCTATCCCCACCGCATCCACACAGGAAGGAGTCTGTTCTCACCCCACCCCTGTCCGAAAGAAACTGGGTCCGCCTGCTGGTGGACCGGCTTGTGCAATAGCCTCTGATCCAAGTACAGCTAGTCAGGGCCATGAGAGGGGGGCGGCCCTGACTTACCTCGGATCCACCGGAGTGCCTGGGAGAAGCCAGACCTAAACACTCAGACCTGCGGCCCATACGTCTCACACAAGCAGGCATTTAGAAAGCATTACGGGGATGTCGTCAGAACATCTTGTACTGCCCCATCTCGATCACTCGCAGACACACGTGTGCCTCAAATTCCTGCCCGCTCAATGTAGGTCATAGAGCAGGAAGTGGGCTGGTGCTGTCAGAAGGGCAACTTATCAGTTCTTGTTTCTTTTAACCCCATAGCTTCAGACATGTCCCCCCCCCCTCGTTTACGCCTCCTTTAAGTCCGGTTGAATGTATTTGTTGTTACGTCAGCCGAGTTCAGGTCCAGTAAATGTTCAGGGTGACGGGAATTTGAAACCCATTTCTATCCTTGACTGCTGCTTATTGTTAAAAGATGAAGAATTGTACACCACATGTGTAAGAACGAAACAAACACCTCCCTGTTTAAGACTTACAGCTTATATAATGCTCTTAAATACAGTATTTAGTGTAAACACGGCAGGCATAAACCACAGCACTGAGCTGAGATTGTTTTGAATACAAACATTTTTGGTCTTGTTACAATATTTTCTTTTACGCAAAAAAACAAAAACAAAGAAACTGTCATGCTCTATATGGTGAAGGTCAATCTGTGTGCCCAAATGTGCAAATGTGCAGTACCTTGCTGGTCGTTACGCCTCGCATTCCTGTGACGTCAGCTTGTGTTTCTTGTGCCAAAGATGCAAGAGTGACACTACAACTTGAGGATTCTTTCTGGGAGATCTGCTCTACACCTCTCCTATTACAGCCTTCTCTGAAGTATGGAAGAAGGTAGAGCACATCAGGGTTTCAGCAGCAGCAGCGGGCTGGCTGGGTGTGCTGGTCCTCCAACCTTGCTCATCTACAGAGTGTAATATCCTCGAGCGACGGGACCTCGGATCCATGGGGGACGCTAGAATCGGGGTTGGGAGGCGTACGCTTAGTGCTGCGCCTGAATGACGTCTGTGACCCATCCACCTGTAGACAGTGATTTTACATGTTACAGCTGTCCGCTCTCCAATTATACCCGGTGTATCTCTCGGACCTTATCACTCGGGAGGCATTGAAGCCAATCATCTGGGACGGACTGAACTTCACACTCCTGATTAGTCGGTTCGATCTTTAACCCTGCAGTCAATCAGAAAGCGGTTGTCATAGCAGAAATTGGCATTACGTAGCGATCCTGATGTCTTTTATCAAACAGATAAAAACAGATCAGTTCATAGTGTGGTCTTAGAGCAAAGTGAGCATGCAGTGAAGTGCATGTGCCTCCATGGAGGGTTATTTAGGGTCATTTAGTTATCGAAAAACATCAGTACATGTGACAAATCTCTTCCATCTTTAACCCTGAACTATTATTTTCCTGCCGACCCCTTCTCATTTCCTCATGTGTTCAGTTCCCACACAGGCGTGCTAAATTAAGCAGCGCTGAAATTCAAACAAAAGACTTAGTTTTAAATGTCTTTTTTTTTTTTTTGGTTTCCCCTTAAGGGGATCCAATGTGGCAACAACGAGCCCCATTCACCAGATATAGAAAATGACATAACTCCATGTGATGCCCGACAAGTGGCAGTTTATTTATTTATTTATTTTTCAGGGACAATGCACACTAATTAACAGTTACACTGTAAGTGAGCCAGAGAGGCTAATTTCCATCTGCTGTCCCCGGCCAGATGTTTCAAGGCAGCCTAAAATAACAAAATCTCAAATTGAAACAGAGTTAAAATTCATAGAGAAACAGACAGCAGCATATAGATAAAACTGAAACACCGCAAAAGAAAAGTTTGCTCAACACATTCACCCATGAATTGGCACAAAGCACAACACAAGCTACTAATCACACACAACAGACAGGCACACACGCACACACCCAATGCCTGCCAGTGCATTTCCTAAGGAATTTAGAGGGTGTGAAAAGCCCTTCGGGTTCACATCCGAAATAAAAGAAACACATCGGCTGAGAATGCAGGTCTGGAGAGAAAGAGTAAAAAAAAAAAAAAACTGGCTTTCTTGGGCCCCTCTATCACAACAAAGACTTTCAATCCCTATGATTTCAAGACAAAATCCTTTTCGCACCAAGAGATTGGTCTCCTACCAGATTTCGTGGCTTCCAAGTTCTGAAACACCTTTAATGCTTTCAATACAGCACCGTCTTTAGTTCAGGACACAGAACAACACTTTAAACAGGCGAGTAGCCACATGATATACGTCTACTGGATTCATGACATTAGTATGAATCATTGAAGTGAATGCAATGAGTCAAAACCTGTGATGACCAGGTGGAGACTCACGGTTGTGGGAGCAGGAAGTGGAGAGGTGTCAGCAGTTACCAGGTTGAGGATGACCTCCATGGCGGGGAGGCCCATGCGAGCGGCCTGGATTAGAAATGCTCGTTTGGTCTGTCTGCCTGTTTGCGTGTCCCTCGGGAGACGACCACAGCCAGGGGCAGAGAGGAAGAAGTCATCACTCAGGACGCTTCCCCCAAACAAAGTCCACTTGACTCAAAGTCCACCGGACAACTACTCCACTCGACAGCAAAGACGTAGAGACTCTTAGGAATTACCGGTGGCGTGATTGAATATCCAGCATCCATAGAGAGTGCGGTTCCTGCGGCAATGAACCGTGACTATTGATAGCTGCAGAGTCTAGAGAGTGTTGTGCTGCCGGTTCACAGAGCAGCCGCTCCTCAAAGCCCACGAGCACGCTTCAGTGCCAACAACGCGCTCGGCGGAGAAGCCTATGGAGCACACACATATGCGCTTCGCTGAGCATGAATCCTGCAGACAGAGTGCAGAGTGCATTGGTGGGAGAACAAGGACTCCTCTGGAGCCACGGGTCTGTCTGATGCGGGTTTGGGGTGTCAGAGATGAGGCGGTTAATCGGATGAAGACTCGAAGGGGCTGGATGGCGGCGGGGTTAAAAGAAGGAAGAGTTTACTGTGAAGTTAAGTGTTGAAAGAGTCCGCCGGGTACAGGAATCCTCAGAGGGAGAAGAGAGCGGCAGAGACCCAGAGGACGGATGTAAAGGAAGCGAGGGAGCAGACAGGAAGAAAAAAAAAGGAGCCCACCAGGAGCTGTCAGTGAGAGGGAGACGGAGCGAGAGAGCGCAAAGGAAAGAGGGGTTGTGAGAAAGCTTTGTGAAGGGAGGAGGGGAAGTGTGGGGGGGGGGGGGGGTCTTTTCTTCTGTCTGAGTTTCTAGGCCAGCTCCGCTCCAAAACAGTGGCTAGTTCAGGCAGAGCGCGAGAGAAATCTTCCGCTCCCGCCTTTCAATTATCTCACAGTTTGATTGTCGCAGCCAATCAGCGTCCTGAGTGATCACGTTAATGAATCCCTTTCCACTGCCCGTGTGCGCCAACGACCGAGAGCTAGACAAGAAATGTTTCCTTCTTCTTCTGCTGATCGATGGAAAGCAAACTTGCACCCAAAAAAAAAAAAAAGGAATCCCAGCTTACACAGAGCACACGGTCATATGATGATTACAAAGATCATGTTTCCTACAATCCTTACGCTTACTTAATCCTGTATACAGCTCATTAGCACCATTTGATGTAGGGAAATTGTCACGACCGCATCCGTACAGGTAATAAAATATCAACTACAATCCACCGGGTATTTTGATATGAGGTCATTGGTGGTATACAGACTTGAAGCTGGTCACCTTCACGGCCTTAAAACACATGCAAATTCCTATTCAAATACTCCAACAAACACTATTCTTAGGAGCTTTGGCGCTTTTGTTCTCCACGATAAAATCATTGTGTTTGAGAGCCATCACTTTCGAAAGTGTACAAACCAATTAGGGAGAAAGAGCAAAGCAGGGAGCGTGGGGGGTAAGGCAGGACAAGGACCGCTAAAGACTTCAGTGCAGAAGCTGGGGGGGGGGGGGGGGGGGGGGGAGCATGAATACAGGCTTTAATGAGAGCGCGGGAGGAGAGGGTAGGATTTAGGGAAAAGGCTGCTTATGTAAAGAAGGACAAAGTGGGAATGTAAGTGTGTGACGCGTAGGTTTGACCCCGGTTTTAAATCGATGTGACACACGGAGGCAGCCATAGTCTGAGCTTAACACGGCAAAAGAAAGTGAAAGCGGAATATCATGTAAATTGGTTGCTGGAAAACATCGTATGATCAAGAGCAATCAACTATGTAAACAGGAAGTCACTGTAGCATCACAAACTGGAACATAACTGACCAAAATAACTGCTTTAGTGGTTTAACAGTTTATTACACGTTACTACCAATCCTTTTTAAATGTAGGTATGACTTGGTTTGTTTCATATATGCACACATGGAGAAATATGTGTGTTTTGAAAGAAATATTTAATCAACGCAATAAGCTAATATTTATTTAGTGATGGGTATATTGCTACTTAGTCAACACTTATAACGTTTGAACTGAGGAACAGCTGATTTGTTCCTTTACTGGAACCATGAGTAAATGTACATCATACTTTCAGATCCTCATACGGTATTTTTCTTACAGATGGCTTGACGGTCAATCATTAGTCACTTATGGGAAACCCACACTGGATCTTCCAACTGACAAGTTCCTTTCAGACACGAATGCATCACAATCATTCCCTGCCTCTGCTCTCATGAAGTCTCCTATGGATGTGGCCCCCAGCAGCTCCCGTCAGTCCAGGAATACTCTTTCAGGGTGACTCAGGACGTCTTTACGCACTCACTGGTAGCATGTCTTAATAACATACCTCGAATAGCAGACCGGCTGCGCAATGACAAAGTCACAGAGAGCGAGGGGGGGGGGGGGGGGGGGGGGGGAGACAAGTAACCGATGCCGGAGGACAAAGAGTAAATGGAGATTGTTGGCCTCCGGGGCTGTTTTACCTTATTAGTGCCACTTTAGCTGCTCAGAATTAGGGGAGGGGAAGAACAGCTGTGACCTGGTGTCGTTTACAATGACAGAAATTAATGTTTGCTTCACGTTAACTAAGATGGGGGTAGAATTAATGCAAAATTATCTCTGCTGGTGTTCAAAATTACATTTTCAACTCAAATAGGATTTCTTGGAGACTGTGGTCCAATTTGTCGGGCGAGATTTGCATTTTATTGCTCCTTATGTAGACATAAACGACTCATTCTATGGTAACAAAAAAACACAATGATTTTCAGGCCATTACACAGTTAAGAAAACATACTTATTAATATATATTTCCGCCAATAGATCCCCCTTAATGTTGCAAACTGTTTCTTTAAGAACAGAGTTAAATGTAGACATTTTCTACAGAGACCAGAGTTGCTTCCTATAGTTCCAACAGGTGAATGAGAGTTGCACTGGCAATTAAGTTCATTCATAGAATTTACAATAGATGAATGTTCATGTACAACTGTGAGAGGATACAAATGGGTTCAGTAAAAACAACAACGCTGTTGAGATCTTTCCATGTCTAATTGAATAGGTTTGAGACAGAACAAAACAATGGCCCAATGTGATGAACACATCTTTGTCCCTCACAGGTGCATTCTACGCATGTGTTAAGGGGACAAGACCTGCTGAGCTGGTGATGTTGGGAACCAATCCAGAGCTGGAATGCTTATCTAGTTATACGACGCAGCCGGCAGCAGGACTTTAGGCTACGACAGTATCATGTCACCTATAGGTGAGTGGCTCCTATTGCAATGAATGGGAACACAGAACATACATGACAATCACGCAAAAATGCAACAGAGTAACAGAGTCACATCAAACTTTGAAGGCTAATGTCTGTTCGGCAAATTTAATATATGTAGTACATCGATCTTATTATCTTCATTTTTCTTTAAGACATAAATAAAGCATATGGGTTTGAGCACACGGCAAAGAATGTACTCACTCTCTTTATGAATTGTAGTTCTACAGCCTTGTTAGACTGCATTTTACTTCAGAATATATTACGAATGAGAAAATATTAATTATTATGTTACATGACGTGAACATTTCCTTACACTACTGATAGAAACAAATAAAGGACATAAGAAGACGACGATGATGCAGCAAGTTGTGCAGCACATGTAGCAACACAACAATAGCAAGCGTCACCCCTGGCTGCTCCGCATGTTATTTAATGAACAATGCTCTAACTGATGAGCTCACACATGAAGTCATGCAGAGCAAGTTGTGAGGAGATGTTCCCTCAACATTCTCACAATACATGAAACTCGTTGTCATTCGGAGGACAGAGCCTGGTGCTGAACTGAGGCCAGGCGGGCGCTACTCTGCCAAAAAGTTGTGGAAGAATCCAGAAGACAGAGGGAAGAGCCCGGCTCTGATGTAACTGGACTGGGACTGGAGAACGGGTGGCTGGAGTAACAGATAATGAGAGTAAAACACAAAACTGGAATTCAATTACAGAGCCATTGATTGCCATGGGACTATGTGATGTTCTAAGGTTTTCTGAGGATTTGTTTTCCCATTAATTATCCTTCTATGTGTAGAAATAACCAAACTAACAGCACAGTCCCCTCCGTGTGATCATAACTTGTGAAGCGTTATGGCGTGGCATGGTTTGTGGGTGTGAGGGGTTACGTAAAGGCAGAAGAGCGAGAGCTTTGTCTGCATGGAATGAGGGTAATTCAAGCCTGAGAGAGGAGACAACCATGACTCGGGGCTCAGGCCCTGCAGGACAATACCGTACCCATAAAAAGAAGCCCCCTGTCCAACGCTGGCTGTCCAGTCCTCCCTAGTCTAAGCTCCAGTATAATCAATGGCCCTATTAGCCGTTACATAAACCACTGGGCGCTTTACACACAGGGGCCATTATGACTGGCGAGGGCAGAGAGCGTGAAACATCTTGGAAGCCAACTCCAATACTGGCATCTACAAGAGCCAGGCAGGAAGTAAAACAAACAAACGTCAACAACAACAACAACACCCCAAACAATAAGAGGAGCCTGGAGTGGACACATACCGGAGAACCGCATGTTGAATGTTTTCATTGGAACTACTTTCTACTAAAGGAACACCGTAGAGCTGGTCACAGGTCAGTGTTGTACAGTATGAGGGTTTGCTAAGGTACAGTACAATGTTTGAACCTTTGACAATGAATGAAGTACATATGTTAAATAAATAGGTCCTTTATACACAGTAAGCTATAGAGAGGAGCGGTCCCGCCCCTTCCGGTGCCCCCTATGGGAGCTTATTTCAGAAAAAATATGTACAGCAGTCAATGGAGAAAAAAAATATATATACTTTTTAAAATTGTGCCATAAATTACACATATGATGTTTATCACTATAAAAGATAATTTTGCAATCAAGACAGTTCTTTCTAAAATAAGGTCCTACGACTTTGCATCTCTATTAGGGGTGTAACGGTACGCGTATTCGTATTGAACCGTTTGGTACGAGGCTCACGGTTCGGTACGCATGACGAACCGAATACGTTTGAAAAAACCTTTATTTAACCAGGTAGTCCCATTGAGATGAAAAATCGCTTTTGCAAGATGTAAGTAACAATACAATATGTAAGTAACAATACTACATAACATTAAGGAGCAGATTTTTTTTTATGCTTATGTGTTGCTGTATCGTACCCAACCCAACTGTGGATTTTGTGAACCGTTACACCCCTAATCTCTATATCAGCTTCTTGCAGATATATCCGTATTAACATATATTGCTCAATAAGTAGGTTTGGGGGTAATTTAGAGGTTATTTATGTTATTTACGTCAGTAAACTGATAGTGATGTCGCAACAGCCTTAAAAATCTAGTATTGGTTGGGTTGTAACCTTCAGTATTTATCTTTGTTTCCAGTATATGTCTATGTATGAATTTGCAGGTGATGGAGTGACGTTTCAGAGACAGTGTGGGGACAAATAGGGTGAGACATAGTGTGTGTGTGTGTGTGTGTGTGTGTGTGTGTGTGTGTGTGTGTGTGTGTGTGTGTGTGTGTGTGTGTGTGTGTGTGTGTGTGTGTACGTGAAGGGAAACAGTGGATAAGCAGAGACAATGCTCGTCCACTGGTGGTGGTTGGTATTTGTTGGAGCTGCTTCTGGTTATGCAACATGAAGACAGAAAGGGCACTGGCCCAAAATGTGCAAGTTTATCTGGCTGGATGCTGTACAATACCCAGAGCACCATGGGGCCGAATGCAGAACCAAACACACTGCCAGCCTATTCATAAGCAGGAAGATGAAGAATCTAGAACAAACAGACCAAAGCCTTTTGGCCCTGAAAGATTATTTGGTCTGGCTCCTTCTCCGTTTTCTTGTTTGCCTCCACCACTCACTCACTGTGGCCCCAGGCTGACCCCACAACGGAGCAGACCTGTTGGATGGTCGGGGGCCTGGGGACCGTTTTGGGGAAGTTTAAGCAAGATTTCACTGTGTGAATTGGGCCACTAGGAAGCACTAGATTTCATAACAGGGGGACAGATAATGAGGATTGTTATTTCACTAATAGGAAGTTCTCATCAGCGCTTGACAGCTATTACCTAATGACAACTCTGGAGGGCAATGCCCATTCAGATGATCTAACAATGCAATGGACTGTCTCCTGTACTGACATCAACTTCCAATACTGAGCTCACAATGATCAGTTAAGATCAGAGTTGAGACCGGATCAAACTCCGAGTGGTTTCTTCGTTCCCCTCCGTGTCAGACGCACCAAATCGTCCATCACACCAGAGATGGCGTACTGCGAGTCAGCTTCCTGTATCTGTGTCACGTGGGTTTCGGTTTTGCCCCGCCCCTTTAGGAGGCTAGCGGCAGGTCCTGAGTCTATTACCTCCAATGTGAGAAGTGAACGTGAACACAGACTATGACCCGATTCTTTGGCTCCATAGTCACCGAAGGAAACGATGGACCCATTTTTCACAAGCCACATATCTTCCAAACATTTCGACACTAAAATGTTTTTTTCCGAACGCAGAAATCAGAAGATTTACGTTGTTCAGCAACAAAGTCTCTGGAGATCTGTAGAAAACAAATTTTCGTGATGCTAAATATGGCTGTTGGTTGTGTCAGTATCTTATGTTAGGAAAAACATATATTAAATGCTTTATGCAAATATAACCCAATCTGCTTTCGTCCATCCACACAACCTTCACAACATATCCAAATGAGGTGGGGCGATGGAGGGAGAGAGAAACATGCTATGACCACGCCCACTGAGGAGACCCATAGGTAGAGCTTTATGCGTTATTTTTGTTATAGAGCATCTTTGGCCATACTGAACACAGACGGTCAACAGATCTACTTCCAAAGTGTAACCGTCCACAAGACTTCCCCTTGTACAAGGCTTTGTGTATTTATATTCCAGAGATGAATGTGGATTATCATAATATTAAAAGAGAAACTGAATATTCAACTAAATGAGTACAAAAACTAACTAACGCCTTAATCCACAAGGGGGAGCTAGAGCACAAAATATCCAACTGCTGTGTGGACAGTTGACTCTGTCACTGGCCTGTCTTTGACTGCACATTTCCTGACATGTTTCCTGTGCATAACCCCGCTGTTATTGCATTCTTCTCTTATCACTCCTATTGACAGACATGCAGCCTTTAATCTCGCATAATGCAGACCTGATGTGGCAGTAACATGAAGGCAAACAGGTACCGAGATCAGGGAGGAAGGGAGGAGGACATGGCAAGAGTGAGGGCGAAAAACGGTTTAGCTCTTGTGGTTCAACAATATTTCAAAGACAGGGGATTAGAGAAAGTCATGAAAAATGCATGTCGATGTCAGCATGCAGAAAATGCCAATTTATGATGCTTTATTGTTTCAGATGGAACATTTTCAACCAGCTGCGTTATTTGCAAACACACTGCCAATGTTATTTCAGTGGCCTAGAGGTCATTTGTGAGCCGTTCTGATGGGATGCAAACAAAGGTTCCTAGGATTCCTACTGGCTGACACGCCTGAGAATGAGAGGATTGGTTATGGATATTAGTGGAGACAAAATATGACGATATCTCTCGAGAGGTTGTGATCAAATTTGAATTGTGTGCGTGTGTGTGTGTGCATGTGCTCTAAGTGGGTCAGTGGAGCAGAGCTGAGCTCAGCGATCTATAGCCTCATCTATAATTCATCAGAATCCCACAAACGATATAGACTGAGCAGGGAGTGGCAGGGATGCCTCGTCTCAGTCAGTCACACCGTTTTCTCTGCTCTTCCTCGCTCAGAATGAGCAATTTCCCTTTGAAAACAATCCGCTGACCTCTCTGAGCAAAGAGAGGAAAACCAAACATCATTTTTTCATGAAGGTGCACAGTAGTGTACTTTGGCAACACAAGTCAAGAAGCTCATTTTCGTGCTTGGAACTGACAGCGAGCACTGAAGATGGTAGAAACGGATGGAGGAGGAACAGACATGTGGGTCAAGGGTGACCAGAACATCCTCAGTGACTGGCTGACCACGTATGTGGCAACGGCTGAGAAAACAGCACAGATACACATGCATGCCCACACTAATGACACACACCAGACCAAAGAGGAAGGACCAGCTGCAGGCCAAAAATAAATACACAAAGGATGACCGATAGTGACTCACTGCTGACACGCACACTTAAATGCACATGACCTCATGCACACACAACAAACTTTAAAAAAATCTTAATTAAGAATGCAAGTGCATTATAAGTATTATAATAACCACTTAAAGTAGAATGTTGTTAAATCATCAAGTTATTTACAAAGAAAGAGAAGCCAATCAGCTGATATTCTCCCTTAGAGAGGAACAGATGAGGAAACACACCTTCTCGGGGGTGGAATATCAGTAATAAACCTCGGACTTTTTCCCCAAAATATATTAAAACATTTAAATGCCCTTCAAAAGTGAACTTGACCAGCTCAGGTTCAGACGTCTATTAATAGCGTGAGTGAAGAGCGCTGCAGCAGACTCCTTCCTCATTCACACCCAGATTAGAAAAACCTATACAACTGACAGAGGGACGCGTGAGCTTCAAACACACGGCTTTATCTCCCCCCCTCTGTCCCTGTGACTCTGTCCATCCTACCGATCAACCGCCGCCCTCAAACACACACACACATTCCTCCACCCCATCTCTCTTTGGAGCTCTTCCTTTCACAGCATCACACCCGCCTTAATGGTTTCACACACAAATGATCTTGTTATGCATCAACCGTGAAGCCCTGATGTGTGTTAGTACGACTGTGTGTGTGTGTGTGTGGTAGTAGTAGTTGTGAATGCTAATAGCATGCAGCACCGGATGAGGGCGTTGGCCTATATGTATAATCACATATGAATATTCAACAGCCTAATTAAAGAGGCTGGGGCTACGCTTCAAAGGGAGCACAAACAGTTGGGTGGAGAGATCAAACACACCCAAAGATATGCGTGCGGGCGCGCACACACACACACACACACACACACACACACACACACACACACACACACACACACACACACACACACACACGATGAGCGTTTGATTTTACATGGTACAACAAAGCATTTCAATTGCATGCATTTACTTTGTTTTGTTCATTCTCTTTGAAATGGAAGACGGGCGTCCCGTTGAGCTTTGTCAACCTTCAAGCACACCATTCGCGACTCTCTTTGTAAATCATTCAGAGGACGTAATGTAAACATGTGTGTGAAGAGGAACAGAAAACAGCAATAAGGTGCCATTCCAACACGTCTCCTGTGACGAAACTGAAAGCCTAATTACGTTAAGAACAAAGTCGGCACATTTGGTGAAATGCACCGAAGTCTAATTCTAGAGGACGCCTTGTTCCCTGCTCTCAGAGGTCGTTATTCCACCAGACAGGCTGAGAGATCAGACGGTGAACCGGTGAGCATTCAGCCGGGTGAAGCCGACACGGCCATCTTTGAACATCACCCTGTTACCATGGAGATGGGCAAGCGGCTCCACGGTCTGAGCATTGGACACAGATGAGAGGGGGGGGGGGGGGGCACATTGTTGAAAAGGTTTGATGTTTAAAATGCTTTAAAATAACTTAACTTGTATCAATAGCACCTTTGTTTTATAGATTACACATATTTAGTTTTTTCAGAGGTTGCAGCTCCTCAGGGAGCTAAATGGCTTCGATGTGAGCAAGAACGCTGTTGAGATGGTGTACAAATATCAGGTCTTTGAACATGGACGTTTGGTACGGACACTTGAATGTCAAATGTAAAGAGAAACTGTCAAGAACGGTTAACACAGGCAGTAATATGGAGAAACCACAGATGGCGACTAAGCGGCCGACATGTACTGAATACCTCAAATAAAGCTCCGGACATCACAAGTTCCATTCATCAAAGACAAGATCTGACTCTCTTCCCTCAGAAAGGAACTTTAATCGGAGTTTGGAGGTAGATAATAATAATTGGATTTAAGTGTAGCTCCACACTGGACCATGATGCGTTTCTCACGCTGTACTGGGCCGGAGTCAGTGTCAGAGGCAAGGACGACTCCGCCCCTCGTACAAAGACACAGAGAGAGGAGGTTTGGGATGTCGATATCTTTTAAAGCACCGATAGCAGTACCGTTAACTCCAAACCTGATCAATACTCGGGTATTTTACTAATTTGGATCCGGTTCCCATTTAGAACCACGTTTCGGGGGGCATCTCTAGTTGTTACCGTTTCCCACTATTGTCTTACATGTAATTCATGTTGATTGTGGTGAAGGCAAGGACAGTTTTATAACTTGTTGACAAATGTTTCTCACTAACTTACCACATAAAGACAGTCTCCAAGACATGAAGTAAGACGAACTGATGGCATCGGCCTCCGGATGAAACATTGTTAGCACCGCTGCACATTACAGTAAAGTCTAGGACCATTACAGCAGTACATGAGGGGGAATGTCTTTCACAAGTACACGGCAGAGACGGGACACAAACACGTTCGAAAAGAACACGCAAGACCACAAGCTGCGGATCTGCCAAACCCATTGGCGGCTTCACACACACACACACACACACACACACACACACACACACACACACACACACACACACACACACACACACACACACACACACACACACACACACACACACACACACACACACACACACACACACAGCAGTGCGGTGACATCACCTCCAGTGTGGACTAAAGAGCACATGCTTCATCATTCCGGTGGAAAGTCAATTGAAACTCAGTTGTTTGTTCATAGGTAGGTTGTTCACAGGTTCGTCTGTGTGCCTCTGGGACACAGCGGTAATGTGACTAGAGGGCAGTCTGCAGAGGCAGAGCTTTGACAGGACTCATCAGAGCTGAAACCAATGTCTTTCAGCTTCTGTTGATTCGATTGACGCTTTGAATTTCATGATGAAAATCCTCAAAACTAAATTTGAATAAAGTGATTCATTGGATTAAATGAGCAAGTCTTTTAGATTAAATCCACTTTGTTAATGAATATGACTCGGCGGCGCTTGCTTCTCTTTGAGAGAAAAACGTTTTTTTGACCTCAGTGAAAATGTTTTTGAAAGACCATACACCAACAAATATGAAATGAAGCCGAATGTTTTGTTAAATAAACACATGTTATGAATTTGGAAATGATTACTAACCATCTTTTTCCTATAAAGTTTGACTTTCGGACGTTACAAATGCTCACATAATATTACTGTAGCCTAATCTTTATCGGAAACTGTACAGAAATACAGGGTTTAAACAGACTGCGTTTAAATGTAGATTTCTAATTCAAATGTCAACGCAATGAATGACGTTACGACCTGTTCGGTATCGCATGCATCTGCAGCGTTGGTTGTACATCAGTGAACGTGACCAAGCAATACCCCGTGTTGTCTTTTGCAGCTTTTTAAATAGCTCAATGTCACCAACAGTCTCAGGACGAGCGGTGATGTCCTGCTGCAAAGAGCACAAACGCTTTCATCAACACACAGCCTGCAGCCGGGGGGGTGAGAGACGACCTGAGAGCAATGATGAGGACGTTAAAGTAGCGGGGACAGAACAAGCCTCGGGGGACCAGGTGATGTCCGGCTCCTCCCACTGACACTTCTTCTTACAGGACAGAACCAGTGGGATTACCAAAGAGGACCGAACCCTTCATAAGTGAGTGTGTATTGTCAAGAAAGGGAGAAATTAATTCTCCTATTAATCAGCCATTAAGCATCTGAAGGTACAAAACTAATTCCTCACACAAAACATGGAAACTGTAAGTGATGGAACATAAATCCTTTGAAACCCGGCAACTTAAGTAGAGTTTGAGGCCCTGACAATGCAAATAATATATTTAATCCATCCAACAAACCTTCATGCATCCAGTATGCAATAATAGATACTATTCTTTCATAATGTACTACCAAACTACAAATCATTAACTCACATTATAATTCATTCATTTGTCAAAATCTATAATTTTTAGGATAAATAGACCTAAATTCGTAAATGTTACTCTAATAAATCTACAAAACCAACCCGATCAATGACCCTGACATACCAGATTTAACTTTATTATAGGTACAACAAAACATTCGTTTTAAAACATGCAGGCATTGAAAATCAAACCACACATTATTGAGAATGCGTTTCAGCTGCGTGATTCCGCAGCGTCGGCTGGATGTTGTTTAAATGTGAGGCATCTTGTTTTATTTTGTTAGGAAGTACTGCAGGAGAACACGGGAGGCAATCTCGATATGGAAAACAAAATATGGTGGCAGACGAAAGAAGACAAAGGATGAGCAGGAAGACATGTGGAGATGCGGCCTGGGGGGAAAGACACAGGGTCAAATCTACCCGAGGTCAGTGAACCCTCAGACAGGCCCTGGAGGAGGTTCTCTCCTCTTCAGACTCTCTCACACACAAACAACGCTGCGGTGCGAGAGGACTAGCCTCAAGGTTTAGCTGCCGTTTCATCTCTCTGCAGCTCAAATCCCACCAGAGCCTCCTCCTCGGTTCTCCCGTCTTCGATTCCGACACAAAACATTTGGCCCCTTGCAGCGCTTCACTTCTATTTGTTTTTACTCTCCATCTCTCGGAGAAGACAGGAAACACCAGACTACTCTCTGTCTCATCTCCATTAGTCTGGGATTAGGCCTTCCAGTCTGAAGGTGCGACTGTGCCCCCGTCTCATGTTGCTACTTCCAGGCATTTGAACATGCACGCAGTCAATCAATTAAATCAGCAGCTAATTGTAATTAATCCCACAGGCGGAGCACCAGCTGCAGAGCAGCGGGCTCTTAACAGACCTAATGCTGAGGTTTATACAGCCCCTCTACTCTCTTTAACAGCACCAGAGGATGGATATATCAAACTCACAGACAGCTGCAGGGCAATAAACCAGCCTTTTATTGCAAACGAGTCATAAACTCTCCCCAATCAGCCACAATCAAACATGATATTTACCAATAATTACATCCCCTGGCGACAGCTCCCACCGACCACCGTTACTGCTGCAACACGAGTTACTGTTTAACAAGAGTTGAGATAAAATGTGCAAAGACAGACCACTCAGTTACTGTATTGATCGAACTACCTAAAAGTGAATAGAAGCTCAAAAAACAAAGGTGATATGCAGGAGCTGTGCAAACAAAAGAGTCAATCTTTAACATTGTGACTGCTGCCCTGAACAAAGCACCGATCATCAAGCAGCCAAAGACACAAACTCCTGAAACAATAGATGGGAGACGGAGAGACAGAAAGATGACATGCAAAGCCGCCACACAGGGCTCCAAGACAACTGTTCATTTAGCCATGAATGGAGCTGCAGCGTGGAGATGAGAGGACACACCCATGGTTTTAAAGTCTGAACGAGCTCGTGTGTGTGTATTAAGCTTACCTTGGAGTACTGTCTACGGAGATTGAAGCGCTGCACCATCCTGACTGATGTGCTCACAGCTGGAACCCCTGTTCTACTCCTCTACACTGATATCTCTTCAGAGTGCAGAACGCCTTACATTGTAGAGTCTACATTCACACATATGGAAGGTACACACACTACCCTCCTCTCCAAACAGCCATGGGCACACACGCTTCTAGTCCACACCGCTTTCGTCTACTATGCAAACACAAGTGAGGAGAGAGAGAGAGAGAGAGAGAGAGAGAGAGAGAGAGAGAGAGAGAGAGAGAGATGAAAAAAATACGGGAGGAAGAGCAAGCAGAGATAAAGACAGCTCAGCTGTGTTGCCCTCTACTCATATTCACAGTGATCCCCTGAGCGCCGTCTCTCAGACGCTCACACCACATGGCTGTCAAATGACTTCCAGTACACACACACACACACACAATTTGCTACCTCTAGTCACACCGATACACACAGCCCTCCACATCACACAACCACAACCACACACAGCCTCAGCACTCGGCTCTCACTCATCTAGGACGAGGCAAGGTTGCCTCCTGCTTCCTGTCAGAGAGCCGAAGGGTGGGGCGAGGAGGAGGAGGAGGAGGAGGAGAAGGGGGAGATGGGAGAGGAGGAGGGACCAGCTGACTGTCTATACTAACTATCTCCAGGGACATAGGGAGGGGGACAGGGAAGGAGAGAGAGAGCGAGAGAGAGAGAGAGAGGAACATGGACATGGGGGGGTGGGGGGGGGATTCTTCGAAAAACAAAAAGAGAAATAAATAAAGAAATGAATCACCATTCCTGATATACCCTCGACCTGACCGCTGACTCACAACAGGATGTCACACACCTCCAAGGTCAACCACGGAGGGGGGGGGGGGGGGGGGGGTTATCGTGGTTGATAGCTAGAGACGGGTGAGGCAGGTTATCGTGGTTGATAGCTAGAGACGGGCGAGACAGGTTATCGTGGTTGATAGCTAGAGACGGGTGAGACAGGTTATCGTGGTTGATAGCTAGAGACGGGTGAGACAGGTTATCGTGGTTGATGGTGGTCTGTCTCAGCAGCAGGACTGACGGAGCACAGATGTCCGTCATCCCAGGTGAGGTCACTCACATACGACTGGAGGATGACGAAAGGGGGGGAAGGTGTGTTCTAAATGTAGCTGTCAGGGAAATTGGATATTAACGCCTACTGGTCTGGACTTACTTCCCTCTGTTGAAGTGATAGCCACGCATCACTCTGTGACACACCGATACAGAGTATTTTGGCACGGCTTATTTCATTAAGCCAAAAGATCAGTCGGCTCCGCAGCAATCATGAGCTCACAACGCAAACACAACCTCCACATGAACCCAGCCCAGTGCCGCTCACAGCAGGTTAGCTGATCGGACAGTGACCTCTGGTGGCAGACAGGACCAACTGAAGTCTGCTGGTGGGGAGACTCAAAATATGAACTTGAGGTAAAAGAGTAGATTGTAAAGGGCTGTGAGGTTTTAACAAACCAAGAGTGACACACAAACAAATCTATGCTGAGTATTTTCCATTACACAAGCACCCTGTAAATACTACTTTTAATAAATTATCTGGATTTAACAAATAAAAAAGGCAGAACGTGTCACAAAACAGTTCTATGACTTCATACGTACTACACAAATAGATGATTATCAAAGCACACTACAAAAGACCGGATTTTGAAAGCCTCTTGATATATTGCAGCATTTACTGTAAGCCTGAGGCAAAACTATTCAAAGAGTTGATTTGCTTTTAAAGGTTGGATTCACAATGTTTCAGAAAGTTTCAGAAGTCTGAGTCAGTAAATATCTTCCAAAGTTAATCGTTTTAGCACAACATTCCTTCCTTGTTTCTGCGGACAGTGTCACAGTGCTGAGCTGCAGTGAAGGGATGGTAACACAAGGCCGGTGTGAACAGGAGGAATGTGTAAAGTGGGGGAAATTTGTTTCAATGTTCATATGGCCGCCTGTTCTTTAACACCGACTTTAAAAAGTTGTGAACCTATCCTGAAAATTGCCTGCACCGCTGTGCATTCGTTTATTGTGAATCTAAACGTGTGCTCATGCAAGCGTGTCTCATTAGCAAGCTGCACCATGGATCTATGACAGACGGCAGTCGTGATTGAAGGCCTGGCACCGGTAAAAGGGTAAAGGAGACGCATCGATCGGCTGATTCACGGCTGCCATCACTTACCCTGTCCGTCTCCTCCGTGGACTGGTAGCCCGATGACAGCACCACATCGCCTCCAGTGTACCCGGGTGTGGGGCTGCTGGGCGTGGTGTCAGTGGTGGAGGAGGAGCGCGGGCGGCTGACGTGCTGCTGCGGATCGTGGGTGTAGCGGCGGTGCGGGGCCTGGGGGCTACCTCTCAGGAGAGGATCCCGGTCTCCGTTCCCGGATCCCGACCCTTTGCTGCGCCGGCTCTGCAGGCTGGTCCCACGCCTCATCGTGCCCGTGGCGCCTGAGCCCCGGCCAGCTGCAGAGGGAACCACAGGAGCAGAGAGGTGGTCAAAGTCGGGGCAGCAGGGCCCCAAGGCTTCCTCTGGGGGGGAGGGGCAGGGGCCACCTGCCGACACTACAGACGAAGACGAGGAGGAGGAAGACGAAGAGGGGATGGTGGAGTGAGAGGGGTAGAGGCGTTTACGCTGCTGCTGGAACAGCTGTTTCAGTCCCTGGCCAAGAACCCCTATGCTCTCCCTAGCGTTTTGGCTCATCTTACTGAAGGTGGGGTGCTCTGACTGGGATGAGGCCCCTGACCCCCCTGCCTCTCTTCTAGTTCCAGGACCTGAACTGGGGCCCACCCCCTCTGGCTCCCTTTGAGTGTCATCGCCCTGCTGCATGTGGCCCCTGCTGAGGGAGGAATTGTCCTATCAAGCAGGTCAGCAAACACGTCCCTCTCTATCAGTGGGACACGCAGAGGGTCAGACCAGGACAACGACTGAAGCAGAGAGGACTAGAAAACAGCAGAGTACAGTAGAGAACAGCAGAGAACAGTAGAGAACAGCGGAAGTGGAGATGGGACTGTCAGGTGGAGGGTTGGATCGGCTCAGTGGCGGTCAGAGGGATGAATCCAAATTGGGAGCATGCATCTTTGATTCAGGAACAAGTAGGCCTGCCGGTCTAGCACAGACAGAAAGAGGAGATGGATTATGAGAGGATGGAATGTTGCGTAGATCCAGTGACATCAAATCACTCATTTTCCTTTTAACTCGTGACATTTGCATCTTTGAAATATAATGCAAATGGTCGAAAGTGTGAATACAAAGCAAATACAAAGTATTAAAAGGAAAAGAAGAGGGATCCAGGCTCGCTCCAGGACCACAACACAAAGCATGAATTAATTTAAAAGTATAAGCAGGTACATGAAGGGTAAGGAAATAAACAACAGCCTGAAGGGGGGCGGAGTCAGAAAGGCACCAGAGGCTGGTAGAGGAAAGGAAAGGATGCAGAGAACACTGGAGGGGTGAGAGCGGGGAAGAGAAAGAATGACTCACGTCAGAAGAAGAAGAAAAAAACCCCACTTACCATCAGCCCAACTGTCAGCGTGACTCACTCTGGATTACCTGAGAGGGAGGTGGATGGATGAAAGGAGACCAAAGAAAGAAAAACTGTCATTCTTAAGATCATTCTTCAATCTCCACTGACCTTAAGATGCGGTTTTGCAATCGATAATCATTTTTTTCCTGTGAGCCGTGAACAGGCTGGGCATACTGAACAGAACATGTGCTGTATTGTGTGATACGACTCAGTGTGCATGTTCCTTCAGGGGCTCATTTAGTATCCCCAAAGGCAACCCTTCCTCTTCCTGTGGCGGGATCAAGACGCACGAGAAACAACCTTCGTTGTCACTAACACAGTGTCAACCTTGCTGACTCTAAGCTGGAGACAAAACCAGAGCGGACACCTGATGACATGCAGGCTGTCTTCCTGGTGGAACAGAGACAGACAGACTGAGCCTCCCTGCAGCATCAGCTGCTCCCATTGAGAGCAGCAAAACAAGCGAGGCAGGAACATTGGGAGCCCTGGGGATGAACACTCAAACTATATTCCTTCAGCTGCACTGTCAGGTCATGAAGAAGAACACAAAGTTGGACACACACACACACGTCTCATCACTGCGTCCGGAGACAGAAGGAGAATGAGCATGAAGGTGCTCGCAGTTAGCATGTCGCTAATCACAACGGCGACGCTGTCACTGCCAAGAAGAGGCGCATTCATGCACATCAACACATTCGCACGGCAGCTTTTACTTCCTCCACAAGCTGATCTTGAGTCAGATCTGGTTTAATCTTTCCTGCTCAACAGGCAGATTCAGACCAGCAGATACTGGTCTGAATCGGAAACTAATTTAGAAGCATTTGGTTGCACCAATAAGATGAGTGAAGATACTGTGCGGTCAACCGTCCATAATATTAATAACACAGCTTTAACCCGGTGGTTTCACTGATAACAGCTGGGCAGTGACTGATCATATTTTAACAATTTCTTCAGTAAAAATACAATTCGTCATGATGAAATAACGACAGGAAGTTATAATACACAATTCTGTTCATGCTCAACTAGATCCATCTCTAAAATCAATGTTACCATTGAGAGCAATACAATGCAAACATTCTTATTTAACATGAGTGAGCAATTTCTTTATACTTTTGATTTAATCTAATTTCAGTTATTTTTCTCTCTTTCTTTCTCTCTTCCTTCCTGTAGGAATAAGTAAAAACTAAAAGACAACACATGATGACTGCGATATGAACTTCCCGTATGATCATAGAAGGTGGAGAGTCATGCATACATGTGTATCATAATCAAGTATACTTGATTATGCATGCACCCTCACACTTCGTGGCATTTTCTGGCAGTCACAGTGAAGTGTAATTGATTGTGATGGAGCTCTGTGTTGTTGTTTCGTCGCTGGTAAACCTTAGTTAATCCTGTCCTGGAGCTGAAGCCCTGCACCGACCCGAGGCCCCTCCCTCCCTCTGTGTCTCTAAATCCCCTCCTTCATCCACAGGATGATCCCAGCACTGGATTGGACATTTCCTTGATTGCCTCTGGTTTTATATTCAAACTAAATCCTCTTTCAGGAGCCTTTAGAGGACAACGGTTTATTGTCGGACTTGGTGGGGATGTTTGTGTGCGCGTGAGAGGTCCTGCGTCTTTCTTTAATTTAGGCAAAGGCCTTTGGTTCCACCTTGATGAGGTGATGACGCAAAAGAACACCAGATGGATCTCTGAATGACGACTGTCCCGTTCTGACCCAAATTACTTCCGTTCACCACATTATAAGACTCTGACAGAGCGCCTACATACTGAAAGAAGCACCAGCTAGTAGTATTCTGTATTTAAGAAAAAATACTTAAATTTAGAGAAAGAAATATTTTTCCCCTCTAAACAAAAAATGTCAAATTAAACAAAGAAGCGATACTTTGGTGCTCCTCTTGGGGACATTGTCCCTTCACTCCTCAGATCAACCTCAGAAACATGCCAGTGTGTGGATGTCTTTTGGTGTATTTAAGCCGCAGAAACAGTGGTCAGCGATTATCAGGCGTCAGTGACAGCCGGGATGGGCAGCCTCAGTGAGTCAGCATGTTCCTCAGAAACGGCACAATACTGTCAAAGGTGAATTACAGATGACCACATGGACAATGGCCTCTCTGGAGCTGTGTCTCCCTCACACATGTCCTTGTATAAATGCACACACACACTAAACACATAAGTCCTCGTCCTCAGCTCTGTGCCTCATTCCATTCAGCGCGCTGCCAGTCGTCCATTGTCTTTGGAGAGACGGTGAAAGCTCAGCAGAGCTCAGGCACTGGCCGGCTGGACCAACTAGAACTACCGCCTCATCATGTTGTAGTTTACGTCCATGTAACCCTAAAGGTCATCTTTTCATCATTTTATTCGCTCCAGGCGTTCTATAGATATCTCGAGTATGGGACGGACGTGAGGTCAGCGTGATCTTGACCGTTGACCACCAAATTTGAATCTGTTAATCTTTGAGTACAGGTGGATGTTCGTGCCAAATATGAAGAAATACCCTCCAGGCGTTCCTGAGGTATCGCATTCCAGAGAATGGACCAGATGGACGGACTTGCAGACGTAATTACGGACAGACAACCAAAAACCATAAATCCTCCGGCCTCGGCTGTCGCCGGCATAACGAACATCTCAAGCTGACAATTTGTCATTTGGTGACAAGCATGTGAGAATCAAAAGGTGCAACATGTAAGATATGGCAAGAAGTTCTGTTTAAAACATTCAAAAAGTAACAAATATTATCAACAGCATGTGAAGAAGTAACATGTATGATGTTGTGTCAAACACTATACTGTAACCACTTGGCATTACAGCTATGAGCTGAGGCAAGAATGGAAGAATGGAAAGTTTGCTTTACATTTTTGAGGACATTGCAAAGTTTGTTAGATGTACTTTAGGAGGAAGAGGAGGGTGGGAGAAGGTGAAATGCTTCCCCCCCCCCAAAATCGTTTGGAGCACGTCTTTAACAGAATAGATCCAAGATTCAGTACGGTGATGAATAATAAGTGTTTAACAACAAATTACAACATCACAGTTAACAGGAAATGTTCACTTGAGCCCTGTGGATAGAGAACTACTGCAGCTCCGTTCAGACTGGAAGGTTATATTGATTAAGATGTGGCACCCTCAGTGTTCTAAAATGACATCCATTATCATTATTGAACAAAGACAACAACCAAAGGTGATTATTAAAGAGGAGATTAAGCCCCAGAGTTACAGCTCAACTGGCTAAGTGATGAAGCAAATAATGTGCAATCTAGCACAACGGGAGGTCATTTATGTCTTTTCATGCAAATTTCCACCATAGTTACAGTACTGCACAATGACCTGATCACCATCTCTTTTTGACCGTTTTATTTAATTCTACTCTCGACATAAGTAAAGTTGGACAACTGGGCATTAACCAACACAAGTGGGGGTCCATCTGGCCCGTGCTCTTTGCCACTGAAGCATCCATGTTGTTGCTCATTGCTGAACATACAGTAGCTTAACTCAAAATATGGCCATAGCTTAAACAAGCCCATGCAGTGTTTCCAGAGGAGTCTGAGAGCCGGCGTGGAATAGACCCCTCTTTGTTCGCTCGGAGCCACACACAGGCCCATCGCTGCTCTTTGTGCTGCGCCTCTTTCACTGACAGACACACATCAATAAGAGGGGAATTAGGCCAGAGAGTTCTGGCAGCGACACTTGTGTGCGAGCGCATGCACGAATGTGCGTGCGAGTGTGTTTTTATCGGACAAAGACAGAAAAAGGAAAGAGAAGGAGAGAAATTGTCAGAATTATTTTGCTTGTAAATGTGCATCCGTGTACAGACGTTTACGCGTTTGTGTGAGCCGTCTTTGACCGATGGAAACCGGACCATATCTCATTCAGCAGCTGCATAATGACAGCATAGGCAGGAAGCAGGAACAATCGTTATTGTATTTATACGTGTGTGTGTGTGTGTGTAGGGGATGCGGGCAGAGAATAGTACAGTTGTGTCAGCTCTGACAGTGCAGGAGATGACTTCAGCATACTGCAAAGAGTGTGATAAGAGACACAACTCTTTGTACGAGACGGGGAGAGCGAGCGAGTGAGAGGAGAGAGACGGAGGGCCACAGAGGGCGTGAAAGAGGCCAGACTGGATCAAAGGCATCCACGGAGCGGTTCGCCTGGCCGTGTCGGGTTCAGCCGGGGCGCTCGGCACAGAGAGCTGAATGAATGAGGTGAATGGCAGGTAGTTCCCTGGCAGAGGCGGCCACAATGCCCTATTGTGCAAGATGACACCCACAGGGAGGCCCCGCTGCCATAGTTGCCTTCAGCTTTCCAGGAACAAGACAAACCAGAACACACGCAATCATTTACTCCTACACACATAACAAACACACAACCAGATATCTGGGTTTTCTTAATGACACCACAGACTTGTACTCAAAAGTTGACGTGTGACAAATGTTACCTGCTTGTACGGCTGCCAAGAGGACTATTGTTGGGGACCGATTCACACCTGGTATCTGTGTTAAACTGACCTGAACACATTCATACAGGAACAACATACGACTTTGGAAGCATTTCCCCTCAAAGGCTCTCAACATGGAGACGGATGAGCCGGTGGCACATGGGAGAAGTTGGCCTTCCGGGCTTTCTGCCAGAAAGGGTTTCATTTAACCCAAATCATGTTATTTTTCTAAACCTCGAAGTAGGTTCGTTGCCTAAACCGAAGGAGATTTCTGGCAGAAAAAGCTGAAGGCAAACTTCTCCCAGGTGGCTCAAAGCTAACGGTGCTAACAGCACAAACTACTGCAAATGTAATAACAGAGCTGACGGTGTTTACCAGAGGGTGAACCAGAGGGTGGGTGCTACGATTCCACAAAGACGTGCACTAAAAGCACGCACGGCCGGCCGGGCTGTGTCAACAAAGCAAGGACAGGCTGAAAAATGACAACACTCAGAGGGAGACATTACTCCACTATATCTTTACACAGTCGTTTGCTGATATACTATTGCTCTGAACGTCGTATAATGCTCCTTTAATCTTGAATATATGTGACCGCTATGGACGTGGAAGCCTGCCTTACCCGGATTAATATTTCTGCCATTATTTAATCTCTCAGGCAACCGGAGACCATCTGTAACTACACCTCTCATTACCTCCCCCACTCACAACGCTGTGAGAAACAAACACAACATGTTCATCACAAAGCAACTAATGGAAACACACATATGCACGTATACTCGGCACACACACACGCACACATACAAACAGAACAAGAAGTGATATATTGGGTGTGAAAAAAGTCTGAGTCATCTAAGACAACCCAAACTGTGAAGTGGGAAGCTGCAGAGACAAAGCAACAGAGAGACTTTACGGATTTAATATCATCTCCACAGAGGAGATATTATGTCGATGCTCTATTATGGACGCATAAGGCTGCAAGTATCGCTGAGGTTTAGCTTGAACAGCGAACAAATCTATGAAGCAGCGCGGTGAAGTCAAACATCACTGACGGCCGGCTGGGGCTAAAGGTTTAAACCTTGCTTAAAGGCACGTCTCTGCATCTGTGCTCAACACCACAGCAAGTGTCCCGGTGAATAATTCACCATGTGCATGGAACTGACCCTGGTCCAGCTCTAATGTGTCTGAGCTGATGGAGAGAGTTGGTAGCGAGGATCTCGTTCCCTTGCTGTTTTCTAGTAAGACGGATGTCCTCAGAGGGGGGTTCCCAGTGGAAGTTATTAACGTATGCGATACATTTTAAGCCTCACTTATTAACCCGATAGGTGTTCAACAGTGGCCAGGCCGACTGGGCCAACACAGCTCAGGTTCCACCAGCTCTGGCAAGGAATCATCACCTGTCAACGGGCTGGAAACCACCTACACGCCGGCTGAAATCTCAAACCAGAGATTGTGTTAAAGGAGCACGACCATAATGAGAAAAAGGGAATGCAAGTCAGGGTCAACACAACACAGAAGAGAACCCGGCCAGGTTATCAGGGGGCATCTGGCTCTTTGTGGAGCCGCCAGGTGAGAACAACTTTTACGCAGTCAGATATAAATCATCCGCATCGTCACCTATTTAAATGACTCTTCAGTCAGATCTCTGAGCTCAGGCAACCAGACACCTCTGCAGCCCCCTGGGGGGGGGGGAGGGGGGTTAGTGGAGATCAGACATCGGGCTCAACGTGAAGGCTGTGGGTCAACGATGTCAAGTCTATACGCTCTGGGAGAGAATTCAAGTTGAAAGAAGGTATTAATCATGAGTTTCAAACTCCATCTAAAGCCCGCCAACAAAAGATAGGAAGATGTAAACAAACTGAAACAAAGGACTGATCGAAATGATGCAGTTTAATGCAAAAGGCAAAGAATAAAATGGACCTCAGTCCTATTTTGTGGTGAAACTCTTGAGACGCTGTGTGACCCTTGCTTCTTTTCTGCCTCCGTCTTCAAACATGGAGGGATAAGAGAGGAGCAGGCAGCTCGCTGCCAATAGAAACCACAGCTCTCAAAGGAATGTCACCTTCATTCTGGAAGTCCAGCTGGAAAGAATGAGCCCACTCTGTCCACAGTTACACGATACGTAGGATGGTACGGCTTCTTACTTGTAAATGTTTCTTAATGCCATTGGTTTGAAAACAACTCTGATTGCAGCAGAGATAAAGAATGATTTCCAGCTGTGGCATTAAGCTGCACTATGACACCTCACAGTAAAGCCCTGCTGGAGGAGGGACGACGTGAGAGAGAGGGTGAGCGAGAGAGAGGGAGAGGGAAAAAGGAAAAAGTGTGTTTCCTCTCTGAGATACAACACTTCCTCTTTAGCCACGGCTGACCTTTAGTGGAGAGAACAGAGCCAAGTCAGTTCTGCCTCAATGATGCTGAGACTGTTTGAACTCCAACAGAACTGATGGAAAAACTGAATCTGAATTAGTCCACTAATCAGGAAATCCAGCTCCTCCTGTCCGCATGTCGAAGTGTCCTTGGGCAAAATACTGAACCCAAAAAAAGGCTGTGAAATCAGTGTGTGTGTATGTGTGTGTGAACGGGTAAATGCTGACATGTAGTGTAGTGCTTTGAGTTTTCTGAAGGCTAGAAAGGCGCCTTATAAATACAAGGCCGTTTACCATTTAGCTGATAAGTGCTACGTTATGTTCACCCCCCTTTCACCCACAGCTTCCTTTAGTTCTGTGGCCAATGCCACCGGTCGGACCTGGATGTGCACAGCGTGCCTCCTGAGGCATCCATTCAGGTGCCCTCACCAACCAGAAGGACTGTGGCGCAGCAACAAAGACATGAAACATCGACCAGCTTCCCGGTCTCAAACACCGCCGGAGGCACTGCACCGCTGCCAAGAACTCTGCTCAGGTCTTTGCAGTATATACGTCTCTCGCTACAACACACATCATGTTTTTAATCTGCAGCAGAGCAGAGCAACCACGCATAAGGAAAAAAACAAGAGAAATGCGTTTGTTTCTCCTCAATGTTTCCTTTTCCTGATTGAATTATTAAACGTGGTCACATATTCTGTAGCAGTAACACCAAACAAAGCATCTAATCCCCCATCTTCTATCATGCTATTCAGGGGTGCAGTGAGCTGAAGCCTTCGCATGGCACACATTGTGTGGGAAGTCTGGTACGTTCTGGACACGGTCTGTCACAGTGTGGGCGGACAAATCCAAACACAGTGACATTCACGCTCACGTCATCCACAGACAATTTAGAGGCCAGTTCACCGAACCGCTTTGAACTATGAAATGGGAGCACCCAAAGGAGATGTAACCAAACACTACAAATTCATAAACAATCTGTTAATGCAGTAAAAACAATACTTCTGGCATGCAGAACGTAACGCACGACATTTCACCTAACTCACTGCTTCATCTATCGCAACCAAACTCTAAATTGCCAAATAGACACACATGTCTTACTTTCTTTACTTTCTGTCTCCCTTACCCATCAAAACATCTTAAGTCTCTACAATAGAAGTCTCTACCAATTTGGTTAACACACAAAAGCATCACATGTATACCTTTAACTATAATCTACTTCAGGTCATCTTTCTAATCCAGTGTCAGTGTGCAGCTCTGTTGTGAGAAATTCCAGCTCCCCTCTACAGCCAATTAATCAGCCCCTGTGACAGTCAGGCACACACACACACACACACACACACACACACACACACACACACACACACACACACACACACACACACACACACACACACACACACACACACACACACACACACACACACACACAGAGAGAGAGAGCTGCGTTAATCTTGTGATCTGATCTAGGATAAGCACATCTTCACCACGTCCGATGCCAAAGTGTTACATGAAGCTGATCACAATTCAGAAGAGGAGGCAACTCCATCTTTAGGGACCACTGAGTTCTGTTTTGTAAGCAGCGCGCATACAAACACACACACACACACACACACACACATATACATAAACACATTGCACCCGCACAAAGATTCTCAATTCTCAGCTCAGCTCACAACCGGGAAGGCATAACATGAGTGCAGCGGGAGGAGGAGGAAGAGGAGGAGGAGGAGGAGGAGGAGGGGGGAAGCGTCACCGTGGTGGTCTGACTGTCGGAGTGAGACATGAATGGCTGCGTTAGCAGAACCCTGAAGGGGCAGCAAAGCTCTCAGCCACTTAGCAGATGATGAAGATAGTGGGATACATCATGTCATACCGGACACTTAAACCCTCTATATATATATATATATATATATATATATACATATACATATATACATATATACATATACATATATACATATATACATATATATATACTGTACATGCAGTGCAGTGTCAAAACCACCAGGTTACCAAAAATGGCCAGTTAGTGCTGGTATGATACGGCCAGAATCCTCCATCCCGATATAATTCATGTCATATCTAGAAAAAACGATGTATATATAGCATGTTTTCTGGTAGTTCAATAAATAAATAAAGCCTATTGTTGTATACTTCTGTGTGAATTCAATAGATGACAAATAAAAAGTACTTATTATTTTAGTGCAAAATGAACACTACAGTATAAAGTGGAATTTTAAAAGACAAATAAATAAATATTTCAAGCTATACTCTGACTATGTCTACACGCATGCACACAAATACGGAGTAATCCGTTTTTAAAAATGTAGACGACGAAATCGTGTATCACGATACGATTCCACTGAAAGACGGTACACAATCGTATTGAGTTATGGTCTAACCAGAGATGGAAACACTCAGAATAGATGAGCAAGTGGGTGAAAAGCAAACCTTCAGTCCATAGTCACGACACAGTGGATTTCCTTCATTGCAGAGGAGACGACAACCTGCTCCATCAGGCCCACAGGTCTGCAAGGGAAGAAGAAGAAAGAGTGAGATGGAAACCGTGAGCCTCTACAGGCTTCTCTTGGCACATTGTACTCCGTTTCTCCTGCCGGTTTGTGTGAGTCTGTGTCCAGGACACTGATAATAGGTTGCGGGAAAGAAGAAAAGAAATTGCTCCTCTGTGAAGCATACCAGGCATCAGATGTAATGAGGCTGCAGATGTCCAATGTATTTAGCCCATCAGATTGCATTAGCCAACTGAGACTGAAATAAACGCTGCTGAAGGGTTATTAAAACTTGTAGTAGGTTGAAAATGGCAGGGCCCTGGTTAATATCATGAGACAAGATTACTATGGAAGCATCTTAGAAAAGTAAAGCAATGTTTGAAGAATTAACTAGAGAAAAAACAAGCTACTCACAACTTTAATTCACCAGTGTCCACAACTAGTTATATCAAAGTTAATAAATACATTTCCAGTTAAATAAATACATGTTTTTACTATGTATTTCCGACTATACACAGCAACGATACGAACCTGTAGATCAATACAAAATTCTACAAAATTGTAAAAAAAAAAAAAAAAATGTAAATAGCTACTGCAGCAAAACGCGCTACGATGACGTCACGGGAGATGAAATATAGCGACCGTTACGAAAGATGAGTTGAGCAACAAGCGTACTTTTAAGCGCTATAAAGCGTTAAATAACAAACAGACGAGTCGTCCTGCACGTTGTGACATTGCGTGAAGCGATGTGTCTAAAGGGATTAAAAAAAAACGAAGAAACCCCAAAAAACCAACCGTTGAAATGTTCGTTGAGTGCCGGCCGGTCAGTGTTGTCCGATAACGGACTCAGGTTGACAGTCCCGTCCGTGTGTGTCATTGCACACAGAGCTGTTAAAGAGTGTCGGTGAGATGTCTACATCGACACTCTTTAACAGCTCTTCCTCGCGGCACAGAGGCGCAAACTGACGGTTAAACTACCGGAACGGAGAAAAAAAAAGCAAACCAAAAAAAAAAAATGTACATTTCACACTTACACTGACTGGGTGATAGCAAACTGTTGGAGCTTGACAGACGTTTAACGAGCGGTGCCCTCCCTCCTCCGACGCAAACGTTCCGCCCAACGGTCCGCGCTCAACGCCCAGTTTATGACGTCATGACGTAGAACGTAAAAGCTAAACCGGAAAAGGCCGAAGATTGTGTGTCGTGATAAAGAGGCATCACTCGTGTATAAAAACAGATACCAACACCTCTGGCGCAGACATGAAAAATAAAAACACTTTCAGTAAGTAATTACCACATAGATGTGTGTTTAGTCTATCTAGGAAGCTAAATTAATGTATGCACATTATTACAAAATGTTTTGAGGGCAGGATAACTGGGAAATTAAAATTAAATCAGGAAGTCAGCTGTTAAAGTAATTACATTTTTGATTAATTAATGTTTCCAATTAAAGACGTGTAGAACAGACAATAATAGTGGATTAATCATTGTAGTTACTTGCCAAGCAAAAATGCGACATGTTACCTATTTGCATCTTATCAATTGTGAGAATAAGTTTAAAACGTTTATCTCTGGGTTTTGGACAACAACAAAAAAACCTTGGGCTGATGGGCTTTTCTTTTTGCCATTTTCTGCTTTTATTTGGATCAAAACATTGATCAATTAATCGAGAAAATAGTTGCCAGATTAATCTATTGTGAAAAAAGAAATGTTGCAGCCCTCTTTCCCATAATTAGGAATTATCATCACCTCACAAATAGCTTTGAGAAACTAAACGTCCTGCTGCAACAGTCCAATGGGTAAATGTGTTAGGCCTTTTAAAGCTGACAGTAGATTAGGACACATCATAATAACAGTCAGTCAACTAACAACTAAAGTCTAATGTAAGAAGTAGAGCGCCTACTGTAAGAGACAGACATTATTTCTTGAAAACCAATGTGTGAAATGAAAAGGGTAAGAACAAATGTGTAAAAAGAAGAGTGAAGGGAGTTCATTCATGGAACAGTTGCAGTGAGGAACTCATTTTAATGATTTTATTTATCTTGACTAAATATGCACACAATGTAAAAGAATAGAGTGAATAAAACCGAGAGACAGTGAACAAAATGTGTGTTCTATTTTCTGGTCGAACATACTGACATGGCTGACCTAATTCATACCGTTTGGACATGAGCCAGTGATTTACAGCACGGTGGTTGTCATAACCTAATCCTAAAGCTACCCAAGAGATGGACATAAATGATGAAAAACGACTTTCTTAGCAGAAATAATCAAATGTTTACACATTGTACTGTTTGGCTAAATTCAATAAGCTTCATTGAGTCCTGGAAAACAAGATCACTCTCTCCAGCTTGACATTTTAGTTCATCTCTATCTCTCCAGTTCCACATCAAACCTAATTTAACACCACGTCAGTCTCCCTGTTCGCTCGCCTGCTCGGAGGAGCGTTTCATTTCTGGATAATAAGTGCAAGGTCTCCCTCTCGTAGCCTCGGTAGCTAAGGAAACATAAAATGTATCCCCAATGTCATAGCTGAGAGTCGTTCTTTTCATCCTCGCCTTTATGATTTCAGGCTTAACAAACAAACAAAACAGATGTGGCAACACCTGTATAGCAAAAACTACTAATGGGAATATCAAATACGTCATAAATGGAATATTTGTAGATTTTTAACATAGGCTGTAAGAAAAACTGAGAAGAGCATACAAAGAAAATAAAAAAATACAGATATTGGACATAATATGTCATGTTTTATGTCCATGTTTTACAGAGAACGTATGCCATTTTGTAGCATATTCATTGTTTATCCCCAAAAATAAATTATGTAAATACCAGTTTGACACAATCCGTGTCATAGATTGCTACTCCTCAAAACATATATACCTAAACCTGCAGCTTTCTTCCACCAGCATAAAAAATAATAATTAGAATTCTTTTTTTTCCTTCTTTTTCTTCTGAATAATTCTTATTATTTTGTATGCTGGTGGAAAAAAAAGTAAAAAATAAAAACAATCCATCCAAAAAAATAAATAATTCAAATATTTATTATTTTTTTTAAATGTAATCTATTTTTCTTTTCGGGGGGTGGATTGTTTATTTTCTTTTTTTGAATTAAAATGAGCTGAGATGGCATGTGTTGCTCTAACGTCTCTCCACCAGATGGCAACATTGACACAGACATGGAGGTCAGAGCAGCTGTAGGTTTTAAAAGTGGTCTGACTCAAAACATTTGACTATTCTCATGTTGTTCAGCTCTTAGACAAAATTCAAACTTCACTGTGTTGTTATGTTGCTAATAATCCAAAATCCCACGAATTGTTCTGCACACGTACATGCCATTTTAACCTAAACAGCTGGACCAGGCAGTGTTATTGGGTTGATTTTAACCTCATTGCTCATTAGTGGCGGAAACAAAAGTAGTAGAGTTTAGATTTTTCTCACATTCTTCATTTATTTTGTAGAAAAACGATACAATTAACTGCAATCAAGGAACCCATCGGCTATTGTCTGGCGATGCTTCAGCCTTTAATTGGCTTAAAATCAGTTTGTAGAGCACTTGTACGTCGTCTCTCAAGTCCAACGCCAGTCTCACATCTCAAGATGCTAAAACTGTAAAACATGAGCAGCGCGGGGAGAAAAGGAAGTCTCGGCCCAGATATCCGCTGGCTACACCAGATCCCCTGAACTATAAACCCCTCGACCCCAGAGGCTTATTGCCCTCAGACAGAAAGACGAATGATTCAGAGCTCGCTTGGATTTTAAAATATGATAAAAAGGCTTTCCAAGTTTAGGAAAGGTGAGAGTGTGAGCCACTGAATGTTCTGTCATTCCAGTAAACAAGGATCATTAAACAAGGTGAAATCAATTGAACAAGAACTGTAACAAAAAGTGAGACAAATGAAAGAGAAAAAAAGATTGAAGCTAGTTCTGCAATCCCATATTCTTGTATGTTCTAAGTAATAACAACCATGGCTTAAAAAAAACCTTCAAGCGCTTATTTAAAAAGCAAAGGACAAAATTAACAAACACCTCTTTGTATAGCAGTAAATACCAAATGTAGTTGTACTCCAGTCTTAATATTGCAGGAGACATATTGCACTATCCTGTTTCAGTACCAATGAGCTGTGCTTCTGCTTCGAATGAGACTGTGCCGGAGGCCATAATTCACTCATCTAAAAAATAAATCACAGACTCCTGCTTCACTTCTTATATTCGGATGTGTGAGGTTCTTGTGTACATACAGTGCCACTCTAGTTGTGACATCCAGGTGTAAGCGTGGGATAATACCCAACGAGGTGTCCATAATCAGGAATCAAAGGAAGAAGGTTGTAGAGCTATTAATTCCTCATCATGGAAACCTTAAAGGGCATTAGCCCGCTTAAGGAAACAAAATGAAGACCATTAATTCATATTTTCAGGAGTTTTGCAACCAAAAACAAGTTTTCCACAAACCATTCACTCTGTTCTCTGGTACCCTGATGGTTTCATAATACCTGGAACAGTCATTACCATCCCATAAGGTTCTCATAAGAACCCTTTGATCCAGAAATATCTCAACAACTAATGGATGGATCGACCTGAAGGTTTGTGCAAACATTCATAGTCCCCAAAGGATAACTCCTGAAGACTTCGACTCTAGAGCCGCCACAAGGATGAAAGTTTAGTTTTTTATTGACAACAAACACTGGATTTATCCTGTTTTAGTTGGATGGATTGCTGTGAAATTTAGTAAAAACAAAATAAGTCATGGTCCCCATAGGATGAACTAACTTTGATTCATCATCTAGTGCTGTAATCAGGTTAAATGCAAATTTTGTCGAGTAAAAACAATTGATTTAGGACCAAATTCCTGCAAAACACACCCAGTGTCACCTGTACTTTATGTTTAGAGTTAATGTTACGATATAACAGATTCGCTATAATGTCAACAATATAATCTAGTTACAGAAACATGCAAATAATAATAATCTGGACATGCAGACCGTATTGTTGTGAAAACAACGAGCAAACTGCTGCATGCAAACACCTATACGTGTGTCTTTGACTTGAGAGACTTGGAATTCAGTCAGAAAAACAAATATTATGATAAATTATGCAATTTTAGTAACTGCTTAAAGTGGAAGACAAATAAACGTGGAGAAACAAAATCGGCAAGACATTTTTACATTGTCTATACTCCCTCCGTCCCTCCTCGTACCTTTGAGTCTTGCCCTGACCCTCCACCCAAAACGAGTCATCACACCGCCGTTGGATGGAGGAAGTAAAAATAGTTTAATTTCTCATTAGGCCGTCAAATATCGTAACTGACCTGCAAATGATTATTGCCATGCTTTAAATTGCTTTAATTTCTAAATTAAAATGTTTAATCATAACAATTAAGGACTGAAATTAGCCCGATGAGAGGTATGAATCATCAGAGGAACTGAGATACTGACAGTTCAATGGAGAGACACATATAGCAGACAGGTGAAGTTTTCAGTATCTATGACACTCGGCTGTAAAAGCTCTTAATGGTTGTGTCAGAGTTGTTGTTCAGAAAACAGGAAGAGCCGTAAAAAGCATCCCGGAGAACAAGAAAAAATAGCTTGAGTATTTTCTCACAGCAATGTCCTCGACGAGTAAGCTGTCAACAAGTGTCGTAGATGGGATGTGAGGATTCTCTGTTTTTCACATGATCTGTACAGACCTTTGCTCCCATTAGCCAAAACAGAAACACGCAGAGACGTACACTATACAGGCTCACAAAAAACACACCCGACCACATGGCAGGCTGTTCTTCCCCTGCTCCCAGAGTAGAGCAGAGGATAATGGGAAAGATTAGTGTGAGCGGCTGATGCCAGGCGGCCCTTTCTCAGAGAGAGAGAAAGACGAGGATGCTGGCTCTCAGTGGCCCTCGCCAATTAGAGCATCCACTCCAGCGGGGCCGGGACTAATGAAGAGGCCGGAGCACGGGAGTGGAGACGGGCGGCCTGGGATCGATCCCCAGCCTGGTGAGGGCGCAGGTGGGGCGCCGACATGGGAAAGCCTGGGGACTGAAGGACCGCATCTCTTCCCTCTATCATACATAGGTCGCCCTGAGGGAGATGTGGCTACATCTTTGTCTATGTTGCCCCGTTTGACCTCTCAACTTCATTACACTCACTCCTTCTCACATGTTTTACATTGTTCCCCCTCTTGATCTCCAAACGTCTTGTGCTGCTGTGCATTAATGTAAAAGCCTGAGGTGGATGCAGGTGCGTCTCGCTGTTAGTCTCTCATGCCTCCAGCTTTGGTATATCAAACTGAAATTGAGTTTTTCGAGCCTGACGTTTCTTTAGAATAATCCTTCCGGAGCGGTAATTGTTCGTCCGGAGTTTCAGCTTCTCCTTTTCACAGTGAGATTTAACGAGCTCTATTCTATCAATGTCAGGTTGTCAATAACCTGTAGTTTTAGTTTTAAGCATCTACTGTTGGTACATCAGAGACTGTAGTATCTGTGGGGCAACTTAAAGGATGAAGCTCGAGTTATTTTGTATTTTTATTGGCCACAGTAGCAGTACAGTGCTATGGCAAAGCCTGTCTGTCCAGACTGAATTGATTGCCATGAAATGTGGTAAAGTTTCTCGATCCTGAAACATAGACTGTATATAAGAAGTTGACGATCATTGTGACGGGATCCATTTGGTTTGTGGACAACGGTTTTGAAGCCTCGAGTTCAGCATTTTGGCCATCGCCATCTTGCTTTTTTGCAACCAGTGACCGGAAGTGACCATATTTGGACAGCAGAGGTGTGAAGCCGTGGTAGAGACGCCGTATACGGCTCTGGTAGCGACCAGTAAACCACAAGGTAGCCCCGCCCTAAAGCATCCCCTGCTTTATGGTCTGTGTGACTCTAAATGGACCATAATGTACTAAATGAACATCATGCTGTATTGAAGAAGACTTGAAACTAGAGATTGAGACCATAAACTCATGTTTACAATGTTTACTGAGGTAATAAATCAAGAGAGAAGTAGAGTCATTTTCTCATAGACTTCTATACAACCAGAGGAGTTGCCCCCTGATGGACACTAGAGAGAATGCACGTTTAAGGCAATTCAGCATTGGCTTCCTCTTCTTTTTAACAACTATTACCCTGAATAAACCAGCTATAACTTATTCTAACTTATATAACAACATTGTGTCTGTGTTGCCACATTGCTGCCGTGGGGCCATAAGAAATACAGCCCCATGCCACCCCAGTGTCATCCACAAACACCTTAGAAAAGCTATACAGTTGCTTTAGGTGTCATCATTCTATGGGTTTCATAACAAACATGGCAAGTGCAATTTAAAGCAATAATAAAAATCTGCGACTCCATTTTAACTCCAATAAACTTTGTGCAATATACAGGATTAAGAACATGAAAGTAGCTGCAAACAACTATTTGCTATGTGAAGATATATTGGAGTAATACCTGAGCAAGCAAATGGTACACTATGTCTTTTTTTGTTTGTTATAAAGCAAAAGCTGAAATACCACCAGCCTTATCCATTATTACATTGAAATCAGTGACTCCTAAAACCCCCTAAAACATATTGCATTTCTAAGCACTATTTTCACTTTTTATAAAAAATAAACAGACTCTCACTCTATATTCTGATCATGTCCACTGCCGCTCAGTCTTTGATAAGGTCAAGACCCTTTGCCTCCCCCTCAATGTTTCCCCATCCCTACGGCGATCGGCATGCTAATAGAGCTAATTGCCATTTCTAGTTTCGGATTAGCATTCAGAGGGAAGAGCTAGCCAGCAGGGCTGACAGCTGGCACGGCCAATGCTAACACTCGATCAGATGTTCCAACTATTTCTGTTTGATGCAAGTCTACAACGTGGACTACAGCGGTTCACAATGGCCACTGCCAGACCCACTTCACCAGCTATTCAATTGCCAAAATGACCTCCAGAAACACCTGTCGAAATGGCAATTACAGGCCGATTCAGACCGACTAAAAGTGCTCTATTTCTTTGATGTTTGAATCGTTTTTATTCGCCATGCTAGCGGCATCTGAATGACAATATCTGTCTGTTTATCGGTTCCATCAGTCCACCACTTTGGCCCAGATTTAAATATCTCAACAACTATCGGATGGAAAGCAGTGACATCTGGTTGACATTCATGTTCCCCAGAGGATGAAGCCTGATGACTTTGGTCAACATTTTCATTTGTCAAATACTTCACTAGTGCCTCTCTGTTTTACATTACTATCTTTATACAATACTTCTGCATGTGTGGACATTTCTGCACGAGTTTTAGCTCTGGGAAAAAAAGCAGACTATTCAACACATAGCTTAAAATTGTATTGATACCAGTTTAAATAGAAAATGAATTACGTCTAAGGAATCAGGAGCTTTTTCTATAATATTCTCAAGGTAGATGTAGAGTCATTGATAGTCATGGAATGGAGGAGGAGAGCCTTGTGAGATATTTCGAGAAACGCTGTAAAGATGAGGATTAATTGCTTTTCTTTGAACCTGATTTACAGACATGGGCTCTTATATGTGTCCTCATCATCAGGGAATAGTGGTGGGCTGTGATACAAATACTTCACGACACAGCATGAGTCACTGTAAGAGTTATATTATACCTGAAGTTCGACAAGAGGGCGTACCATTAATGAGTCCCTATAGCTCCAGAGGAGTCTTTGACTACATGAGATGAACAAGAAAGATGAACCAAAACGAAGCTACTGTAAAGCTACTAAGTGAAAGATGCAATAATTTCCCTTTACAAGCTATAGAAAACAAATGTAGCATTAGTTTTCTTTGTGGGTGGCAGCGTAAGTTCATTTGTTGACATGTTTCATTGTTGTTAATATTGTTAGTAACACATAGCGACTGGCCAACATGGTTTGAATGGGCTTTTAACCCCTAAGTGCAAAGCAAGAACAAAAGTTGCTGGTGTGGGTTACAATGAGCAGCGGCATGCATTATTGATCTGAGATGATTTAATGAGAGACATTGTGGAAGAACAGAAGCGATCTATATGGCATCAGACCAATATAATGAACTTGTGTGCCAATGGTCGCCAAGGTGTGGTCAAACTCTAATTGTAAGGATTATTTAATCGATGGAGAGAAGCAAAAGAAATGAACAGAAAAAAAGACTGTATAAGATTACAAGCATTTGTTATCAGTCATCTCACTTTTCAAAAAACAGCATTTCGTCATTTGGATCCGAAACAACACGGAGAGTATTCGACCGAGAAAGAAAAAGAGAGATTAATTAGGGACGCATAACCCAGATGGAGGTTCAGATATTACCTTCTAGTTTTAATGAAGGTCTTTTTGTCTCACCTAATCCGACAACATATCAGTGTGAACTCCTCGAAACCACAGATCGGCAGAGAGTTACAGACGAAACTGTATTTGGAGGAACGCCACTGAACTGCGTGGGTGTAATCTGCAAGCCTGGGTCAAGGATTAAGTTTAAATAGGGATTCCAGGGATCTAAATTGGCATAAATTTGCAGAAAAGTTGAGTTTAACACTCCCTATCACTTATTTGAAATACCTGTTAGACGAACCTGATTTCATCTGGCTTTGTCTAAAAGTAACAAGCAGCTCTACAAGCAGCTCTGAAGCTAAATAATGAAGACAGCATCTCATTTGTTTAATCTGTACACACAATTAAGTTTAAAAACGGGCTGATTCTTTGGCTAGCTGTTTCTCAGTTTCCAACCTTTATGCTAAGATACGTTAACTAATGCCTAGCTGTAGCTTCAAATTTAAGGGACATTCATGACAGCGGTAGAGAGTCAGTTTCCTGTAAACTAAAATGCCATTTTTCAGACACAAATCAGGAGAAAATCTTGCTCGATTTGGCGACTAACGAACGCGAGCGCCTTCGCTAACTCATTTCGTAATGCAAAATAGCTGATGGCTGTGCAAATATCAAATTTTCAAATATATTTTAGCTAAATATAGCAAATATAACCAAATCTGCTATCACCCAACAGCTCCACACAGGGTAGGGGATGGGAGGAGGCAGGAAGTGGGCACCATTTCAAACCTTTGGCGAAGCTTGTAATGCTTCTTCTTTGTCAAAGAGCATCTTTGGTCTCAATCAGAAATCAGAAAGCAAAGAAGCTGATTTCTTATGTCGACCCATTACTTTGAAAATGGATAACATTGGTAGAAAAACAAATCGCTCTTCCTCTTTTACCTCTTATTTGTCATTGTTCTGTTTTCATTTACGGAAAAAAAGAAAACGTAACAGCAAGCGAGCATTTTTAAACTAAAGCCAAGCTGTGAGCTGGCTGACAATTTATCTTATTTAAATCATACACTGAGCAAATTAAATATGGGCTAAACGTAGCAGTCAAACACTGAGGAAATGAGCAGGGAAGAGGATAATACCTGCTTCGGGTCCCCTTTACAATTTCCGGCGATTGCCTGGTCGACAGGCCGACAAGCTTAACGCGACACACTGAGATTTCACATTCTCTTTGCGGTGTGCTAATATGACCTGCCACTCTGGGTTTCAGCCATATTCTTCGGCCTTATTAAAGTCCTCGGCTGAAGTCTTGCAAGTCCTTTTAGGACATAATGGTGAGAGCAATTAAAAGACACATTCACAGTCCATTGGAGGAGAAGGCCTCTCTGAACATTCACCATGACTTCTTTACTGCTAGTACTTCTACTACTGCTTCAAGCTGAGTGCATGAACGGCAGCATGATGCAAATGTCTCCTCACACAACATTTATATTCATGTATAAATTGAGATTATGGATCATTATGTAACTAATACAGCTGGCGCCTGGCTGTAGGCTTGTGTATGTTCACTCTCGGTCTCAATGAGAAAAGCTTCACAGGACGTGAATATCTTCTCCATGAATCTCGTTTGTTCTGATGTATTCAGTCTCTGAATAAATATAAAGTGTGTGCATATCGGGATGGTGGCGCTGCCTGGCTTTTGTCTTCATATTCACAACGTAATTAACACAGAGACTTCAGAACTGAGCAGTTCTTCCACACACACACACACACAAAGAGAAACACAGCACAACAAAAACATGTATGTGTCCGTACATACACACACACACACACACACACACACACGATTGCTAACACACGCGTGACAGCTCTGACCTTCCCAATGACAGCAGCCTAACACCTGCTACATTCAGTGCCTTATTACTTGGTCAATTAATGGGAAGAGGAGGCTCCACCAGTCAGCAATTACAGCTTACATGTGTATCATCTTTCTACCTTGCAAACCTCACAGTTTAGGTTTTATTTGTAAAGTCGGCAGCAATCCCAGCATCCAGGAGAGTTACAAAAGGCTACACAGACACCACAGTGGCTGTCCTGGGTCCTATCGGTCTGCTCGTCATCCCGGGATTCACGTTAAAGAGGAGAGATTTCCATCAAGACGACAGTTATTTATGTGGTTCCCCTGGTGCAGGTGGGGTTGGGGGGTCCATGGAGGGAGCAGGTACTCCAACGATGTGTCGGGCCTTTGCGAGTAATTCAGATTGTATAAGAAATAAACCTGTGGTAGTCAGTAGCAATCTATAACAAATGACATGCTTACTTTACAAAAGCAATACAAAACAAAACGATTCAATTCAATTGATAATTTAAATTGTAATAATCTTAAATATTTTACTTGGAATTTTTTGCCATACAGACAAAATGATATGTTGATTTTGTCCAATGCCATGTCTCCATTTGATCATGTGACCAGACGATACGATGTGCGTCAACGAGTTAGAGGCGAAAAAAAATCTGTCGAGCTCAGCACATCTGCAAGACGAGAGAGCAGTCGTGCCTTTCACACATGAAAGTGGCAGTAAGAACAGACAAGCAAGAAAAGAACAGGAGGAGAAGGTGGCAAAGCTCCCGAAATTAGATTCCTTTGGCACTAAATGGTGTGTGTGTGTGTGTGTGTGTGTGTGTGTGTGTGTGTGCGCGCGTGTGTGTGTGTGTGTACACGCTGCCATAACGATGATGTTGCGGCGATGGAGCAGTAAGCCTCACTGACTACACTAAAGAAAGTCAAAACAAAGATAAATGCAACCAACTGAAACTTTTCCCGTGTGCCAAGCATGTAGGAGAACTACGGCGGCCGACAGCCCTATCGAGGTGCGCTGTTTGGTTTGTCCATCCTGGGCTCCTGTAGAAACATGGCGGCTGTCTCTGTGAAGAGGACCCGCTCCGTATGTAGGCGATTATACACTAAAGAAAACATACTTATTAATAATATATTGCGTTTCTGTCAATAGATGTTTCCCTAAATGACACACTGTTGCTTTAAGTATTGTTATGTTGTTATTTGAAGTCACTTTGCTTTTTGTTCTTGTGGTTGCGTGTGCTTATTCTCCTCTCAGGCATGTTTTAGTAAAAACTAAACTCAAGCAACAACAAAGTTGTCTCAAGGTGTGGAGGTTGCCTTCGTTGCATTTAATCCCCCATCTTTCTTTCCTCTCCTTAGCTAAGCAATAAATGCCAAAAACAAGTTGTCCCCTGACGACGATGTCGGTTGATAAGTAAAAGATAAATCAATGGAAACGTCCACCTAGTTTGTCCCTCCAGACCGGGGTAACTGGTACGGGGATATAGCAAAGAGAGGTGGGCCAGCAGGACATTTCACTTTGGTTGAAATGGACATACATACAGACATAGAAAGGGAAGAATATTATACGTGATAATTACTTGAGGACATACGTGTCCCGTCTTATCGGCCAATCAGGAGTTAAATCAGTTAAATTAAAGTGCACGTTTGAGACGTGCCTTTGACACAAAATCGTGATGACATATTTTGGAGGTAGTTGTACAGTTCAGGTAATTGGGGGTATCTTTTTTATCTCCCTGTCTCTCTCACACACAAACAATGCTGTGCAACACAATGAGCAATCTTGCTATCATTTGCCCGTTCTATTCATTTATTCATGAATTGGCTCCTTAAGGGGGCTCGGGGACGACCGTAGGTCCACGAGCGATGAATCCTTTAACAGAGAAAACCCTGTGGAGCAGTGGAGTGACGGAGGTTGGGGGGGGGGGGGGGGGGGGGGGGAGGGGGGGGTGAGGAGACAGCGGGTGATTTTACTGAGGGCCATTTCTGGTTATATAGGACTCAGCAAGTGGTGAGTTAGATGAGAAGAAGAGGTGGGATGGGAAGCGCATGGAGGAGTTTAAAGGGGCAGGCTTATTGTTAAATGTTCAGAGGTGAAGTCCACAGATGTCGGTCACGAGTCTTTTTTGAATGATCACAGCAGGCAGACGTGTGCATCTGGAAAAGCAGTCATTTGTAAATTGGCCTCACAATAAAGAATTTCCATGCAGATTCCTTGTTATTGACGCATTCTTTTGTTTATTCTTCTGCACATTTGAAGGTAGCTGTATGCATTTAATGAACTGAGCTACAAAAGAAAGGGAAATCAGCAGTTAGTGCATGGGAGAGGACAGGCGCGAGAGAAGCAGCGATTGTTTGTGTGGAGGAAAAAGAAGGTGTGACTCCCCTCTCACTCCGCTGATTACAGCTGGAGAGGACTCTGTGGAGTTCTGCTGCAAGTTCCTGCTGCCTCAGTGTTGAGTGTGCCTAATGCTCTCTCCTCTCTATTACAGCCCACAGACACACACTCACACACACACACATGGAACAACAACCCCTTGCTATCTTTATCTCTTAAATACTCTCCTGCAGATGTCACACGGCCTGCAAACGATACGAGCTCCAGCTCAGCCTATCTCTTTCCCGCTGTAGTTAATGTAAAGCCATATGTGGGTGGCCATAGCTGTCAGCAAACCGCTGTTAATTAATAGTTACGCTGTTTTGTGAAGACCCTCAATTACTGCTCGTGTATTAGGAAAGGGAAACTTTCTTCTGTGGAGAGTCAAGATCACTGCATGCTTATATAGATGATGCTCTTAAATCACAAATGTATGGATGATGTCTGTTGTGTCCGTGTGTGTGTGTGAGCAGAATGTTACATCTCTGCTGAAACACACAACTTCCTCCTACAGCTAGTAGAAGACTGAAGGAGGCTGAAAGTTAATTAAAGGCATATTTCCATCCACGGTGAAGACTGTGAACAGGAGCAGCGCACACACTTACATGCCTCATGCATTAATCAGTCACATACTTTCATTTGCTGGTGGTAATCACAAACCTCCCAACCATCGAGAGGATTACATTATTTTATTAATCTCTTCTTAATCATTTATTTATACATTGAGAAAGAGATTCAAAAGAGTGGATTATAATGCAAAATCAAGAAGTGTCTTTTGCTTTCAAATATCCATTATTGGGAATCTATGTGAAATGATTCAGCAGACAGCACACACAATCACGATCTCCTTTATTCCGCCCATGCACCGCAAGCGTCTAGCCCAATGTGCTCATATAAAAACACTCAGGTACACCTGCACCCGCTGTGAGATCTGTGTGTTTGATCACGCAAACGCCCGGACACAGTGGCATATGAGAGTTGGATTATGATTTTGTCATTAATTGTATGCATCACTGAGCATTGGAAATCCATTTGCACCAATTTGAAACCAGACGGAGATCCATTACAAGCTTTGAGTACTTGAGATCCCAGACCTTAAACTGGTGATCTGAACCTTTATGAAGCCAGAATCCACATAGAACGTATCCTTGAGCAACTTGTGAAAAGTTAGTTCTCATTTTTTTGTCGTTTTTCAACAAATGTCGAGCAACATGTGTCAATTTCCGCTCGTTACGTGCATATGGTCTATAAACTTCTGTACTCAGGAAATAACTTCATTCGATTTAGGCAACAAAACTACTTGGGGAGGTTTAGGAAATCATGGTTTTGTTAAAATATGTTGTGTTGCATCGGTGGCGTTACTGGCGTTACGCTAGTGGCCTTACGTTACTGGCATTGTGCTAGTGGCGTTACGCTAGTGGCTTTACGTTACTGGCATTGTGCTAGTGGCGTTACGCTAGTGGCCTTACGTTACTGGCATTGTGCTAGTGGCGTTACGCTAGTGGCCTTACTTTACTGGCATTGTGCTAGTGGCGTTACGCTAGTGGCTTTACGTTACTGTCATTGTGCGAGTGGCGTTACGCTAGTGGCGTTACGCTAGTGGCTTTACGCTAGTGGCTTTACGCTAGTGGCGTTACGCTAGTGGCGTTACGCTAGTGGCGTTACGCTAGTGGCGTTACGCTCGTGGCGTTACGCTCGTGGCGTTACGCTCGTGGCGTTACGCTCGTGGCGTTACGTTACTGCCATTACGCTACTGCCGTTACGCTAGTGGCTTTACGTTACTGCAGTTACGCTCGTGGCTTTACGTTGCTGCCGTTGCGTCAGTGGCGTTGCACTAGTGTCTTAACATTAGGGACGTTATGTTTCTGGCGTTACACTAATGCCATTCAAGGTTTCGGTTAAAATAACACAAACAGCTGTCTCCTGTATGAAAGTGTTTTAACCACCCATCCACCCGGTCCTCCTTCCTACGCAGCGTTTGTCGCTTTTTTATACTTCCTTGTTTGCGATTACCTGGAATAAATAAAACTTGATTTTGTGGGATATATAGGTATGTACTGTATATACGAATTACAAAGCATTACTTTCCATACGTGTAACTACAAACTGTGTGAGAACAGCCTGAACAATATTAATGTTTGAATCTTTGAGCCCTGAATTGAGCGTATATGAAGTGAGTCGTGTCACAAGGCGGATAAAACACAAACTTTCTATTGCATTAGTCTCCAAATCCGGTATTGTTCCTATTTGTGGAGGCAAAACTGGGGGTGTTGATCGTGTTCGCACTGTGCATTCAGAGGTTAAGGGTGTCTTTAGAGAAGTCATTTGGGGCTGGTGAGTCAGCACGTCTGTCAGCCTCGTTGTTTCTCTGCTCCATCAGTGTGGCAGGGAGGCAGGACAGTGACAGGGGCGTCTGACAGGGAGCACAGACACGAGGCCAGAGACGAGGAGGAGGGTGGTGCAGAGGGCTGCAGAGACCGGTCACGCAACAGCATGGAATCTAGACCTTTCCTCTCTTTAACACCAGCAAACAACACAGGGCACTGCATGTATTGTATGTCAGGGGCATGACAGATATGTTACAACAACACACATTTCTAATGGTCATGCAGACACTCTTAAAGGGACAGTTCACCCACAAATTAAAAAATACGTATTCTTCCTCTTACTTGTGGTGCTATTTATCAATCTAGATTGTTTTCGTGTGAGTTGTGGAGATGTGGTTGATGGTTGAAAGAAAATAGTTCCTACATTAAACTGCTCACAACAAGGTCTGTGGATGATCTTGAGTAACCAGGTCATGATTTCTGGAAGGAGATGTTGCTGTTGACTCTTTCACTTGTATTCTTTTTGGCACTTAGAGCACCACAAGTGCTATAGAGTTTCATTGTATTGGAGAACAGGCAGACATCTACGGTTCATATCTTTAACACAAGGAAACTCCCACTAAAACAACTACATTGATTATTAACACTACAGGTAAGAAGGAATATTTGTATTTTTGATTTTGGGGTGAACTGTCCCTTTAAGGTGACTAAAAGTTAGTAGAAAAGACTAAATTTTCTCTATTTCAGTCATTCGTTTAAAATAATTACGTGCGTTTTTTAAAACCCATCATCTCAACTCTCCAACTGCTCTTAAGAAAAGTCCATCAGAGTTTTGACGGCAGAGCGAGAATCAATCTCTGTGGTCGTGTGTGCGGAGCGTGGCCTCGGTGAAAGACTTGGACGTCTCCGTTCTTTGAGCACTGGACCCGATCGCAAAGCTATTATCAGCGAAAGCACATCAACTGCAGAGAATCAGCTGTCCTTAACTTTACAGCCGGAGTGCTTATGTCCCTTCAATACAAACTGATTTTAACCCCTCAGTTTGGAAGCAGGAGGAAAGCAATGATGAAGGAGGTAAAACGTGGAAGGAATATTAAATTAAAAGGTCCTCCTGACAGATTCAGGATATATCTTTGTGACATTTGAACCCTTTTCCTCATGGGAATAACTGCATCATCCATAGACAAGGGAATAGGTCAGCCACATATAAACAAGACACCACAGACAATTGATTTTGAGCTTCTGAGTTTGAGCCAACCGATTGATCCCGGTGTTATTTCAAAAAAAAGATCCCAAAAACCCGATCCCATTTATAACATCAATCTCACGAAACGGTGTGTGTGTGTTGCTTTATGAGCGTGCCTGTGGAAGACTGTAGTGTATTGCTGCTTGAGTGAACAATAAGGAAGCCACCCACACTACAATCACCATTATGTGTTCTTTCGTGGCTCTTTTAGTTAAATCAGCTTACGGTACTTTCTCTGCGGCTCAATAGTGTTTTAAGGAGCGACAAAGGGCCTGAGTAGAAATGATTTTGTGATTCAGTTGACTCACACGTGATGAGATGCCATCTGTCCACCTCTTAACTTCCTGTTCCTAACAACAGCATGCCCGTCTCTGAAATAATCAGTCTTTATTATGAGTAGCCATCTTTAAATGATGTTGTTTCACACATTCAGGTGCTGTGACGTCCTGAATATGCAGACGATTGATTTGATATTGTTCAAATTCAAAAAGCAGGAAACTGATACTCTTAGAGATGAGGGCTAGTCATGTTCAGATTTTTTCTTTTGTTTGTGTAAACAAATACCATGAAAATCAACAATGAGCTGTTCTTACTGACAACAACTTCCTGTGTCGTTAAAGCTTGATATAGTTTATTCCTTTGTGACATAGACTTGCATTGATGTCCCAAAACTATTGAAACACAAGACTGAGCCACACTCTTGCTCTGGGTGAGATATTCCTTCATTAAGATGGGAACTTGTATATTTTAAATCACATACTCCGGGAACAAAATCTGCCTACCAGCACCTCTAAAGCTCACGAACTATTTCATTTCATTTACGTTTGATCTTGTTTGTTTAATCCACACAAAAAACAAAGTGGAAAAAACGGCAGGTTGCGGTTCTACCAGGGGGTGCGTGTTGGACTTCCAGGAGTCTGAACGAGTTACCTGGTAACTTTGTGGTGACTACAAGACTACGGGAAGCCACCGCGACCGCCAGGACAAGGCCCGTCCGAACACAATTAGTGAGTGAGATATAGTCCCAGTGAAACAAATGTTTTTTCACAATGGTGAAAAAAAACCTTAAATGGTATTTATTTGGTTGTATTTAACTCAACCCTCTCATGTCACTTCTGGTTGCCAAAAACCAAGATGGCGACGGCCAAAATGCCAAACTCAAGGCTTCAAAACTGTAGTCCACACACCAACACGCCAACGGCTTACGTCCCGGTAAGTACGTCCACTTCTTATGTACAGAATTTATACATTTTTACTTGAAACATCTTTGCTGATCTGGCATCAGATCTTAGATCTATGTGTAGGTCATCAAGCTCATCAATGGCACTGCGTCTCCCATCGATCCCCGTGACAGACATAAATAGCTGCCCGCACTCTGCTCTACAAAACACACAATCAAGTCGTCCTCAGCGGGCCTCCCTAAAGGCCACCGTCTGATTGAGAGCTCAAAAAAGCCACAAAAACAGGTGTGACGCCGTGGGCTATAGTTTGCTTGTCAGAAAGACAAGAAGACAGAACAAGCTCGAGGAAAAAGGAAATTGCTGAATAGCTGGTGCTCGAAACACTATGGATGAATCACTTGTGGCAAAATCTGTATAAAGTTTTTGTTTACTTTCAGGCTTCCTCTATTGCACCCAAGTTGAAGTTAGTTCTCAAGTGATACAAGTCCAAGTGTAGTCTTGTCGAGAAAGAAAGATATGGAATAACACCACTTATCCTTTAACGCTGTAAAGAAGGGAGAACAGAGTGGTGGCCGTTACTGCAAACACGCTACATTACATCAGTCAAACATCCATTGACGGAAGACCATTATGTGATTCCATTTGTCTAATATCAAATTTCAAAGAAACGTGTTGCTAATGACCAGCTCGCTAATGACAATAAAAAGCTGAGTTGTTTTTTTTGCAGTAGATACATTTTTCCTCCATCGCACATTTTGAAGCCTCTGGGCGGGAAAAACAACACAATCGAATGCCTTTGAATTACAAACATAGTGTTTCACTCTGGAGAAAACGGCTTCAGTTAAAGCAGCGTGGCACTTCTGATGAATACTGTCCCGCCTGCGTCTGACTCCCGAGACTCTGTCGGCATCTGACGAGGCTGTGGTCAAAAAGTCAAATCGCAACTAAACACGATTCTCGGCCCCTTAGATCAACTCTTCGCAGTCTGACCTTTACAACCGCTCCAAACATGGCAGAGAGGGAACCGTGCATCTTCATCCGTGCCACGCGGACAATTAGGTTGGTGGGACAGATGATGGTCTCAGGAGACCACGGACCTGTCTGATGGGATACAACATGGTCCAAACTCAGACGAAATGACAATAGCGAACTAAATGGCAGCGAGCCTAAACCTCATTTGCAAAGACAAAGCAGGAGAACAATAGTTGTGACCTAACGGGTTGTGCTTTTGTTTGACCCTAATGTAATGAAAACAACGCTATTAGTACCGACACGGGCGCGTCTCTCTCTCTGCAGTTACAGCAAATGAAGACGTGGGGTATTGCTTTCCGGCTATACGGCTTCACCACAACTGACAGAGCAGACAGCACCTTCCCCTCTGCTGTCTCCCGGGATAAGGTCAATAGTGGGAATCACCACCTGCTGCTGCAGTCACACATCTAAGGAGGTTCTTCTGTCAGTCTATTCACCGCCCAGGTGGTCTCTCCAGGAATGAGGCACCCTGAAGAGCAGGATAATACTCTTGTATATGTGCCTGTGCATGCCAAGGAAGAAAGTTACAAGACTTGACGTTAATTCTGTCTTGAATCAAATCAGTATTTTTTTATCCAGCGATGTAAGATTTCACATGAGAGAGTAGAACTTATTACTCAGGTTGTCCAGAGGTTCATTTTCACTTCTTGGATTGGTTTCACATGTGAGTCTTTTCTTGGCTTTCTCTGATTGTTTCTGTCATTCTTCAGCTTATCTAACCTGAGACATCTTTACCCTCTAAGCCTGAGCAGGCGGCAACCTTGTGATCTGAAAAGTAAAGCCAATGCCAAAGCGCCTTAAAGCTGCATTCTCTCTAATGTCCACCAGGGGGCGACTCCTCTGGTTGTATAGAAGTCTATGAGAAAATGACTCTACTTCTCTCTTGATTTATTCCCTCAGTAAACATTGTAAACATGAGTTTATGTCTCAATCTCTAGTTTCAAGTCTTCTTCAATACAGCATGATGTTCATTTAGTACATGATGGTCCATTTAGAGTCACACAGACCATAAAGCAGGGGATGCTTTAGGGCGGGGCTACACAGTGATTGACAGGTCTTTACCACAGCGTTGTTCGGTCTGGGAGTTTCACTGTGTGTTTTCACTTCATGAAAGTTAATTGTTACAGTTTGGTCGCCTAAAACTGTCTCATTGAGCGTTCAGTTGTACTTCGTTCTACCCTTTGGTGTCACATAAGGAGCTGCTCGCACTCAATCAAGCAGTCCTTAGCGGGCTTCCTTAAAAGCCACCTTCTGATTGAGAGCTCCAAAGAAGCCACAAAAACAGGTGTGACGGCGTGCGCTTGTCCTGCTCTTTTTGTTGTGTTTTGCAGTTAGAAAAATGAATAACAGCATAAAGTATACAAGTCTGTACTCGTCATAAAATCAAGAAGCGATTGGTGTAACTCTCTCTCCTCTGGACTCCTGCAAAGTGCGTTGATAAGCTCCAGCATGCCCGAAACGGTGCTGCCCGTGAACTCACGCACACCTCTCTCCACACCAACATATCACGCTACTTGGGTTTGAATCACACCGCCTCTCTGCCTCAAACCAATAGTCTCTCTGCTCTCCTTCGAGGACGGACACTTGGAGTCTTACATTGTTCTCGCAATCATTGAGCATGAAAATAAAGCTTGTTTCGCCATCAACAGCCACCCCCTTTAATCGTCTGCCCTTTATGATTCATGGGAAGCAATTACTGATGAAGTGAACTCAAACTCAGGAGACCTCACTGTGCAGGTATTGTGGGCACATTTAACCGAGAGAGACCGAGGGAACATGTATCCCGGCTGGTTTGAAGGGGAGACGCCCCAGGAGAATAGGGTATGGAACTTAACTAATCTCACCATGAAACTTCCCCAGGTGTTAGTTAGCCAGTACCAGTAATATCACCATGCAAATAGTACAATAAACACCTCAATGTGTTTTTGGGGATGTCTTCTTACAAGGACTATAGTTTCCTTATAGCTCTCCACCTTATTTTCCCAATTCACCTGAACATCCAGCCCATTGTAAATTGATGACTGAGAACAGCTGCAGCTCCCAGACGGTTATACTGTCCTCCATTTCTCTAAGCAGGAATATTTAAAAGCCTCATTGTGTTTCCTAAGTGTTTTTTCAGAACGTGTGCAATAAAAACAACATAACTGCTCTGTCCTGTGCAGGGGAATCTAACGGTGAGGAAGAAAACAGCATTTGCATGTTGTGGCATTTACATTCAGTGATATATAATATTTTAATATGCTTTTCAGCTGCCTACAATTCCACCCTATGAGATGAAGTAAGCAGAAGGATGTTCAGAGTGGAGAGGAGGATTCTGTGCGTGTCTGCGATCCCTCCTGGTTATCTTAAGATGGATGGTTTGCATGTAACGACTAAACACTTCACAGCTTCAGCTTTCTACATGCGCTGATAGTGATACTCCAGCAGCACATCCTTATCCTGCTACGTTCCCACACAGACACCGAGGACCACTAAAGGCTAAGAAGTACCGGATCACACTGAGATGCATGTAAAACATTCTGAGGGTATACAGCCTCGTGAAGGATTAGTTAGTGCTTTATGGTTTTACAGTTTAAACCTCAATAATATCTGAAGTTAGATATGAAGTACATGGGAATGACTGAAGACACAGAAACCTGGACTAACAAATGAGAATATGAGAGCGTTGATAATGGATCACATCTCTCAATTCGGAGCACAATGCCAATATTTCGCAATATTTTCCTCTCGCAAACAAAAAAGGCTAAATCTAAATATGATTGATGTTAGTTAGACATGATAGTGATAGTGCAGGGTCTCAGAAATACTGTCTGTCAATAACTGCAATAACTGATTTTTTTGGCCACTTGAGGGCAGCAGAAATCTACAGAGGCGTGTTTGAAGGGGACTTTTTTTGTAATTACGGAGCTGGGAGAGCGGGTAATATTCGGAGAAAAAAAGCTATTACGGTCGTTTATTTATGAGAAAAAAATATTGGATTTTGTCAAAGATTAAAGTCATAAATTTAAGAGAAAAAATGTGCAAAAAAAAAAACTTTCTAGTTCTCAGTGGATTCATCACTCAAGTATGACTCATCTCCATTTCTTAGAAGAAAATAGGGGTTTTGGGACTCAATTATAGACAAAATGGATGGAGAAGATGGAGAATATTCTAGGGACACTTTATAGAACTCCCCCCCTTGAAATCACTCCTGAAGGACTGAAATATTTCAAACCTCACATCTGCCATTTCAGCCGGTCGTGAGACTGAAAGATCAGTTCAATCGAGCACGATTACGGCCGGTCCCAGTATACCTGACTGTGAAGGAGGGCTGCGAAGACGAGGGAGGACAGACGCGGAGGCAGAGAGAGGGAGCGTGATGATAAGTGAGTTGTAGCATGTGGTAGTAGTGCACTAATCACGGTCTCCGGCTGCAGAAACACACAGGCGCCTCACAGGTTATTGAGAGATAATGGGATTCTCAGGGCAACAGACGCAGCTAAAGATAGATGAAATTTGAATATAAATTATGCAAAATACTCTCTCTCTTGCTGTGTGTGTGTTCGTGTCTATGTGTGAGTGTATATTGTGACTACAACTAACTGTTGTGAGTGATGAAAAATGAGGAAATAAGGCATTAGTCAATATCGGAACGGGAACAAACCCAGCTTGAGTCTTGAGTACTGATTTTAGATTCTTGGGCACAAAATAAAAATCCCAAAAGAAGAATTTTCTGATATCAAACGACACTCATGACCGCAACTTCTGGATTTGGCACTTTTGAGAAACGATTAAATGTGCATGTGAAGCCTAAATATGCACAATATGAATGTCTTACTGCGAGAGGAGCTTCACTTGCAGCCTTTATAAAAAGATAGTTTTCGAAATCTTTTTTCCCCACGTTGTTGACATCATACCATGTGATTGCAGGGTTTGTTCTGATGCCACCCCCCCCCCCCCGGACAGCCATTCTGTAGGTGCAGTGTGCAGGATTGTCCCCACTGTGATGGATCGAGGTCTGTTGACAGAGATGTTATTTGTACAAACAGCTGCAGGGGGCTTCTGTAACATCACCCGCTGCGTGAGCCCTTTAAGGACCCATTCTGACGTTTACTTTCAGTATATTGCCGGGAAATATTCACTCTCTGACGCAAATTGCGCCTGTCCGTCATCCCTCATCCTTCATTTGAATTTTCCTGGCCACCTAAAGGCACTGCAGGTCTTAGCTTATTCACCAACAACTTATCAACCAACAGCTCCAGTAGTGAGAAATGCATTCAAAACCGATCATGCACAGCCCCCGAATCAGAAGAAATATTTTATCTGGGAAGAATCACTCGTGAAAGGCTTTGAATTTCTGCACGACATTAACATTAACATGCAAGACCAAGCCAGTCTCTCTTCCTGACCTGTGACACACACACACACACACACACACACACACACACACACACACACACACACACACACACACACACACACACACACACACACACTTCCAGCCAGCCGTCTCCACCAGCGCACCCTGTAAACTGTCACTCATTCCCGCCCCGGTGACCCCTGTCAGGCCTGTGTCACTATGGGGGTCATCACGTCATCCATATACGCACTCGCTCCTCTATCTGTTTGTTTGTTTGTTTGCGTCGCCTCGTTTCCCGGTGTCTGCCCTCATCCTGTCCGTCTTCTGCCCTGCGACGTCCTGCACGCCCCTTCAGATGTCTTGTCTTTTAATCCGCCACCTCTGGCTGCTCTGCCCCCGAAGTGTCAATGAACACAGAGGTGTTTCATTTCACCCGTCTGAAGAGCCACTCTCCACTTTCATTGAGTTTCACAGCAACTTTGTGAGGACTTTGTGTCTTTTTTTCTGAACTCATCTGTTTTTGTGCAACCAGAACATCCTTCATTCCGAGCACCGAAAGAAATACTGGATACTTATCAAGCAGTAGTCATGAGAGGATGCGTCTCCGTGTGATTTCAGAGCTGCTAAGAGGCATTGTTCACAGTATACACATCACTGTATCACCACATTTAATTTAGTTAATTCAGACCAGCTGTGATACATATTTTTAATGGGTCAGATGACTATGTGATGTGAAAGAGGTCACTCTTTGTGATGAACCCACAGATAATTATCACGACTTCGCAGTTCCCCTCAGCTCTACAGCTCATTAATTTGAGTTTAAAATAAGTACTTTGACTGGTGTTTCTGACCCAGAGTCAACTTTTTTTGTTTTTTTAGACCAACGTTATAATTACTATACGGCTAGAGAGCTTTATCAACTGAATGTAAAATATATGTAATGTGGCACTCGCTGAAACTACTGATTTTGTCGTTTTCTTCAGCAGCACAGTGTCCAGCCGGCAGCTGTTTTCAGAGAAGACGCTCTCGAACTCCACAGTACACGACCGGCTCAGCACCACACGACAGATGGGCAAAGTTAGCAACTAGCCGGTGAACATAGTGGAGCATGTAACAGCTAAAGAGACAGATATTTCGCACAGGAGTTGAGCCCAAAAACAGAGCTAAAAGGAGAGCAGACTCGTGATGACGTCTCATTTCGCCGCTTGATGAGCAAACGCCAGACACGTCAACGCTTTAAAATTCACGAGAGGGGTATCTATCTACTGACGGAGAACAAAACATTACAATCTCTTGAGCTTTTGTTAACCACAGACCGAAAACAACATTGACTTTGAGACGAGGGAACCGGAAGTGCAAAAATACTGACTCATTTCCGGGTTTCGTGACTCAATCCTGCAGCACTTTACGTTGCTCCGTTTCTGCTGGATGTGTAAATAAGCAACCGTTTGCTAACACACATCAACTCTATAAAGTGATACTGTGTGTTAACAACTGGTTGCAACGTCCCACTATAGCAAAAAACGTTTTACAAAATGGTTAATGCAGGTTTAAGTATCCGAAAGCCTCCACGCAACACAGTCACGGGACTGATGAGGACCAGGTGTCTCTGTTTTATAGGATTAAGCTCATCTGCAGCAGATTTATGTGCTCTCATCCCACTTCAGTGAGTCACAAAAATGACATCTCACAAACCAGATTCAGATCCCAGGTGATGAAGTCCCAGTCAACCTGAGACGCAGTAACACCTGCCTCTAATCCAAGATGAACGTGAATATCGTCTCTGTGTAACTGGAGATGATCAGAGTAATATATTGCAGACGTTTGTCAGAAGAAAGCGTTTGGAGCAATTTGAGTAGAATTTAACAAGAGTGCAATAAGGTCAATTCTCTGTCTTGTTTTCGTTGCTTCGCAGGAACCGGTTCCCACTCTGAGAGCAATAAAGTTTCATCTGAACTCAAATGTCTCAAGATGCTGGCGTCTCCAGCTCATTGGTTGTGTGTGATGTGATGTTCATGGTGGTGTTATACTGTTGTGGGGTGTTTCCTCCTCCTCCTCCTCTCCACAGCTGCCTTTGACTTCTATGTACTGCAGAAGGGAGGATTACTCTGAAGGCTGCAGGGATCATTAGGCGCCATTAAGCACCATTTCATGAGCGGCACACCGGGGAGACAGGCGACGGGATCGCGGGTCCTGCTTGGTCTTTGTGTTACCTGCCTTCACGCGAACATTTGTGATAAAAACAGGTTCGGTTAACGCTGGGTTTTCAGAGCAGGTTGTATTTTAGTCTGAAAAACATTTACATTTACAGCTATTTAGCTAAATAGCTGTAACATGGAAGATATTTGACATGCATGGAGGTGTATTGTATTTGTTCTTTCGCTCTCTCGATGTAATTGCTGCTTGTTCTGTCTGTGTTGTCTTGTAAGCCCATGTGGGCACCTTTTGGTGCATGGCGCTTTGACAAAAAATACTATTTCCTCATATGTTTTCATGCAAATAAACACAATAGATGACAATAACAAAGTTAAAGGATTACATTTACAATTGTTGACGGTTTACACTGACTTTGGGGTGGTTGAAATTATTTTTCGGGACAGTGGTGAAAAAAGTCTGGAGTCTTGCATACCAGCTGCTATAATAACACAAAACAACGATCTGTATCGCCCGACAAAGCTCATCGACAAACGGTAAATAAATCATGATCAGGGCTTCTCTAGAAGTTATATTTGCTCCCTATTTTTTCTGCTGATCTGACCCACGACTCGAACCGTTGCATCCCTGGTCAAAGTCTATCTTGGTCCTCTGAGGTTAGCCTGCTCCGGAGCCGGTTAGCTGTGCGGCATCGGTTACCACGTCGATCGAACCTTGTGAAGAGAAAACTTGCTTCACGACACTCGAAAACCCAAAGAAAGCTTTCTCACGCACTAATCTTGAAAACCATGCACTTCAGAAACTTCTCTCACACACTGAAGAAGTTCACCGAGACTTTAAAAAAAGATATATAATTAACACCAGCAAGAGTAAACAATGGACGGAGGCTAATGAGTCTCATTATTTTCTCCTCGCGCACAGGGTGTATACTTAACCTGTCCTCTTCCTCAGTACATGAGGTACATCATCCTGACCGGAATACTAATTGTTATGATTTCCCAGCTCTGGAGGACTCTGATAGCCAGCTTTGCCTTTGTGCAGGTTGAGAGAGTGAATCAAGAGATAGGAGGGCGTATTTTAATCACGGCCTCACAGCGATGCTGCTACACCTGCAGCGATCATTCCATCTGCTTTAGTTGTTCTACGTCTACATATCGTATAGCTTCGGTATCAGGACGCCACTTACACCGAACAGATTCAAAAGATTTCACTCACTCATGCTGGACTTTTAAACTGCTTAAAATCCAACATTCATAGATTCTATCAGACAATAACCTGGTTCCTTTGAGCATGTCGTTACACACTTGGCCTAATAGGAAGGGCGGGACATACATGACGGACAAAAGCAGAAGGATTCCCGATCAGATCAGATATGTCTCAATACTTCCTGTTTTTGTCTGAAGCAAAAGCAGCGCAGAAACAAATCACAGCCAGACAGCGAGCGTCTTCGTCTCACAGGGTCTCACTCGTCCTCCTTCACACAGGGTCACAGGGGTTATAATGATGACTTTATTCATACAGCACCTTTAAAAACAGTTCACAAAGCGCTTTGACAGACAAACCAAAGGAAAAGCAAAGAAATACAACAACAGAAAGCCAAACAGTTAGGTCCAACAAAAGCGATGCAAAGCAAAGTAGAATGTTGACTTCGGATGAATTGATTTGTCAGAGCAGGTGCTTCATTCTGTCATTTCATGTTTTGCAACTTTGTCAATGAATTTAGGTCCTGATGGCCTGATAGAATACTTTTCTGTTTTATTAGTGCTTTTAAATAATGATTTTTAACACCAATGTTTGGGGTCAAAAAAGTCTAAAGTTTGAATATATAGAAAAGGTAGATTCAATGTTTGCCATGGGTCTTTATTCTGACACTGTCATTTTGAAGGAGACGGACAGATTTCCTGATCTTAATTTTACACAATATGCAAATTTGATTTTCCATTATAATGATAATCTGTTTTATTTTCTTCAGGTGACATTTATTACATAACTAATAATGTTTTAAGAAGAACATTTTGCTACGATGGGGTTTATTCTTTTGAATTTTGAACTTTACCAAAACATTTATTTATATAAATGTTTTACCTGCATTACAATGTTAATAATCTCAATATTTATCCAATTTCATTTGAATCTTAACATTAGAGAGAAATCGCTACGTTTCCTCACAAAGGAAAAAGGACACATCATATTAGAGCTAAAGATAAATGTATGATACCATGCAACAAAAGGTCTGTCATAAAGCACACTGTACATAATCATTTCCACCGTGGTATTCATGTTTTTGAATGCAGGCTCTGTAGGAGTCTAAAGCCCGCTTGAAGTATTGGACATGACAGCTCAGTGAAAGCAAGTAATTACACGGTCCATTCAATATACGCCGAGATTCACCACTGATTGAATGCGAGTATGTGTTGCACTTAGAGAGTAGAGTAGAAATACTCACAGTGAAATATTTGAAAAATTCAGAGAGTTGCCGACTGAACACAAGTAAAAATAAGACAATGTAGCACTTAGACAACAATAAACAAACAAGCAAAATGGTTGCCATGAATACAGTTAGTGTCAACTAGTAAATCGTATCTCTCATTAACGAGTTGACCAAGTATTTGATGAAAGTATTCTCTGCTTTGTACAATGTTTTATATTCCTGCACTTGCTTCAATCCCGCCTGAGCCGGTAGCGTGACTGTTTATCGTTGCGATGGCAACATGTGTCGGCAAACCAGCTAACGTTAGCTTAGCTTGAATTCTGAATGCTGGCAACTCACAAAAAAACAGGTTTTTGATGTTACTGTTAATACTTAGCAGATCAAAGCCAGGGTGTTGTCGCATGTCATACGAGTGAGAAATTATAAAAATGTCCATTTAAACTCCTCGAGTACACCAGCACACCATTTTTTTAAACACCTTTTTTACACCTATAAATAATGTATATGGGTCTTACCACTACTACTTAATTAACATTACATTATATATAAAATATGAAATAGTGCAGTATATGAATGTTAAACATAGTGAACAGCAGATAACCACATATGCAGGAGTTCTCTGCATAATGAACAAAATATATAGTTTTGGTGAGATTTGGGTTGAGAAGTCTGTTTTGAGGGCTAAATCTCCAAAAGAAATACTTATTTACCAGACAGTTGCATCCACAGTTACAGTTGTCAACAGTTTAAATTGTAAGTAACCTGCCACCTGTCTGCAAAAAGGGGTGTGGAAACCAACTCATGACATCATCACTTAATGATTCTCCAAATACCACTGACCTGATATCCAGCTGAGGAGAACGCTGTGTGTTTTTACCTCCACTTCCATGTGATCCATGTTTTTGTGGAGGTCTCAGATGGACGAACTTCTTCCTGCAAAGAAAAAAAACTGATTTCTGCATTTTTAACCTCAGCATATCAGAGCTGCCTGGATGGAGAGAGAACACAAAAAAAGGAAACATGGTTTGTTCTATGTGTGGTGGAAATTTATCATATGGTCCTTTAGTTATAACTTGTCTCACTTAAACCTGCATAGACCAGCCTAACCCTGTTCCCACGGAAAGGCTGGGAACCTGGCCTTGGTGGGCCGACAACATCTGTGAGGGGGAGGGGAAAGGGAGAGGAGACGAGATAACGCGCATATATACTCTGCCGTGTCTTTTTATTGTTGTTAGATCTCCGAACCATGCGTGGGGAAAGAGCTCTATCCATTCAGCTGAATTTTGATTGAAGTGTCTGTTCATTAAATTTTGATTTTAATACTTTAAGAAGTTCCATCGTGATTATTTCTCACAGAGAGGTTAAAAAGATTTTTTTCCACCAAACATGGCGACGAGGATGGGATCGGACGAGTAATCAGGACTCCGTTAGACGACAGAAGCGCAAACGATATAGCTATTCCTCCCTTAAGGTGAGAGGCTGTCGGACGGGGTTCCAGATTGCCGCTCCGATCCTGGAACCGGGAAAAAAAAGATTTTTTTCCACCACACTATGTTTGAAATCGACCTTTTTCCACAGCTTGGCTTGTCAGGTGGCAACCTCGGGTTCTGAAGTGAAGCACAAGCTGAAGTTCCTTAAACGTGCATTCTTATTAATGACCACCAGGGGGCGACTCCTCCGGTTGTGTAGAAGTCTATGAGAAAATGACTCTACTTCTCACTTGATTTATTCCCTCAGTAAACATTGTAAACACAAGTTTATTTTAATTAATGTAAATCAAATAATGTTATTCATTATAATCTATAATTGTTTGTGATAATTACTAATTACTTTGATAGCCAATTTCATGTATTTCTGAGATACTGCACCTAACGGTGGTGCCCCATTATCATCAATATCTACAGCTTAACTTTATACATATTAATCATTTGATCAATATTAGTAATTATATCACATATTTGCTAAAAACTAGACCGGCTCATATGCGTCCTCAACAATACTGTAAAATACTCCATGTGACCATGAAAAACAGCACATTCTCACATTTGAGAAGCAGAAACTATAAAATATTACAATATGGTCAACTATAAAAACAGTCATTTAATTTTCTGATAATTGACACTAATCCATCATCAAACTATCGGTTCTAATTGTAAATACGTTGCAAAGTAACCAGTTCAACTCCAGCGCCCATGAGTACAAATGTTGATTTGTACTCAAACTGGCACCAAAGATCACCACATTTTGTTTTTTTTGGCTGCTTTATAAACACACCAAGTCAACGTCTCTTTTGCTCACTGTAAGACTTGTTAGATTCTCCTCTGATACATTCAGCTGTTGCATTATTTGTGCTCAAAGAAGCAGATGGATTCAGCTCTCACTTCTGACTCCTGTCACCTGAGGGTGTTTCTGAAAAGAATATGAATGCATCTCTCTGCAGCCCTTTCTGGAGACCTTCACTTACACAACTTATTTGGTCTGAGAAGAAAACACCTTTTCATACTCAGTGTATTTAAAAAACCTAATTAAGTAAACAATATATTTATCCAACAAAATGAAAGATTTTCAACTTCAATTCACATTTTCTGAGAGTGAATTCATCTTATCCAATCATAGTGCCTTCTGTTTCTCTCACACTCGGGCCTCTGTTTTTTTTTTTTTTTTTTTTTCAAATCACATCGGCCCCTATAGGACGATCATTCACCTCATCCAGTTGCGCACGACTTGGTGACATCAGCGGTGACAAGCGATCCTGAAAAATGACTCTCAGCGTCGGTGTGACGACAGTGACCGGAAAGTATAAATGCTGACACGGGAAAGTTATCTGCTCATTCCTCCAGACTTGGTCCATACGGGTCGCCAACCGCTGCTGCAGAGGCTGAGAGCAACGATCATCTCTGTGCGCTCAACAGAGCCAGAGGGAGAGGAGAGCTTCAACTTCCCAGGTGAGTCTAGCGCACTTCAGAACAAACCCTTAAAGTAACGATGTCTGTCGTTCGTGTTAGTGGAGCTGCTTCATCACAGGGTAGTTCAAATGTATTTTTTATTATAAGGCCTTTGCGTTCTTCAAATATATATTTCAGAAGTTTTTAAGACAGCTTCACGTTCAGTTTCCATCTTTTCTTTCTGTAAAACTGGTTTAAAAATGCTGGTGCGGTGAAATTATTCAAGGATTGTATAAGAACCTTAACTGGTCAGAATGTATTGTGTCAGTCGTCAAGAAAATTGCCCTCAAGTGAACCAAGTTGCAAAGTTGCACTGAACAAATTGTTCATCTCTTATCTGCTATATTCCCCATCGACCCTAATCTGTTTCTTCATCAGAGGACCAACACAATTACCATGAAGTCGACATGTCTGCTCATCTTGGCTTTTCTCGTGGTCTGCAACGTCACTGTGTCTGGAGGACAGGGCATCCCCGCTGAGGACGAGACGGACGGGAGGACCATAGACGACATCATTCTCCAGAGAGCAGAAAGTCTCCTGATACGGTCCATTCTCAAAAAGATACAGGACGAAGACGCCAGAAACGGTGCGTAAAATACGCGTGTTGATGCAAAATGGTCACATAAAGTAGTTGACACTTTTTGTTGTTCCTCAGTCATGAAATGTAATTGGCCACTGCATAGCATTGATGAAATGGCTATTTGTCTCGTTTTTAAATTGAAAATATTTAAAGTGAAACCATATTCTAGAGTTTTGGGCATGTTGGTGTTTCCAGTTAGACAATTATAAATAATATTTCAAAACATTTGTTTTAAAACATGAAAATGGAAAATAATCCAATATGGTGGAAGGGAGATGGACCACCAACTACACTCGTTTGTGCGCAATTTACGCACGGTATACAAACTAGGGAAACGGGATTTTTTATACTTGGGGCTACTTGAAGTAATCTAAATAATGTTTTCCTTTCTCCAGAGGGATCTTCCTCTCAGACAGAATTGGTGACAAAACGACAGCATCCTGGTAAGAGATACGGCGAGGACTTGGAGAAGCGGCAGCATCCGGGGCGGAGAGAAGAAGACGGGGATGAACAGTACTTTGATGTTCAAAAGAGACAGCACCCGGGCAAACGCGAAGAAGAAATGCACTCGTTCATGGAGCTCCAGAAGAGGCAGCACCCGGGAAAGCGCTTCGCGTTGGGACGCGTTTCTGAAAACCCCGTGACGCTCCTGGGTGAACTTTCAAAACGACAGCACCCGGGGAAGCGCTACCTGGTGGTGCACAGCAAGCGCCAGCACCCAGGTAAGCGCGATGGGGATGACGATGGGGACTGGGATGCGGACGGAGAAGGAGACGACGACCTCGCTGAGTTGGAAAAGCGTCAGCACCCCGGAAAGCGGTTTTGGGATAACTCCAGTCAGGATTTGGGCACAAACAGTCCGTGTGACGTATTGGACCCTACGAGCTGCAGGAAGACCAGTTTGCTGCTCGACTTTTTAGACAACATCAACAAGAGTCATGCCGAGGAGAAGCGACAACACCCGGGTAAAAGGTTTGCACCCGAGGAGGACTTAGTGGAAGGAGAGTAGGTTAAACAGAAGTCCGGAGCGCGTGTACTGCTGTATTATAAACAAATAAATGTGTAAACGAAGTGACCACAATGAATTATTAAAAACGAAAAAATAATTTAAACCATTTAATCAGTTGTTCCACCGACAGTCACTGTATCATCGTCGCAAAAACATGTATCTGCTGTTTGTTTTGTTTGGAGAGCTTGTGCGTAATTGTCCTCCAGACTGCTTATATCGCTGTAAATATGGGTTTCGCAAGAGTGCGTGCCCAATCTTGATTTGAATTAGTTCAAATGATTTAGTATTTGTTCCGTTGATTAGGCTACTTGTACTATAAGCCAGTCCAAGAATGAAAGCATTAGTCTACTGGCTTGTTGCGATGTTGCCTCTGTGAGGCGGCGCGCTCTGCAGTCCAGTAGACTCCAGCTTGAAATATGATCAATGAAAGTAGCCAACGTTTACAGCTTTGCAGAGGAAATCCCTTCATTGATTTGATGTGTGTTTCATTATTTGCTACTTATGTAAAATATAATGAATACCACCGCAAAATAAAATACGTCTGATTATTTTTCTACATTATTGCATGGATTAAGTTGATTTAAGCTAAATTATAAAAAGCCTTTGCCTTAAAGTCAACCACCAATGTTTTTCTTGGACAATAAAACGCATTGGTAAAAAATGTGTGGTTTGCTTCAGTTGCAGTAACTCGTGCACTCTTAAAGTCTGTTAAACTGTTTATCCAACCCAACAGGTCTAATTAGTGTCTAGCCCAACAAAGCAGTCACTCTGCTTTAGCCTCATCGACAATGATGAATGCGACAGCAGACAGAGTGTGTCAGGTATCTCCTCACGTTCATTCCATCCCAGCGGCAGCACGGGCCTGATCAATATGCAGATTAGTCAACAAGCACGTGAGTTAGAGATGGAGACTTCATGGTGGAGAAGCTCCACTGAGGCGCACACACAGCTTTCGTATAATTCGCCAATTCTTTTCGTATAATTCGCCTATTGATAATGTAACAGTGATACACACACACACACACACACACACACACACACACACACACACACACACACACACACACACACACACACACACACACACACACACTACTCTATGTTTAGTTTATAGTTTCCAACACTTTGGGTTAAGCAGCGTCACAATAACTACTTTTGTTGGACGGTATTGTCCCAGAAATATTATTGTAATTTTAAGACCATTTTATGTCATTGATGTAATGATAATATAATAGTTTAATTATGCAAGAACATCCTATAAAATGACTTTTATTTCTTAAGAACATTTAGACATTGGATTGTACTGTGAAAAGAAATATGAAAACATCCAAGATAAATAAAACATGAACAAATAAAACCACACAAAGTGCATATTAATAATCCTTAACAGGCAGTATGAGTGTCTCAATGGTTAGGAATTTGTTAACAAAAAGTGCAAAGTATATCAACAGATTTTACAATACAAAAGAAAAAGATTAAACATAATTTTACACAGCAAAAAAATATGTCGTTTTTTTAATTCTTAGCTACATTCAATAGATTCATGTTCCTGACCCACACGACTGAGAACAGCTGAGACAGTCCAACCAATTATACTTTCATTTGCCCATGACTGACTAACTAGAGGGCCTCGGGGCATAAATGAGCTTTGGGCCCCCATTGACCTCAAGGCTTTAATGCTACACATCTTAATCGTGTTTGACCATCGAGCCCCAGAAAGTGAGCTTATAGGCTAAAATATAAAGGTTATAAAACTATAAACTACTGAGTTCGTCGAATTGAATGGTCTCATGGTCTCCAACATGCCTCAAGGTGATAATGCAGAAACCCAAAGCTGTTATCATTCCACGTCACACATTCCTGAACAAATCAGCAATTAATGAAATGTTCCCGAACCAACTGACGCAAGGTGAACTTGATGAGGCAGCTTCCCACCTGCATGGCACTATAGCCAACATTATAGGCCCCTTTGTCCAGAGCAGCGTAAACACAGGTGCAATTAATCAAATGAATTATGGCCCTGTTCTATTTTGTGTGTCACATCTATTCTAGTGAGCCAGCATGCTCAATATCAGGACACTGACCCACCTAAATGGAACGGTGCCGTAATTAATGTTATAAATTACACCTGTGTGTGTTGTCCTGCAACGATCACGTGGATAAGGCTGCTGTGAAAGGGGCCCATTGTTTCAATGACACTGAGATAATTTAGTTCACTCGTGAGCCTAAACAGCAGACGGGAAGCAAGAGTACAAGAAGAAACACAACGACATACTTACAGAGTGGTCTAGTGTTGTCATGAGGGAGTCAGCAGGTGAGGAAACTACTTCCGGAATGGACCGGAGGGGAGTTTCTGATTGGGTTGATAATGAAGGAAGTCAAAAAGTGAAATAAAACATAAAGGAAAGTGATATTATAATCGAGGTGAAAACACTAATGATACCTCGGAATAATAGAATAAGGAAGATATTATCTCTATTCATGGGGATTCTCTGTAACCAGGTTGTGAGAGGAGTCATGAATGTGGGAGAGAAGCAGTATGGAGGCGTTGGAGAGGCTCACAGCGCCGCCTACAGGTGAGGTGAGGTACAGAAGAAGACAGTGGAGGGAAAAAAAAGAGCACAACCAATGGGATGTGCAGTCAGGTGATAAATTACAATGTAATTACAGAAACACCTGTATTGCAAGAGTGCGGATTTAGTTAATGTTAAAAACAGCAGTTCACCATCTGGGGTTGAGTTGGGAGACAATCTGCAGACAAAATCATGAACCACCATGTGATTAATTAATGGTGGAGACACTGATGTGATGTGTGAACAAGACACTTCGTTGAAACATTATTTGCATTTTTGTAATACTCTGTGCTGTACATGCCTTTTAATGGCAATAAAGGGAGGAGGGGATGATGGGAGGAACCTGTTGAGGAAGACTGATGAAGCACAAAAGGCGAAGGTCAGGTTGTGTTGTGATATGTCAATCGAGATGGCACATTGATGTAAATGGGGAAGTGGTAGAAGCTCTCTAGAGGAAAGAGAGTTGGTATGTCTGATATGTGATAATTGTGTTGCATACAAGAGAGATTTTGACAGTGAAACTGGGAGCACTGCCTCAATAGCAGAAGTGTGGAGTGTGATTAAGAGGATGAGCGGGAACAGAAGAAGCAGAGTCTGAAGCAGAAGTAGTGAGTCGGCTGAAGACAGGGATATCCAAAATGATGGTGAAAGCATTTGATAGCAACATAGTTCAGCATGTCTGACTGAAGATATTATCCGGCCAGAGGATTGTTTTTGTTGCTGCTGTTTACATTCCTTAGGATGCAAAATTAAAAAATGCACTACACGAATCTACTACTGCTTTTGTTTTGTTTGTCATGTGTTTGTTGTGTAGCAAATGGGCTACAACTGAATTTCGATGTGCATCCATGTGTTGCATAATGACAATAAATAATCCTTGTTATCATCCAGTAAATTTTCTATTTAGTTTAGAAGACATGAAAATACCTTTGTAATCAGATAATAGCCGATATCCGATGGAAAAGATAAAATGTATCACACAATGTTGACTCTTGAAGATATAAACTTTATGGAAACTGGTTTAGTTAGTAAATGAATGCATGGAAGGAGGCTTTAATTAATTAATTGGTAGGCTTGCAAATCTGGTCCACATTCCGAAGCAGAATGTTGCCATAATGCACATAATCCACTGTTAAAATCACATGTTTGAACAAAAGAAAGAAAGAAAACAGAATTGTTCTGATAAGGCTCCAGTTCGTGCGTGTGTGCCTCGTGTCGTTTGTCCCTCTTCCCTTCCCGTACCGGCTGAATGCTAATCACATGACCAGGCAGGGCTGCTGCTGCTGCAGCTGGTGTTGTCGAGCTGTCAAAGAGAACACTGACTGTCAACCACACACTTGTTATTGGATTCATTTGTAAGTACACCGCATCCATCGTGTTGTAGTATTTGTTTTTGAGAAGTTTGAAGTTATTTGTCCTCCGTGTTTTTAAACAAAGCGATGAGAGAAACGATAGCTTAACCCTGTTAGCATTCCGCAGCTAACGTTACATTTACAGTATAAAGGCGGCCAAACTTCCATAACTGATTAAACAGCGTAACTTACGCCGTCGGGTGGTTAACACACAAACATCACATATTTAATGAAATGGTGTATAATAGATTTGTGCAACTCACAGAACTGTCTGCAGTAGCATTAGCATGTTAGCTCCCTATGAGGAGAGTGGGTGTAAACCTTTTGTTAAGGGCTGTATTACACAATCATTAGCTTAACCATGTGCAGTAGTAATAGCCAAGTAAGACATAATATAGCTCTTTAATTTAGTGTCTGTCACACTTGTACTTTAATCACCTAAAAGTCACATTATTGACAGTTGAATTTCATGTGAAATAGTATTAGTAGCCTCAATCTGCTTTGCTCCAGGCTCTTCAGGTGTCCCAGGACCTTTCTCGGGTGCGATGGAGCCATCATTGTGGGGGTTGCACACCCCATGACATGTGGCCCGAAGCAAGAATCTCCCACCTTGCGTCTCTCTTCTCCCAGAACACAGGCCGCCGCGGTCATGGCCTCCAGCTATCCGCCCCCCTTTGAGGGCACAGGTGAAGTGAAGGAGGGCTTCCTTTGCCCACTGTGCCTCAAGGACCTTCAGTCCTTCTACCAACTCCAAGACCACTATGAAGAGGAGCACTCTGGGGACGACCGCCACGTGAGGGGGCAGCTCAAACGTGAGTCGCTTTAATTGTACGATGCAATTCCAGTCTTGTGTTTTATTGTAAAGTCTTAAGAATACAAATAACCAGTTTAGCAAAGAAGACGGTGTGGCCTTACAGCAGTTTAAGGGGTACTAATTGAGTTTGATATAATGGCACTGCAGTGTTTGACTTGGTGGAAATTGTTGCCAAGATGAATTGGCAACATTTTCTGCTGCAGGGAGGGAACGTAGATAAAACTGATGAGCTGCAGAGAGGAAGACTCCTGGTTGAAAACAGGGGCACACAAGGGGGTTTGCTCTCTGATTAGTATTTAGTTGTTCAGATCAAGAACTGAATATTACTGGATGTTCTCGTGGACTTGGAGGCAGGCGTGTCCTAATTTTCTTTGTGCGCAGTTTTGGTTCAGAAGGCAAAGAAAGCCACAGACAAGCTGCTGAAGAGGGATGGAGACGACAGGCTGGACACAGGCAGCTATGAGTCCTTTTACTACGGCGGAGTGGACCCCTACATGTGGGAGCCTCAGGAGCTGGGTGAGTCTGTGAAACTGGGAGGAAATGAATAAATTAATCTTTGGATAGAATTAGACAAGTATCGATGGGATTTACTAAGAACGCCGTTAAGCAGCAACCACACGCTGAACTCTTGTGGTTTCCTTTCTCTTTGCTTCTGTAGGAGCAACCAGAAGTCACCTGAACTTCTTTAAAAAACACCGGGCTGCTCGCATAGATCACTACGTCATTGAGGTCAACAAGCTCATCATTAGACTGGAAAAGGTTTGCTGACAGCAGCACAAATCTCTCGCACCATGAATCTTAAATTGCACTTCAGATAGGGCGTAACTGTGCCGACTCATTTGTCCTTTTTTTAGTTGACGTCATTTGACAGGATCAACTCCGATGCTGCCAGAATCAGAGGTTTGTGTTTTTATTACAACTCCTCTCGGTGTGTGTCAATGAGTTGATATTCTAAATGAATGTGTGTGCTCATCCTCCTCTCGCAGCCATTGAGAAGTCCGTGGTGTCATGGGTGAACGACTCGGATGTCCCGTTCTGTCCCGACTGCGGAAACAAGTTCAACATCCGGAACAGGCGGCACCACTGCCGCCTCTGTGGGTCCATCATGTGTAGGAAGTGCATGGAGTTTGTCACCTTACCGCTGGCCCGTACGTATGAAACAAATCTCCTGCAAATTATCATCGGACATCAAGTTGAAGTCAAGTACGTGTCTCGAGGCTGCCTATTTTGTGTTCACAGAAAAGCTGATTAATGGGACGCGAGAGGCCCTGTGTGTACCTGGAAGCCCCATTCAGTCCCAGTCTCCCCCGGTCGGAGGTGGTGGCGGCGGCGGCGGCGGCATGGGCTCCAGAAGAGGCAGCATCAGCAGCCTGAGCAGCGTGACGTCCATGCTGGAGGAGAAGGACGACGAGAAGATCCGCTGCTGTCGCCACTGCATGGACACGCTGCTGAAGAGGCAGCAGAAGCTGGAAGAGAAGGACCACATGCCGGATGTCGTGAAACTTTACGAGGTTTGCACATCAAACAATCTCGTAGTTCAAATTATAAAAAGGTTCGATACATTTTACAGTCTGTCCCTTCTTCTGGTCCCACTAGTAGTGCAGTGTGCTCTGTTGTATCCTTCCCTTCATTCAATGTTTGTCTTTTGGGGTTTCCTGTTGTTCACTTTGCTCCAAACTTGTCTTCCTGTCAGCGGCTGCGGATGTGCATGGAGAAGGTGGATGAAAAGGCTCCAGAATACATCAGAATGGCAGAGTCTCTGACGTAAGTACCAGTTATTCAAGAAGCATTTCTGACGTGAGAAATAATCTTTGATACGAGCGACTGCTTGCTCATCGTCGGGGCTGTGTGATCTCACAGTGCCGGAGAAACCACGTACAATCTCGACACTGCTGGTGGACTGAGACTGGAAGTGCAGAAATACTACCAACTAATCGACGCCCTGAGGTAGATGTCGGTCCTAAATGTCAGAAAGTCTCCTGTCATCTTTGTCAAATATGGATTTATTTTTTTTTTTAAAAGATCAAATCTGTGTTTTCTTCTCAGTAAGAAGATTTTAACACTAGGAACAAAAGATGATCCACCACCGCATCCGAAGGCCCTCCAGCTGCAGAAGATGATCCGTTACACAGCCACGCTGTTTGTCCAGGTGACGTTCAGAGAAAAGACTTTGGCGTCTTTCCAATCCTCACTGTCGCATACGTCTCTCCAGCGTCACCCTTTGTTTCCCTGAATTCACTCATTCTCCGTGTCCTTGTTTTAGGAGAAGCTGTTGGGTCTCATGTCTTTACCCACCAAGGATAAATATGAAGATCTGAAGGAAAAGAGAAAACAGGAACAAGAGAAGAGACTCCAACAAGAGAGACTGGTGAGAAGTGTACCGACACTTCTCTTTCTTCTTCATTCGGAACTAGTTGCTAAGTGTTTCTACATTTATTTCCAACAGGTAACCCAGGAGACCCTGAAGAGGAGGCAGGAGTCTGAGAAGAACCGTCCACCTCCCAGCACCAACGGAGAGCTCCCGCGGGCCCCGAGAGCTCCGCACATGACCAAAGCCGGAGGATGGTTGCCCTCCGCAGACGCCGTCCACACGCGCAGCGAGCTGGAGGACCCCCTCCTGCAGCAGATTGAGAACATCCAGTCGTTCCTCCGTCAGGCGCGGGAGGCCCAGAGGGCAGACGAGGTGGCCATGTTGGAGGAGAACCTGCGTCAGCTGCAGGACGAGTACGACCAGCAGCAGACCAGCCTGGCCATGGCGCTCTCCCAGAAGCTGGCCCAGGAGGAGAGCCTGCAGCAGGGGGAGCTCGATCGTCTGGAGGCCCGGGAGAGGGAGGACTGGGAGCACTGGGGCCCCGCTGTGGGCAGCACTCAGCCTGCCTTCACGTGGGGGATGTCTCCGGATATTAGTCCGGCAGTCGGCTGCCAAGGAGAGGAGAACACTGAAGCGGGGGACCTGACTCCCAAAGCTGAGAGGAGTCCATCCCCTGTGAGAGCGCTCCCTGTTCTCACAAGCCAGGAGGAGTCGCCTCCCAGGCTGAGGAGCTTAGGGGGGCATGTGACCCCCCCTGGTGGCGACGGACAGAACAACGCCTCCCTTAACCCTTTCGACGAAGAGGACTCTACTCCCGTTGAGGAGGATCCATCCAATCCCTTCTCTGAGGACATAAAGAGGGAACACAAAGAGGTCCGCAACGAGAAGAAAGAGTACAACCCGTTCGATGAAGACGAAGAGGTCGACGAAGACAAACCGGCCGAGGCCGTGGCCGGTAACCCCTTTGAAGACGGCGACACAGACACGGGTACCCCTTTCCTGGAAGCCTCCGGGAACTCTCCGGGAGTCTCGACCAACCCCTTCGACAGGGACGATGACGCCGGGGATTTGCCCGACGTGGACATGATCGAAGAGGAGCTGCTGCTGCAGCAGATCGACAACATTAGGGCCTACATTTTTGACGCCAAGCTCAGCGGCCGCCTCGACGAGGTGGAGCTCCTGTCTGAGAACCTCGGAGAGCTACAGCACACCCTCCAAGAGCAGAAGAAAAAGAAGCACTGACCCCCCCCCACCCCACCCCCCGATTACCTGCTACCTACCAAGTCCTGCAAGGCTAGCTCACTTTACATGACTAATGAGACCACTGGTTTTAGTTTGGGCGAGGTCTGCTGCACCACAAAAAGATTTGGTAAGTCCCAAAATGAAATATGTACTAAAGCTCAGCAGTCTGGAGTGGCTCCCTTCCTTTCTAAACCACTCATCCTGTACAGGGTCGCAGAGGGCTGGAGTCCGTTTCAGCATGCACACTTTTTAAGCGAAGATCAAAGTCCATTTGTACAGTTTGCATGTTGCTGTAGATGTGAACACTGTTGTGTCAGGAACACAGAGGACTGGCATTCAAACACTTTCAAAACGGAATTGTGAACAAAAAGGGAGCCATGAAGCTGACGATGCACATTTAGAGATCTATAGTTGGATACTATGTGGGGTCTTTTGCCAAAATATCTTCGAGTAGTCTACTGAAATAGCATTGCACTCTTATAGCGTTGTCAGAATCATGATGGACAGTAAAACAAACTAATACATCTACATTACCCAAAATGTACCTCCACCACCAGTGCGTTTGATCCGATTAGCCTCACGCGTTCTGATAAGCTCACTACTTTACAGACTTGTTTTAAATTTCAGACTTGTAGTCCTTAAAGAACCTCAGACTTCGATGTGTAGAATCGGTGGAGCCTCCCTTTAACCACCTTGTTGTACCACCAACTCTAGTTTATTTGTGGTAACTGCTGAACCGGACCATACATTACTGTTCTAACTGGGCCATGAACAACAAACACCATCTGATGATTTCATTAGAAACAAATGAATTTAGGCTTTTACGACCAGCCTATGATCATTCAGTAAGATGTCATCACAGGCTTCAATTATCAGTCACATGACTTTCTCCCCTCGTGCTTCTAATCCTTAATCGTACTATAAATAACCACATGTACATCTGCCATACAATGTCCACCACAGGCTTTGAATAAGTATTTCTTTGTTGCTTTTTTTTTTTTTTTTCTGTAAAACTGAATCTAAGTGTGAACCATGTCCGTTACGTCTGAACGTCGTCCTCGAGCAGATTCAGTTCAGTGATCTTTTATTTTGTGCATCTTGTCACGTTGGCTTTATTATTTTTAAAGCATTGAACAAAGTGGAGCAAAACGTTTCCCCACGTCTGTCTGAGGGATCCCTTCCAGGCCGTGATCTGATTAACAGCCACTACAGACCCAACGGAGCAGTCGGGCTGCACGAGTTGTGTCCGCCATCTAAAGAACTAGAGGCCACGCCCGTCTTCCTGCTTTTGTTTTTCATACATTTGGACTGATAGAATAGCTTCTGTTCCGTGCTGTCGGCCAAAATCCGAAGCAGTAGTTTCAACCAACAAGTCCATTCATCCAACCAGCAAACACTATCTGCAGAGGCACATCTTCATGTGACGACAGGAGTCACTAAAACCCCCGTGTGCATTTGAGAAGATCAAACTAAATTCTTAGGATCAGCGCAGCATTTCAAACCGGTTTTGTCCGATAAATGAACACTACATGAATGCCAACAAGTATTATCACTCACAGCGCTGCTTTCCAGTCAGTCAGGATGTCCGTGATGTGTTTGTCGTCTGTTGATCTCACACTAACGTCTGTGACGTCCACAGAAGACACTAAGTGTTCTGTGAGCGTGAATAACTCCAGCAGCTTCTTCATGTGTATTAGCAGTTGATTTTTAGCTAATTTGCTAAAACTATTTTGATGCACAAACTTTGGAAAATTCCATCTCAGCACCAATAAAAAAAAAAAGAAATAAAAAGTTGTCTCTGTAAGATGTTTCTGCCTCTCGCATTAAACATTGTGGTTCTACTCATTTAAGGTTCAGATTTCCTTAATGTTCACACAGCGACGACTGCAGCCACACGGGCAGGCAAATCAGTTTTATTTGAATGTATGTTTACATTGCAGTGTTGACACTTTGCTCGATGTGTAAATCTCATCCTGTTGTGTCGGTCGTTTCCTGCTGCTCTCGCTGGACTGGAGAGTCCAGCCAGTGACGTTCCCACAACGCACAGCACAGCGGGATCCATTTAGTTACTCATTTACAGTTAAATCTGCAACGGCGTAGTCTTTTTTTTTTTTTATGCAATCGTACAAAATCAAACCGTGGCTCAGCATTGTCCCGTGAATCTACAGCACTCGGCTCTCCTCCTCGGTCGTCTCACTCCTGTGACGCTGACATCTGGGCGCGATATTTCCCCGTCATCTCTTTGGGCAGCGGCGTGCTGCCGGGACACGGCACCTGGCCCTCCACCTCGCACATGCACTCCCTCAGACAGTACTTTATGGGCCCGAAGTTGGCGGGGTTGGAGGCCTGCATCTTGGCTTGAGCCTCGGCTTGTAACACTTCTCTGTAAAACAGAGAGCGGATAACATCGGTACGTTTACGGATTGTCTGGCCGATTGCAGGGACGGGCGGAGAATCACAGGTGTAAATAACAGCCATTGTTAAAGTATTATCAGCTATATTTCAGTTAAGTGATCCAGCTTTCATAATTAATTTGAGTAAAATACTATTGCTGTGTAATCTCTGAATTGAAATCTATCAACAAACATACATCAAACGTATCTGAACCAGGAGACACGGCTGAATATTCTAGAATATCTTACTCTGATTTTCCCAGAATCTTCTTAACATGTTGTGAGATTTCTTTGTGGTCCTTTCCTTCCACATCCACCAGAACTTGCTCCCCATTGTCTGCAAAGGAGAGAGAGCATCTCAGCACAAGCTTGATACAATACATAATAATGATGGTAATATTAACGCGGGTCAAAGGAGCACATAGGAGGTTTTGCCTTCATGGTTTTCTCCTGTAGCTTTGGCTTCAAACATACTTAGTTTAGCTTTCAAAGATGTTTTCAGTTAAAATGAACCCTTTTATGCCAGAACGCTCTGATGGAAAACATCTCCTGTGTGCATCAAACAGAACAATACACACCCAGGTAGAACTTCAGGAACGGTGACGGTGTCATATTTTTGAACATCATTATTTGGAGCCACTGGTTTTTGTACTGAATCCGAGGAATATTGAAGAACACAAACTTTCTGCAAAAAAAACGAGGAGAAAGTAAACGTTTAAGAACAGAACAAGACAGGTGGGCTGAATCTCTTAAAGTAGTTTTTTGGAGAGGTACTTAAAGAAACACAGGCGGTACATTTTCTTTTAATCCTAAATTATATATTCCTCTTGTTCTGAATGGACCAAAGCATGAGAATGTTTAATTTACACTATCCCGTACTATTTTATCATAGTTAGTTGTAATGGTTTCAACTGAAACTGAAGAAATAAGTCCACATTACTCGTATTTATCTTCTGTAATAGCTGTAGTTGCTAAACATTGATTCTGTACAGATTCACAGAATTATACATGTTCACTGTCTTAAGTGTTATTTTTTTGACGAGAAAACAAACATGCTGGAACTTGTGCATGCAATTAGAAATTACATAAATAAAAAGGCTTAAATCATTTTTCACTATTTATCAAACAGTCTACACATAATAAAGCCGTGTTTCAGCCGTTAGCTCTGAGGACGCGTGAGCCGTGTTTTAGCCGTTAGCTCTGACCTTGCTCCGTCGCTGAGCTCTCCTTGCGTGTTGTAGTTCACCGTCATGATCTTCACTCGGTTCTTGAAGATGATGTCTCCCTTCTGCAGGTACTCCAGAGTCCTCCTGATCGGAAACCGTCCTTTCATCGGCATGTTTAAAGTCCCTCTTTTCACTTTGTATTTACAAAACCACCACAACCAGAGAACCAGGAGAGACGCCTGTTGATGACGTCAGATGCGCGACCAGGAGGAATGCAGGTTTTTCTGTTGACATGAGCAGTATAAACGAAACAAGTCATACTTACATGCGTTTTTATATGTTTTATTAATAAAACATATATATTCTGCCTCAGAAAACTAATAAAACAATAAAGTATATAAATAAAAACAAGGTTATCTCATATTAATGAAAGCAACTTTCTTCAAAACGTTTGTTTATCTTAATTAGACACAATATGCACATGAGAAACAAAATAAAACAATAAATTGTTGCGTAAAAAAAGAATAGTTAAAATTCGTAGTTCTTACTTCTATTGTTTTTTAACTGCTTTAAATTGTTTCCTCTCTATTGAAATCTAAAATAAGAAAATAAATCAATTATAGATAATAAAAATAAACAATATGATAAATTAATTCAATTTAAATGAAAAGTTAGTACAGTCAAGTTCAACTATCATAATACAGTTGTATAATTTACATTAAAATTTCTGGATAATTCACTTTTTAAGTGTTTTAGTATTAGCCCAATTTCTCAAATCACATATTTTCCTCAGGGGGTCTTTACAGTCTGTACAACATACGACGTCCTCTGTCCTTATGATGTCCATACTGAATACTCTCACTTTGTGTACTTTATGTGCCTTTTGATGCCAACACTTTTATACTTTTACTAGGACTTATGCTAGTAAGTCTACACTGGTTGAAATGAGTTGAAGTTTTGAGTAGTTCAGAGAGCAGTATAGTACATGTTGTCAGCGAGTCCAGCGAGAGAATGAGAGGTTTAGTTTCTATATTACAAAAGCTACATTTCTTTGTGGTGTGATGTTGTCCACGTTGTTACCAAAGCTGTATTTAAGAGCGAGGATTGTGATTCAAATCTCAAAGCTCAGTTTCACTTTAACATACAGGTATTAAACAAGAGACTCAGTCGTGTCATGTTTCATACTTAATTGTTTATTTCTTGAATAGCGTGCGGCCTCGGAGAAGCCAGCCTCAGAGACTGGAATGCTGATACAGGAGCTCCGTCGTTATTACATCTGTTTTATATCTTCATCGGTGTGAGGTAGAAATGTGGGGTTGTGACAAACTTCAGCAAAACATGGATGTTGTTTCTCAATCTCAACGTTTGAAGAAATGACATTGTACATGAGCAAAAAAACACAAAGTACATTTACATAGTATAAAATTTAAACCATAGGATACTCCACCGAGCTGACGTTTTCTCATCTAATATCCTCTAATGTGTTAGCTGCTCATGGTTAATATTTTAAAGCCACAACATTTAAATTAACATTTTGTCATACAGCATTTAATAAAATGCACTTAAGCAATTCTTCATGCACTGCAATGCACTATAAAATTGATAACAATGCTCCTTATTAGGGCAGACGGCGACAAGATTATAAAACCCGGCTTAGAAACATCATGCACTCATTTTAATGAAACTACATGTACAAAGGTCATCTCACAACAGCGCCGTTACAAACAGTCTGTGTGGGTTTTAAACCCCAAATATTACAAGAGACATATATATTTCACGAGACATAATCCTTCTTTACATTCCCGTTATCATTCACGATGCTGCGGATATTCTGAAGCATTAAACTATCGGGTGAGTCGAGACATCGACGCTTCCCGGAAAATCTTCTTTGTTTTGTTTTAAAATCGGGGAAACCTGCCCAAAAGTACTTTAAGTACACTTAGTATGCAACGAGCTAATTTGTTCACAACAAATCAAACATTTTAGAAAACATACAAAACACAAAGTCTTAGTCAGCATGAACACAGCGGAACAGAAGCTGATTGATGTGCAGTTAGCGGAGTACAAATGCAAACACAAAGTACAAAAACAGTAGCGTGGCTACACATACGCAACATTTATGAACCAAAATCTTTAAGATAATCTAGTTCTTTTAAAATAAATAAATGCCATCGATAAATACACGTATAGAAAATGCAGATTGAAACTGGCGGGACAGAAGGAAAACACATATAACTGATTGTCGTAAAGGGGAAGTGATGAGGAGATTGCACCGATTATATTAGGAACATATCCGTGATAATGTCAAGAAATAAATGTACCCAAACATGGAAACACTCCCAAAGTTTAAATCTCCGCGATGTCATCATGCGGCTGACGTGAAACTGGATGAAATGGGATGTTGGTCGTGTCGTAATGCACTGTGTGGTCGATAAATGCCATGAGAGCAGATTCCGGATCAATTCATTGAGGTTTGAGATTGTGTTTGTACCTGATTGGAGTTCTCATTCCAACTATTATTTAAACGTATTTAAAGTCAAGAGCTGTACATTAATGTCTCAACGCCTCTGAGGAAGTGGTGTCGGCCTCAGAATTGGGAAAAAAGAGAAAATGATTTTGATGTTTCGATGAATGAACAGTCATAATGTACTTTGTAAAAGCCTGAATTCTCAATTTTTAACAGCACGGCCACTAAAATACCTGTTTTATTTTACGCGCCAATATTACCAAATACAAACAAACTAATAATTTACAGATTTAAAGTACACTTGAAAAGTTAGTACTCTAATGTTGAGACTTTAAAAAGGTGAACTTTCACTTCCACGTGTTCGATTTCTGTTTGAACTTCTTGATACGGCTCATCGGGTATCTGCAAGCTGAAGCTAAACTATGTATGTGATCAACATGAGCACGTGGGAAGGCTTAGATCAGCCCGAAGTGCCATTAAAGACATTAAAGGAGACGAGCACAGCTGCAGAGGATTCCTTCTCCGTTCAGCTCAGAGCGACTGAGTTCAGAGCCACAAGTTGAAGAGCACCACACTGCGTCCGCTGCAGAACACATTCCAACCGTCATCCTGGCTTTTCCATCCTGGATTATCTTAATCTACCAAGGAGTCCTGAAGGACTTTGCACTGTGTATCGTTTACAAAGAACAAGGGGCCGCTGCAGGGTTTTCGGACCGGTGTTCAACGATGAACTCCGAGACGAAGAAGAGTACCTGAAGTGAACCCTGGGGTGAGGGGGGTCATTCTGCAGGGTCACAGTCCTGGCTGTTGTACTCAGCCGTCTCCATCTTGAGGATGTAAGGAATGATGCTGTCAATAGAGACGTTACCTATCAGGCCGGTGAAGAAGAGCTCCTCCGTGATGCCCGAGTTCATGAGGCGCAGGGCCGGGAGACGAGTCAGGATACGGGTCAACCTGGAGACACGAGCACACCGCGAGTCAGGCAAAGACAGACTGATGTCTCGTCTTATCAAAATAAGGTTTTCTTGTAAGCGCAGGATTCGCACTCTCTTCTAGAGATCGTTTTACATATTCAGTGATCTAGCTAGTAGGACAGGGGACAGGAGGACAAGAGGGCAGAGGACTAGAAGGACAGGAGGGCGGAGGACAAGAGGACTAGAAGGACAGGAGGGCAGAGGACAAGAGGACAAAAGGACAGGAGGGCGGAGGACAGAGGACTAGAAGGACAGGAGGAATGACTGACACCGAGTGGTGTCTGTGTTTTTTCTTTCTTTACAAACTTCACTCAGGATTGTTGTTTATTTTTCCTTCTTGAGATTTGTTTCCAGTGAGATATTAATGACTTTGTCAATGCTGTTCCAGACAAAATATTTAGTTAATATCTACATTAAAAATTAATTGTTCTCCTGTTTTTAAAATGATACATATGTGTTAAATCATGAAAAAGAACCGAGTAAAATCCTAAACGTTACTGTTGTTGCTCTAGAAACATTTAGTAATATTTAAATATAAATTAATTCTAATCTGTTCTTGAAGACCTTAGAAATGAAATGGAGCAGCAGAATAATGCAAACACACCCGCAGATGTTCAGCACTTCACTTTATCTTGAAACTACTGCTACAAAAGTTAAACATGTCATCTTATGGACTAGCACAGTAATAAAGTACAGCTAGTATTCAGTAACGGGTAGTTTATTGGTTCTCACACCAATTTAAACAAATATGTGGATACATTTTTACTAACTCACAATATCTAATAATCTTTATTATCGTGAAAATGAAACTACATATAAGGGGAAACCTCTTTAACTACCATCAGTACGGTGGGGGTTGAGCTGACTGGTTGGACTGGAGGTGAGAGTACCTGTAGGTGTCGTCTGGGTACGTTTTCTGCACGTAGTCCTGCAGCTCCATCAAGGCTTTCTCCTGGAACTTCTCAATCTGCCCGCTGCTGTCCACACCGGGATGATCTGTCAAACACACACACACGCACACACACACACACACACACACACACACACACACACACACACACACACACACACACACACACACACACACACACACACACACACACACACACACACACACACTTCATTCAAATCACTTTCAATTCTTTTTATTTGACCAATGAAAAGCTTGAGTGTGTATTATTAACTCACCCGGGCTGAACAACACTATTGCTTTCAGGTAGGCATATTCGTAGCTGTCAGTCTCCAACCTCGTCATGCTGTTACAGAACTCCTGGAACTTCCAAATGTGCTCCATCACCTGCTTCACCCTCTCCCCCGAAAGCTTGTCTGAGAGAGAAGAAAATGTTTGAGGTACTAAGATTCATAATTCACTCAAAGCTCTAACCAGCAAAGTCTCTTCAACAAACTAGAATCACCGCCTCGAGGTTGTATGTCTCCTCAAGGTTGCAGTATGTCATAACTTCATCATTTGATCCTATTAGACCACAGACTGTATGTAAGAAGTGGACGCAGTCATCATGACGTCACCTATTGGTTTGTGGTCTGACGTTTTGAAGCCTCAAGTTTCGGCATTTTGGCCGTCGCCATCTTGGCTTTTTACAACCAGTGAACGGAAGTTACTATATTTGGAAAACAGAAGGAGTGACGTAGAGATGTCGTATACGCCTCTGGGAGAGGCAGCGACCTGTCAATCACAGTAAGCCCGCCCTGAAGCGTACTCTGCTTTATGGTCTGTTTGACTCTAAATGGACCATCATGTACTAATTGAACATCATGCTGTATTGAAGAAGACTTGAAACTAGAGATTGAGACATAAACTCATGTTTACAATGTTTACTGAGGGAATAAATCAAGAGAGACGTAGAGTCATTTTCTCATATCAGGAGTCGCCCCCTGCTGGCCAATAGAGAGAATGCAAGTTTAAGACACTGCCACAGCAAAAACAAAAAAAAGAATCACATTTCTTTACTCCCGTTTCCAATGTGTGTGTGTGTGTGTCCTACTGAGAAATGATGGCGAGGTCTGAGGTCCATACCGTCCTGGATGCTGCTCTGGAGGTGGTTGATGATGGCAGCGAGGATGGTCGACAGGTTCATCTCGTGAGCGCACTGAGCGAGACCCAGAGTGAACAGCTCATTCCAGCAGGCTCGCACCAAGCTGGTGTTTGCCTCCTGACTGAGAGCGACAGAGGCGGGGAAAAAAAAGAGAAAAGTGTGAGCACGTATAGACAGACAGCGGCGTTACGTCTCCCTGCGTCCAACGCATTCTTACCCAAGAGCTGAGAAGGCAGGGATGGACCTCGCCCAGTGCATGGAGAGGAAGAGAAGTCTGGATGCTGACTCACAGATGTAGTGTACGTTCAGATACTCGGGCATGGGGCTGGGCATGGTCAGCTGGACGAAGAGGAAAAGACCAAAGAGGACATATGAGAGAAAATGATGCGAGTCGGGAGGAGAGCTGAAGCCTATTTTCCATCGAGAAGCTTTTAGTGTCGTTCTTTGCTCTTCTTTAAATGAAGAAATATTCTCCAGTTCAGATATTATTGATGCTATCGCAGCATCTACGCTAACCTCTTTGGGAGCCGCCATTGTTGTTTTGATTGTCACAGGATGCTGATTGGTCCGCTCAGTTGGAATTTCGTGTGATAATGTGATCTTGTGATATCGTGAGAACCCAGCTGCCTTTACCTCTCTTGTGGACAACTCAGTCAACTCATCAATAATAAATATCAAGTGTGTGTGTGTGTGTTAACAACAGTCGTATGAGTTGACTCCACCCACCCTGAAGCCGACATGGCTGTCTGTGAGCAGCGGTCCTTCCACCTCAATGATGGGCGTCTCCTGGTCTCGACCAATCAGCTGGATGGTTGTTCCACTGACACACTGCGGCTTATCGGCCAGACTCTGTCCGACACCTACGTCAGGCGGGTTGAAGACTTTGGCCAGGGTGTCAAAGGCACTGTGACACACACACACACACACACACACACACACACACACACACACACACACACACACCTTTAAATTACCTGCTTTGACAGAAAATTCTCTGCAACATAAATACAAATGTGTCTTAAACAATGTTGTTATGCCTCTGTAGAGACAAACATGCTCAATTTTAAATAATCTGCTCCTAAAGAGGCCCCTAGCTTGACAAGAAAAGATGAGAATTCATTGAGGGTTGAAGATATTTCACACAACGACCTGCCCTCCTCGTTGTGCACCGCTCACTGACCGTGTAATCTCGCTGGCGGACTGCTCCTCTTGCTGGCTGTCTGAGGTATCACCGTTGTTTAGATTCTCTCTCAGTGAGTCGCTCAGGTTGGCCAGTGATGTCACCACATTGGCAAGTGTCCCCAAGTCCCCCTGGCCAGGGTCCATCTGAAGACAATCAAAGACATCAAATACGTCAGCTGAACCAGCAAACACTACAGACACAAAATAGGTGGTCCTAAACTGGAGCAAATCATAATAATGTGTTGCCTGCATGAATAAGAGCCACATGGGATGAACAGAAGCTTCTTAAAACGTATTAAAAGTGCAAACACCGTACAGATTAAGCCAGATTTGAATTTGTGTTGCAGTTTGAGCAGTTCCACGGTCCTGATTCCCTCATGAATGCTGTCTAAAGATCCATTATCAACTTTAGGGAGCTTATTCTATTATCATTGGAGTTTTACATGTTAATCTGTAGTGTTGACTCGGGACTGCTGTGATATAAACCTGAGCTTCACTGTGGAGCAGACATCGTCCAGCCATCTGCAGCTCCTCTCTTCATACTTTCTGTTCATAGTAGATTTGCAAGCAATGCTGCCTTTCTCTAGAGGCTCCGCGCTGACAGAGTGTAAACATAAAAGTTTCATGGTCTGGCAGAAAGAGATTAAAATGTGTACTGTGAGTTAATACACAGTACGTGATGAATAAAAACAAGTTGACAGATTTGTATTAAGCTGAAACCCTTTTATTTTGTTGACCCCATAAAACTATAAAGCACCAAATAAAACAGCCTCACAATGCAACAAGCCCCTCTGAGAACGGCAGCAGAACACACCGGCAGATGTTATGTTTACTGTAGCTGCAGTAACAGCTGTACCTTTGAGTCAGTGGCCAGCAGCAGAGTTCCATCGCTCTGGATGACCGGCTGCTGGATATTAACCAGCATGCCCTGGTCCAGCAGACTGGACCTGCACACCAGACACAGAGCATCATCAAAAGCCAGTTCACACAACAACAACAACAACAACAACAACATCAGCTGCGAGACAGAACAACAGAGCCTGAGGTTCGTCTGCAGGTCTGAGTCCCACTGACCTGGACCCGTCTGTCTCTGTGTCGGAGATAAAAGTTGGCGTTGCGATGAGCGGACTGTTCAGGTCCTTGCGAATGTAGATCTTTTGGGTGGAGGCAGCACAGTTGGCGTGCCTCTCTCTGGGCACTACGTCGACGGGCTTTCTCTCACTCTGGACAGCTGAGAAGAAACAAAGAGAAACCGTTACGACGACTGTTACTGTCTGTGGCAGGCGAGAAAAACAACCCCAGTGCACTTTGTCAATGAAAAATAATCGACTACCTTTTAAGGTTGTTTTTTTGGAGGGGAACTGAATGTTTCTTTACTTTTCAAAAACCTGCAGATAACTTAAAAATACCTGTTTTCTTTCTGGATTTGGACTCAAACTCACAGTCAGTCTTCATCCCCATGTTAAGGCATTTCTTCAACCGACAGAACTGGCAGCGGTTGCGGTGGTGTTTGTTGATGACGCAGTCCTGTTTACTGCGGCAGCTGTACGTCAGGTGCTTCCTCACGCTCCGCTTGAAGAAGCCTTTACATCCCTCGCAGCTCACCGCTCCGTAGTGACGCCCTGAACACACAGAGAAAAACTAGTCAAGACGGTGTGAGTCACTGTGTGCTTGTGGGTGAAACAAAACACATCCGGATACATGAGCCAAAAATGAAACACCCAGATCCTCACATCAACAGGCGATGCAACTGTAAGCTGTGGTACCTGAGGCCTTGTCCCCACACACCAGGCAGTACTCCACCGGCTGCGGTCGGCTCAGGTCCCCCGACTGCCCCAACAACCGTTCCATTGACACTGGATCTGTGACGATCTGAGAAGCAAAAAGTCAAACACAAACATCAAGGCCACGATATTGCCAATAGTGTCCTGGGTATGAACCAGGGGGTGATGTTATGGGGCGTCTGTACCTGTATCCTTCCTGGCATCAGGCTGTCTGCAGCAGTGAAGATGAGCTGCTTGGTGTTGTGGCTGTCCGGTGAGGCCGTAGTCAGAATGAACTGCTGCTTGGGGGCGCTGGACGGCTTCATCGCCGTCACTATCTGGATCTTCTGACCTGTCTGCTGGTCAGTTACAATCTGAGGGTTGATGGAGACGGAAAGAGAGAGGGAGAGGTGGGAATCAACAGCCACCGACATGGGGGTCGAAGTAAAAAAAGAGAAGAGGGTGACATTGACGGTGGGAGAGATACGTCACGCGTCGTAACATCAACTTGCTCGTCAGTGTCACGTTCTCTGGAGCTGTTACCTGTATTCGCTGAGGTGTTGCGGCAGGCTCAGTGGAGACGACCTGAAAGCGCTGTGGAGACTCGCTCATCATGGAGTCTGAAGGAGAGGACGACACCTACAGTTTGAAACACATTTTAACGAGCTTAAACACGTACAACTTATGATTAATAAGTCTGTGACGCACATGTATTTTACTTGAGCTTGTGTAAGGCATAAACATTTGTCTAACTGTCTGGAGAACTTGTCTGTAGAAGGTTTGGCTCTATCCACGGACAAGCAACCCAGTATTGTACACTTCATGTGGGTTACATGGGACAACTCAGACATATGTCGTGAACGTCCTCCTCTGTACCGCTCACCTCGGCCTCGTGATCAGAGTCCACTTTCTGCTGAGAGAGCAGATTGAGGTTGGTCGTCATGATGATGTAAGGTCATTAGTGAGGTCTGTTTGGAAAGATGCCACAGATAATCAACCACAAAAGGTGCAAACTGTCACAGAGGAGCATGGCCGACGCTACGAAGGCTTTAGAAATACGGACGCATGATTATGTTGATTGAAATACAGTTTTGTATGTGATGAATCTTCTCGATGATTTTCAGACGGGACGTTCTGTATGATTTATGTGAATTTATGTGCTGTAGCACAGACATTTGTTGTTGGATTACAGTTTTTCTCCATTGCTTTGACACACTGTTAAAAACATCACTCAAGACCGCTAAATAAAAACAATATAGAACATCAAATCATAACTTTGCACACACCATCATTTAATTGTGATCAATGAAAGAGAAAAATAAATTAAACAAATATCTATATTGTGTCATTACCTTCATATTTTTTCTCCCACATCTAACCTACTTTAACATTCTACTGTAGGTAAATATTTTATCTGATAAATCCAGCCTCCGCGTGACTGCAGGGATGTCACCTGAAGTGGAGTCTATGACCTCTTAAATCTGAACCAGACCTGAGATTTGAGAGAGCGTTGATAACCAGATCACACCACAGTCTGATGGACCCTCACGTTGTCCAAGACATTGTAACAAAGCAGACAACTGAGATGTACCACATTTTACATGAACATCCCAACGTCACAGCTGTCTTTGCTTCCATTTTTAGGTAACAAACCTGGTGCGTCCCTTTTTTTCTACCATTTATAGAGTCAAAACTTTGGCACCTCTGCATATTCACACACAGTGAATGAAGCAAAAATAATTACGTGAAAAGCACCACAAATCATGTTTCAAGCGAAGTCAACATATGTTGTGATCACAGTGGAGAAACACTGTGATAAAGCATTATGCACAGATTGATACTAATTAAATGTGGGCCATGGACATATCCCATACTGTCTATTTATGCTTCAAAACCTATAAAACTGTAAATGTGAGTGACTGCAATGCATTTGGGTAGGATTCAGTGACAGCATATACTCCTACTCATCAATTATCTCCGAGCACAGATAGGCTCTGTCTTTGTTGGTTTGTAATTATAATTAAAGGAACACATTTTGACAGCATAAGTGAGTAATAATAAAGGAATGTTTCTTTCTTTCTAAACTGATTGATGTGCCTGCAGCAGCTCCATATGCTCAGACCAAAGGGGCGGAGCCTGCCGCTTCACCGGTTGGTCTAACAGAGTGCCCATCAACTCCTCCCTCCACCAACGCGTCACGACACCGAACAAAATGGACAATCTGGCTGACAGCCAATAATAACACCGGAGAGACTAATCTTATGATAAATATATTGGGGGAGCAATTTTCTTTTTCCAGGTGGCAGAGCCAAGACGACTGTTGACATCCTGGTGGTAAATGTGAAAAAAATGCAGCTTTGTTGAATGAAGTAATAGTGATATCAACACACGTATTAAGTCCCCGAGAAGGCAAAGGTAAAAGGCTCGAGTTCATCTGTAGCTTTCCTGCGTTAGCCGTTTAAGCTAACTAGCTACTTTAACACAAGCAAACTGCAATCAACGGCTGCAGCACGACAACGACTGCGCCCGTCTCTCTCAACGTCTGCAGCACGAGCCGACTGCACACGTCTCTCTCAAGTCGACAGTAGTGTCACAAACTCATCATTAGTAACTGTCTGGTAAGGCACATCAGCGTTAGTCGTTCACGGTCCTTGCCCGGATCCCGAGCTGCCGGAGTCAGGCAGGAAGAGAGCTCCGCATCGGCTAGCTAACAAGCTAACAAGCTAGTAGGAAGAATTAGCTTCGATCTTTTATCATCCGGTATCTCAAGAGCGCTTTCTACGGTTTTCAATCCGTGGACTGAGACTTACCTCCGGGACACTGCGGACACAGATTTATAAATATTATAAAATATTTGTTTTGGTTTTCTTCTGTTAAAGGTCATAGTTCGTGACCCCCGCACCGCCAGCGCGTTGATGATGGTTGCGTTTTCTTTTCTTTTTTTCTCCTTCCTCTCTCTCGCATCCCCGCGCGCCTCCAACAATCCCCCCACCCGCCCTTGGCGCGAGCCAGACTGGACTGACGTCATCGTGTCTGACTGTCTGGACTTTGTTGTCAGTTTATGAAATTAACATAAAATTAAAAGCATAGCATACTTAAAGACGTGTATTTATGATCAGCTCTATTCAATGAAATACAAACAGACACATTTATCCTGATAAGATGTTACTCGAAAGATGTATAAAATATACCTTTTTATTCACATTGGACTCATTTAGAAGTCTATTTTTGTTTAATTGTATATGGATTTGAATTGGCAGTTAAGACCAAATAGTTGATTATGTTGTCATTATGTCTTCAAGTTTCACCTTTTTAGGTTATTTTGACTTTTTCTGTACAAATATTATATACTGTGTATTTCTATAACAAAGATTCTAAAAATAAACTATGTTTGTACCAGTAGGAAAAAGAAGGCACACTATAACTCGTGCATTTAAATGTTAAGAAAACACAAATGCAATCTGGTTCCAAAAATCAGTGTGTTAATAGTGTTTTATTTAATGACGTTAAAGGAGTAGACGTAGTTTTTTTGTGTGGAAAAACACATCAGACACAAATCATTGCACAAAGCAGAGAAAACAGTGAAAAAACAGCTTACCTATTTGCCTCTAGATCTTTTGTATTTAAACGAATTGGGATAACGTGGTTGTGTTAACAACACTGATCAACATCTAAATAACAGATTCAATAAACAGATTCGTCACTTGTCTACGTGTCTTTCCAGTGGTGCATTGAGTTAGATCTCTGCAGTAGAGAATCACTTCCTATGCGCCTGCATTTACATAAACATCTCTAATAGTTTATGGAAATATTAGGACTTTATGGTCCAACCTCAGCAAAAAAAATGAAGTACCTCTGAATGACCACTAGATGTCGCCCTGCACCACCAGGTGTGATATTACTGGCTGTGCAGGAGAATGACCGTGATGAACAATAATCCCAACACCTACTAAAATAAAATAAAAACATTTGGGTTGGTCTTGTTTCCACTCACTTGATTTAAGGTTTGTAAAGTGATTGCATTATTGGCTACAGTTCACCGATCATCTGGATCTCTGTATAGAATAGATGCGTCGCCATTATTTGCATATTGCATCAGAATCTGAGGCTTTTAGCCTCAGTATAATAATAAGGTATCATAAGGTTTCACATCGATAAATTACTTTTATCTCCGCAGTCCAAATAGGCTTACTAGATTAGAGTAGAATTTGTTATTATAATATTTAATACAGCCAAACAGTGAAATATATCTACATATTAGTAAATGTGGGGCATGCAAACATGAAAGCCCTCTGGAATAGGTCAACATAGTCCATAAGGAAAGACAATGGTGCTTCTCGACATGGGGATAATTTGCCTAAGTGAGCTGTGAGCCTCAGCTTGATGACAGGAAACCCGCTGATCAGAGAGCGTCAGAACGCGGTTTACATGCTCAGAATATACTTCCGATCGTTGGTCACATTTTATTTTTTTCTGACGCAATCGACCTCGAAGTATATATCTCCAACATTACATTGTAAAGAATCAGGGCAGATGTAGCCCCGGGGCTGCTGCCGAATCGACCGTTTCATTTGCGCAGCTGCATGTCCCGCTTTTGTGAAAACCGGACTGGGCTGCAGCATCAACACAAGAATACCAGCTCCTTTCACTGCATCACCCGAGGCTGGCAGCTCTGCTCCAGCTCCAGCTGCTGCGCGTTACCTGCAGGTCTGAGCAAGCAGCGTTAAAGGAGATCAAGAGCAGAAGACGCGTATAATGATGGCGCACGGATTTTAACCGTGGAGACATTTAGGAGGACCGGTGAGACAAGGGCGAGTTGTAGCCGACAGCAGCAGCTGCGGCGGTCTTCGGAGCTGCGCAGCGGTAGTGGAGGTAGGTCATGGTCGGACGGGCACTACGGGCATGTAAGCCCCGGTTTGGGAAGCGAGGGAGCAGGCTCGGTGTTCTGCCTTATCTGTGCGCGGCGCTGGCGAGCGCGGCCCTGTTGGCTCTGCTCTTCGTGGACTTCATCGAGTCCTGGGCCACCTCCATCGGTATGAACACGGCGGTGGAGCCGCACGCGGGCATCATCCCCCCGCAGAGCGTCCCACCCACCCGACCCGAGGAGTTCCTGCTCATGCCCAGCCCGCTTGTGTGCCAGCGTGCCAAGCCTTACCTCATCACCATGGTTACCTCGGCGCCTGCCAACCAGAGGGCGCGCCAGGCCATCAGGGACACCTGGGGGGGAGAGGTGGAGGTGAGGGGCCTGCGGGTCATGACCCTGTTCATGGTGGGCGTGGCGTCTGACCCTGGGCTGGCCAAGCTGATGATAGAGGAGGCCAGAGAGCGAGGAGATCTGATCCAGGGCCGTTTTCTGGACACCTACTCCAACCTCACCCTGAAGACCCTGTCCATGCTGGGCTGGTCCCGCCGGTTCTGCCCTCAGGCTCACTTCATGGCCAAGGTGGACGACGACGTCCTGTTTAACCCCAGCGCCCTCCTGCACTTCCTGAACAAGAGCCGAAACCCCTACGAGCAGGGCGACCTGTACCTCGGCAGGGTGCACCTCCATGTGGCCCCGGAACGTGACCCGGAGGGCAAGCACTACCTCCCTTCAGGGGCCTACCCTCCTTCCGTCTTCCCAGACTACTGCAGCGGCACAGCCTATGTCCTGTCCCGCTCCGCACTGCTCAAGATCTCCCTGGCGGCCTCTGCGTCACCTTTATCCACACCTCTGCCCCCCGAGGACGTGTTTGTTGGCTTGTGCGCCCGGACGGCCGGAGTGCTGCCCTCGCACTGCCCGCTCTTCTCTGGCGGCCCAGGTGTGCCATACGGGCGCTGCTGCTATCAGGCCATGGTGTCCGTCCACCACGTCCCACCCAGGGAGATGCTGCACTACTGGGCCGTCGTCCACACATCGCACCCTTGCTCCTGGCTGAGTATACGCGCTTCTCTGGGGCTCTGCAAGGTCAGGGCGATGCTGGGGTCAGCTCTGGGCCTGGAGCAGGGCTTGTGAGGGGGTCTGATGAGAGGTGGACTCACTGGGGCCGTGCCTTGCTTCAAATACTGTGAACAGCACAAGTGCTCTTTGGGCTGTCAAATGTCAATTTTTATTTATTTTTTCCTTTTTTAGAGCTTTATTTTTTTAAACACTTATGTAATTAATCAGCTTTTTTTCTTTTTGCAGAAAAGATGGCAGTATGAACAACTTTCGACTGTTACAGCACCCTTCATGGTTACTGACACATGTTGTAGAACAAACACCGGCATGCTGCTCTTATAGCTACAGTGAGGAAATACAGCCACTTATGTGGTGAACGCACATCGGAGCACCTACACACCCAGTCTGAGATCTCTAGGCTGCTGCCCTATCGCCATGCAGGTACTAAACGTGTAGATGTTAGCCTGTTAAGACGCCTAAATGCATGATGCTCCAAATAGTACAATAGATTACGAAACCACAGGCTTGATGTACCCAGTAGGAATAACACGTGAATATCTATTCGCTGAAACCTTTTAATGTTCAAAACAGAAAACAGGAATTTTATGTATTGTGTTTTTTTTTAGTAATAATAATGACATGAGGATAAGAGCAACCCGCCATCAACTGCACAGTTTGGAGATTGAAGGCCGTTCTGGGAACAAGCAGGACTTTGCTCTTCTGCATTTAGAGGCTCGGTTATTCTGCCGCCTCACGTCAACTACAACATGTAACTGATGTGATGCACAGCTAGAATTGTAGTATGTATTTCCTTTTTCTCTGTAATAGTGAGATTAAACAGTAAGTAGAGTGTGAACGACAGAGTGAGTACATGTTAAAGTAATGCCTTTGCTCCACACACAATGTGCACAGAGGAACAAGTCAGGAAAACCTATTTGAATCAACCGCTGTCACAAATAAACCGCTCTGTATTACGTTTGCCTGATGTCCTCTTTTTGCATACATGAGCACACAGGTTCAACGTTTCACTACGTGGGGTTTCATTATTTTGGTAAAAAAACAGAAGCGGATGAGAGTGAATAGTCGTTGCCTCCTGACTGCAGGCCTCTTTTGCCCAACACTTCCGTTTTACTCAAAAAGGAAGTGTTCACCCCAAACATCAAAGTTACATATTTGTTCTCTTGCCTGTTCTACTTGTCAACATTGTTTTATCAGTTGCATGGTTTTGGGGGGGGGGGGGTGGGGGGGATCAGCCGTAGAGACGTCTCCCTTCGCTCTAATATGATGAAACTAGAAGGCACTCCTCTTGTGGGGCTCAACGCGGCAAAAACAATACATTTGTTAAACTCACCCGTGATGTCTCTTTATAGGACTCATGACCCACTTACTCAAGATGATCGGGGAAAACCCTAGATGTGAGCAGTTTCCTGTGGGAGTTATGGTGGAAAGAAAACGGTTCCTAAATGAAACTGCTCAAATGCATTTGGTTTTTCTGCCGCTTTGAGCACAAGCCGAGTGCCATATTTAAAATAAATGTATACTAAAACCAGGAAACTCACACGAAAACAATCTAGATTCAATTTCAGTGAAGAGGAAGCGTTTAAATTCCACGTCGTTTCCCCAATTAAAAAAATACTGCAACACACTGCTCTCTTAAATGTTTGCGACTGTTTGGCAGTCAGCTCGTGATGAAGCTTCAAGTCTAAAAGGAGCCTTTCAGTGATGAGATCTAATTAAAGAGGAATGACGAGCGTCTCTCAATGTTCTTTTTAGCAGCTCATATCAACTCCAGCATCTGACTGGAAACCAGGTCAGAGGTGGTAGGAGGAACCGCCAGAGGCAGCCTGTGCTAAAATCAGGCTTTTCTTGTACAACATTGGAAACTTAAGACAATGAAGATGCTGTTGCTAACTCGTATCTCTTATAGGGCTAACAAATATGACTTTACCGGAAAGGAATTTTCACAGATTGTCCTTTTACAAAAGTTGTTCCATGGCACCACTCCTTTTGTTGTCAGTTAATCTTGAGACATCTCCCAAATGCACCTGCTGATGAATTTAGGAGGTGCAAATCGGTGCAAAAATCATTTCTTAAACTCTTAGTTGTTCCGAGTTAACCGGTGTTGACAATGTATGCATGAGCATATTTTACAGCCAGTTGTAATATTAAACAACACTCTGAATTCAGAGGCTTTGTTTATTATTTATAGAACATATGTAAAGAAAACATTTGACATACGATCAAGTCAGCCCGGCCACAGAAGCGCTCCATTCCACAAGTTCAAAAATTTGCATTTTATCGGTTAAAAAGAAACAACTTCACACAAATTGTGGATGACACCCAGGCGAGCCAGGGCACCTCACATTATCCACCCATGTAGACAGGAAGTGCTTCAGGCTGCAGGCATTAGACAGAATTGCTCTTTCAATGCACTCAACATTGACTACAGATGATCTGCCACCCATTACAATGAGTCTCCATTAGCACGCAGCATTCAGAATATCTGCGTTTCTTTTTGTTCCCTCGGTGGAGAAGTGTCTCCTTCATATGAAGTTCAAGGGTCGCGCCCACAGAATGTCATGGTTTTGGGCTGCACAAAGGGTCCTCCTTTTCTATTTCTTGAATCTGTCCAGAGCAGATTTCTGGCTCGATAACACCGCCTTCTTCTCCGCCCTCTGCTTGCTCTCTTTTTCAATCTTCTTTTTGTCCTCTGCAGATTTCTGGATATCCTCCTGGTGGGGTAAATAAGTCAAGGGAGATGAGCCAAACACTGCCGATGTGGCAAGAAAGATCACAATTCATCACTTTTCTATCGTATATTCTGGATTACTTACCCTCAGATCCTCATGGGCCACTTTCCTCTTGCGCCTTTCAACATTGCCGGCCGAACTGCGACCCTTTTTCTTATACCTGGGAATGAATTTCTCTTTGGCAAGTGGGTCAAAGCCCTGGGCAGACAAAAAAAAAAAAAATAGAAGCTTTTAGAAAGTTGTGAACAGTAACATACGAGTCAGTATTTCTAAATGTTTAGATCGGTTTCCTATAATAAGAACGGATGCTCCCAGACACTGACCAGAGCTTGGACCCTGTCTTGGTGCTTTATATCAAATGTGGCGCGGTCGACCCTGGCCAGCTCGGTGGGGTCGAGGCTGATGAGCTCCGGCTGGATCTTCTCCAGCAGCGCTTTAACCTCCCACTCCTGCCTCTGCTTTGTGCTGCGGTACGGATTTGCATCCAGACCGTCGAAGTTGGGTTCTCCCGCCCCTGTGAACGCAAAGAGGCAGACGGAGATGGAAATAGTGCTAAATGCAAATTAGACCAGACCAACGAAGGGCTTTCTGACGACGGCGGCGGCTGTGAGCTGAAGTGCAACCTCGTTATTCAGTCTACTTTTAAAATACCTGGTATGAGCATGCTGGTGAAGCCGTCTCCGTGTCCCACCCCGAGGACGTCCTCAAAGGGACAGAAGTGCATCCCCCACACCGTTCTCTGAACTCGGTGAGCCATGTAGGGTCTAGTCACTGGGGTGCTCCACACGTCTCTGTACACCTGCAGGGAGACAGTTTCCACAGATTAGGGGATACGAGGGTAAAAAGTTACCTATAAAGAGAAGTCTTATTTATCGCTAGGTTAAAAAAAAGAAAAGTACACAGTCATGGGTAATTAAAATCAACAATGTGCAAAACGCTTGTTTTATTTGGCCAGAAGAAATCACTGCAGACGTTTTGAATCCTCGTACGAGGAAAAGCACAGGTTCCTTGAAAATGATCTCTCTTGTCATACACTAATATGTTCCTCTCTATGGAAAGTGTGGAAAGACACGCGGTCTATGGCGACAACTTCTCTGTGAAATCATTGCTAAAATGCTTAAAAACGACGAGGAAAAAAAGAATGCAAACACACCTGCAGATGGAGGTAAAACAAGCTAGCAGGCACGTCAACTTGAACCAAACATGCTAACCGATTTAACATTACCCGAAACAACGTGTAAAGTCAGCCCACCCACTTTCTGCTAGCATGCTCCGTGACTTAGAGGCCTGTTCAGTGTTTCAACAACATCGCCGAGAGCAGTTTCTCTCATTCGCAATAACTGGTTTTCTAGGAATGTGAGGGGAGGCGAGCAGATGTTTGCTTCACTGGTTCTATTTCAGCTGCGACGAAACGAAACACCAGACGGGACAGAAAGTATTGTGTAAACACGCCCGGCATTGTCTGAATGATGCAACGAAATCCATCTGTCTCAGCTCAGTTTGTCTTTTCTCTATAATTAGTACCAGATAGCCGTTTATTAGAAAACGCATGCGATTGTTACCAATACAATACTGTGACTTTTGTTTTTCAACATTATATATTCAATGTGTCTCAGGTTAACACTTTCTCCACTAAACAAGGGCGTTTTTGCTGGGCGTGGTAAATATCCAGCTGTGTTCAATCATAGCAAGTTCTCCAAATGCCCCACTTCCTGTGTGCCAGATGTTTGTTTTTTTTCTCAATAAACCATGAATCATGCAGTGGGGAGGGCACAGTGACCTGAACAATGTCCCCCGTGGCCGCAGACAGCAGCCCCCTCTGGCTCAGCGACAAGCAGGACGCTCCGGCGGGGAGGAAGTAGGACTTGAGGACCTTGAAGGTTCGAACGTCGTACACTTTCAGCTTTTTATCCATACCAGATGTCACCATGTAGCTGCCAAGAGGAGAACACAACAACAGATCGCTCTCTGGTGGACACTGAGGAAACGGCAGTTTATGTAAAAGTTATTCAACATGATAATAAAGCTCTGAACTGTTTATGGATTTCTTCCAACAAATTGTCAACTTCCAACCACTCACTATTGTTCCTGGGGGACACTTGCACTGTGTATAATTTATAGACTATTACAATGGAACGCTCCATTAATACGAACATGTGATACACCGCATGTATCAATAGATTAGAGTGTTTGTCTTTGTCGTCATTTTCAAAAGGGCGTACCTGTTTGGGGATTTAATACACCGATTAATTACAATCTCAAAGACGTTTAAATGTGCTCCGATCAATCTGGCACGACTCCAAACTAGCTCAAATGACACAGATCGTATCCAATGGTTGGGTTGCATCCGTCTGTGCCATCATTATCTTTTTCTCCATAACTACCCACAGCGTCCAGCCTCTAAAAGAGATCCAATATGCATGCTGTCGTACACAAGCAGACTAAAAGGTGTAAGGTGACTCACGTGCCCGTCTTGTCCACAGCGACTGAGCGCACGCCGCCGTAGTGACACAGCATCTTGACGAGGGCTTCTTTCTGATTGGGCGACCAGAGGGTCACCGTGCCGTTGGAGTGGCCGAGGTGGATGACGGCGTTGTGAGGGTTCTGGCACATCACGTCAAGCCGGCCCCCCTTGGTGCAGATGGCCGTCACCTCCTTCCCCACGGACACGTCCAGGTACTGCAGGAAGCCGGTAGCACTCTGAAGACAGGAAGGTTAGTCAGAGCTGATTACTGCTGGTGAAGGGAAGTCTGCGGCAAAGCATCTGGAATACAACACGCTGGGTCAATGCTTTTGCTTTTACATTTATCGTTTGTATTTTCTCGATCTGAGGTTTAAAAATTTGATTTGCACATTTAAAACTAAAATATTAACAACACACTTTCTGTATCATTTACACAAAAGTCTGTATGCAGACTATTAAAAGAGACAGATGTTTTTCTGCACAGTTGCAGATAAAGATCAGGTTTACACTGATGTTGTTAGTGTTTCACTATTTGAAGAATCTAATTCCAGTGGTGCTTCAGACATTTCCAATAACTCCAGAGTGTTGCAAAGTCTAAAAGTAAAATCTGTCAAGACGCCATCACTATATTTAAGTTTTATTCATTAAATAGTTTGTTTGAAAAGACCAACTCGATTGATAGGCTACATCAGTAAATCACGCTGATTTTGTTCTAAGATTTGTGTTTTTGTTATATCTCTGGTGTCCTTTATGAAGACGAAGACCTTCTAACTCCAGAACTCGCCTGAAAATCATTACGTTTTCTTCAGTGTGACAGTAATTCAGTGATAGTTGTCAAACTTATAACAATAACCAAACATAAGCTTGGAAACCGTCTCTTTTTCGTCTGAATCTTTTAACCAAAAGACAACCGCTATCAACTGAGCGCGAGATACGTCACACCAGGGGTTTATGGCAAACTGTGACATTGTCATGCTGATAATACATTAATATTAAACATTCATGACACCGCGTTCAAAACCAATGAGAACGATTTTAATGGACGCACCGCCGTTGCGAGCAGGAAGTGGTAGGGGAGAAACTGCATGCGGAGGACGTCGTTGAATTTGCGGATGCAGTGAAGCTCGATTCCGTCGGAGTCGTAGATGTGCAGCCACTTCTTCTGAGCCACCGCATACATGGCCTCACTGTGGAGCCACCTACACACAGAAAGAGATTTGGGATTATTTAGAGAAAGGATCGCTGGTAGGTGAAGCGTGATTATAAAGCTGCGTGGTAGATGACTTACTTTACATCATTCACGGTCTCCATCACGTTTATCTCACACATCAGCTGTTTGGACTGCCAGTCGATACAAGCAACATGGCCTCTCCTCCCACCAAGCAGCAGCTGACTGAAGGGAAGAAAAACACACAATTCAAACATTTAAATCAGTATTTCTATATGAAGAGGAAAGGACTCGCTTGTCGTGATAAAGTGTGCCGTTTCCTTCAGCTCTAGAGCAAGTTTATAAGTTTATATTATCTATAAAGCCCGATACTACAAATATCCCTCAAGGGGCTTTACAATCTGTACAGCATACGAAACACTCCGCCCGGATATGGAGGGCCCCAAGTGGCAAAAAGGTGCAGCTTTAAATATAGAAAAATCTGGAGTACATTGTATCTAATGTTGAGCTAACTGACTCATGTTATCAGCTATGGCACCAAACCCTAAAACAAACACGTCACACATTGTTTTCTACAGGTACGGAGAGTGAGACACTGACCGTCCAGTCTTGCTGTAATCCGCTCGATATGGTCCAAACTGAGACAGTTTCAGATTAAAATACTGAGGAGGGGAAGGGAGAGAAGAAATAAATTAATAAAAAGTTTAAAATGTAGACTTTTTTTAAAACAAAGACCGTCCAGCACTTATATGTCAGAAGTGACATATTTCTACATCTACATGGACTCGTGACTCACCTTTGTCCCAGATGATATATCAACAGAATCAGCAATGTCCTCCTGAGAGATGGTACAAGTGTCCTCGTCTTCCTCTCCTTCTAGAAACCTGAGATTAGAGGAAAACAACATCACCACCATTTGTCATCATTTAATCTCTCTCACATCATGCACTGTGACATGAAGCAGCCAGACAACATTTAGAAGAAATTACCCAGCATCCTCTGGGAGTAGGAGGTCAAGGCGAGCCGCTTGTTTCTGGGCCATTTCTGAAGTTTCTTCTGAGCGAGCGATCATGTCCTTCAGCTTGTAATTCTGGCGGCGAGGCTGTGACGAGAACAACAAAGGACTGAGATGCTGGCCAACTCCATCTAACTACTAGACTTTGTAAATAAGAGACCGGGGGGGGGGGGGGGGGGGGGGATTACCTTCTTAGTCTTTTCTTTCCTCTTGAACTTCTGCAACCTGTCTTCTGGAATATGAGCAGGTCCAGGGAAAGGGTCTGGTTTCTGAGATCAGAAGAAATACACTGGATTTACTTCGAGAAACATTAAGATGAAGGGAAATTAATGTAGAAATTAGAGATATATTAATGTAATGTCAACATCTGAGGGTGAAAATAGATATTTTTGGGGCTCTGCAATATTGCAGTATAGATTAAATATCATCATCCTTTGGTCGTAACGCCTGCTTCACAGTTAAAGGGATTCACAGCTGTACATTCAGTACAGAGTCTCACTCGATGTTAACATATTGCCTCAATCAAGAGCTGGAACCGAATGAAACTGAATTTTGTATAACACTGTAAGCAGGTGTGGAATAAAATGTTTTTTTACAAGCTTAAAGTCACTTAAGTAAAACCAAAAGGGTACAAATATTTCATCAAATCGTGGATTTCATGAGTTGTGAAAAATACATCTACCAACATACAACCGATACCTTTATTAACCGGACACACAAACTAGGTGTGATATTGTGCATACACGTCCATATGCAACCATAGGCACGTACCAGCTAATAATATATGACCCATAATGCCAACTTGTGTTTTGGCATTACGTGTAATTTGCACCGCATTGTTATTTCATGCGTGCACTTTTTCTTGCTTTGTAATGTCCAAGATAAACAAAGATAGAGATATATATATATATATATATATATATATATATATATATATATATATATATATATATATATATATATATATATATAGTGATATTATGTAGATATATTTCCAACCTCTCTTAATGACAGTAACACAACAGGCGCTTCCATTCTCTCACCCCTGATATGTATTTTCCATCTGCTCGGTCTTCACTTTGTTTTCGTTTCGTTGCTCTCTGTGTCTGTTGCTCCTTCTGTTCAGTCTGCTCTCCGTCTTTCCCCACTTTGTTTCCATCGTTCGGACCGTCCCAGTAACGAGCTGGAGGCTGTCGCAGAGGAGAAAACGTGCAGCAGGTTAACACAGCAGCAACGTTGACAACAAGAAAGAGTGTCTCCATCTGTGCCTCAGGAACGGTGGGTTCAGCCTCGCCTCCTGACGGACCCCAGCACACACGCGCGCTGCTAGCGTTAGCTGCGTGATGCTAGCAAAGCTAACGTCGTGTGCGTCAGTTAGAGAAGCACCGCGCTAGTCTCCCTCTCTCTCAGCTAGTGACACAAAAAGTTAGAAACTCTGAATAATGATTTAATCGTGGTTACCTTCTTCTTTTTCTCCACGTGTGTAACACTCAACGCTTCGTCGCTGGGAGACGCCATCTTTGTTGTATACGTTTTTTAACTTCCTGTGACGTCACTTCGGAATGCTTCACTTCTTCTTCTTTTTTTGAGGGTTATTGGCGGTTGGCAAACAATGAATGAATTGGTACGTTACCGCCACCAGCTGGTATGGAGTGTGGATCAGGATGTATAGTACTTATATACAAATTAAAATTCAAAAATAAAATAAAATAAAAAACAAACAAAAAACACAAAACAACGGGCTCATATTTTCTTAATAATATTAATGAATCTAAGATATTGAAATAATACTTGATAACACTCACTTTTTTTCGTTATTTTGCAGAATATCCACGATATCCAACCGTACCTCCATCTTGCCGAGGTCTCCAATCAGCTGCCCTCTTTCCTGCTCATATTTCTGACATCGCACAATAACGTGTTCTATTGTTTCATATTTCTGACATCGCACAATAACATCTTCTATTGTTTCATATTTCTAACATTGCACAATAATGTGTTCTATTGTTTCCTCTTGCCCACAACAGTTAAGGTGCGTTCACACCGGTCGCGTTTTTTTTTTCACGCTCGTCGAGATTACATACAAAGTCTATGCACAGACGCGATGAGACTGGCGCGCCGCGATTTTGCGATTCGGCGGCGCGTTGGACGCGTTACTGCAGTGCGGTGGACGCGGTGGACGTGTTGGACGCCGCAAAATCGCCAATGCGCGAGTTGAAATTTTTCAACTTCTGCGACATAATCGCGTGACGCTGTGGCGCGATAGCCTATCAGCGTTGAGTTGCTCCCCCCGTCATCAGTGCCGTACCTCCTGCCCGTGCTGAATCACAAACAACAATGGAGGACAAATAAATCCTGTAGCCGTCTGTGTTCACCCAGAGCTCTACGATACCTTATATCAACAGAGACCGGACCAAACTATGTGTATACATGTGTGTGTGTAAACCATACGGTACAAACAATGAATAGACGCTGCCGTATTTACGTCTACGTGACGTTATTGAGTGCTGGTGGAGCTGCTACGATGTTAGCATAGCCTAGCACCGCTCCCGGCATCATTACGTAGTTATTTCGGAGTCCCTTTTTGTCGGAGAAGACAAGTACAAATCGGCATCATTATGTAGTTATTTCGGAGTCCCTTTTTGTCGGTTTATTTTCCGTTAAATCATAGCCAAATCAGTTTATTTTGTGTTCCTACAGCTGTAGTAAACAGCGACCGGCGGCTTGCTAGACACAGTGAATACAGCTCGATACAATCCACGGAGCTCCTCTGAACAATATTATGAACCAGACATGACGGCGTTTAGTTTCCCGGGATATCTGTGACTTCCACAACACGTAGAAATATAGGTTATTTTTTCCATGGTTAATGGCAGACAGTTGAACGGATCCAGGTCTATAAACCACGCCCCCTCTCCGGCGCTACGAGATTTTGTGGCGTTTGGTCTGAACACGACCGCGTTGGACGTGATTTAGCAGTGCGTCAAAAAATCAACGCGACCGGTGTGAACGCAGCATAACATTTTCCTGTTTCGCGTTTACCTATTTTTTGAAGCATACTGTTTAGGCCGGTGTAGTAGTGATTTTGTTATTGCTGATACCGTGAATAATGAACTATTGTAATGCTGCGTTCACACCGGTAAATAAAATAAAGCGGTCAACAAACATCTTCTCACACAGTTTTGCAGGGGATCTCACTGAACTCCAGTTAAAGCTATTGAAAGATATCAAATTTTACTTGTTCTTTAAATGTGTCATGCCACACAATACATCTTGTCACTAACAAGTTGCAACACATTCACAGCTGTACACTGCCCTTGGGTATGTTGTTTTTTTTAACTTCCTCTGAAACTATTTCTGAAAATGGGCCAAGAATTGTTATCTCCACATATCAGGAAAGGGGTGGTTGCCAAGTGAACTATGTCTTTCATTTGCCAGAACAAACTAGAATAGAAAGTAGCTTTCTTGTTCTTCTCCCCATGTAATGCACTTTAAAGGACAATGATATGTTTTAAGTTGAACCCATGCACACTGTGTAGTAGACGTTTCCTGAGATGGCTGACATTGTTTGGATATGCATGCAGTATGTTCAAGCCCAAAGCTTTTTGGGAAAAATGACTGACTATTTTCACTTTGTAATGCTTGAAAAGAACAAAATCAGGGAATGAAAGTAGTAACATTTTATTTCAAGATTTGATTGCGATTGCTGGACTCAGAGAAACTGTTGTGGAGAAAACTCACTTTTTACACAGAAGAAGACAAAAGGGAAAGCGGAGGGGCGGGGGGAGTTCCGCTGAGGCTCCAATTACAATGGGTAATGTGTTGCGCAATAAGAAGAGCGAGGAAGGAAAACAGTTTTCTTGTCTGGAGAAGAGAAATGTCGAAGGCAGAGGAACCAGCAGCAGTCAACATGTCTTTTGATCCGGACAAGGTACGTGTCTCTATTCATCGAAGATAAGTTAAGAGGAAAATGCAATTGTTACAGCAGCTCAGTAGTCAAAGAAGGAAGCAAGGAAGGAAAGCTATTGAGTTATATATACAAATAAGTTAGTGTAAAAAAAAACAAGACAAAAGTACACATACAATTAAATGTACATATGTATATTATATACTATTACGTTTAAACATCTTTATTCAAAGTGCTACTTCTCTCACATTGGGTTCATTTCTTGTTATGTAATTTCTTGTTATGTAATTTCTTGTTATGCCATTCCTTGTTATGTATTTTTAAAATGTATGCATAATTAACAAATACATCTAGCTCTATGCAGATATAAATAGATGTGTAGAAGTTAAGAGTGACTTCAGTGTCTGCAACAGTGAACAATGTTTTTACACTCAATCAATTTGCTGAAGTTCAATTACACATGCTTTGTATGTATTGATCATTTTCTTTTTAGTTACCTTCTCGACCAGAAATCTTTGATTTCCACGGAGTCTCAATGACCCACTACTTTACAGACAACTGGGAGAACATTCAAAACTTTCAGGCCAGGCCGGATGATATACTCATTGCAACATACCCCAAAGCAGGTAACTCATGAACCCATAACCCCATCAACATGAACAGCCGGTGTAGATGCTGTGTGTATAGAGGTCAGGGGTTGGGATTGTTTGATTTTCCTCTCTGTCTCTCTCTTCCGCTCTTTTAGGAACCACATGGGTCTCCTACATCCTTGACCTGCTGCATTTTGGTCAGACAGAGCGCCAGACATCCGTTCCAATATTTAATAGAGTGCCTTTCTTAGAGATCATCATCCCACCTGTATATTCAGGTATCTACCTCACTGTAGCTGTCAAGAAACTATTGAAGCACTGTCCAGGTTCAATGCTTTGCTCACTCCATCTTTACCTCTTCATACAGGAAAAGACCTGGTGGACAACCTCGCCACCTCTCCTCGACTCATTAAAACTCACTATCCTGTCCAGTTTGTGCCAAAGTCCTTTTGGGAGCAAAACTGCAGGGTCAGTAGTTTGATGTGTTATTTGCAGTATATCAATGTACATGCAGAATGCTGAAACAGACGACAAAGTAACACTTGAGGCATGTCTGCCAACAGTTATCAGAGATGCAAAACTGTGCGTTTGGCTGTTTTAATCAGAGGGCGTTTCCCTTCTTTCATCTGAACGCTCAAAGCCTGTTACCCAAACAGGAAATGGGGAAACTCGAGGAAATGAAATTGCTTGCAGTCAAAACCAAAGTGGCCAAATTTAGATAAATCTGAATCAAGTGGGTTGACATTCTTCCCCCTAAGACTCATATTAGTAGAATTATGTTTTGGGCCCCCCCAAACATAATGATTATACAAGTTACTTGAAACGGATTGTTGCATCAAAATGTGTTCACGCGAAGGGAGTGCGACCTACTTAGTGGCTTAAATACAAATGTGAAGCTATCATTTGGGAAAAGTCCGTTCAATGAAGAAATCTTAGCAGCTGAGAGTGTGTGTGTGTACTGTAACGGTTCCATTAGCTGCTCAATCAAAAAGAAGAGGCCCAGCAAAACGCTATAAACCAACATCCGCAATGCCGAGGAGGAATTGTAATTACTGTAAACTCGTATTCATAAAATCTTAATTGCCTTTTTACAAGCACTGTAAAGAAAGAAGTATTAAATACATTATAAAGAAACAAATGTTATATATCGTGTCAACAATTTGATTTGGCTTGCAAAATATTAACTTAAATGTAGATTTGTAAGACCTCCGGTTTCTAAAACATCTAAAAACCAATGGGCCTTATTTGTAAAATCCTCAGGCCGTGGTGACATCATTTTCTGGCGTGCGCACCTCGTGCTGGCTTCACTACGGCGAGCATAAACTAAGCTTATGAGTAGTGAGTAGAGAGTCGCTGGGCTTTGAGAAAATCTGAGTCACAGCAACCAAGAGATGTTCTTCAGCAAGCAGCCATAACTGCCCCCCCCAAAAAAAAATATAATGCAGTTTGATGCAGCAGAATGCGAGATTAGCCGTGGACAGACACAGAGGTGCACACTCACTCAGTCTCGCACGCACGGACAATCTCATGATCTTCCTGGCAGAGACAGTAGTAAGTGTTGCATGTCTACCAACAGTTATCAGTGATAATATTTGCTAACCGTTGGGTTGACTGAACAACCAAGGATGTTTTATGTCTTTCATAGAAGAAAGAAGAAACCGTTTTTATTGTCGTATACATAATTTGACTTCTGCGTTTGACCCATCCCTGTATATCATTGGCAGCCCACCCCAAAGTGGGCTGCCAATGATAGGCGCCCGGGGAGCCAGGGGTTCAGTGCCTTGCTCAGGGACACTTCGACACTTCCCAGTCGAGGATCGAACCGTTGACCCTGCGGTTACCAGACAACCCTCTTAACCCAGTGAGCCACCGTAACAGTATATTATGTCTCATGTAACACTGGTCTTCCAATCATCTAAGTGTTTTCTTCTTCTGTAGATCATCTACGTGGCCCGCAATGCCAAAGACAGCATGGTGTCTTATTTTCACTTTGATCGCATGAACATGGCTCAGCCAGAGGCCGGAGACTGGAGCAGCTACATCCCCAGATTCATAGAAGGAAAACGTATGCGTGAAACACAATAACAATAGATGAGATGCACAGATTTCCAATGAACAATATCGAGGTGCTTTAACGGTTCGTTCTGTGGCCTCAGTGGCGTTTGGATCCTGGTACGACCATGTGAATGACTGGTGGAAGAAGAAACAGACTTACCCGAAACTCCACTACATGTTCTACGAAGACCTGGTCCAGGTAATCTAGTCGTTATTGTGAGGCTCTTCCTATTCAGGCTACTTCTCTCCTCTAGCTGGTAATAATGCAACAATGATATCTGACTGTGTTTCCAGGACACTGGACGGGAACTTGACAAACTCTGCTGCTTTCTTGGTTTGGCTTGTTCGGACGAGGAGAAGAGAAGAGTTGCCGATGGAGCACATTTTGATAACATGAGAAAGGACGACATGGCCAACTACTCTACCAACGCAGTTATGGATTTCAAAATTTCTCCTTTCATGAGAAAAGGTAACCTGATTAATAAATGTGAAAGAAACAAAAATCTGATCCTCCACTTCAAACTAAAATACCCGAGTGATTCTCTGTGATTTTGCAGGGAAAGTTGGCGACTGGAAGAACCACTTCTCTGTGGCACAGAGTGAAATGTTTGATGAAGACTACAAGAAAAAGATGACGGATGTCACTCTTCAGTTCCGCACTGAAATTTGATAAAGAGTGTCTTTGTGGAGATGGTCTGACTGGAAATGCAGCATTCCTGTGACAAAATCAAGTTGCCTAGAATGGTATAGTGGAAGTGTGGAGTTCATCTTCTTGCTATTTGTATCTGAGTAAGAATAAGAACTATATATATTATGAGCGGTTGGTCTCATCCAGCATTCGTACCTACGAAAAATAATACATATTCCACAGAAATATTTTCTATGATATTCACGTAATCATAAACGAGGAAGTATAAGGATTGCAAAATGCAAGTCGGAGCAGGCCGGAGGGGAGGTGGACGAGTTTGAGCCAGGAGACTGCTGTTCGTTCCCCATGTGAAACTAACTCTATGCATGTGACGAGCGTAAAATGACACATTTAGCTGGCTTTAGTAGGAAAATGCCCGAAAAATGAGGAGTAACTTGTCTTAAGATATACAAACTGTTGAGGATACGTTGATTATGAAGGATGACTAAAATGAAATGGCTGATCATGTCTGAAGGTGAATATTTGTTTCATAAGAGAATGTGTAAACTAAACAATGATGTAATTACCCATTAAAAGTTCATGCGGAATTAAAGGGCAGCTCTATGACTTCACTATTTACATGCGTGTGATCATTCGAATTTATGAAATCTATAGGTTTTCATCTTTATATTTGCAATAAAACAACAAGAGCTCATTCATATCGTTCCTATTGTTTTCTTCATGTGTGAGATGTTAAACAAAATATTCATCAAATAGCTGAAGAGATAGTTGATATGAAAGTTGCACTATAAACACAATACAATGTACTTAGTTACTTTCCACCAGTAGGCGCGTCAGTTTAATTAGCTTGCACCTAAAACTAACGGTAAACTATTTTAAATTCAACCTCACCGTCACTTTACCTTGTGATGTGTTTTCTCCAAATGTCCTTGTATAGTATCTAATTAGTTTTCTATTTATATACCCCTCATTACTGAGTTATTTTACTCTATTTATCTGTACTAATGCTGCTGTTGAAGAAGAAATTCTTTCAGGTCCAATTCTGTGGCTGGTTCAGATGAGTTTTATTCACTGCGCAGCATTACAGGCAGAAAGACACGAACAAAATAAAAAATGAATACACTTAATTAAACTAAGAGATGCAACATTTTCTTCCACACTGCCATTAAACTGCTGTAACAACAATTTCCCTGTTTAGGATTTATATATTATTTAGTGCTGGGCAAGTTAACGCATTATTATCGCGTTAACGCATTTATTAACCCGTAGATTACTCTTAGATTACTCTGTTTGATTATGAAATATCTACAACAACAGATCGATCATCTTTGCTGTGTGTGTGTGTGTGTGTGTGTGTGTGTGTGTGTGTGTGTGTGTGTGTGTGTGTGTGTGTGTGTGTGTGTGTGTGTGTGTGTGTGTGTGTGTGTGTGTGTGTGTGTGTGTGTGTGTGTGAGAGACTGCACTCAGTGGATTCTCCCTGTGCTAGTACATTTCTACTGTGACTTAGTTTATGCGCCTTACTCACTAACAAAACTATGTGACATATGATTGTGTACCAAGCAGAATGGGAACAGGACCATATGGGGTATTGCTCAGCGATGAACCCCCTCACCCCCCCATCAGACTCTTCCTCACGGGTCATGGTCATCAAGCAAGTCTAAAGTCTGATGCACATCAATAAATCTCTTTCTGTTGACCATAGTGAGGGGGGTTAGCCTATGAATTATTCACAGTGTGAACACATTAACCAAGAGAGAAGCAGGAGCGAAGGTCCTGATCACGCCTTCATGTTGTCAGGTAGTTGAGCAACAAGCCACAGTGTAAAAAACACAACAAACTGACTTCATTGTGGATGATTCAGATACTGTTTTGAGAAAAACGCTCTCAGCAGGGTAAGTGGGCTACTTTAAACTGAAATAGGGACAAAAAATACATGTTTTAAAATGTGATTCACTTTAAAGTTATTCTAAACCACTTGAACTGCCAACTGGGATTAACTGGTAACACATTTAGGCACTTACCTCCACTGGAGAATATTTGACAAGAAAGGCAAAGAAACCATAGGCTACTTGCGTCTGCTTTTGTTGTTTGGCAATTCTTACTGGTTTTCTATTAAACCTACGATACATTTATTTGCAGCAGTTGTCGGAATGAAAGTGTACAAAACAGCTGCATTATACAGATTATTAGAGTTGTGGTTTTACTAGGGAACACTTTAAGCTGAAATAGAAATGTTTTTTTCCTCTACTACTGTACTGTACAGTACCTTTTACAAATTGCTTGTATATGTGCACTGATTCTTGGCCAATAAAGCTGATTATACTCAATGACTGTACTTAAATACGATTTTGAATGAATTGTACTTCACTTTAGTAATTCCATGTTCTGCTACTTTATACTTTTCCCTCATTACATGTCAGATGGAAATATTGTACAATTCTCAGGTCATTATATTGCATATTATATTCCATTTCTGCTATTAAATCCTGCTAAATGTTACACACTGTTCCTTTAAGTAAAAGATCTGAGTACTTCTATCACCACGGCATTTATTTCCCTCAAAAGCAAGAACATGAAATGAATAACATGAAATATTGCACTGACCACTAATCGTTATTGGTAATACCAGTTAAAATCTGATAATTTATTTTCTAGACTTTGTTAATGTCTTGAGTATGTTTAGTAGCTCTGACAGCATGGATTATAATTGATGATTCAAAATAATTTATTCTCACAGATGGAGGCGACTCATCAGCAAACACTCTTTGACTTCTACGGAGTCTCCATGTCCCAATGCTTCACTAACAACTGGGACGAGATACAGAACTTTAAAGCGAGACCAGATGATATTCTTATAGCTACTTATCCTAAAGCAGGTGGGGTTGTGTGTGGAGCTTTTGGCATCATTGTTCTACTTTTAATTCATAATTTAATGTTAATGAATGGGTCAATATGTTACCTATGCTCATGCCACTGAACAGAATGTATCCATGTGTTTATTTAACCTCAGGAACAACTTGGGTCTGCTACATCCTGGATCTTCTGTATTTTGGAACATGTCCAGAGCATCAGGCGTCCATCCCTCTTGATCAACGAGTGCCGTTTCTAGAGATCATCAAACCTTCTCTACCCACAGGTTGAATCATGTCAGGGTCGCCGCACGCATGAAAAATAATATTTTGTGTGCTAACTAAGCCCCAGTTGTACAGGATTGACAGCTTTTAAACTTGCTTATAATATACTAGTATGAGACAACCCTTTGATTCCAAGACTATATATAGAATTTAAAAAACAAATTAATTCATAACAGAATTAGAAGTTATTGATCATTCAGATACAACTAGATATAGTTAGTAGGAAGATATCAGGATTACCGTATAATCTCATCACATGATCAAATATTTTAGAGCCAGTACACATAAACATATATGATTTACACTGAACAACACACATAGCAACTATAGTACACTATGCATGCAGTTAAGCCACTGACTAATGCTTCTCTTCACAAAAGGTAAAGACTTGGCAGACCAACTTACCACCACTCCTCGTCTCATCAAAACTCATCTACCACTCCAGTTTGTGCCAAAGTCCTTCTGGGAGCAGAACGTCAGGGTAAAAGCCATGCACATACAATATGTAGCCTTTGAAATATGTGAGTTACGAACCACACTTAATTATGATGCGGAATATATTCTTATGTTTTCTCTTTCTGTAGATAGTCAACGTGCTTCGTAATGCAAAGGACAACGCGGTGTCCTATTACCATTTTTGCCGCATGAGCAACGCCATGCCAGAACCTGGAGACTGGAGCACCTTTCTACAGAACTTCATGGAGGGAAAAGGTGAGTTCAAAGGAGTTTTAGTGTAAGGGAGGCACACAGTCTTGTCACCACCTCATCTACATATAATCGTGTTGCTTCAGTGGTGTATGGATCCTGGCATGACCATGTGAACGGCTGGTGGGAGAAGAAACAGACGTATCCAAAAATCCACCATATGTTCTATGAAGATCTGATTCAGGTGAGTTGAGGTGTGTTGGTATGTGGGGATGTTTTCAAGAGAGCTAACCTTCCAAACGGTCCTGATCCTTGAGTTATCAATCCTGTCCTCAAGAAAACAATTTACGCTTTCTGGTCGTTCATGTTGGTTGTTTGAAACATTGCAACATACTGTATAATAAAAGGAGTATGTACTTTCCGGGCTATAAGCCGCACCGGCACATAGGCCGCACCCGCAATTTTGTTTTGGGAAAAAGGAATTTTTACGCAGATAAGCTGCACCGGACTATAAGCCGCAGGTGCGTAGGTGTCCCCGTTGAACGACAAGATGCTTTTAACAGTACTAAAGTTGTCTTCTTCTTTGAACATCATAACATCACAAATTTTAACATTACCGCCAATGGGGAAATGCAATTGGCATTAGCGAATTGGCATTACTTCATCCATATTGTAGCGACCCCGTCAGTAACAGCTGGTAGCAGAGGGGAGGAGGGGGTTAACTGTTCTGTGTCGGGAGCTAGTAAATGTTGTGTTTGACCGGAACCGGAAGTTGTGGTTGTTGTTGTGGAAAACACACTGTACGGATAATGTTTGAGGGAGTTGCTCTGCAATAAGAGCGACAGTTTCTGTGAATAAACCCCTTGCAAGGACCCTGTCTCCGACTCGTAAGTGGAACATTACAATATTTATGTTAAATGTGTTGGTGGCGCAAAGCTACGGAAAAATACACATATAAACCGCACCGGCGTATAAGCCGCAGCCTCACAGCGTGGGGGGAAAGTAGCGGCTTATAGTCCGGAAAGTACGGTAGTTTGACATTTTTGGGAATTATGCTTATTCACCATATTGTGGAAGGTTCGATGAAAAGATGTATACCACTCTCATGTCTGTACTGTAAATATGAAGCTACAGTCAGAAGATGGTTAGCTTAGCATAACAAAGGGAAATAGTTCCACATAACGTTAGGGGCCTGGGAGAAGTGAGCAGTGGCTGAAGTGAGGGGCAGAGGGGCAGTTTAGTTTTTGTACGGATTAATCAAATAAGATATTATATGTAATCTACTGAGCTTTCAGTTTCATGTGCAGGAACACAAATTGTCCAAAGAGTTTTTTTTTGGGATGACGTTACGTTAAAAACAAACGTTAGGTTAAGACAACAAAACCACAATATTAGGTTTAGGCCTAATCCCCCTAGAGTCCAGACACTGGTGGTGGTGGTGATGAAAGGAGTTGCTGCAATCTGATGATGAATCAGGAGCATGACTGTGATGCTGACTGGAGGCGACTGGGGTGGAGGAGGGTCGCATCTGCTTAGCTGAAATGACAACTGACAGCAGCAGAGAGGAGAATACTATTTAAAGTTTGACAGCAACGATATGATTGGCTTCAGGAACCGGTGTGCAGAATCTGGTCGGTTACTTAAAAGTGCACGCCCCCAATCAGCTGATAGAGTAATTACAAGGAGAGGAGAGACAGAGATTACTAGTGAGCGTCTTCCTGTCTGAACTTGCGCTTGAGCTTCATTTAATTTGTGTCCACAACGAATAAGACTCCGACTTGACTTTCCATTGGCATTATTTTCATGCTAAACAACATTAAAAAAACTGACAATTCGTGTCCCTGTACAAAACCAATGAGTTGCATTTCTTGACTATTTCACGAACTGCCATGATTCTGTGCTGAGTGAGATGTGTAGGTGGGAGGGATGTAGGGGAGCAGGAATGGCCTGACAGTGTGAGGGCCTCTGGTGGATAGTTATAGCATGGCAGGTCCAGGAAGTGAGAGGAGGGTCAGAGCTGAAGACAGGGACAGAAATCCAGGCCAGGCTAAACAACAGAGACTTTAAAGCTAGGGTAGCTGTTTCTTCCTCTTAGAGGTCTTGATGCTGATCTAAACTGACTGACTCCAGTTTCATATTCATCATACAGAAATGAGAGTGGCATTTCTTATCTAACTCTCGACAAGAAAGAGTGTAAGCTGAAATGTCAAACTATTCTCCTAACATAGACCTTTAGTACATTTAGTACAATGTGCTGACATAAATCAATGTTACATAGAGATGTGTTTGAACGATGTAGCCTTTTTTAGACTGGATATTGGTCAGAAAGATAACTATTATGTATCTTTAATTTATGTGTAACAAGGCTGAGATTCTTACATTTTCTGCAGGACACGGGACGAGAGATAGACAGACTCTGCTCCTTCCTTGGTTTGTCTCCTTCAGCTGAGGAGAAGGAAAGAGTCACAAGTGAAGTGCAGTTTGACAATATGAAACAAAACAAGATGGTCAACTATTCCACTGTCCAAAGTATGAATCACAAAGTGTCTCCTTTCATGAGAAAAGGTACAGTGAAACATGTCTACCGTGAAAGAAATTCCTTGGGAACATGATTTCAGTTTGCACCAAAAGCTGCTCATTAATCTCTCTGGTTTTATTCATCAATTACGTGAATGATTCTCTGTTTCTCCAGGGAAAGTTGGTGACTGGAAGAATCACTTCACTGTGGCCCAGGATGAAAAGTTTGATGAGGACTACAAGCAGAAAATGAAGACTAGTACACTGCAGTTTCGTTCTGAAGTTTAGAGGCCCGTGCACCCTTGTCACTGTGATTAATTTGTTGAGTTTACTGAGTCAGATGTTAAATTTGGTTGACAAAAATATTGTCTAAACCTTTCTTATTGTGATGTTCATTGATGATTTTCATATGTTTAACCCTTGTTGAATCGATGGCATCACCCAGAGGCCGATCACTGGGATGATACATGCTTGGGTGCTTTGAATGTAATATACCCAGTAAAACTGATTAAAACGCTGTGTTATACAGGAGTGTATTAGAAATGATTATGTAATACAAATGATTGTTGACTTTTTGATAGCTGGTGAGCGATAGCCTGTGGTCCTGGCTCCTCATCCTGCAGGAACAGGCTCCACTGAAAATTGTACCAGTGACTTTTACAGTAATACAGTGCAATCTGTGGGAACTAACTGTTGAATCCTCTCTGTTGCTGAATAACCATGTAGATAATCATCCATCCATGGTTCACCTTCAGCCTGCAGAGTGTTCAGAGCTCGTTGTCACATTGGTCTGCTGAAGGGGGAAAGTTTCTCCGTGCTCACCTGAAATCTGAGTTTTAAGACGTGAACGCACAAGTATGATTCTAAATAAGTTTGGAAACAATCCCGCTGCAGTTTATAACTGGTGTGATGTGGAAACCAATTGATTCCTCCAGTGCATATACAGGGAGAATGGAGAGAGAAAGAGAAAGGTATTCATTTGTAATGCAGGAAAAGTTGGCGACTGTGTGAAATATGTGGGAAAAAAACATGCATCTTCAATTTCGCACAGTTCAGCATGTTGTTTACCTGATTTTAATCATTATGTGAAATACGCAAATAAATAATAAACAGAAATAATAACACATTTTCTCATTTTTATTTGAATCCAGACATGAAAATGCAGCAAGAAATACAAGAACAAAAGTTGAATGAGCAAAATCAATGAATGAATCTAACACTGTACTTCTGCACTGTGACGACAGACTGGAGGGGGCGTATCGACGGTATTTTCTATGGCACGTTCAGCTTTGTTGGGGGGACAATACTACGGGTGCTGGAGGTACCACCCTGGACATGAAGTAAAAGAGGGAACAGCGAGTACTGATACAGTGAAATCTCACAGGTTCATTGGAATGTAGACAACACAAGGCCATTGTCCTGTAAATACTCAACAAGTCAAGCATCTCACATCACTGGGAGGTACGGAGAGTCACTCTGAGGTAACCGGACTGGCTCTCATCAGGAACAGAGGCACGAATCACGTTTGACTCCACAACGATGTTTATCCACTTTGGAAAAATGTCACTTCTTGAAATGTATCATTATTCAAAACAGGAACCCAAGATATGACATTTCAGTCATCATTTTGTGAGAACACAGAACGCTGGATATCGCATGTTTCGAACGTTAGACTGAAGAGGGGCTATTCTTCGGGATCATCAAACAGAGTCAAGTTAAATAATAGACCTTCGTCGTCACTTAATGCCAGGTCAAAAATAAAGAACAACTGAAAATCCATTAGCAATATAAAACGTCATGACCTCTGCAGTGAAGTATTGAATGCCACAACTCTGCAGGTCCTAAACAGATCCCAATCCCAAGTTCCTGCAGAACAACAGCTCCAACACATCAGCAATACCACTTTAGATTGTCTCTCACAGTAACAACTACAGCTATGTTTCAAATACACCTTTATTCATGAACATCAAAAATAACGTTATTTACATTGTTGCTTATACATCATATATTTGAAAGATATTTTTCTCTTGAGTAGTAAAATACTTCAGGTCTAGTGCTCAGGCTTACAGATAAGTGCTCTGTTATTGAGTTCGTTCTATTATAAGAGATCTGAGGTTCATGCCAAGCCAGTCTCGTGTGGTGCAAAGCTGCGCAGCGTTTAAATAGTTAACATATCAAACAGTCTGAATTGGTTCAATGCAACTGATTACGATTTAATATTCTTCGTCAGATCGTGTGAAAATGCAGTCAAGAGGCTATACTCGTACATAATTATTGAACGCAAAAGCTTTGTCCTCGGGATGATACGAATGCTTGAACGTCACTGTGAAGTTCAGCCACCGCTAAAAGCCTCGGCGACAGTTTCCCATTCAAGCAAGTGTCCGCGTGTCTCTGGCCGTCTTCAACTGCCTGCCTCTTTCTGCAAACCAGCTTCACGTCAACATACAAGGGAGGATGGACAACAGCAGCAGCAGCAGCACGGTAAGAGCTGAGAAGTAGTAATCTGTTGATCTGCTGAGTCACTGTGATACTGGTAAGAAGACGCTATCGAGAGTCGACCCAAATAATGGGTTTATAGAACCGGAAAAACAGCACAGAACCAACCGAGGTTATGTATGGCACATCTTTACATCACAAAGCATATTGAAATATGGAAGACAGCAAATAAGCTCTATGAAAGCAATGAGATTTGGTTGATATGCAGTTTTTTTTTCCCCCCACAGAAATAATAGAAATGGGAGCTACAGACGCTTGGAGCCACATGTGTCGTATTGAAACTCCAGACATAAAGTCGTCACACCTTTCACACCCGTCACAAGCGAGGGGCTCGCTAGAGAGTCGCTGACTTGAAATGTATGTTTGGTCCCAGCGTGCTTAAGAGTTATGCCAGTGTTATGCAGGCGTGTGTGTGTGTGTGTGTGTGAGAGAAAGAGATGGAAAGTATCTGCTTTATCTCCCAGCGTTACCGTCAGACTCAAAGTTATGCCATATTTGTTCAAGAAACAGTTGTTAAACCCACAAAAGACAACTAACCTTTAAGGTCTTCACTGAGAGAAACTTTGAAATACTTATCTCTTTTAAAGATAATTAATATGAGGCAGTTCATTGCTCATCTTTTTCTTAATTTTGTTGAAGTCCTGGACAGGAACAGTATTTGGTAAATGTGTGTGTTTGATGTTATTGGTCTTCATGTCCAAGGTTTGGTTCATAGATCTATGATTTCACTGTTGACGCTGGCAGAGTCGTCATGTCGGCTGACCTCCAGGTAACTCCGTGACCCCGCCGGCCTCCCGGCCCTCCCCCGCACCCTCTCCGAGTCCGGGGTGATGAAGGGCCGTGTGTCGTCCACGCCATCCTCCCCCAGATTCCCCGTCGATGTCCTGGAGGGACGCAGTGACACGGGGCAGGACACTGACGAGGGAACGCTCCCCGCCTCGTTCCCAGCCCACCGGTGACCCTGGTGGGAGGGAGTAGGGGGAGCCGTCACCTGCCTGCTGGGAACACTGCTGAGAATGCTGCCCCCCAGCGGCATGGAGGACTCTGTCGGGGCATCGCTGCTCTCAGAGAGCATCTGGGGATCACTGTTCCTGCGGAGCCAAGGCCCCTGGCTGACCCCTGACCCCGGGGAAGGGGTCTGTGAAGTCAGGTTCAGAGGATGAAACAAGCTTACTCCTCCGAGCAGGTACTCCCTGTTCAGGGCCTCGTCGATGCTGCGGGTCAGGTCAATGGGAGACGGGGGCCGCAAATCAAACTCGTAAAGAGACAGGGAAATGTCCCTATCCGGATCCAGACTGCCGCTCACTGAGCGCTGCGGAGGCCGACCCAGCGCCTGCAGTCTCAGCAGGGAGCCGGTGGAGCCGTCAGATACGCCTCGTTCTGCAGAGAGGCCCCTATGGTTTCGGCCCCGGTTGCTGTCTTTGACACAGCGTGGCTGGGCGCCAGCCAGCTCGTGGTTCTGGTTCCTGATCAGACTCTTGCTGATGTCCGCTCCAGGACGCTCCTGGCCAGCCCAGTTGTTAGGCACCTCCCCTGGTGGTCCTCCTCCTCCTCCTCCTCCTCCTCCTCCTCCTACTCCTCCTACTCCTCCCCCTCCTCCCACCCCATTACTGTCAGACTTTCGACAGGGCTTCCCCCTCAAGCTCTGGACTATCTTGGACCAGCAGGTGTGTCTTTGAGGGGAGCCTGTAGATTGTCCTGGGGACGGCACGTCTCCTGCTGCTCTGCCATCTGGTCCACCTTCCTCCCTTCCACGGCAACCTTGAGGCCTCCAGAACACCCAGGAACCCAGGAGTAGAAGGGAGAACCCCCAGGCCAGCTCCAGGAGCCGGGCCCAGAAGTGGACCAGCCACCATCCCCAGTTGAAGCGCGTCCAGTCTCCTAGCAGTCCGTAGAGCCATAAGGTGGCGTGAACATGCAGCCCACAACACAGCGAGCCCAGGACCGCACACACTGCCAGCAATCTCCCCAGAATCACCCCGATCCTCCTGCTCCCTGTCCAAGCCTTCCTCCTGGCCTCCTCGGGGACTCCAGGGTGGGGAACAGAAGGGCAACGTATACGTGGAAACACATAGCAGAGGAAGCCGAGACAGAGAGCCAGGCCCCAGCACAGGGACAGGACCTGTAAGGTGACGGGCACCACGGGGGACAGGGCCAGGGAAAGCAGATCAGTCGCCAGCAGCAGCGTACACTGCAACACAGCCAACACGGCCACCAGAGGAGGACGCTCCAGAGGGGGAGGCAACACGCTGACTCCTGCCACCCTCACAGCCAGTAGTGCCAGGGCAGCCTGTGTCCACACCAGCAGGTGCAGAGGCAAGTTGTAGAGAGCCGTAACCACGGGGCGAGGAAGGAACTTCCGAGTGCCATAGGGGTCTATCAGTAAGAGAGCTGCCCGAAGGCCCCCGGCCAGAAACAGCAGAGCGTTGGCGAGTGCAAGAGCCCCCCGATGAGGACAGTTTGCTCCAGGGGACAGGGTGAGGCCGAGGGCCGCTCCAGCAAACAGGAGGAGGAAGAGACTCGCTGAGCCGTAGACATGCAGCTCCCAGGCAAAAGCCAGCGTCCGACTCAGATCACCCCAGTAGAGGAATGTGCTTTTGGAGGAGGGAGGGTCGCTGGGAGAGGGGGCTGGAGTAGACGTAGAGTGGGGGGCTTGGTGAGGATGTCCGAGGACGATGGAGCGGTTTGACTGAGCAATTCCAGCCTGATATGTGGGGCTCAATCTTGTTTGGGCGACAGGTACGACACCGGTGGCAAGGAAGGAAGAGGTCCCTACAAAAAGAGAAACAGAGTTTTTAAATATATGAAAACAAAATGTTTAAAGTATAATTACTATAAAATATATTCATCTAAAAAGCAGCGCTTTAGAATAAAAGTAAATTAAGTACTATACAGAGCCACCAGAGGGGTGTAGCTCACCGTCAGAGTCATGATCTCACAGTCTCACGCGTCGTCTCAGGTCTACATTTAATATAAATAGGAAGGTCTGATGAAATTGCATCACTTCCTTTTCTCTTTCAATCAGCTCAGTGTGTCTCATCAGCTGTAACAAAGTATCCCGAAACATGGCTGAGTAGAGAAACAACAGACCTGAACCACAGAAAGCAGAAACGCAGAGATGACACATCATGATGCTTTGAAAAGCTGTGCCACCACATAATCCACATTACATTCATAAATTAAAGGACTTGCCGAGCAAATCTCCTCGGAATAACTGAATGGCAATTGTGTGGATTAATTGGATTAGATTATGTAATTAGCGAGAGCATCTACTTTACGTAACACCATGCTGTGTCACAAAGCAGCCCTGAAAACTCTCTGTTTGAATTTGCAGTGTTATGCGATGCATAACTACCTCACGGACAAGACAACACCGTGACAATGTGGCATCTCATGGAGCGCTGCAGGAATGAGTCCTAAACCCAGGAAATGAGTCGGCATTTTTGCACTTCAGGTTCCCTTGCATGGAAGTCAATGGGTTTTTGGTCAGAGGCCTGAAATAAGGTATGTGGTTAAGACAAGCTTAAGAGATTTGTTCTACATTGTAAAATATGTCAGTAAACATCCCAATTTTGAAGCTTTTAAGTGTCTTAAAAGTGGACTATAGTCCACCTTTACAGCCTCGTCGAGTTTATTACTCGTGCTCATGTGACCATAGTTCGTTTATAGCCGCTATAGCGTTGGCGTTTTACATCCGCAGATAGCATCCACGCATGAACAAATCATAAAATTGGTGTTCATTTGTGAAAATGATCTTGCTGAACAAAACTCGTAAGTGTCATAAACTTGTGTTTGCCACAGAGCTTTTGTCTGCAATAATCCCAAAATTTGATAAAAAAAATCCCATTCGGCTTTTTGTCGAGGGAACCGGTGCGATGCCAACTTCCTGGTCGGCCTAAAAAACCGTCAACCCTGCAGCGCTCTATTATCTCACACACATCAGGGCACGCCGCCTTATCCTCCTGCCAAACCTTTGAAACACCCACCGGCATTATAATCACGGGGCCATTCATCACTGGGCGCTTTGAGAACTACTCAAATGTAAAGATTAACACACAGCATACAAAAGGACATATTGAGCATCATAAACTGATGATGTAAGAAATGTTATAGGTAAAGTATTTTCAAGGACGACAGCAGACACTTAAGAAACAGTTGTAGGTCAAGGGTATCTAACTATGTCTAATAAACCTAAACTTTTAACTTTTAAACTTGATGGATGGTGGAACAACATGATCAGTGGTAAAACACTCAAACGTCAGCCACTAGCAGGACGTTAAACCTGTCCTCACCATGTAGGAGACATGCATAAAGCTGACAACGACTAATGACTCACTACAACATGTGTTTTCAGTTCCTGGCTCCCTCCCTCTTATAACTCACACACACACACACACACACACACACACACACACACACACACACACACACACACACACACACACACACACACACACACACACACACACACGTTTCACTTTCAGACTCACACAGGCGAGCGCTGCATACAGATCACAGACTCACTTCTTTATTTATATAAAGGTATGTTTTACTTCCTTCCCTCCAACCCCTTTTTTTCTTCTTCTTCTTACAGGAGCAAGATCCAGACACATTCCAGATGTGCTGATCACGTTTCACAGCTGGGTGCACTTACCCCTACTACCCTTGACTTTTCTCTTTTACACACTCTGCTTACACTGCTTTATATGTCCACACGGTGCAATGAGCAAAAAAAATTTAACATCCTGTTCCATCTCGTATGACAAACAATCACGTGTTTATGACACCGATACAAATGTGGACGGATATTTTCCTGCGCTTTGACTGCGGATACTAGGCAACAAATTAGATGGCAGCACCTGGGAAGGGGCACTGGTTCAGATGTTTTCACCATCCTTCAATACCAGACAGCATTTAAAACAGTTCAAAACACTCCACAGGGTTCATTGATCCAAGGTCAAGAGAAGCCATATTGAACCCAATAAAAAGGAACTTTGACTGAGCCCATTAAAAAATAAATGTATCAACACTGTAATACAAATCGTCGCAGGATTCATCGTCATCTGCCTGCACCAGCGAGAGGTGGTGCTGACTTTATTCTCATGAAAGTTACTTAGCGGCGCATGCATGAAGCAAAAAAAGTTTGACTTCTTAGTATGAAATTCAGATGAAAATACCCGGACCTTCCGGATTATGGAGCCCATGGAGCATAAGCACGTCCAGCCTCATTCACATGAATGGAGGAAGAAAACTCTGGATTCAGCTATCAGTGCATTTTACAACGTTTGATCTTCAAATCAACACTCGTTCTGGAATATGAGCAAAGCAAAAGAATGCGTCGTTGTGAGTCGTTGAGCAAGGAGAAAGGGTTTTGTTTTATTTTATGTTCATTCATTGTTTTTCGTAATAAAAGTTCTTAATTACCTCGAGGCGAACTATGTGGAATGTGTCCTTGTCGTAACGTTACAGTAATAGCTGCCATGCAGTTGTCATACCAGTACCAGCCCTTTAGAAGCCTTTATTGACATTTTCGGGGAAAAAAATATACCATATTTAAACCGCGATATACAAAAATATCTAAAATGTGGGACCCCGATAACACTTATCCAACAAAGACAGATTTTTAAGCAATTATTTCTCGTGTTTTTTCTTCCCCTCTTTTTAATTGACTACTCTCCTTTTTGGTACTATTGTCATTATTATGATTCAAGGTATTATCTGGCTATAGCCATGTCCCCCTTCCTGTCCCCTTTGCGTACATTCGGGTCCTTTACCATATTTCTACCTCGTCTCTCTGCATCTATTTAATGATCTATGGATCTGAATCACTTACAACACCATCAAGAAGTGTTACATATCAAAAGCATACAGTACAAACTGGTATTACCATTGATGCAGGACTTTAATAAGATGACCTGCCAAGGAACCGTACTTTAAATGTGCTCATGGGAGTGAGTGTTGAAAAGTCATTAATATGTTGTTCTGGTGGTATCTAAGAGACCGGCTCATGCGCCTCCTTGTGTCACGCGTTTTTCCTTTTTCCGTCCACGTTTTTCTCCCCTCCCTTCATGCCGTCTCCGTGCATCTGGTTTTCATTACCGTCCACACTCCCTGCATTTCTATGCCTGTACCTTTCTTCCATCACACTTTCACCCCCCCCCCCCCCCCCCCCCCATCTCATCTGTACTCCCAACTGTCTCTTTCTCAGACCCTACTTTCCTCTCGTGTATCTCTTTGCATGGCTGCGATCCTACCGGCCCGCTCTTCAAACCCCCCCCCCCTTTTCACCTCCTTCTCGTACGTTCTTCCCCTCGCTGTGTCTACCCCACACAACTACCACCCCACTTTCCACGGAAAACTGCCTCTGCTGTTTTTTTTCCCCTCCTTTGAAGCCTTTTCCACATTCTTCCAGTCAAAAAAAGTTCCAGCTGCAGAAATAATTCCATTTTGAATCATCAGATAGGATTAAAGGACACTTTCAAGCTCCTTCATTTCTTACCTGTCCTTGACGACTGTGCAGTTGTGCTGGCTGTGTTTCTTCCCAGTTGAGCCGTTTCGTTTTGTCCACGTGTTGTTCTGGGGGATATTCTCGCGGCCTCCTGTGTCGTAGTAAGCGTACTGGTTGTAGCTGTGGTTGTCGCTTGCTGTGTCGTGACTGGCTGTTCTGCGGTCTGTGACTGTTTGTAGTTTATAGTGGGTTTGGATGATGTAGGAGAAGAAGAAGCATCTCTGACGGTGGAAGGAGCGTTCTCCGTGAGTTTACCTGAAGAAAGGTGGAAAAGAGACATTTGAGACACGGTGTAAAGACTTTGACCTCAACAGCACCTCGCTGTCCTGATCCATTGATTTCTCACCTGTTGATACTACGGTCCGAGGTGGCGCCCGTGTTGCCACAGGGGATGGTGGGGCGCTGGTCTCAGTCTGTGGCGTCGTGGAGATTTTACTGGCTGTTGTGAGCACAAACAGGTGCGGCTTCGTGGTCGGACTGCCTGGTGGTGGTGTTTTTACATCGGGAACTTTAGATATCGCCGTCTGCGCCTGTGGCTGATACTGAGCCATTTCATCAAAAACGGTTGACAGAGGAACGGGTGATTCCTCGTTCACGGGCATCACCGTCGGACCACTACCTGATCCCAACTCCAGCAAATCATCATCCTCCGTCTCTCTGAGAGATCCCTCCTCTGGTGTTCCTGCTGCCACTGGCTCATCACCTGCAGACTCAGCGACGGCGGCGGAGGAGGGCGAAGTGGGCAGAGGAGGAGTTGAGCCTTTTGTTGTATCATCTCCCTTTACAACAGCCCTGCTGATTGCTAAACTAGCTGTATCAGTCCTGGGCCTGGAGGCAGTCGGTTGAGCTAAAGTTGGCCCGCTGCTTAGGTTCTGCGTTGACAGTGCGGCTGTAAAAGGAGGAGTGGACTGAGCGGTAGGTCGACTCCCCTGTAGCGCTGCATTCGTGGTTGTCTGTCTGTCTCGGACTGTAGCTCTGATAGGCACGTCGCTACGCCCTCTGGGAGGCAGAGATGGCCAGAATCTAGCGGTCTGCTTGGTGGGTGGAGGTGATGAATTATAAGGCAGGTCCAGAGGAGAGAACGAGGAGGAGGAGCCAATGATGGTCTGGGCATCTGTGGGATGGAGGAAGGAGAGGAGGAAGCCCAGGAATAGGAGAGACATGGGAGCCATGGTCTGGCTCTGAGTGGCGCCGGTGACTGGTCCCTCTGGCTGTCTGTCTGTCTGTGTGTGTGTCACACCATCCTTCAACTGTGAAGCTGTTGACAGAGAAAAACGGGTCATTTTTACATTTCATTAAATAAATAAAAAACAACAAAACTTTGGGTACGTATACTGGCGGCGACCAGTGTCTTAAAACTGCATTTTCTCTAATAGCCAGCAGGGGGCGACGCCGCTGGTTGTATAGAATGGCTAATTTAAAATAAAATAAATGAATGTAAATCAGTGAGAATTTGCAATGAAGTCTAATTTGAGCAGAGCATGTCGCAGCCTTGCTTGGCTGATTCAGAGGGCAGGTCAACGGAACTCCCACAAGGTTCCAGCAGCATGACACCGGCGGACACACAGGGTGCGCCGTATGGTTTCGAAATACATGTCACATACGCCGCCGCCGACGCACACAGACACAAAGGCAAGAGTTCCCCTATAAGTTACAGAAACCATCAAAACGATCAAGTCAAAAAGACATAACAAGAGGAGTCACAGATGGTTTCATTCAGTGGCAGATGGACACATTAACCTTCTTTTTTTTCCCCTCACTATCTCTGCCATAAAATGTTCTTTGGATGAATAACAGTTTTGTTCTCCTCCAACGTTTCCAAGCAGCAGGACTCTACTCCCCGTTTCTGCCTGTTCTGTTTGAGTCACGGATGCCAGGAGCCGACAGCTGTATGGTGAAGCTCAGAGAGCCCAGTGACTCGGAGAGACCCCCCGGGCCCTTGAGGATTACACAACCCCACAAGTCATCGAGCTAAACAGCTGCCAGTCGCATCCCCTCAACATGCACTTGTTGTTAAAAAAACAAAACACCCCTTTTCTTTTACTTTTAGAGAACCTTGGGAAACAGCGAGGATCACGCCGAAACCTCAGCTGAAACGTTAGAAGGAAACGCTCAGAAAATAGAAATCAGCGCCTATGGCCGAATTCATTCTGCTGCCGATGACTCACCTCGGGCTCATTCACAGCTGCACACCACGGTTGGCGTGTGCATTTCGTGCTCATGTAAGATGTGAGTAATCTGTGTGAGCATATGAAGAAAAAGATGTGTGTGTGTGTGTGCGTGTGTGTGTGTGTGTGTGTGTGTGCACCAAGCAGGAGGTCACAGAGAACGCTGCAGGACTGTGAGGAAAATGTAGACAAGTGCAAGACAATCTTTGTGTTTGAGCTTGTCTTGCATTCGTCAGTGCTTTGTCAACCTGTTTAGGTGTCGGTGGTGTTACACAACAGCAGCTGGATGACGAGTATCGTAAGAGGTAGTATATCGCAATCCACCCACTCACAGTAGCCTCGGTGTTTATTTTCCTTCCTGTCTCAGGCACCTCTTCTGCTCCCAGTCGAGTCGGCCGTTGGCCAATCCGACCTCTGATTAATCCGTGCTTTTCCCCTTTTCTTTCTTTTCCTCTTGTCTCCAGTTTAACTGGAGTTGTTTCAACAACGCTCCTGTGAGTGTTGAAAGAGGGGCCCTGTAGATCGGGAGATAAGGGTGGATGTAAGAATGCGGAGATAAGGGAATAAAACGGGCACGCTCATAGAACGGACAGGCAGGAGTGGGCGGAGAAGACGGAGGAGGCACGGTGACGGGAATGGAGCTGACAGTGGAGCGAGAATAGAGGGGATCAAAAATGACAAAATTAAGACTTGAGAGAAGCTGCGAGGGCAGTCAGTTTACAGATGCAAACTGACAGAAACTAAGAAGCAGAATATTTGAGAAAAAGAGACTCGCGAGGGAACTGTGTTTTGGGATTAACGGGTTTGTTGTGGTCCAAGCGCCGATATGGCAGCCTGTCCAGGAAGGCATGCGGAGAAACGGAGCCCACTTCACCTTTCTCCACCGAGGTTAACTTGCAGGTGCGCAGCTTCTGGCAGCCGGAGATAAACAACCCGAGTATTGAGAAATGTCTTTGAGTAAACACACGAGTATCTTGATCCAACACAATCCATCACGTGCATCCTATGTGTGTGTCTGAAGGTAGGCAGTCGCGATTAATGAGCCTAAAAACACGTTGGGCCAAATAAGATTCAGCGAGAGGAGGGAAACGCTCTGCTGCTGTATTTTCCAAACGCTGTCAGCTTTAATCTAATCTCCACACATGAGCCCTAAACCCACACACACAGCAGTGGTTCCCCCCCCCCAAAAAAACGTTTTTCTTGACTGGAGTTCGACAATTTAACTACAAGTTTCCATTGAAGTAAAACAAATGTAGGCTGATTGGCAGCTCCTCTAAGCAGGCTGAGTTACAGGCCAGGAATAGCCCACCATGTGTGTTGTTCAAAGACCAGATCAGTGTGATCAGCTGATTTGGTGTTTGGCTTGAATATAAAACCTGGATGCCCTCGGCCCACCGGAGCACACAGCATGTCATTCTGCAGACGGGTGCACGTTCAGTCAAGAGTATTTTTTTTAATAATTTCCAGCCCCTCGAGGGAAGAGGGGCACTTTATTTCATGTGCGCGTGTTGTGTCGATGTCGTCACTCTCTCCCGCACAATACGTTCTTTATCCAGAGCAGGAAATGCCCACGCACAATATCCACTAGTACAGCAGCCCAGCGGGAATCTGAAGATTACTATGAACTCCCTGCTCACAGTGTAGACCTGCCGGTTACACAATCACATGACTCGGTGCAACAGCAGCTGTTACTAATCAGTTAATCAGTGCAGTACTGATGTCATGTCTACACTGATGTATTACTATGGGCAGCGCATGTCCGTATACATGAAGAACCGGGCAGAGGGAGTTTTGGAGAATCTCCGTCTTTCTCTCTCTTCTCCCGACACATTCCAGACAGCCTGGCAGCAACATTTCTATTCATTAGGATGTCTCCATTTGGGCTGAGTATCACACCTCAATACTTCTCTGGTTATCAAGCACCGAGTATGGAAAACTGTCAAATAACTAAAGACACTATTCAATTTAGTTTATTATTTAATCAGATATTTCCTGATTGAAATCACAATTGTGCACATTGTTAGACCTTGAACAGCTGCTCGCAACATTTGAGAGCTGTGGCTTCTTTTCGTTTTTGCAGAATTTTTTGTTTTCATTCTTCAAATAAAGATATCAAAACAAGTATCGGTCACTATTATCGGGTCTTACATCAGCACAAGTATTGAAACATGACAGTCTGCAGACATGTGAGGCTGTAATTGAGCGCAGAGCAGAGGTGCTTTTTAGCCAAATGCTAACGTCAGCTTGCTAACACTCGGCCCACAACAGCAATGCAAACAGGATGTTTACCATCTTAGCATAGAGTGTTAGCATGCTAATGTTTGCTCATACACACAAAGTGCAGCTGAGGCTGATGGACTTTAGCTTAACCACGAATGTCTGCACAACATTTAATGGCAAATTAATCCGATAACTGTTGAGATACCTCAATCTGGACCAAAGTGTTGGAGCGACTGAGCGACAGATCAGAACGCCGTGTCTTTGACGGAGCGTCCAATACCTGAGTCGACTCGTGGTATCCAATGTCAAGGTGGCTCTCTAATGACCAGGATTTCACAGTCAAAGTCACCCGTGACTCAGCTGAGAGGAGGAGCTCGTTACTGGCTGATAGGGACAGGAGGAAATAAGAAAAGATTGCAAATGTTTCCCCCCAAAATAGACAAGAAATATTGTCCAGAGAGGTAGAGAAGCAGGGATTCTGCAGTGACAGTGGCGATGGACAGAAAGAGACTGGAATAAACCAGCTGAGAGAATTGCTTGCCATACAGATGTGTAACTTGTTTGCCATGTAGAGGGAGAGAGGTGAGACTGTGAAGCAGTGTGTGTGTGTGTGTGTGTGTGTGTGTGTGTGTGTGTGTGTACGTGAGACACCGGGAGAGGAAAGGAGTGAGGGGGGAGGAGGGTGAGGGAGTAGCCTATGTGTGCGGTTCTGTTGGTATGCGGGTAGTGGGGGGAGGTCGCTGGTTCGACAGTTAAAAATTCCACACCTTGAAATAACATATGGATTGCAAACAGCTCCCACAATATTCACTTGTTTATTTAAACTATAGCTATAACAAATTAAAATACATGCTGTTCAGTTTAAATGAAGTAGATTTATAAATGAGCAGAACTATGAGCTCTCCAGAAGTGCCTTATAGATTCTCCAGCATGTTTTTCCCGGGCGGTCACCTCTGCTGTCCATTTAGCTCTTAACACAAACCAACTTCTGTTGAGGATGCCTCTCGCGTGGTGGCCCACCGCCTCGGGAGGGCGGGAGGGAGGGAGGGCGGGCGGGAGGGCGCGGGGTTGTGTCAAAACTCCACTGGGGCAACCGGGCCCCCCCACACAGCTGGGGTCAAACGGAAGGAAGAGAAGAGGCTCCAGAACCAATCAAGGATGCGTTTGATCCTCAGTTAAAGCGGACGTCCAGTTTAAAAAAAGATATGTATTTGACTGATGCTCCGCCTTCATGCGAGGCACAGATCAAAGGTCAGCCTTTAAGGGTGAGGCCCTTTAACTGCACTGTGTGTATGCCACACACACACACACACACACACACACACACACACACACACACACACACACACACACACACACACACACACACACACACACACACACGCGCTGCACTCAATGTGGGGCGGGGGGGGGCACAAGCTACAAATATTGACGTACGGAAGTTTACCTTCCTAAACGCACATTGTCCACACAGATCCAGTCAATAACTGCGAGTATACTTCAAGTTAGCACTCTCGCACACTCAAAAAAACACACCCTGAGAGATGGCGAGTCTGGTGACTGATTGAAACAACGGCTACGCCACGCCAAGCCACGGAAACACTCTCTCAGGGAGGAAGAGATTACGGGCGTAAACACTTTGCCTGCTGCAGGGAGTGAACCGCAGCTCCACTTCAACCCGAGACTCTCACTTTGTTACAGCTGGATGCAATAAAAAAAACAACAACGCGGTGTTAAGTGGGGTGTTGTGTGGCAGGGATTGAATTTGCAGACAGATTGTGTGTCTATAAAAACAATTAACTAGGCCCTATTATTTCGTACATGGATGTTATTTTTGCATATTTACAACTTTATAAATAGTTTAATAATGTATATATCACAGCTAAAAGGGTCCAGCTTAGGAACGGATTGTGTCTTAGTGAGTTTTTGCGTCATATGTCATAAGCTTTTATTTTCCACTACTCTGGGAGGATTGTCTGTTGTGGGAAGTATTCTTTAACTGCACTGTCAGTTTAAAACAGTGTTGTTGTTTTGGTACAAGGTAAGCCACTAAACTAAGCCATTTATAGACTACTCAACACTGAGGCATGCAGCCATGGATCATCCTCTGCTGTTACACCCTTTCAAAAAACTATCTTCCCTGAAAACACACTGTCAAAACAGACAGTAGGCCTAAATCTCTCTTGAGCTGCTTTACAGTTGAACAGCGTCCTTCCTTCTTTTTTCTTTCTTTCTCTTGTCAGTGGATCAGGGTGTGCTGTTTTTCTTCTGAATTGGAGTCGTATGGGTGCGCTCTGTTACATCCAACTGGCACTGTGGAGCAGCTCTGCCCGTGCGCTCCCAGTGGGAGGCGTGGCCCCTTCTCTTAAGTGACCCTCTCCCTCCGCTGGCTGCGTGATGAGGAACAGGTGAATCCACAATCCTTTTGTAATGCCACGGCCCTGCCTACATGTTGAGGTTAGACAACCCTCGTAAATAAACCATACACACACACACACACACACACACACACACACACACACACACACAACACGTTGCGCACCTGCCAGTGGTGGCCAAGTTGGAGAACTAGTACCCGACTTGTTGCTGTCTCACCAACGTTATTTCCACTTTTCAATTTAGGTTTGACATGCAAATGAAAGGAAGCTGGTTGAATCACACGACCGGTGAAGTGGAGAGACAAACAATAATATAATCTTCAGGCTCTGGGGTCGTTACGGGACAGAAGGGTCTACTTTTTACGCAACGCTAAATACATTAGTAATGTAGTTGTGCCGTTCCTCCTCTGGACTTATTGCGTTACAACCCGACACGTGAGGTTATTAAGCAGCCTATCCGCAAGTAGCCAACTCTAACATAGCAACCTATAGTTTCAAGTCTACAGAATCAATACATCTTAAATTAGATAAAGGGTTTAATTGGCGCTAACGTTATATTTTGTATGTATTACAATCACACGCTGACGGTATCTACCGTCGGTCACGAAGAGCAGTAACGCCGTTACTGCGTACGTGACCGTCCTAACGGCAAGCAACCGCGATGGCTCCAAGTGATAAAAAAAAAAAAATCGCCGCTTTGTCTCTGCGCTCCACGGGTCGGGACGGTAAGCTGTTCACGGTCACAACGCACACAAAGAGTAAAACGATCACGGTAAACGAGTGTTGAATTAACGCGAATGTAGCCCTGTGAACCCTGGAAACCGGCGGCACAGGTACAGCGATAAACGTCCCCACGCGTGGATCACTGCGCAAAGTGCCGCCGCATAGCAGCCGCTGTTATCATCCATTTACCAGCAACCATACCTGCGCGGGGTCCGCTCCGATTGGAGTCCTCTGCGGCAGATACCGGGTGGGACCAGGACGTATCCGGGTAAACGTGCCGCGTTAGTCCAGGTTGACCGCTTAGGTATACGTTCAACCGAAAACGGTCCTCTGTCAACGCACAGAGAGCTTCAGCAGCCTTGCACCGCTGCCAGCTCTGAATCCATGAGCTACTGAGCAGATGAACGCCCCCTCCGACCGCTCCATCTCTCTACACCGCTCCCTCTCTCTCTCATTCCCTCCCTTCCTCCCTCGCAAGTAAACACGATTTACCTTCCAACCTACCGCCTGGATGCGTCTGTTACGCAACAGCAGTCCGGGACGCAGGTTCAGACTGAGCAGCACCCTTAACAGAGGCCTACCTATTTATTTTTGTTCTTTTTTTTTTTTGGTGCTCAGTGGAAATATGACGACACTGGCACTGACATCATCACGCAGCCTGCGGTGCCACTATCCAGCTTCTGTTTTTTTCCCCCTTTTCTCAGATATAAATAGCTGCAAAATGAAGCTGCACACCTGGGGTTGTAAAAGTGGCGTGAAAGGAGTGTGATGTGGAGACAGGTGCAGCAGCAGCAGCATGGACAATGAGCTGGGAAACAGAGCCGTGGACGAAACTCTACCTCCCTCGCCTCTCCCCCTGCCCTCCAACCAGGGTCTGTGGAGGGGGAGCAAGCCAGCCCCGAGCCAAGATGACTGTTTTCTCATGCGGCACCTTGGCTCAGTGCCTCCTCTTCTTTATCTGTCTCTTACAAACACTAGTTTGGACATGCTGTTGGGACTGCAGCTCTGACTCCATTGAGCCCAATGCAGGACATTAACTAGGTCTGTAACAGAACACTCATCCGCAGCAACTAGCTCACCCTGTGTCGTTATTTCTCCTTTCTCTCATCACTCTCATTAGATTGTCTCCACTGCACAGTCCTAAAATAACCTGTGCAGCTCAGAGGATTGTCCTAATGCCATTACGTTACTGCCAGCAGGAGACACTGGAAGGTTGCGAGAGGAGGAGCGGGGACACTTGACGACGGTAATCCCGTTATTGCATATGGATTGAAATTCTACAGGGAATAAACGTGATCAAACCCTACATATTTATACACCCCAAATAGAGAAGAATGGCTGTTTAGATCATGTTTTTGGAAGAGATATTATGTAATTTAGATTATCACCACATGCATTTGTTATCTGCTGTGCAGTGTTTATCATATTATCATATTAATGGATTTTTATCCAGTTATGAGATGCTAATGAGAGGACTAATCTGGTACCAGAGGGGGATCTGATTCATAACATCTTCAAACGAAACAAACAGGCACTGGTGAGTCTTTCCTCGTGCACATGTAGGTGCCTTCTGTCGTTTTAAAGCTACCCTGCGGAACTTTAAACTGGTTATGAAACAGTCTCCTGTTAAGCACTGATGTCTCTATGTGACCCAAACCTGTACCTTTAAATTAAGGGAGAGCTCAGTGGTGTCCAACCACACATTCTCATCCCAACTCGCCACATAGGCTGCTGACGCTCTGTCAGACCGCTTGGCGTCACTTTCTAAAGCACTGGGAATCCCAGAACACGGTCCTAGTGACCACGTGGTTCAAGTTGTGAATTCAAACAAAAACACTTGCTTTGGTTTCGGAAAAAAACATCACGTTTAGTCTGAAAATAATACGAAAACATTGTAACAGACGTACGGAATACATGTCACAAACATGACTAACGTAACTTTAATTAAAGCAACGCGTCGGTCCTGAATACCGGTTTCCTCGTTGAAAGTCCTGCTTGTTTCATTTTGTTTGCGAGGGTATTTCCTACGTTTATACTACGTTGTCTCGCTGACGTAGCCTTTTCTCTGAGCATCTAATGACACGGATGGGTTTACATTGTAGTTACTAAGCCTGGCGCGTCTCGTACAGGGCGCCTCGTGCGTTGGTTTCAGGCGCTACAGGGCGCCTCGTGCGTTGGTTTCAGGCGCTACAGGGTGCCTCGTGCGCTGGTTTCAGGCGCTACAGGGCGCCTCGTGCGTTGGTTACAGGCGCTACAGGGCGCCTCGTGCGTTGGTTTCAGGCGCTTCAGGGCGCCTCGTGCGTTGGTTTCAGGCGCTACAGGGCGCCTCGTGCGTTGGTTTCAGGCGCTACAGGGCGCCTCGTGCGTTGGTTACAGGCGCTACAGGGCGCCTCGTGCGTTGGTTTCAGGCGCTTCAGGGCGCCTCGTGCGTTGGTTTCAGGCGCTTCAGGGCGCCTCGTGCGTTGGTTTCAGGCGCTACAGGGCGCCTCGTGCGTTGGTTTCAGGCGCTACAGGGCGCCTCGTGCGTTGGTTTCAGACGCTACAGGGCGCCTCGTGCGCTGGTTTCAGGCGCTACAGGGCGCCTCGTGCACTGGTTTCAGGCGCTACAGGGCGCCTCGTGCGTTGGTTTCAGGCGCTACAGGGCGCCTCGTGCGTTGGTTTCAGGCGCTTCAGGGCGCCTCGTGCATTGGTTACAGGCGCTACAGGGCGCCTCGTGCGTTGGTTTCAGGCGCTTCAGGGCGCCTCGTGCGTTGGTTTCAGGCGCTACAGGGCGCCTCGTGCGTTGGTTTCAGGCGCTACAGGGCGCCTCGTGCGTTGGTTTCAGGCGCTACAGGGCGCCTCGTGCGTTGGTTTCAGGCGCTACAGGGCGCCTCGTGCGCTGGTTTCAGGCGCTACAGGGCGCCTCGTGCGTTGGTTACAGGCGCTACAGGGCGCCTCGTGCGTTGGTTTCAGGCGCTTCAGGGCGCCTCGTGCGTTGGTTTCAGGCGCTTCAGGGCGCCTCGTGCGTTGGTTTCAGGCGCTACAGGGCGCCTCGTGCGTTGGTTTCAGGCGCTACAGGGCGCCTCGTGCGTTGGTTTCAGGCGCTACAGGGCGCCTCGTGCGCTGGTTTCAGGCGCTACAGGGCGCCTCGTGCGCTGGTTTCAGGCGCTACAGGGCGCCTCGTGCGCTGGTTTCAGGCGCTACAGGGCGCCTCGTGCGCTGGTTTCAGGCGCATGGTTTTTTGAGCATTATAGGTGACTGTACGTCATGACACAGACGGAGAGGCGTGGTCCTCCTGAACCGCAAGCATCAATTTGATTCGATCAGATTTTGACACTTGACTTTAACTTTCCAGTCTCTGTTTTCTCATTTAAATGTCCCTTAGCACTGAGAATAAAATAACCCAAACTACTGTATGTGTACACCTTAATTACAAGTACGTATTGCCTTTTACCGACAGCCCTTGAATCACATGCTGGAATTTTTAGCGTGCTTTAAATAAAGCGAGAGGGGAGCAGTATTTAAAGCTTGCTAAATGAACAAACTCTTAAAGAGGAAGGAGTTGCACTGACACTCCTCTGTGGATCGTGTTTCTATACCATCTTTGTCCATGAATGTGGTGAAGACATTCCACTTAGTCATTTGAATTGATCCCAGTGGGGGGGCTCTGAAATGTAACTCCGGATCAGACGGAGCTGTTTCTTCCTCCCGATCCATAAGGCATCGAAACCTTCTACCCAACCCCGAGTGTGGGTAGAAGGCCTTCATCTTCTCCTCAGTATAAGCCTGTTTCATTCGCAGACACGAGGCAGATGAAATAGCTCCGTGCGCTCAGTCTCTCTCTCTATATGTGGCTTTCCCCTCACCCTATGGTCGTCTAGACACCAAAGAAATAATCTCCCCAACTCCAGGCCCCAAAGACAGACCCCCCCCCTCCCCCCGTCCCCCCGCCCCTCAAGGCTGCCTCCCCTCCAGCAGCATTGGGTTTCACCACATCCAAGATGAATCAACACAACTCTCTTTCAATTTTATCCATCTTAGGTATTGTGTCTGATACTGTTATATAATACATCTGTTACTATTCAGGAATAATAACATCCATCATTTTAAGTAGGCAGCGTGTGGATGTGTTTGGAGACCATTTTGGGGTTTAGACTGGATATGAAAAACGGGATCAAATTCTTTTTAATGAATGGATGATAACAAATATAGAATATTATCTTTCAAAACTATGTTGAAAATCATGTTGCCATTCATGTTCTGTCAAAAGGATACACTTATATATAAGCCTTCTATGTTTCAGTAGTTAGTAGTGGTGTTGTACTGGACTGCATTATATTGAGTCTCTAATACTCCTTATATATTTAAATAGTGAGCAGAAATAAAAATCTATAACGTTGTCTAGTCCAGTACAACAACACCTTTCAATATGACCTCAATAATAAACATATATCAAAATGTATTTATTATTTATCCCCCCATCTGTATCTCATTATTACCTCTCGTTATGTTGGGCCATTACAGGTGACGTTGCAAATTACAGGACTGCTTTATGGAAATGCTGGATTTGTGCATCATTTTTTTTCCAGGCATTTCATTTACTGGATTAGCCCAAAACAGAAAAAATCATCTGGTTGTTTAATCCATATAGTTTTCCTCACGACTTTCCAAAAATGTTACAATATTATAATATATATATAAACATATCTAAGGAACATAGGGGTATAAGGGATTTTATGCATATCACCCTCTCCTTGAGCTCTTGATTTTTTACACACACACCCCCCCACACACACACACACCCCCACACACACACACACACACATTCACACATGACTTGACAATTGGGTCCCCTACACTCTAACTCAGCCACGACAGAAGCACCTCTCACGTTGTCACTCAGAGAGAAACAAATTTGATCTTGCTGCTGCACATCTGGAAACAGAGAAGAGGCCTTTCCCTTTTCTTTTGTTCGGCGCTCCAAAACGTGGCGCCCCCTGGTGCCCTCGGGGAGTAACGAAGCCCTCTGAGATGAAGGAGATAAGAGGAGAGATGTCCTTTCAACTGAATAGCTCCCGAGGCCGTGACACAAGCTGAGAGCCATGTCTTACATAACGCGCAGGCCACTGTTGTGTTGTTTGAGTCTCTGCATGTCAACGTGCATGCGCACACTGCTTTTTTTTCTTCTTCTTTAAAATTCATGTCCCCACCTCCGGCACGCTTTCCCCTCCCCCTGTCTTAAAAACAAAAAGGCAAAGGAAAAATAGTATTCCTCTTGTCTCAGCTCTATTTTTACCCTGCTTCTCTTCTTGGCTGTGGCTCTGCCCTCAAGCTGGGCCCCAGCTTCTGTCCGGCTCGACTGACAGTGGGGATGAAAGCTGACTCACATATTCATTAACACGCACGGCTGCACAAACTTCCACAAATAAATCTATGGATGCAAGACAATGCACACACACACACACACAGATGCAGCAGCTACACGCATGATGCACCTGCTCACTTACGCCAACGTGTCAGAAAATGCTCCTTTTAAACCAGGGCAAGAAAGATCTTTCGATATATATGCAACGCTTTCTCCACATTATAGAACGGTTTCTTCGCATGAATTTCAAACAAACTAAAAATATTGCTGGGTCACTGGGACAGTAATAGGTCAAACACCCCTAGAGACATGTTCGTGTCGTCACCAGAGACAGTCACACAAGCCCCAAGCAGTGACAGCAAATAACCGCAATCCCTGCTGTAAAAAGATCAGCTGACACAGTCAACTAATGCCGATAAACATACAGACACGATGGCAGCTTTGTACGATCCGACGGACGCACTATTGTGACGCAGGGAATGCACCGAAGAAACACAACACACACATGTTGGTGTCCTGTGACCTTTTCAGACATGCAAGCGGACGCCGTGACGCGTTTGGTGCGCTGTGTAACAGGAACCTGGGGGCATGGCAGAGAGCGTTCACCCTTTCAATTTGTTGTTCTGATATGAAAATAAAATAAAGCAAATGACCCACTTTAGGTCATATTATTTTGTATTGTTTATCTTCCAATGCATACTGCCACCTAGGGGCCTCTTCTGGCAACATTTAGCAGGAGTGAGGGACAATGTGACGCTGATGCTTTCAGCGGGCTTGATGACATTTTCTCTCACAATGCATACACACACAAAATATCCAATAAGTTATTTTGTCTTTATGATAAAAAAGTGTGCTGTATTATGACTGTAGTAGTGAACTCATAGTAAAGTAGACATAGAAGAGGTCACAGTAAACAACATAAACCCATGTACACAAAAACCCTGAGAATCTTCTTACAATAATTGGTTTCCTACCATGATGAATATACTGTTTGTATATTTCATTCCATATGTAATGTCCTGTAGTCCTGATGTAAGAAGCTTGTTGACCTCACATCACTCTCTCTCATTCTAGACGGACGTCTTTGCTTTCTTGTGACGTGCCGACTTGGTTTTCGTGTTCTCAATTTTGATGCTCTTGCAAGCCACCGTCACTTTTTCCTCTTCCTCTTCCTTCGGTCGCTTCAGGGGTGCCTTTCCTTTCAGCTTTTGGAACTTCTTGAGGTCGGCACAGAACAGCACCTAAAACAGATATAGAGACACACTGTGTGTTGTAGCAGACAGACAGCGAGACACACGACAGGAACTCACAGACAGACAGCGGCTGGTAACACTCACCGACTGAGCCCAACCGGCATAAGGACCCCACAGTTTTCTGAAAAAATCTCCTGTGCAGAAATATTACATTTGACTGTGTTACCGATTAAAAGAGAACCACTATTCAGAGCGAACACACTACTGATGAGGTGCATATGGCTACTGACCGAGATCTCGGTGAAGTTTATCTGTGATGCTCTTTTGTCCGCTGCCAGGAGCGAAGCTGTAGTCCCGTTTAGCGATCTGCCACACGTGTGTGTCTACGGGCACGGCCTCCGCCTTATCCAGAGACATCAGACATACACAGTCCGCCACCTTACAGGGAGACGCAGAGCCTCGATTACGCGTCACTGTTACAAGTTCACCGAACATGTAAGAGGCTACTCTACCTTGGAGCCAACGCCGGGGAGAGTACGCAGAGCATCGCGGGCCAGCAGATACGAGGTGCTCCGGAGGCCGTCGAGCCACTGGAGATCATGGGTGTCCAGAATCTGCGCCGCGCTCTGCTGAAGGAACCGAGCCCTGTATCCAAAACCCAGATCCCTGAGACGGGCCTCTACGCCGTTGCCTGCCAAATGAAACGCAGAAAACACATTTTTTGATGACGATGGCTAGTGAACGTGACTCTTAGCAGGTTTACAGCTGCATGGAATATTTAAGCACTCGAAGGAAGAAATAAACACAAACAAAAAGAGACAGTAGTAACATGTTTGTCGTAGAACCCGCAGTGAGATTTATGTACCACTCAGCTAACAACCAAAGCGCTTATTATTCTACTTTCTTATAACAGAGGCTGGATAGTAGTAGTCAGATAGATAACATACATAAATACTTAATTTATCCAGGGGATTGGGCGTTTGTATTATCGAAAATATCATTCATCCAAAATTCAATCAATTTACAATATCAACAAAATAATATATAATAGTAATAACCCAAAAACGGAAAAATAATGGCTCTTAAACAAAAAAAGGTATGTTAATAAGTGACACAACGAAAATAAAGATCTCTTAAAACCATAAAGGCTCAAAAATTCTCCATTGAACCGCTCACACTACAGCAAAAGTGGAGGCAAATAACATCATTGGGGACCCGAGAGACCTGACGCAGCTGTGAACCCTGCACCACTGATACTGAGAGAGATTATAAACAGGGTGTCGGTCTGTCGGTCTGTGGAGAGAGAATCCAGTACCTGCAAGAGCAGACAGGGAAGGAAAGTCGTAGTAAGAGGTTTCATCCAGCTGGCACAGCGGGGCGCCCAGAGCCTGGCACAACCTCTCCACCATGCCATGGATACGAGAGATGTGGTTGTTGGAGGTGCAGATAAAGGAAAAAAGACATTCAGTGGGGTCCTGGCGAAGCAGTCGCACACCTGGGGGATAGGGAGAGACCAAAATATGTATATTTAAAACATGTTTCTTGCAACAAATAGTGGCTCGTCATTACGTTTCAGAGTAATATTAAGTGGTAGCACACAAAACTGGCCTGTGAAGATGTCTGCAATGCGCTGGAAGTGGGGGTCTGCTGCTCCCCATCCCTTGTACAGATCCCCCAGCTTCAGATTCAGCTGGAAGTAGTCTCTCAGCATCTCCTCTTCCTCCTCAGTGTCCTGCACTGGAGTCACAGCCACCGGCTCCTCCTCCTTCTTCAGAGCTCCTTTGAATCTCATCTCTGACTTGTTTTGGAGAGAAACACCAGCTCTCCTCTTCCTGTCCCCTACCCCTGCCTGTGCCTGCCTGTCTGAGCTCGTGTAAACGTGGTACCAGAGAGTCTCATCTGTCTGAGTCAGAGTCCAAACTCGTCCTCCCATCACTCCGGTCCAGTGGCCCTCTGCAGTTTCTCTCCAGCTGTGGGTTGAACATGTGTCATACGAGGATGTCAACTGTATTAGGACTGATGATGGCAGAATAACGAGTTAGACCCTAACCCTTACCGGAAAGATTGTCCGCCGGCGAGAGTGAGATCCAGACGCAGCTCGGACTTGGCACAGGCCAGAGATCTCCACATTTTTGCCCCCGATGACAGCACCGCATGTTTGGCCATGGCTAACAGTTACCCCGCTGTCTGTTTATAAGTTAAAAACAAGCAGAGGCTGACCTACCACAGTGTCTCGGGCATTATACAAACTCGCCAGTGTAAATTAGGAAACGGGAAACACAACATCAGTGTAAGTTACGTTACAACAGTGTAAATACCTTTCGCGGAGTTGTTTTTAGCTAGCGCGATAATGATGGACAACAAATACCTAACACTGTAGCAAAGCTAGACGTATTTTAGAAGAAAATATTTCACGTTTAGATGCTTATGCTAATATAAAACATAATACTAAATGTTACCTTAAACAAAAAAAATACGTTTCCATGCTCCTAACTTCATGTTAATAATATTCAGGAATAGTTTAAATGACCATCTGATGCAACATTACACAGGTTCCGGTAACCCCTCCCTACTGATGTCAACACAACTGCTGATTGGCTCTCGCACATAAGGTGGGCGGTCATTTTAACCAAGCTCATACACGATTGGTCAATGCCATCCGTGCCCGCGGTGTCCTATTGGCTAATATTTTTGTTCCTTTCTGACGTTACAGGAAGTCGTCCCCTCGCTCTCTCTTCTGAAAAGTCGTGTGAGGAGAGTGGCGTGTATCAGAGGAGGCTCGGATTTAGCCGGTGAATACGGTGGAAAAATGGCGGATATATTGACACTGTTCACGTCCATTGGACTCAGTGAGCAGAAAGCGAAAGAAACGCTGAAAAATGAGGCGCTGAGTTGTGCCCTGAAGGACGCTATTGTACAGGTACGACCCACCGTTATTGGGGGAACTCTGGCTCGACAGCTGTGGAATGTGACTGACGTTAAGTGTCCTTTTTAGCTCCCTAGTTGTATCAAAATACACATTATTTCTATTATTATTATTATTTGTATACACCCTCAGTTCCTCTTCACTTTTAAAGAGGAACCTACTCTTCAGATACGTTTCTCATAACTTCAGAGTAACTCAGCTGTTGTGGGAGGGTCTCCATTCTTTCACTTTCAAATTGACACGTTTGTTTGCAGACAATCCTCCCAGATTAAGATAAGATAAATTATAACACTTCCCTGTTGGACTGTGACACGGTCTATTAGCTATTGACATGCATTTTGAAGGACAAATGAATGAATGAATTCTGGTCTTGTCCTCATTGTATTTCAACAGGCTCAGCGTTTCCGTGGGCCGTCAGGAGTGGACAAAGCCGTCGGTACTTTGCTGTACAGTATGGCCTCTCGCCTTAAAGACCCCAAGCGCCTGGCGTTCCTGTCAGACAGCATAGTTCAGTGCAAAATCTGCACAGAGCTCCAGCTGGCAGGTACTTTCTGACATCTTTGACATGTTGCATGTTGACATTAATCTTTTGCAACAGGTGATTTTCCAGGCTGAAGCTATTTTTAGAAGTATATTGCATCCATTCACCCACCACTGCTCACACAAAATATAGTGTGTGCAAACCTCAATTCAGTCAAGATTCAACATGATATGCATTTGGTGTCTGGAATACACTACATTTATTGAAAACAAAATGTGCAGTAAAAAATGTTCTGACACCAAACCTAGTGCACATTCTGAAGGAGGCTGGGGAAGTATTGAGAGAACGCAGAATGAATGATTATATGGACTCTTTTAATGGATGAGAAAGGTGTGTCGACATGAACGACTAGAGATAAGTGACTCCTCGCCCTTTTCTTTGTCAGCTGCACTGGAATTTGTGAAGAGTCATCCTCAGGACCCCATCAACCAGAGGGAGTTTGACGAGGCATGTGGAGTGGGCGTTGTCATTACACCGGAGCAGATTGAAGAAGCCGTAAGTGAGCGTACAATTCCCCAGAAGTACGTCTGTGTCATACGTCTGTCAGCTTCACTAACTGTTGAATATCGTGCAGGTGGAGTCGGTGATCAAGAAGCACAAGGAACCGCTGTTGAAGGAGAGGTACCACTTCAACATGGGACTGCTAATGGGTATGATGTCATACTTACTTGATTAAATATCTTTGCAACCATTGAAGGCAGGGTTGGTCATCTTGAGAAACTAGGAAGAGTTTGCAGACTTTTTAGAAAGTATCCAACAGAAAAAACCCGGCCCAGTGTTTTTTATTTTCCAGTGAAAGTAGCAACAGCACGAGCTCCAAAAGTCACTAACACTCAGCAACACTGGCGCTCCGTCCCTTCAGGCCTCCCTTTTAAAGAAACCACTTTCCCAAAATTATTATTATGAACGTAAACAAAGAACACATGCTCACAGCTGTGACGAAGAATGAGTGCACACGCACAATAGGTGCAAAAATATCAAAAATGTTTCTGCCTTTATATGTTAATTAATAAAATATCAGTCATGCATAATTCTTAACATAATTATACTTGACTAGTTCATTAAGAAATGTAATTGCAAGTTTGATAAACCACATTTTATGTTCATGTTTTGTATTTTTAATGCATTATGAACTCATCATAAATGGTCAACTGTTGCAACAAACCGAAAACGTTAGCTGGCTGAAAAATACGTTCCGAAGCTGATGCTTATTACAGTGCTACGTCCGCCACAGATACTGTATTCACTCCTGGTGTTTAATCGTCAGAGTATTCGATTCATTGTTTGCTGAAAATGTCCACAATTATAACAAAACAATGTTTTTTAGAAGAAGATTGCAAACCTTTGCTTTAGAGCCTGACCGACGCACAGAACGTCTCGCTAAGCTTTCGTCTCGGTTGCAGGAGAAGCTCGCTCTGCTCTCAAGTGGGCTGATGGGAAGGTCATCAAGAATGAGGTGGACATGCAGGTGTGTGTTGAAAAAGAGAATATGGTGAATGTGATTGTTGTTGGGTTGTACTCACTGCGTACCGTAACTATCTCTGACGTTGTTCTTAAAGGTGCTGCACCTCTTAGGTCCCAAGACAGAAGCTGACCTGGAGAAGAAACTGAAGGTAGCGCGTCAAGTTATTCAAAGGACTAGCTCGACGTTTTGCATAATATGCTTATTCGATTCCTGTGTCCAGACAATAATCAATCCGGCTCAAAACCTACCTGTTGAGTCACAACTTGTCCTCTTTTGTGCTGATTAAACAAACTAGATTAATTCGCCAGCTTTATCGGGGCTGGTAGGCCGATTTTGTTGCTTTTGGGTAGAACCAGGGCAAGCCGTTTCCCCTTGTTTCCAGTCTTTATGCTAAGCTAACTGGCTGCTAGTTGTAGTTTCATATTTAACATACAAATATGATCTTCTCATTTAACTCTCTGCACAAACGCAAGTCATTTTATTTTCTAACATGTTTATAACTATTCCTCTAATCACAATCTTCTGATTTCACCTGTGGTTTATATTGAATTGTTTTTCAGTCCCAGAAATCCAAAGTGTCAGGCGGAGAAGTCAGGGTGAAGAAGGAGGAGGCGGCAGTGGCTGGTAAGCAGCAGGCAGAGTGGACGGCACATTGACAGCAAATTCAGCGTTGTGTTTTGGTCGAGTGTTCTTTACTCGTTGGTTGTTCAGATGAGGAGATGACTCGGGAGGGAAAGTCTCTGATGGAGCAGCTCAGAGGAGAGTCGCTGAAGTTCCATAAACCAGGTGAGAAGAAAACCACCTGAAACCACCTTCACACTTTCTTTACTTATGTCGATCTTTCATCCTTAACCCTCCGTCATACAGGAGAGAACTATAAATCCGAGGGCTACGTGATCACAGCAAACACAATGGACTTACTTAAAAAGCACATGGAGCTCACTGGTGGACAGGTACAACCTCTATATGACGAGGAAACACATCCACTTGAAAATTATTATGAATATTGATTTTTCCGTTAACGATTTCCTTTAGATCCGTACTCGTTTTCCTCCTGAGCCCAACGGGATCCTTCACATTGGACACGCCAAAGCCATCAACTTCAATTTTGGTTATGCAAAGGTTTGTGTCTTTCTGTTCTCCGTTATCATTTTAAAGGCAGGGTTGGTAAACTTAAGAAATTATCCAACCGGATAACCCAGCCCTGTGTTGACCACTTTTTTTTGTCAGGGCATATGATGAAATGTTTACCAACCCTACCTTTTTAAACATTAATGTAAAAGATATCTGTAATGCATACTTCTTAAAACAGTTATACTAGTTCAATAATAAATGTAAGTTAGATAAAACATAAAAATGTTCAATATTCCTATTTTACATGCAATCGTTAAGTGTCAACTGTGAACACATTTGTTTTTCTACCAAAGTAAAATGTTGGCTGTTAAGGGGATACTTGGTTGAAGATATTTTGGTTTGGTTACTTCGTTGAAGGAGAAGTTGGAAAAGCACCGACTGCTTAATCCTCTCTGGTGCAGCAGTTCTCTTTAAAACGTGTCTTCTTGTAGGCAAACAACGGAATTTGCTTCTTGAGGTATGACGACACAAATCCAGAGAAGGAGGAGGAGAAATACTTCACTGCTATCAAGGACATGGTGGAGTGGCTTGGTGAGTCTGACTCTGTTGATTTCCACCTGATGATGATCTGATGACAGCTTCAGGTGCATTCTTATCAACGTACCTCTTAATACGCAGGCTACCAGCCTCATGCTGTCACGCACGCATCCGACAACTTTCAGCAGCTCTACGACCTCGCTCTGGATCTCGTCCGCAGGTGAGTGTAGGAACCGTGCGGTCGTGTAGGTGAATGTGAATAAGCCGGTGGATGACGTTCGAATTGTTTTCGTTTCAGGGGTCACGCGTACGTGTGCCACCAGAAAGGGGAGGAGCTAAAGGGCCACAACTCTCCTCCGTCGCCGTGGAGAGACCGACCCGTCGAGGAGTCGCTGGTGCTGTTTGAGCGGATGAAGAAGGGGCTGTTTGCTGAGGGAGAGGCCACGCTCAGGATGAAGATCGCCATGGAGGACGGGAAGCTGGACCCCGTGGCGTACAGGATCAAATACACGGCGCACCATCGGACGGGAGACGAATGGTACGAAACTGTTCTACCTTTTCACCCAGACGGTTCCATTTAAATACATCCTTTCTCACTGCGAGCTGTGTTTTATTTACATCTCTCTCTGCAGGTGCATCTACCCCACTTATGACTACACCCACTGTCTGTGTGACTCCATTGAAAACATCACGCACTCACTCTGCACCAAAGAGTTTCAGGCCAGGTACGCGTCAACTCTTCGGCCAGCTGTCGTAGTTTTAACACACGAATGCATTCGTCGAGTTCACGTCTCTGTTGGTCCCCTTTGTGTTCGTCACAGGCGTTCGTCGTATTTCTGGCTGTGCAACGCTCTGGACTTGTACTGTCCTGTTCAGTGGGAGTACGGCCGCTTGAACCTCACCTACACCGTCGTGTCGAAGAGGAAAATCATCAGACTGGTGGAGGCTGGCGTCGTCAGGTAGAAAAGTTATTCATTTAAACTATTTGTATTATATTGCAGAACAGTATGTCTTGTGACGAATGTAAATGATTGTCTGTAAACATTCTAAATGGATGAAAGTATTACAATATACTTTACGATACTATCGTATGCTGCACTATATCGATACTGACCGTGTTAAGTGGAATAGGTGTCAAACCAGACTTCACATCCACATTTGTCGATGCCATTTTTATAACGTGGTATGTGCCCTGTTCTCCTGTTTGCTTAAATAATAATGATCCCAATGAGTTCCATGCAGTGCGGTATACAAATTTAAAATTTGGGGAGAAGACAGCCCTACAAATCGATAATGGCAGATGTCCTGAGCTGAGGAAAAAGTGATAAAAAGACACTTTAACAGCAATATTATGAATTCCATGTCTGAAAAGGGCTGATGTGTATTAAAAGCTACAACCATGAGTGAAGTCAAACCATGTAGACTTCTCACTGTAACAGCAGCCGTCTTCCTGGAAGCTGTTTGGTGACTGTAGAAGGTTTCTCTTCTGATTACAGAGACTGGGACGATCCCCGACTCTTCACTCTGACCGCGCTGAAGAGAAGAGGTTTCCCGCCAGAGGCGATTAACAACTTCTGTGCACGGGTACGCAGCACGGACGGGAGGAACTGGCAATGAAATGCACGAGGACTGTAATGTGACGATGCCTTAAATCTGTTGGCAGGTCGGAGTCACGGTTTCCCAGACAACGACAGAGCCCCACCTCCTGGAGGCGTGTGTGAGGGACGTTCTGAACGACACGGCGCCAAGAGCCATGGCCGTGCTGGACCCCCTCAAAGTCACCATCACCAACCTCCCTGAGAACTCAAAGGTCCGTGGACTCGTAATACCCCGTATGTCCCGTCTGTCTGCCTGATATCTGAAATCTCGGGCGCTGAATATTCCCGCTGTCGTCCTCTTGTGTCTCAGTCAGATGTACGAGTGCCGGACTTTCCTGCCAACGAGGCCAAAGGCAGCCACACCGTCCCGTTCACTCGCACGATCTTCATTGAACAGAGTGACTTCAGAGAGGTCAGAGAGGGGGAACTACCCTCACAGTACAAGTAGCAGACTCGTTGTGCTATTTAATTTGTTTGGATTGCTGACTGCTTTGCTTCTTGCAGGCGATGGAGAAAGGCTACAAGCGTTTGACTCCAGACCAGCCTGTAGGTCTGAGGCATGCTGGGTATGTCATCTCCTTCCAGAAGATCATCAAGGTAAGACTCGCCATCTCTCGAGGTGCGGTCAAACCAGTTTTGCGGTGCGTAATTTAATTGCGAGGCGAGACAAGAAACGGCGTGGGAAGAGCAGTTGAAACAGCTTCTCATCAGATGCTAAGATAATTCGCTGTGTGTGTGAGAATATTATTCATATGCGGTTTGTTTGATGTGATCTAACCAGGCGTCAACCTCCGGGTCTGAAAGGTGACGCCAATGCGGAAGGGCCTTAAACTTGCCCTCTTTTTTTTTTTAATGTTCTTTTCGGGGCTTTTTTGCCTTCATTTGAGTACAGGTTAAATCTGAAAGGGGTAGAGAGAGGGGGGCGATGACATGCCAAGTATCGCCGGCGTCTCCTCTGGTTGTATAGAAGTCTATAGAAAATGACTCTACTTCTCTCTTGATTTATTACCTCAGTAAACATGAGTTTATGGTCTCAATCTCTAGTTTCAAGTCTTCTTCAATACAGCATGATGTTCATTTAGTACATGATGGTCCATTTAGAGTCAAACGGACCATAAAGCAGGGGATGCTTTAGGGCGGGGCTACACGGTGATTGACAGGTCGCTACAACAGGTCTGGCCATTGTCCGTGTTCTCAACTTACAACTTTAACCCTTTCACACTGTGTTTTCACTTCATGAAAGTTAATTGTAACATATTGGTTGCCGAAAAACAAGATGGCGACGGCCAGAATGCCAACCTCGAGGCCTCGAAACTGTAGTTGAAGAACCAGTGGGTGAAGTCACGTCGACTACTTCTTATATACAGTCTACAGAGTTTACCTGTGGTGTCAGCTAGATGTCTGATCTCGGTAGAACTGCTTCTGATCTCATGTCTGCTTCCCTCTGTGGACGTCTTTGCCTCCTGGTCCGCGTCCTGCTGACGTCCCCTTTGTTTGTTTCTCAGGACGCTCGGGGTAAAGTGGTCGAGCTGGAGGTGACCTGTAGCAGTTCTGACAGCGCAGAGAAACCAAAGGCCTTCATCCACTGGGTCAGCCAGCCGTTGATGTGTGAAGTGCGCCTTTATGAGAGACTGTAAGTCACCAAGAAAGACACGCACACTCGCTGTCATTCCCGAAAAACTCACTTCAACAGAACGTCTCTCTGTCCTCGTAGGTTCGTGCACAAAAATCCAGAGGATCAGTCTGTTGTTCCCAACGGCTTCCTGACTGACATCAACCCCGTGAGTACCTCGGCACGTCCGCGGCTGTCTACATCTCCCGGCGCCGTGATTGTTCAACGTGTTTCCTCCTTTTTGTTCTTCAGAGTTCCCTGCATGTGATCAGCGGTGCCTTAGTGGATACCTCCGTGAAGGGAGCAACGGTTTTAGACAAATTCCAGTTTGAGAGAGTTGGCTACTTCTCCCTGGACCCCGACAGCACCGCAGACAAGGTACAGCAGGATGAAACGGTCGTGTTTCACATCACTAATCAACATGTAGTAGTTACTAAGAAACATTTTGGCTCCTACGTAATGAGTGTGAAGTGTAACTGAAATATTTTCTCTCCCTGCAGCTCGTCTTCAACAGAACAGTCACCCTCAAAGAAGACCCCGGGAAGATCCGATCCGCTGATTGATCAAGCCGCACTTCCTGCTCCCCATGAGCCCACAGACGCATGTGCAAATAGTTTGCATCACTTAATGTGTCATTTTAACGAGGGCACAGACTGCTCAGGCTGAATCAAATGAGGTGCTGTAATAATTACATCCCCGTATTTCTAGAATGCGGTTCCCTTTCATGGATCTGTCTCTGAAGTTGTTCTATATCGCAATAAGATTCACATGCAGTGTTTCTTCTTTGTTGACTGTATGCAGCTTTGATCATTAAGGACCTTGTGTATATTCATTTAATATTGCACAGAGGAGATGCTTTCAAATACTGCTTTCATTACTTTTTTTAAAAAGGTGGGAGATCACTGCCAAACCATCATGCGCATATTTTTAAAGACCTTTGTCCTTTTGACAGGAGACGAGAATAAATCATGAAAAAACATGCAATGTCTCTGTTTATAGTTCATGAAGCTGATATTAATATTCTCATACCCGTGATATTTTAGATGATATTTTGGTGTGAGAATCAAAATGTTTGACTTGATTTGTTAGCATATTTTGGCTATGATTATTGGTTCCTTCACTTAATATTCAATCTAAGAGTGGGTGACAGTAATAATAAATGTGTATATGTTTATTTCAGTAAGAAATGTCTTAAGTTTAGGAAACAGTCACTCAACTGTAACTTAACCTTTAAGACCAAGAACACAAGATGTCGGCTGTAATGTTATGAAAAGAAAACACAATCCAAGGCCAATAATCATGATATTAATATATTGTGTACATGCACATTTGTTTATGTGACAGTTGTGCTATAATCCTGACAGAGAAATATAATGTATTGACAGAGAAAAATAATATTGAGCCAATACTGATATCAATCAAATAGAATGGGGTATTTGTACATAAACCAGAAGTTTTGCAAAGGAAAAGTAAATATAATACATGAGTTTCATTATAGTAGTAAAAACTAAGGATATTAATATGTGAAAAGAGGAAAAAAAGAGAGTAAAACTCTTTCTTTCTTAATAGAAAGTTAAAATAAATACTAAATCAGATATTTGGTCCAAACAGAAAGCAATGTGAGAAATGTAGACCCACGCTGAACTGCAATGTGTGGGAATTAACCCTCAACTGCCCAGAGCTTCCTGAGCACCACCCATTTATTCAGCGCATCTCTTCGGGACCACCTTAAAAGATCCAGAAGCCAGTGAACCACTAGGAGCGGCTGTCTGGCATAACAGGGTTTTAAGGTGGACTGACATCTAACTGATCTTAACGGATACTTTGCCCCGTGTGTGTCGCCTTTAACGGTCCATCCCGCGAGCGTCAGGTACCGCGATATCACGGTGCGCAAATACCGCGATATCACGAGATAGTTACAACGCGCTCTCCTATTGGTCAGCGGGTACTGTTGTAAGATGGCGCCCTGGCGAAATATGAGTAGTTAAGAAAAAGAAAAAACTACAGTTAGCCATCTAACGAAAATAAAGAACATAAAAGAATAAAGCAGCCACGGGGGAAACGTTGATAACACTTTGCTTCACCGTTAGTTGGAAGAAGAGCGTCGTTTCGAGGGCAGAGAAGCTTCTTGTCGGCGGTTTGGGGAAGAGAGGTAACGTTAACTAACGTTAGCCAACGCGCCTGCTAACGGTAGCCTGCTAGCTTCGGAGGTAACAGGAAAAAAAAGGTAGTCGCCGTAACGCCCCCGACATGAGTTATCACCGTGTCCGATGCTTTCTGTTTATGTAAACGTATATGTTGTTGTTCGTGCCTATGGTCGCGTTGCAAGTTGCTAAACGCTGGATATTATTTGCAAAACAACACACGGCTAGTTAGCCTGTATACCTGGCTAACCTAGCTTGTTGTGTAATCAGCTGTTAGTTTAGTTAGCTGTTATCGAGCTATTGCACCGTGCACACAATCGTTAGTTTAATCGCAGTGCAAAACGTGCATGTTGTCATTCTGCAGCGGATTTGTAAAGTGGCCGCGCTTTTTGTCCCTGCTCGTACACAGTGGGATAGATTTAACCCTTTCGTATTATCTGTCTGTGGTGCCACTGGTTAGTGATCTATCGGTCCGTTTGTAAACACTATAAAACGTGCAGCGTTTTCTGTCCCGTTTTTTATTTTTACACCAATAAACATGTCGCTGTCTTTTTATTTCTTGATTGCGTTTGACAGTTGTTGATAGTTATTATTTGTTGATTCTGACATTGTAAATACCTAAGTTTGCAGCTACTTTAAAAACAATACTAAATGAATTCCTCTCATAGAAGAAGACACTGCCAGCAGCGATGAATAACTCCCTGGATGGATCAGGCTCCTACGAGGAGCTTGTCAGGCAGAAAGCTCGGAGCATCCCTCAGCATCGCATGAAGGAGTTCCTGGAGTCCTTGGCCAGCAAGGGCCCAGATGCCCTGCAGGAGTTCAGCCAGCAAGGCGGAGATACTACGACCACCACTATGGTCTACCAGCAAGAGGCTAACTGCATCTACACAGACAGCACAGAGGTGGCAGGGTCGTTGTTGGAGCTGGCTTGTCCGGTAAATCAGTGCACTGATTGGTCACTAAATCAATCTGTTAAAGAGCTCCGTGCTTCAAAAGAAGCTCTCTGACGGACACTGTCTTCTGATGCAGGTTCAGGTGCAGGTCCAGCCGCAGCAGCAACAGATACAGGAGTCTCAGCAGCAGTCTGTACAACAGAATCAAGAGCAACAGATAATTCAGGTTGGTACCTTTTTTATGATGTCTTTGTGTTTATCTCTTCACTCTGCTCCATTTAGTCCACACAACTTTACCTATTATCTCCATTGTTCAGGTGCAGATTCAGGGCCAGCAGCAAGGTCAAATGCTGGGGCAGGTCTTCCAAGTGCCCTCTGGCTCCCATCAACAGCTCCAAGGTGTGACTACTGCACAGCTGATTCAGCCTGGGGAACTCACTGAGGAGCAGCATCAACAGGTACTCATAAGCACACGCACATTTCATGGGAGAATGGCACATTTTGTCATTTACCAGAGTTTTATTTGAGTTACCAGTAATAATCTCCCTCCCATGTGTGTTTTAGCTGCAAGCCCAGTTGGTGGCAGCCGTTGCAGGAGGACAACAGATCCAAATCCAGACAGTGGGGGCCCTGTCTCCCACCCAGCAGCAGGACAATATTGAGAGGAGAGTACTGGGGACCACCGTTTCCACATCCCAGGGAGCAGGTGTCCTCCAGCCAGCCAAAAAGCGTAAGGTTGATATGCCCATCACTGTGTCCTATGCCCTGCCTGGTCAGCAAGTAGCCACAGTCCTGGCTATCCCCCAGGGACAGGGCCAGCAGCAAAGTTACGTGTCCCTGCGGCCGGACCTCCTAACTGTGGACAGCTCCCACCTCTACAGTGCTACAGGCACTATCACCAGTCCCACAGGGGAGACCTGGACAATCCCTGTTTATTCTGCTCCTGCCGGCTCCGGAGGCCGTGAGCAGGTCACACACATTGCCATCCCCCAGGAAGCCTACGGAACAATGCAGCTTGCGGGGCCAAACACGACAACAATGACCACAATGCCGACGCAGGTTACTATCGAAAATGACAAGCTGAAAAGTCAGAGTCAGACGGCGCAGGCCGTTTCCAGCATCACAAGCTGCGGGGGAATGGGAGGCCAGGAAGAAGTGGTGCACACACTTTCTGCAAACACGCTGTTCCCTGCCCAGCTGATGAATGGGAACATCCACATCCCAGTGTCCGTACAGGGCTACTCCAACACTACACAGTCCCTTATCTGGGATCCACAGCAGCAGGTGCTGCACACACAAGGACTGTCAGGGCAGGACACACAGCATCTGCAGGTGCTAACACAGGTGTGATATTGCTACGTCTTTCTTTTATTTTAGCCAGATACACATATTCGCACGTATTCCTTGATTGCATGAGGTAACGGTGTTGCTGTGTCTGTGCAGGGGCACACAGTGGTAGCAGAGATAGATGGCCAGCAACAGGTGCAAGTGCAGGAGCTGCTGCTGCCTGCTACTCTGAAGCCAGAGGAGGGGCTGGAAGTGTGGCGGCTTTGGGCTCAACGGAAAAATGCCGAGTTGGAAAAATCGGACTCAAATAAACTAGCCCCGATTGGCCGTAAGTGCATGTGGAGAATGTTTCAAGACGACACTTTGTCTTTGATGCACATGTGTGTATTACCGTAGTCTCTTCTCTGTCAACCCAATCACTGACTTGTGTGTGTTTTAGGACGCCAGGCTCTGCGTTTCCAGGAGGACTTGGTGTCGTGTGCGGTAGCCGAGCTCTGCATGGGTCTCTCTTTGATGACAACAAACGCTCGGGGGTTGGAAGAGGAGTCTTATGAGGCTGATGTTCTCTACTATGTATTTCTGTGCATACAAAAAGTAAGTGTCATGCACACAAACGCACACATCCGTTCATCCCTGTTGGTGCTGTGTTGACGTGGGAACACTGTCTGACTGCGTCTCTCTCTGTCTGATTGTCCGCTCCAGTATCTGTTTGATAACGGCCGTGTGGACGACGTTTTCTCGGACCAGTACTACACTCGCTTCGCTCACAGCCTGCACCAGATCCTGGATCCTTGGAGATCGTCTATTCATCCGCTCGGTGTGTGGACAAAAGCTGTTTTCCAAATTCTGTGTGGTCTTGCACGCTCCTCTGTCAACTAATATTATCTCAGATATTAAGGATGTCGCCAATCACAGTTTGTGCCTCTTCATAATCCCATCTGATGTTTATGTTTTCCTAAATATTACAGCTGCACTTTGCAGGTGTAGAACAGGCTAATATTAAAATCACTGTAGGTAGATAGCGTCACATTAAGAACATATTGCCTGTTGTGGTTTTGGTTTGTTTGGTATCCCAGATGTTTTCTGTGATATCCATTAGGAGCTGAGTGTCAGTCTTTGAAGTCTTTTGCCTCAAACATGGTCCAGGATTTGCACCGCCTCTCTCGATACGATGCTCATTTTACTAATTGACCATTTTAGTCGACTGGAGATTAGTCATTTTGAAGCTTTTTTCCCAGACAACACAGGATTGAAAGTGGGCATTTTGTGTAATTATTTGTGGAGAAACTCGATATATCATCTCTCGTCTCATAATCCTCTTTTTACCTCCACTACCAGGTTATATCATCCCCAGTCATGTGACGGAGGAGATGCTGTGGGAATGTAAACAGCTGGGAGCTCATTCTCCCTCCACGTTGCTCACAACTCTAATGTTCTTCAACACCAAGTGAGTTGACTTCAGTCATCACATGAGTCTCTCTCTCCATCCTGTTTAATAGACATGCAGTAATAGTGCCCGTTGTAATCAATCAATAAAGTGTTATATCTGTAGCACCTTATAAACAAATCAAATGCCATCCAACGTGCTTTACAAAGGATTGACAAGATGAAAACTGAGAGACGGTGAAGAGACTGATGCACACCAAAATAAAGAAAGAGAGAAATTAATTACAACACTGAATAAAATGTTCATGATAAAAAAGTAAAAATTTGAGTAAAATAAGAATACAAATATTTATAAATACAAAAACTATAGCAAACAAACCACATAAGACGCTGTATAAAATCAGATGTAATATAAAACAATAATAATAAAAACACGAAATTATATAACATTTAGGGAAAAAAAAGCTAGACTGAATAGTTGGGTTTGTAGTTTCTGTTTAGAAATATTCATATTTCAGCTTCTTGGAGCATAATGTCTGAAAGCAGCTTCCTCTTGTTGTGTTTTGTGGAGCAGCTGAAAGAGAAACCAGAGGCAGTCTGATGCAAGGCCATGTAGTAAATAAAAGAACTGTCAAATCTGGTAACCAGGAAATGATTTATGAATAGACGTAATATGTGTTCTCCTGTCTGTCTTACGTAATACTCGGGCAGCAGGATTTTGAATTATTAGTAGCTGGCTTATTGTATTCTTCGGTAGACCAGAAAGGAGAGCGTTGCAATAATCCTGGATAAATATCATCATCACATAGCAGCCAAATATAAATCTACACAAGACGCCTGCTGTTGTTCTATGTCTCCCCTCTGCTCCCATAACACACAAATCAGTGACTGTATCCCGTATATCTTTCAACAGGTATTTCCACCTGAAGACAGTGGATCAGCATCTTAAAGTGGCTTTTTCTAAGGTGCTGAGACACACCAGGAAGAGTCCCAACAACCCCAAAGACAAGAGCACCAGCATCCGATACCTGAAGTCAACCGAGAGGTTCATAGGACAGAAAGGTGAGAGCGCACAGGACCTTTCATCTCTGTGCTGTGGTGTCTGACAAGGAACCCTGTATTTAGGATAAACAACCAGTTCTATAATGTTTGTGTCTTTGTTCAGTCACAGACGACATGTACTCGGAGCAGCTGGAGGACCCGGAGAACCCGCTGCGATGTCCCATCAAGCTCTACGATTTCTACCTCTTCAAATGGTAAATATTTAGGTTTTTCATCAGGAAACTTAACTTTCAAACACTTTATTTGATTTATTGAAACATGAATCCAATATTTCAACACACCTGGATGCTTTATAATAGAGGAATAAATGAAAATGCCCCCCCCCCCCCAAATAGATGTGACCCTCTCAATTTGGTAATAGGGGGATGATCTGAAATGATGAATCAATCAGTTGATTCACTGTTTCAGTAATTTTTCGAGCAAATATTTGTGAGTCTTGCCTGACGATCAGAGAGAACATGCGATTGAAGACGTCGTCTTCGGCTCTGAGAAAATGTAATCATTCACACATCGCACACGATACATGGAGACTATAATCACCAGATCCAGAGTGAAAGTAGTTAGTTAGTCGCAGCCCCGATGACAAAGGGAGCGGTGGCCGACACCTCAAGAGTATGAGCCAGATTGTAAAAACACAGACTTAGCCTTCACTGGAATTAAATGACTAGAAATGTAACATGACAGCACATGTTTCCACTGACCCTCTCGCCCATTTGCAGACTCTTTGATGAGATTGTAACGTTGGCAGAGACGGAGCTAAAACTGTAACTTTGACATCTGTGTTCTCCGTCAGTCCGCAGAGCGCTAAAGGTCGCAACGACACCTTCTACCTGACTCCTGAGCCCGTGGTGGCTCCCAACAGCCCCATCTGGTACTCCACTCAACCCATCCCGAAAGAACAGCTGGAGCAGATGCTCGCCCGCATCCTCGTCATCCGCGAAATCCAGGAAGCTATCAACCTGTCGGAGAGCGTGCACTAGTGGGACTGGAAGGAGAACCGTAGAATGGACTCCAACTCCTTTCTCTTCACCCAGCCTTTGATTGCTCATTGCCGGTAGTTTTCTACCCTCTCACACCCTCTGGTGGTCTCTGAGGGGGGCATGTATATGTTTATATTCATCATGTGTCAGCGTATCTTACATTCACAGACTGTACATACAGCTAAGAATCCGTCTTATTGAGGCGATCTCTCAACTCTTGTTTTCTTTTTGTTTGGCCAAAGGCTGTCTGACCTTTATAATGGACCTGAACTCTAATTTAAGTGTTATTTTAACTGTTGGTTCTCCTTTTTGCCAATAGTCTGGACTTTTTTCATTCCCTGTTCGGTTTTAATGTGTAATATAGTTCATATATATTTTCACTATGCTGCTCTTCATAGAAATCCTTTTGTTGCTCTACTTCCTCTCTCATCCGCCTTGGTCACTGTGGAGTGTCACAGTGAAACGCCTCCCCGGTATTAAAGACCGCATTAATTAGCCCAACGTAGGTTAAAACCTAATTTTTCTTTGTACTCCGCTCGTCTTAGTCGTGAGCTCGAGTTCTCCGGAGACGATTCACTTGTGAGTGATTTCCGCCTGCTCGCTGTTGGACCCGCTCAGCAGCATCAAATCACACCAGGACACACGGACTTTATTGCAATACAGCGTTGCTGCTCTCCCTGCAGCGACGAGCACTTACCACACGGCGGAGACGCAGAGGGAGCGCTGCTGCATCCTCCTTTATTTCCCCCCAAAACTCACCCGGATGACTTGTCTCTTGTATCATACATGTTTATTACACGACAGATGAAAGACTCTTAAGAAGTGGGTTAGCCCTTTCATGTTCTATAATGTAAAATACTCATAGCTCCTTCATGTACTGTAATGGGTTCCAGTCATCTAAGGAGACTGGCAGTGCCTGTGTGTTTTTGAAACATGACCTTTTTTGTACAGCCACTACACCGTGTGTCTGCCTTTTTAATAGCACTTTTTTTTTTTACCAAACTGAAGTGTAGTTATAAAATACTGCACGATTTAAAAACAACCTAAATAAAAAAAGTCATCTCGCAGCATCACTTCATCCGTAGTGGAGGCAAACGATCACACCGTCTGTATTTCACTGCGTGCACAGAGAGCATTGTTGTCGATGTCACGGCGAGTAATTCCGAGTGGAGGAGCCGGTTTGACCTGACTGGCTGGTTACTTCCACTTTCTTTCCTTTTGCAATGCAAACTGCAGCGTCGGCGGTTTCCTACCAGGATTTGTTTGCTCGTCCAGTTTTCCACCTGCAGGACATGTCGTCCTACAGCGCACACAGCAGGCTCTCTGTATGAGGGCACGCTTACTGGTTTTTCTTTCTGTAACCCGGAGCGTTGCTCGTTTTGGTTTGTTGCTTCACAGTTCGTGGGTTCAGGAGTGTGAGCCGGGATTAAACCACGACGAGGAAGGCAGCAACCTCCTCAGCAGCTGCCCGGGGTGTAAAACCTGCTGCATCGGGGTCTGCTGTCGGTCTCCTGCAGCCGTCTGTCGAGGATGCTGGTGTCTCCTCCTCCGGCCCGAGGAGCCGTGGGCTTGATCTGGAATGTGGTTGTTAATATTTGAACTGGCTGCCTGAGTTTGTGGCCTGCTGGAGGAGAGAGAACACCAACATTAAGATATCATATTTCCTTACAATGACTGACTACACGCTGCCTGTGCTGAGGCTGAATTTGAAGTGTGTTGGGGCTCTCTGGGAGCTTCTTTCTGTGTTGTCACCGTGCTGAGGTTCCTCCACTGAGCCAGTGTAGCAGACACTGATGAACTAACAGGTACTGCTCCTGAGAACACACAAAGGAACCAGTGAGCAGGTAATGAGGATCTCCTGTTGGTGACGAAACAGTAGAGCGCACAGTATTAATGAGTGGAGATGACAGAGTTATGGTGTGCATGAAAGTACACGTAATACTGCAGGCTAAACGGGAATAGAGAGTTGCGGAGGTGTGTTTTTGTTGGCCAGACCAGGAAGTTAGCGTCACCGGTTCCCTCGACAATAAGCCGATGAGATATTTCATTGGATTTTGGATTATTTCAGAAAATAAGCTCTGTTGAAAACAAGTGTTTATGATATTTACAGGTTTTGTTCAGAAAGATAATCTTCACAAATGAACACCAGGTTTATGATTTTTGAAGCGTGAATGTAATCGGTAGCAGTGAAAAGCACCATGATGACGTTTTGTCGTCTCGTTTAGCCTCTTGTTAGCAACCGCCTCTTTTAACACACGTTGATGCTCCAACATTCACGAGACGAGTTTTTCCTGATGTATTTTATATCAGAGAATAACATATTTAAATCTCTTAAGCGTGTGTTAACCACAGACCTTATGTCAGGTATCTGATCATGAACACATTCAAAAAACCCATCGACTGAGACGAGGGAACTGGAAGTGCAAAAACACTCTTCCGGGTTTTAGGACTCATTCCTGCAGCTCTCTAAACAGTTAATTTATCTAAATATTAAGTGCATTTTATGTTTGGAACAACTGTATATATTTAAATATATAAATAGATAATTTACTAAGCAACGGAAAATACAATGATTTAAACATATAATGCTGAGGTACTGTACTACTACCGGTACTTTATACTTAAACACTACAATTCGCTCATGAGCACATTTCATGCATTGGTACACATATTACATTAATGAAATAGACATTTTGTGGATTATGTTCATCGCTTTGTTGCCAGCATAAGATGATCGATGCCACTCTCAATATTTGTTTGTGAAATATGCAGCTGCTTTCAGCGGTTTAGCTTAGCATCTCGCTAAGTTAAGATGGCCTCCATAATGAGGACTTTTGATGCAAGTAGCCAACTCTACTCAACTTCAAACTTGAGATAATTGCACGTAAACTACTCAGAAGTATATACAATCTGCACAGTGAGTACTTTTGACACCTTAATTGAATTTAGCTGCTGATGCTTTGAACCCAGGACGTTCGCTGGTGAGGGAGTGCTTTTTAAAACACTTTGTTATTGCTATTTAAAAGATCTCCATCCTTCCACCACTGCAAGTGAGTCTCACTACTGGACTGACCAGATTCTGGACCATCCACATCCGATGTAGCCGTAGATCCTGCACAGCAGCCCGGATGTCCGCCGGGATGCCCCTCGCACACAGCTGCATCAGCCACAGCGTCGTCACAAATGTCCCCGAGCGCCCAACACCTGCACTGAAGCGCACAAACGCAAGGATCGACTTTAAACACCGTCTCGTGCGCCACCTGATGTGTTGGAAAAACCTCCACAGTGTGATAGGCTGGAGGTCGGAGGTCACACCTGCAGTGCACCACGGCCGGCCCGAGGTTCGGAGCCGCTTCCAGTTCCTGCCGCACATGCTCAGTGAAGGCAACGAGGGAGTGTAAGTCTTTAGGGACGCCCCGGTCCGGCCAGGCAGGGTAGTAGTAGTGTGTGATTAACCTGTCTGTTGGACAATCTCTCTGAAACACAAAACACTTTCCTTCAATCCGGCCACAAGGGCTTCTTCTTCTTCTTCTTCTTCTTCTCTGATTGATTACTGGTGCGCTCAGTGCACACAGAAGTCTGCAGCAGCAGTTTAAAGGGTCTGAGGGACGTTTCTTTTGCTCACCTGTCTGAGGTTAATGGTGGTGATAAAATAATCTGGACCTTGTTTGCGGGTCACTGTCGTCACTTGGATCAGTCCATGATGAACTGTCCCTCGGTGAGGCCAGTACTTATCACACATCACCTGTACACGGGTAGAATGTCTATTAAAGGAAGACTTTGACATTTACTCTCATTCACTTTCTTTCCAAGAGGTAGCTGAGAGGATTGACACCACTTTCATGTCTGTATGACGCTACAGTCAGCAGCCGGTTAGCTTAGCTTAGCACAAAGACTGGAAATAGGGGGAAACAACTAGCCTGGCTCTGTTTCAAGATTTTAAAAAGGAATCAGCCTACCAGCACCACAATGGATCACTCATCAATATTCAGGGTATCTGAGAGTCTTAAACCAGGCTAGCTGTTTCCTACTATTTTCAGTCATTATGCTAAGCTAACACAACTTCTGGCTGTAGCTTTGTATTTAGTGTACAGAGAGTGGCGTCAATCTTTTCCCCAAAAAAGTCTGTTAGTAGAGTCAGATGAGCATGTAACAAGCAGACACACACACACACACACACACACACACACACACACACTGTGTGTCTCTCTCACTTTGTTCTTGAGCAGAGAATCATATTAGCACCTGACAAATACAGGGTAAATGTAAAGGTTGATTTGTGTCTCTAACATTTAAAATATATTCTTTTTAAAAACATTCGGGGTTAACAGTTGCATGATATGATCCATATTTCTGCTGTCTGGTACCACTGACTTTGGTTCCACGTAGATTTCAGAAGTGAAATAATAGAGATGTTCAGTGACGGTGACAAGGTGAGGAAGAAGGTTTAACGTCAGACCTGGCCCTTGTGTCTCAGCGCCGTGACCATGACAATTATCCTGACGTTCTGCTCCCACACCATCCTCCAGAAGTCGGCCACGGTGTTGTGCAGAGGGCCCTGTGTGCAGATGAAGTCTCTCTCTGATCCTCCACCCTGAACACAGACATTAACAGATGGAGCCGGACGGACTTGGTGGTAAAGCAGGAGGACGGACTGATGGAAATGACAACGGAGGAGGTGAAACGAGCTCTTACGGGCACGAAATTTGCGTTGATGTAGTCGGTGTGTGGTTGGGAGTTTTGAACTGACAGCCTCACGCGACAGTGGTCATCTGCAAACAAATAAGTCTCGTACACATACTTTCTGTAATCTGCCCTCGTTTGTTGTGGAGTTGCACTTACATGGCAATATGTAGGGGTATCTGTTCTTCTCTCTGTTGGCCACCGAGTCCCCCACTTTGGTGGGGAGGTCTTTGCCAACTTCATCCAGCTCCTTCACAGAGCCAAAGATGTATATTAGCTTCACAAATCAGACATCTGATTTAAGTTTAAGTTAAAAGAAACGTACCTCAAACTCCTGTTTGAGGCCTCTGTTGTCGTTGGCTGCGAGCGCCTGACATCGCACACGAAAGTCCTGCAGAAGTTGTGCTCTCGAGAAGGTTTGCACCCTGCGTGACACGATTATGTTACATTAAACCGTTTTAAGAGGCCGGATGCGCTCACACAGCACAGTTTAAGTCTGGAGTTATTCTGTGTTTTTTCTTATTGTCCACAAATGAAAAGACCAAAACCAACAAGTATTTGATCCACACAAGTATTCACCATGTGGTCAAAGCTGGACTCAGCTTATTTCTTTTCAGCGGCTGACACGTTCCTCCATCACAAAGAACATGTGCGCTGTATTTATTTGAGTTTATCCGTCAGCCTGCTGTCGGAAGACACAAGTGCACCACATTTGCTGCTGAGAATAGTCTCCAAAAGAATTGCACTGAACATTCTTTTGAAGTTCCACAGTGCCCAGCTGTTTTATTGTTACGTATCCTCCTAAATAGATGGAAGTAACCCTTGAGTTGCCAGTTTATTACCTGGCTCAGGCCTGCAATAATCCTGCCTTCACAGTGATTTCATCCGTGGTGCTGTTGAACTTTATTGCAACAGAGAGATGTTTCTGGTCTTAACTTGTTGGTACGAATTCTGTGGAAACGCCTTGTCAGCACAATGCACGACATTACATTTCAACATCAAAATAATCGTGAAGTAGAAGCAACACTTCTCTACTAACAGTGTCAACAATAACTGAACATTATAACTTTGATGAAGTACGATTTATTACTTTGAGCTAATTGGTGTACCTGATCAACTGGAAACCAAATGTCTGTTTGTGACCTTTTTTTAAAGACATCTCCAGTGATGAGTGCCACAGACAGGGCAGGCAAGTTAGAGGGAGACGAGCTGACACATTGTTGGTTTTGGTCTTTTTTTCGTGAGATTTGTTGATCCTTTCAGCATATTTTCCGGGTGCTTTGACCTTTGTCCTTACCTCATGTTTTCGCTCGTGCTCGACGATGCCAGGTTGATTCAAGCGTTGGCGCTGTGAAAAAAAGACACCGTGTCACGTCTCATAAAGTCAACTTTTATACATTTAAATCAATAGATCAATGAGAAATTGATAAAGCAAACTAAAAACCAAACTGTTTCCCCCTCCCCCTCTCTGTTACATTATGTTCCTCCTGAACACAAGTATGTGACACCAGAGAAAAAACGCTTCTGTGCGGATGAGAGCCGCTGTATCGTGCATGACATAACATGTGAAGAAGAAAGGTGCGTTCACTCATGTGCTTCTCGTTTACTTCTGCCCTGAAGTAGCCGAGTGTCTTCTCCAACACACCATCAACCCAATCTAACCATGCTTCTCTGTGATAGAGCAGAAAGACACACACCCGCCTAGCCCAACATTCACACGGCACAGTTAATAAAACCGACCCGACAAGAAAGAAAAACCTGCTCCGACAAGTTCTCAACCGACAGCAGGACAGAACAAACAGCGTCAGCGTGAAGGTGACAGGATTACCTTTCCCAACGAGCCTCTGATGAATGCTTTCAGCCTGCAGACACAGAGAACAGGACCGCACTGCTCCAAGTCATGTAAAGGTAGTCTGGTTTTAATAAGCCTCTCTCTTTCAGGGGAGGAGGAAGCGAGATGGGTGGAGACAGTGGGTGGAGAGAGGAACACTAAACCTCTGTGAGGGATGTCGGGCGTGTTCTTTAAACTCACCGTGTCAAAAGGTGAAGTTGCTGAAGTCAAGTGAGACTGGAGGTCATGCTTTTTTCTATTTTTTTGTCATATTTATGAGTTGATTTGACCAACATTGGACATTTGTGTGTGGTATTTACGTCTTTAGTTCTATTCACAAGTATTACCTGGGGGACTCTGGAAGTTTGTAATAATTCCGGAGGTTGTTTGTGAAATCTACCATGTCCGTAATTTGTCAAGTAAAATATTCCACCACAAATGACCGACCATGTTCAGCCGAACACAGAGGTCCGGGGAAAATACGAGTCCCGTGCAAATTGCTTTCTTTTTCTTCCTGTTTTGCCAGTTTTCTTGTTTTCGTCTCACTGGTTTGTGTTCCAGAATGACGGCGGCAGCGTTAGCAATTAATACATGAAAACATCTTGGGGGCAATTCCAGGAGGCTCATCTCGCTACACAGCATTGAGGTCTTTGTGACACATCAATAGACCTACATAATACAATAATATTCATAATATTAAATGTAAATATTATATAGTGTATTCTTTTTTAAATATGAGTGGATGCTACGTAGAGCCTTGACAACATGTCTGAGGGATAATGTCAGTAAATTTGAGTAAAATACAGATTTGTCCCGTGTGAATGCAACACATGAAACACAGACGTGGGTTGTAATTTCAAAATGACGTGAGGTCGTCCGGTAATACCGGCCCCGTCAGTGGAATCGTAGCGCGATGACATCATATATCAAGTTATCATGATACGTCATCTAGGCGCATACTCATTTAAATGAATAAAATGATCTGATCAAACGCAGTTAAATCAAACTATTCTCTGTAATCTGATTACTCTGTATTCAGAGTAATCAGATTACAGAGAATAGTCAGAGTATAGCTGGATTTCTCTGTTATGTTCATTTTGCACAAAATTTCTTCATATAATGAGAAAATACTCTGTACTTGTCAAGTATTTAATTCACTGAGGTGTATAGAAAAACAAGCTTTATTTATTGAACTACCAGAAAACATATCGGGATACATATATATATGTATTTTTTTGATATATGAAATGATCTATATTGTGGCCATATTGCCCGGCCCTATTTTAACACATATGACATATCTAAGTTATGTCTTTGAAACATATTGCATCAATGAACATCACTGCTGACGTGTTGCATCACTTTGTTGTCATATACAAAAATATGTTAAAATGGCACAAAGCTGAAAATGTCAGCATGTTTCAGTAGTTTATTGTTTCATCTCTAAAGGGAGCCTCGTGTGTGGGTATAAAACACAGAGGCGTTTGGTGCCCAGGTAATGAGAACTGGCTGGTTTTATTGCTCATTAGCTGATCATTTATGGGCAATTTGTCATATTATATTGGGTTCTGTGGTCCGGGGGCCATCTTAAGTCATTCAGGATATCCTTGGAAGAAACTCAGTAACAATATTTACTTTTATTTAGTTTCACTCACAGGAGAAGGCATTATTAAAGTAATTTATATATATATATATATATATTTGGGGGGGTAACAATCATTGGTGAGGGGTGAAACGCTTATTTTTTTGTTTCCAGTAAACAGTTTAAACTAAAAAAAGAGGAAAATACTCCCAAGTGAAAGTAAACTGCATGTAAAACCACCTTTACGTAGGCTACAGCTGCCTGTCACGCGCAGCCTGTGTGTAGACAGGTGTAAACAGGTGTGACGGAAACAAATAAGGCGGACTGCGCTTGCGTGTCGTCAGCGGGACAAGAAAAAAGCTCGCTTCTGTTTTCGGTTTGATAAGCCTTTAAAGCCGCAGTCCTGATTGGGTGGCTGCAGAAAAGGGAAGTAAACGAAAGCAACAACATGTTGCTGATCTTCCAGCAGGAAACCAGAGAACGTGCAGCGCGTTTAGTCGACAGCGCGAGATATTCCTTTTAAAGGTGAGACAATCGACCTCGAGGCGGCACAGGACACGTGAATATTTCACTCCCCGGTTGTAACGAAGACGTTTAACGTGAGAGTCTCACGCGCTTCCTGGTTTCTGGCCTCTTTCGATCTGCAGAGAGAAGGTAAAGTCCGCGTGACATAGAAACACGGATCGAACAGACGGAGATGGATCACACGCGACCGCAGGACACGCAGCAAAGCAAGGTAAAAAGAAAAAGAAACATTTCGAGGGAACAGCGACGCAAAACTGGCAGTTTACGTCTGGAGGGCGTCATGTTGCACTTTGACCACATACTTTTAAAATGTCAAAGTTATTCAAAATGGAGCTGAAACATGAAGCTAAAGACTCCAACGAGACTTGTCACGATGATTAATGATGACAGTTTATTCGAATAGCACCACCGGAGATTATAAAGTGGCATCAGAGACGCACGAGGGCACCACTGAGTAATACGCACGAGGGCACCACTGAGTAATACAACAATACTTTTTATTTTATTAAGATTTCACCCAGAAGTCACTCCATCATGACAGTAATGTGAGGTTGGCTATGTTTTTTGGGGGGGGGACATGCATGACTCTCCTCTCTGAGAACAAATTAAGTTACGACTATGCAAATTAGAGTTCCCCGGGTTTTACATATCCGACTGAGGCTCCAATATATAGTTTAAAAAGATCCTTTGTACTTTTAAATAAACACTAAAAACATCTGCAACAACGACGTCTCTGCATTAGTTTGGTTTTTGTTTGCGTTGCTCCACCAAACTTCATAAAGTTACAACATGTTTATTTGACGTGTCCAGAATATTTTGGTCAACTTTGTCCTGCAGATCTCTGGTTGCGCTACATTTTATTCAATGCTACAATATTTGTGTTGATTGCAACAAGCGGTTTCTTTCCTTATGAAGGTCATCTTAAGTTATTGTTGTAACTTGTCTATGAAATCACAGTCTCAGAGTCCACGGGGACGACTTTCTTCTGGCTAACAGTTAAATCTCACGTCATCATATTTTTGTTAATTTTTTTTTCTTAAAGTGTCAACAAAAAGTCCCAATTTTTACACAATTCAACTGAAACCTAAAAAGTAAATGCATTAAATGAAATGAAAGAAATGAACATACACATTACATCCAAATGTATTGCTAATGTCTCTAAAGTAATTGTTGTATAAAGTCCAGTCTGCGAAACAAACTTCTCTATATCTTTACAAAACACAAATAATCACGTTAACGATTAACGGACGAGTTACCGATCTAAATAGTTGCCAATCATTTTCCTAATCCCCTAATTGTTTCAGCGCTCTCTATAATCATACACTCCCTGTACTGCAGCACCTTAATAACTGTGACGAATGAGGTGCTTTATTCCCTCAGGGCTCCATGGTGCCGCGGCACAGGGAACACGGTGACGAGCCCGCCGACAAGCGGCCCACCGACAGCTCGACGCCTCCCACTGTAGGTGCACTTCCTGCTCTCAAAATGAACTTCTTTATTTTGTCGGACGGTGCGATTGTTGTGAGAACAGTTTCCCCCGTGTCGATACAGGACTCGAAGAGGCTGATCAGAAGAGTGCGGAGTCCATCCAGACCCAGGGCCTGGCTGTCCAATTCTTACAAGCCCAAGTTTGGAGGGCGGTTCCACAGACCTCAGTAAGACCGACGGCTCGAGAACCGGCAGCACTTCCTCTCAACCGCTACCTGCAAAATATTGATGACCAGGTGATTCTGAAAGCTTTTATTTTCCTCTCCCCTCTCTCCAATGCTGCAGGTTTCCACGGGAGGACCACTCGTTCTACAAACCGGGCTTCAGCAACCAGCGGTACCACCACTTCCACCATCGGGGGTACTTCCACCGGAGAGGAGATCATTTCCAGCCCAAACTTCACCACAGCGCGCAGAGCGAGAGGGAACGGGTGAGCAAGGAGCGGTACGAGCAGAGAGAGGGCGCCGACGGAGGTTCACCGTCAAAGCAGAACAGTGAGTTCAAGTCCGCTGCAAGAGTCTGTGAAAACAACAGTGACGGGTGGAAATAATGAAGTTAATGATGGCTGAATCCCATTAATGTTATTCATAAACGTGTCTGTGGAAAAGACTTATTGTTGGGAAAAAAAGCCCAATAAATATTCATTTTATGTCACCAAAACTTTGGTTCGTGACGATCAAAGTGAAACATTTCCCACTGTTAAAATAGTTTACCACCTACGTACAGCATATCAGCACACGCAGCTTGGAAACGAATGATGATAAGAGTTGCTTTGGTGCAACTGTTCGTTAAGCAGACTTTACCGAGGGCCATAAGGTCTCCCTATTGTTCCACCGCTGCTCTTGTGGCGGGATGGGAGCAAATCCCTGCAGCCAGCCTCCAGAGCTCTTGTGGAAAGCCTTCCCAGAAGAGTGGAGGGGCCATAAAACCACCAGAGACTCCAGGAAGTGATTAGACCCGGGCCAAGAAATAGTCTGGCCCCTTCATACGGCCATAAAAACAGCCATAGCGTGTTAATGATTGAGCTATAAAGATGCCGGTCGGCAGATATTTCTCTTTCTTTTGACACAACCAGGCCAGTCTTTAAACTACACTAAGCTAACCTTCATATTGACAGTAGCATAAGAGAGTGGTATCAATCTTCTCATCAAGAAAGTAAATGTCAAACTATTCCTTTCGTGCCCATGTACTTGTGTGTTTTATTTCTTTTGTGGAAACATGCTTTTGTCCACATGGTGTATGAATCTATGAGTGGCAAGGAGTTTATTTTCAGCTTTACCATACAAAGCACTGAATACATCCTGAATACACACACACACACACACACACACACACACACACACACGTGTGCAGTGGCTATACTCAATAACAAAAGCACACACATGAATATATGATACAGTTAAATATAACACAAACACAACAATTACCATTGATTCACAAAAACAAACAACCCCCTGACAGACTCCCAACATAAAACACAGCATAAAACATAATCCATGTTATTGTTGTTGTTGTTGCCACCTCCTGTGCATACATAATAATAAATATTGCACTCTACAAGCTGCACGGTGTCATCGTGCACTTCATCACATGACCATCGGGTGGCAGTGTAGGCAAGCAGAGGCACACGCCTGCACACTTTGCATTGGGGATATTTGGAGGGCATTCGCTGGCCGCGGTATCTGGTGGTTGGTAGGTAGTCGCACTCTGGATGCAACAAAACCAGCGTTGCGTAATGCCGACCTCTCAGAAGCCTGTCCTGGACTCAACAGATGGATCATGATGTGATGCAGGACAGTACAAGCACTGTACATTATGTGCCCAGACTCAGACTCATTACGTGAGCATTACCTCATCATCTGTCAGTGGGAGTCTGGACGTAAACAGGAAGGCTTCCTTGTTACCGTCGCGTGTCCTTTGTTTTAACACAAACTGTGAATGTTTTTGTTGATATGTTGCCGGGATGAAGTGGTCTGATGTGTTGTTCTGAACAGACTGAGCTGTTGGTACTGTGTGTTTTTTAATCTTCTCTCTTGCACCATGGCACTGTATCTGTGCGCACACTGCAGCACTGTGGAGGTGTGTGTTTGTGTACGTGTGAGTGTGGAACAGGTTTATTTTGTGTGCCTGAGTGATGGTGCGATGATGGTGACTCATCGCCGGTTTGTGTGTGTGTGTGTATGAGAGAGAGAGCGAGCGACACTAGCCAGCAGTGTATAATGAGCCAAAACAAAACTATTGCTTCTCGTAAGAACACTGCGGTCCAATATTACAAATTCCCAAATATCAGCAGATTCTTCTGAAAGATGTGTATTGATTTGATGGACCCAGATAATTGCAAGAAGAAAAAAAAAAAAAGTCTTAACGGGAGGCTGAAGACAAAGGAAGCGAGTGATAAGAGGGCTTTAACCATCAATGGTGGTCTAAAGATGCACCTATAGCTGCTGTATGTACTTACAGGCATGGTGTGTGTGTGTATATAGAAACACAAGGCCATCTCTTCTTTCTCTTGGGTTGACTGTGTGTGTGTTTCTGTTTTCCAGCTACCAGACCTTTCGTACCTAGATCATCTTCCAGCAGAGACAAGGACATGCAGTTCACCGTAAGTTTACAAGCAGAAAGCCTGCTTCCCGCTTCTGCTTTTCCATTTTGTTAAAAGTGGTCCACCAATCCTTGACCGACTATGCTATCGTCTCTTCCAAAATGTCCATGTGAAGTCTGAATGTTCTTATTGTGATGTGATTTAAAGGGACGGACAGTTAAAACCAAATAAAAACATTTGAAAGTGATTTGGACCCGATAAAACATGGTTTAAAAAAAAAAGGGCTGTAATTAAGGATTATTTTCATAATCGATATATCTGCAGATTTATTCAAGGCTAGCCTTCCTTAGAAGTGCTGACATCGTCACATGTCTTGTTTCGTTCAACCGACACAAAGATTCAATGACGTGAAACCAAGAGAAGCAGAACGCACGTTCTGAAACCAGAGTTATCGTTTGAAAAATCAATCAAGATGGTAGCAGATTATTATTTTTCTGTTTATTGACTCATCGATTCATCCCCTAATTGTTCTAGTAATATTATATTGTGTGTGTATTACACGATAAGGTAGATGTGTGCTTCTCTTTGTTGATTAGCCGTGAGCTCACAGCAGAGAATGACTTGACTGTGAAACAGCCCAGGTGCTGCAGGAGCAGGGCTGAGATCAGAATGATGGCATACTGGCTGACCTAATCACGGCGAGGAGCAGAGCAGCACATGATGAATCGCCGCCGGCCACTGCTGCAGTGAAGTTAAAGTGAGGAGAGCGAGAGGAATCCAAGAGCGATTAGCTCGTCTCAGAGTTTCATTATTTTCATCGGTGTTAATAAATCTGAGGTACGATGACGTGGTGTTATTATGTCTTTTGATAGGATGACTAACGACGGATCGAAGCATTAGTCATTCATGTTCCCGGATGCTGCACGTCACTAATGGCTGTTAACGCCACCGCAATATGGTCTCGTGTGAGTTGTTGTCTCTGTCAAAGTACTGCCACCATTACGATGACGCAGACTTGTTTTCATCTTTTCATGTGCAGCATTTCTGTTTCATGGTGCTACTTTCTAATAAATTCTGTGTATGCTTTTTAGATTATTGGTACTTAGAACTTGTGTTCACTTTGATGGCTAGTCAGGCAGTTGGTACCTTTACCCTTTTTATCAATGATTTAATAACGGCAGACTTGGTGCTTGTTGGAAGGTAAGATACGAAGTGTGTCATTCAATTGGCAGAAACGACAAGAGATTCCACTGTTTAAGATAAGATTGTTATCTTGTTAGCTAACGGTTTCCTATTTACACATGCGGCAGACACAGAGCAACATTAGCATTCATTCAGAGTCGTATTTATGCCCGCCTGATTTTGGTCTCCACCAACTCCTGAGGGAGAAATCTGGCACGTTGGCTGCTAAATGCTCCACTATGACCAGCAGCTGGTTGAGAGCAGCAGTTGCATTTGGAAATGAAACTGATTAAATTGGCGAGAGGGAACCTAAGCGGCTCAGTTTTCCATAACCAGGCCTCTAAATTATGAACAAGGGATTTAGAAACGGTTAATAAAGCCAATTGACCCTTTGCTCAGCCTCCTCCCTGGAATGCAGACTGGCCAATCGTAGCGTGGCGTCGGCCAGCTCCGACCAGGGTCCGACAACTGTCTGGCTCTCCTCCACAGACTCTCATTAATGGTTCCACATTTCTTTCATCTTCAGGCTGCTTCAGTGGATTTGGCGCTCGTCGTGGTTAAATGCTGTGTAATAGTGACGCTTGTTACCCGGAGAGGTCTGAAGGAGATGCTTCAGAGTTATGTTTCAATTTAAAAACCTGTGGAGCTAACATTTGGAGGGTACGTTAGCACTTCATTAACCAGTGTTAGCACTTCAATGCTACGCTAGCTACTGAAGGTATACTGCATGTTTACACGTGCTGCTTTTGCTTTTTATTGATTGTAACAGTGAATAAAGAGGAACAGTGTTTTTCCTTCATTTCATTGCCTTCTGTCTGGATCTCCAGGTGATGTGTTGGTTCACTGTTGCACTGTAATCCGTAGCTTTAGCTTAGCTTCCATCTTTATCTTTTTAACCTGTTTTCACTGCTGAATCAGTTTGACATCCTGGAGATTTACCTTAAACACATAGTATGGACCCTCCAGGATGCTTCTCTCTGAAAACACTTTATTGTTCTTTAATATAAATAGATATTTCTGTAGGGAGTGTAGTTGGTGACAGTGTGGGCTCCATGGTACCTCTGACAGCTTGACGGTGTAGCAGCGGGGGGCGGGGCTTAGCGAAGGGTAAATTGTCGCCATTTATACAATCATTGTAAACTATGAGGTATTAGGAAGTGGTACCGGTTTTAATTTATGAACACCCCTTTTTATTCGACATGTTTTGCCATTGAACACGCATGCAGTCAGAACACATTCTGAATTCAGAACTCGCAGCAGTGCTTCAAGTCGACATGTGGAGCTTCTCTTTAGTCATCTTCTGTTCATTAGCAGCTCAGTCATCGGCGGTTTTGGCAAACTGTACTAAGTTCCAGCTGGGATGTCATTTTTTTTTGTTTTGTTTCAGAACGACAGGAACCAAAGCAGGGAGAGAGATCACTCGGGGACCAACAGCAAAGAAAGAGAACGAAGCAGAGACGGGGAGCTTCCTTCACCTGCGAGCCAGACGGCAACGCGAGACAGAGCCATCCAACAGAAGAGGAAAGAGATAGATGAGGTACATCAACACACACACACACCTTGGGAGAAGGGTTAGTTACGAACAGGAAGAGGAAGAGGAGAGATAAGACGAGCTGGGATTAGAGAGAGAGTGACGGAGGAAAAGATCTTGGAAAGTGCCGGGAGACGAGATTTGTTTTCTGTCGTCTAATCGTACGTTTTGAAATGCTGAGCCTGAGGCAACACGAGTGTCATTACTGTCTTCAGTTTCCGAACCCCGACAAAGACGGTCTTAGTCAACGTTTGACGTGATTGATCGAACAACCAAAAAAAAAGAGCAAAATTAAGTTGATTATCTCGGCTCACCTGTCTCACAAGAGGCTCCCACACGTGCTGCAATGCTGGCCTCAGTGTTGCAGACACTGAGTTCCAGCTCTTCAGATTCAGGGTCCCCCAGAGCTGAACCCTTGCATCCATTCCTGCCTCTGACCATGAAGATTCTCAAGGCTGTAGAAGACCATGGGGGCTGTGCAATATGTCGCCATTGTCAGCGGACAGTGGAAACCTTTTCATGAAAGCTTTGCAGTTGTTGTGTGTTTTTCATCGACTGTGGATCTGCAGGACGGAGTCCACAATAGATCTTTATTCCTAAGGGGACATTAAAAGTACATCTTATCTCATCCTATTGTGAGAAAATGAAGTCTGGCAGCAGGTAGCCGATGCAAAAAAATCTCCACAAAACTCTGAATGCAGGCACACTGGATACTCGTGAACAGTCTGCATGTGAGCGATGTTAATCCATGCAGTGGTAATTGGAAACGCATGACAAGACTTCTCACTCTGCTCCCTTCCTCTCCCGCCAACACTTCCTCTTCTGTCCCCCCCCTCCCCCCTCCCCCAATCCCCAATGTGCGTGTGTCTTGCAGGTGTACTATCAGGAATGTGAAATGTTTGGCCTTGTGGCAAAGATGCTGATAGCGAAGGATCTGACCCTGGAGCGCCCCATCCAGTCCGCGCTGCAGGAGAACCTCAGGGACATCGGCAAGCGCTGCGTGGAGGGCATGGAGAAGTTTATAGAGGAATATGACTCCACGGAGCCGTCTCACTAGTCCCAGACACACACGGTCTTCCTAGCTTTCATCCCACTGGTGATATTTTATAAGGTAAATTATTTTTTAATACTATTTCACGTGATTAAACGCTGCTTTTGTTGTTCTCTCCGCCAGGGGGATCATGTGATCTCTCTCGTGTGTGCAGCAGTGACTGGGTGTGCATCTCTGTGTCCGTCCGCGGCTCATCTCACATTCTGCTGCAGCAAACTCATATTTTTTTGGGGGTTGTTTTTTTGTTGCCTGCATGCTCAAAGGACCCCTCGTGGTTGCGGTGACTCGCGCCTTTCTCAAAGCGCCTTTCGTCGCCTGTTTGACAGCCATTGAGTGGCTGCTGACTCCTGACTCACTACTCTTAAACGACTGCTGGCCACAAGGAGCTGCAAGCGATAAAACGGCCGAGTGCATCGCCGCCGCCGGATCGGCCGGGTTGGGTCATAAAAATTAACATTCTGATTAATGGCAAATGAGTAGCAGGTGGGTAAAATAATACATAATTTATGAGGAAATTATTACTTGCATTCTCTAAAATATGAACATGGAGCTGCTGTCCGCTGCTACTCGGCAGCGGAGAGACGCTGTGCCGACAGTCTTTAGTTTAGCTGCTTAAATGTCCCACGTTATTACAATTACTGAAAGCAGCCTCTCATCATTTAAGTATATTGCTGAAGAAAACACTCATAGGCCGCCGCCAATAGCTCACATTGCATCATTTAAAAAGCAACATAGCCGACAGGGAAATGTCCATGCGGGGCTTTCTTAATCGGAGGAAATAATTCATTTGGATTGGTGGCCGGTGGATGATTATGCGCACACACCGATGCGGATCCTGGCGATCTTTGTCGCTAACGACACAGCTGACGATTGTAGGTTGTATTCATTCAATTAAAGATTACATTGGTTGGTGCAGACACAGATCAACACTCTACTGAATGCACCTTTCTAGATAGTTCCTTGTCTTTTCCTGTAGAAGTAATACGTTTGTACATTGTTTTCTGCCGCCCGGGCAAAGCTCCTCCTCTGTGCTCGGCCTCACGGTGAGCATCACTCGTGAAAAAAATTTAAAGTAAACTTTAACTGTAATTTTGAGATTTGATGATTCTGATGAAATTATACACTGTCATAAGCATTATTTAAGCAAAACAACCAAAGTCAAATGAATGCTGATTTCTTTTTTTTTCTTTTTTTTTTAATCATTTGTGTTTCAATGATTTCATTTTGTTTACAGCATATTAAACATGTGGCTAAAATAGTTTCAGTGATTTATTCATGGCTGTATGGGCAAGACAAAATCAAGTCATAGCGTGAATACATGAATAAGTCAGTGAGTCGGACCTGTCAGTTTAAGTGTTTGCAGAATGAGGAAGAAGTTCTTTTGATGTTTGACCTAAAGCCCGACAGATGCAGCAGCGTGGCCGATATTTGCTTATTATAGAAATATCGATATCCGCGTAAAATTGCAGCACAGAAAGGTCAAAGATGTGTTTGAGGTTATTCAGGAACACACCAGACTATATATATATATATATATATATATATATATAAATTTATTTCAGTGATGAAATATTCTACTCCGTCATATTCGCCCTGAGAACCTCTGCATGATTTCTTCTGTGGCTCTGGAGGAGTTTTGTCAAACCTGAAAATACAACCCTGATGACGTCACAGTGATGTCATCATGGTTATTTCGGCTCAGGCTTGGGGGCTGTAAATCTACGACAGAAAGCCTGCATTGCAAACTGGAGGTGTGGAGAGAAAGATGCGTGTTCGTCGAGCATGGCGGGTCTAATGAAGGATCAATAAGATGATCAGAAAGGCTGGCTCAGTGATTGGCCTTACCCCAGACTCACTAGAAATCACTGTTGAAAAGCGAACGAGGGCCAAGTTAAAAACAATTGTCTTGTTTGTCTTCAATGGACTGAAGCTCATTGAGCGAGAGACTCGGGTGCCTCAGTGTTCTGCTGAACGAATAAGAAGGTCCTTCCTTCCAGCAGCAGTCCGGTTCTTTAATGAACACCTGCAGAGGTTTTTATCTTTCTGATGTCAATCATGTTTTATATGGCATTGTCTGGTGTTATTTATCCTTTGTAATGTGTTTTTGTCTGTTGTGGACTGTGTCGTCTGTATGAGTTTTTGGGTGACAAATGAGTTTCCCCACTGGGGATTAATAAAGTTTTCTAATCTAAAGTGGCGCGGTCGGTCCCCCACTTTAGTCCAGACTGAAACGACAACTATTGGATGGATTGCCATGCATGTAGTACAGATATCCATAGAGGATGAATCCTGCTCTCGTTGGTTCGTATTCCTCTAGCTTTGTCATAAGGTCCAAATGTTAATTTGTCCAATATCTGGTTTATGTTCAAATAAATAATGACATTCCCATCAGACTCGTCTGTACTTTGTGGTTCGTGCTTTGTTTTGCAGCTCTGACTGCGTTCATTTCGGTGAGCCGGTTTCAGGCGCCTGGTATTGTGGATGCTGGCTCACTGGAGCATTTGCTGGAACTGAGCCGCTGTTTGTTACCCGGCATAAGCCGGCTTTTTGCCGTATTATGTGTAGCTGTCCTGCAGATTAAATTACCAATGGCCAAAGTGTCTGTTGGGAAATATGCCAAATATATAAATGATTTCATTAATGGCATATAAAAGCTGGATGCTCGCCAAGATGCAGTGTCGACAGCATGGGCATGGCGGGTTAAAATTCATCACGGCATGTAAAAGAGTCATTGGGGAATTGATCCCGACTGGGCAAAGTTGGGAACGATTGCCAGCACAATTCACCAGCTAGGTGCCTGCCTTTGTGTGCGGCAGACTGGAGAGCAAACGGTTGTTTATGAAAGGATGAACACCAACAAATATGGATTAAAGCGGAATGTTTCATTAGATTAAAAACATGTGAATTTTAGAAATGGTTACATCCATCTCTTCCCAATAAATTGAACAACGCTCTGGTTGTTGGACACAAGTCGGAGACAAACACAGCCGCCACTGTAATCCAAATACTATTGTACGAGTAATATTACTGAGCAACCATGTGGAAACACCAGCTTTAAACACAATGAGCACACGTGCAAAGAAACAACTGTGCAGAATGTTTTGAATGTCTTAAGAGTTCATGTTGTTGTTTCAGGAACTTGGATCAGACCGTTTGTCTGTTTGTGTTTTGTTGCTGTTTAAATGTTTGCTATTAAATGACTATTTAAAACATGTCTGGTAGTTGTTCTATCCGGCCAGAACTCTGACACGTTAACGGCTATTTAAATTAAATCCTGAACTGAGCCATCGCGTCGCTGAAATGTTCCTGCTGTGCTTTTCCTGCCGTGGCCGGTCCGAATGCCTGCAGGTGGCATTACATGGCATTGGCATTACAGCAGGTGTGTGGATGCAGTATATGGACCTGGGACACGGCAAGTGTCACTCAAGCCGACCAATCAGAACAACGTCTGAACTTGCTGGTTGTTCATTGAAGTACACTTTATTTTCTGTATGAGACGACAACAACAAATCAACATGCAAGTCTCCCTATCTCTACATCATGTTATACAAATAATGATTCTTTAGTTACAAAATATATAAATATTTAAGACCATATGTACAGAACATTTACATTACTACATCCATTACTTTAATAAGTTTATTACTATATATACATTTAACAGGTATTATTCTTTAATATTCTCATTATTTGCATTGTTATTATTGTTAGCATCATTATTATTATAATTCTTAATCATCTAAGGGTAACTCTCAAAAAACAAAGCATGTTGCAGAAGAGAAAACGGGACCGTACCTGACGTTACTGTGCCTGAATGGTGGCGGAGCAGAGGCCGTCCGGCGCTCTGCCCCCGGCGGCGCGCGGCGAGCTATGTAGAGCACGAACAGACGATCTGTACAAGGTGACCACAGGGCTGGCGAGCCCACACTATATTCCAGCAGCATTTGGATTCCACTGAGGTAAACAATGACACAGCTTGGAATCTAGCACGTAACTTTCACGACCCCGACACAATTTCTGGTTTGTCCACATAGAATACGTTTCACCGCAAGGGGGGGGGAGGGGGGAGGGGCTTGATCACTGAGCCGCGGCGTGAACAGTCAGATGGTTGCAGTTTGACCGGTTTTACTCCCTTTTTTTTTTTTTTCAAACTGTAAAGGAGTTCTCTCGTAACATGGACTCACACACACACACACGCACACGTTGTCAATTTACCTTGACCACGGTATATTTAGTCACATTCATCAGCGTGTCCTGGTACCATCAGAGGAGTTGATCTCTTTCATTGTAAACATTTCTGTTGTGTAAGCCAGCTGAGCTTCCTCTTAGGATTAGATCATTCTGTGTAGGTGTACACAAACACTACCCGGTGTAGAGTTGTGTAGGCTCACAAGCACACAAAAGATAGGCCTTTTCTCTCTTCAACACACACACACACACACACACTATTCCCTCTCGCTGTCAACTGTCTCACTCTCACCTTCCCACTCCCTCTGTTCCACCTCTCTGTTGCTTTAACCGTCTCCTTGCCTCTCTCTCATCTCTTTCACTCTCCTGCTCATCCCTCACCCTTTCCTTTTGCTCTACATCTAAGAAATGATGCAGTTTTTGCTCTTCCTCCTTTGGCGGTTGTGCAGCTGGCCATGAATCGGTCCGTGCAGAGGTCCGTGGTGGGCAGCGATCCCAGAGGGGCTGTAGCGATGGCGCAGCTCCTCGTTGTTGATGTAGCAAAGCTGCACGGGCCGCGGGATGGGCTCGCCCAGGAAATAACCCTCATCCGCCTCTGACTCGGAGGACGAGGAGCAGCTGGAGCACCAGGGGTCAGCGGCCTCCGTGTGTCCGTCGCCCCAGCGTTGACCACCCAGCCCCACAGGTTGCCAGCCAGCGTTGTGCAGGGTGAGATCAGAAGTGGTGCGGGGGCAGGGTCGTTGGGGCTGCTGCCGGTACCCGCCCGGGTCGAGACCAAACAACTCCCGAGCCGCGTTGCCGGCGGGGAAGCGGTCGTAATCCTCCTGGACGCGGCGGTAGGGCGGCTCTACCATCTGAGCGGGCCGGTCCGCCACCAGGTGCAAGGCGTTGTCGGAGCGAGAGCGGCGAGAGCGTTTGTGGTGGCGGCCGCTGCGGTGCTGCCCATTGCCGTGGTTTCCACGGTGGTGTTTGCGGCGTCTCGGTTGCGGCTGCGGTTGCTGCGACGCCACGGGGTCCTGCCCGTTGATGCGCCGGCGGGGCATCCTGTCGCTCATGGGAGCCATCCGCAGGTTTCCACTGCTGCCCATCACCCCGACGCGACCTTTGCCGTCGAAGCCCAGCGGCTGCGGGCCGTCCCAGTACTGCAGCGGGTAGCCGACTCCCAGCGGAGCGTACGTGTTGTTGTTGTTGTAGGGGCGAGAGGAGGACAGCGACTCGGTGCTGTGGAACTGGACCGAGGAGCTGAAGGTGCCCATGTTGCTCTTTTCAGACACATTCACACCGGAGTCTTTACTCAGGTCGGGCATGGAGAACCGAGACAGATGCTCCTGACGCTTGCTGACCCCGTCCAGAGAGTTGCCCGCTAGAATCAGAAATCACATGTCACGTTTTCATACCATGTGGCATTATATTATTATTATAATCATACTTATTGCACCGTACTCGGGCTGCCCCCTCTTAGTCGATTTCAACATATTGGTCGTTTTTGTCTTAGTCGACTAAGATTTCTTTAGTTGATTCGTCCTTTTTTAATGTATTTTCATGCTAAATTACTTATTTACAAGAAACGTATGACACAAGATTTGAAGTGATGCTTTTGTGTGATTCTTTGAGGAGAAACTCAGTTTTACGGACATGGTGATTAAAAATGAATCAATTAGCCGACAAAATCTCATGTGTGTCAGTCAACTAAGAATTGTCTGGTCGAGGACAGCCCTGTACCACACTGTGTCATTTACATCACCGTACCTGTAGCATTGGACATAGTGATGGAATCCGTGGATCCGCGAGGAGTCTGTTCTAGAGGGGCGAGGGGCTCGTTGAAGCTCATGGCATTGACGGGGTTCCTCCTGGTCAGCGGGGGTCTGCCGTCTCTCTGGAATCCATGCAGGCTGATGCTCCGCTTGTCAGAGAAGCCCTGGTTCTGGCTGGACATCTCATTGAAGCTCATCTGGGTGCGCAGCTTGTTGGGCCTGAACTCATCCTGGCTGTGGTGGGTCCAGTTCTCATTGAAGGAGTGGCCCCTCAGAGCAGCCATGGGGGTCCTCTTGGCGTTGCCCTGTTCCTTGCCCCAGGAGTCGGGCCTCTTCCCCGGGTTGGCAGCAGTCTGAGCTGGAGGATGAGCGTTTGCGTTGGGATTGTAGCCCTGCCTGGGGTTACACTGAGCCAGCAGATGTATAGGCGCTGGTGTGGGAGAGGGTTCCCGCTGGGGGCCCTCATAGGCAGCGGGGACGTAGGGGTCGTCCCGGCTCATCCACACCTGGTTAAGGCTCGGGGCGCGGCTCGGAGTGCGGCTGGGCGTGCGGTTCGGCGTCCTGCTCGGGGTCTGGCTAGACGAGAGGCTCAAGCGGTCCATCTGAACAGAGAGGGGGTCAACTTCGACAGACAGACGGTCGGGCATGGGTGGAGGAGCCGACTGGCGGGCCTCGGCACTCCGCCGCTCCTGCTCGACGTTCCTGTGCTCCTTCTTGCCAACCTTTGTGCTGTGGCGGGACTCACGGGAACGGGCGCTTTGGAAGGCCGAGTCTGAGGAGTCCGACTCGTCTGGATCCTGAAAAGAGATAAGTACAATTATTGAACTGCTAACATGTAAAGAATACAGTGTCAAGTATGTATGAAAACCCTTTTAAAAATATATAACGATTCAATAACATAATGATATTTTGGGTTACACACCTGTCCAGCACTGCAGGACCGTGAGCAGAAGATCTGCCCCTGTTTTGGCAGGAAGGGGCGGCCCAACAGAGAGCGCTTGCACCGGGCACAGCAGAAACACTCCTCGGTCGCGTGCCAGTGCTGCCCATCATACGTCATCTGTCCTTGGTCAATGCCTTTTGTGAGATCGGGGGGGGGGGGGGGGGGGGAAACAACCATTATTTTACACCATTGCAATACCAGTAGCGAGTTTATCAGCAAATGCACAAGCAGCAGTCTAGCGTTAACTGCTTAAAGATGGTAATGTGATGGCAGTTATCTCTAATACTACTGTATAAATGTTACTCTACAAAGTCTGTGCGGCTAATGAACACAGTCCACAGTCTGATTTCAGCCATTAGCCAGTGGGTTAAGCTCAGATATATCATTTTGTGCTGTAATAGAGTAAAAGCAAAAATCCATTAACGGAGCTCTTTTGCTGCCTAAAGCAACCATTTGTGCTTCTTTGCCCATACACCATCGCTAAGATAGACCGAATACATTTCACCAGCTCTGCTCCCCAGCTAGGGGAAGCAATCATCTTTCACAGCTCCCATCTGGATTCAACATGGGAGCATCCTCTGTAACACTTTCACCGTTACTGGAGCTTGGGATGATAATAACCATCCACATCTCACTGCACTGGCTCCGCCTCGCCACAGCTGTGGCTCACAGAGCTGATAAATGCCAATAAATGGCTGATGGAGGTTTTCTATGGTGTTCGTGGAAGAAAAATACATCCATGTGTTTTGGTAACAGTTCATACATGTAATTAAAGAAGCGCAGTACCTATGTGTTCTCCACACGCGTCGCAGTACTCTGCATAAAGGGACTCGAAGCAGTTGCAGCAGTGAGGCCGTCCGTCCTTCATGATGTAGCGCTGGCCACCGAGGGTGGTCTGGCACTCGTAGCAGCAGAAGTGCTTCATGTGCCAGTGTCTGCCCTCTGCCTCAGTGCATTCGTCAGCAAAGATTATCTGCATGACCAAGACATTACATTCATCAGCGAGGATATTCAACACAGAGATTAGCTGCAGACTTATTACGAAGATCAGCTTTAATGCTGCTGAAGAAGCTAAATCACATTGGGCGGGGATGGTGTTTGGGGTACCTCAGGGCTCCATGCTTGGCCCGTTATTATTTTCATAATATCTTATGTGTTTCCCCTGTACAACAAAAGTGTTTCCTAACCAGGACCATTGGTGTCACTTTTATAACCTTCTTGGTAACCTAGCGAGTCAAACTATGACCCTTTAAAATGTAAACAACACAACATATACAGAAACTACATAACTTCAAAATAACTCAACACTTTGGGACCCGAACACCGGTCTCCCGGTTGAAGCTATTGTTTGTTTGACCCTCCCACCCTTTTCAGTCTTTATACTACGTCATCAAACTGCCGGAACATTTTCTTTGAGTGTCTAATATTGACGCAGATGGCTTTACATTGTAGTTACTTGAAAGCCCGGTGTATCTTATAGCTAGAGGTGCTTTGTGCGTCGGTGTCAGACACCGATGGGCCGTGACAAAGCCTCGTTCTTTTTCACGCCCTGGGAATGAAAGCGGGCTGTCTGGTCACATGATACGTATGTCGGTGGCTCGTCTGCTATTCCACCAAATCATTTGTCTCCTCTCAGATTGTTTTATTCGGATCGTTTTAGAGATTCGATAATAATATGAGAAATCCCCAAAAATAAAATTGGGTTTCCTATTAATCTAATAACACTGAGGATCTCCGTGCCATCAGAACTGCTAATTTTGAAGCTTCAAATAAATCCAAAATTATTGTTAAAAACAATTCTCACCAATATCAACAGCTGGCATAAATCCTTGTGTCTCAGTGGTCTCAGTCCTATTATGAGTGCAGGAAAATCTAATGATTTGTGGCAAATACACCCCCCCCCCCCCCACACACACCTTATAATTTAAGTAAACAAACCTTGGCAGACTGGAATTAGTGCAGAGCACTGTGGCCAGAGTTATTATTATTACTATTATTATTATTGTTTACTAATCATCTCAGGCCAGCTTGCCTCACATCACGGTTCGAAAACAAGCAGACCGTCTGAGACATGGCAAGAATACAGAGACATCTTTTCTCTCCAGACCAGTTTCAACCACATCCAAGTCTCTGAGCTATGAACCATTCAGCCACTTCCAACCCTGAAGGGCTCGAGGCCCAGCCAGGCGCACCTCATCACAGGCACAGCAGCGGGGCTTCTGCCTCTCGGCATGGTGCCGGCCACAGAGGATCTTGCCATCCTGGTAGAAGTAGATGAGATCCACCAACAGCTCCTCACACATGCTGCAGACAAAGCAATGAGGGTGCCAGCATTTTCCATGTCCCGCCCTCGCCGCAAAAACCACAATGTCCCCTCCGTTTATTTGACCACCGCACTGTAGGAGAGGAGAGGAGAGGCAAGGAAAGGAAGGAGAGGAGAGAGGGAAGGAAAGGATATTAGGTGAGAGGAAAGGGAACGAAAGTAAATGATAGGAAACAATAGGAAAGGGAAGGGAAGGAGAAGAGATAAGACAAGAGGGAACGAAAGGAAATTAGATGAGAGGATAAGAGAGAAAAGGAAAGGAAAGGAGATTAGAGTAGTGGAAACAATAAGAGGAGAGGAAATGAAAGGAGAGACGAGAGGAAAGGTAAAGAAGGAGATAAGACGTGAAGTAATGACAGGAAAGGAGATTAGAGGAAAAGAGAAGAATAGAAAAGAAAGGGAAAGAAAGGGAATTAGAAGAGAGGAAAAGGAAAGGAGATGACAGGGAAACGATAAGAGGAGAGGAGAGTAAAGGAAAGAAAAGGAGATGAGAAGAAACAATAGGAAAGAAAAGGGAAGGACAGGACAGGAAAGGACAGACAGAAAAGAGGTAAAGAAAGGAAGGAGAGGAGAGAAGACGAGAGGGAATGAAAGAACATTAGAGGAGATGAAAAAAGAGGAAAAGAGAAGGAAAAAAAAAAAGCAGATGAGGAAAAACAATAGGAAAGGTGAGACGAGAGGAGAGGTAAAGAAAGGAAGGCGATAAAGCAGGGTTGGCAGAAGAGGCAGAGAAAAAGTAGAACACAAACTAAGATGTGGAGAGGGAGGGTGAGGAGATGGTGTTTGAAATAACATATGATCTCTTCAAGATTTGAACGTGTTCCACTTTATATCTTTTCCATCTGTCTGATGAGACATCAAACGGAAGCCTCGGCAAGCAATAACCCAGAGTGCAATATGAAAAATGGGCTGAATTTTACAGATAGAATAGAAGACGCAATATCTTCAGACAGAGAGAACCCGTAAATGCTGTTTTGTTGTCCTTTCATATCTTCAATGAGTGAAGCGGAGGTCGAGCGGAATGAAGGCCGGTGGTTGATGTGTACCTTGTCACAGATGGCCCCGTTCACGGTGAGGGGGAAAGGACGGATGTTGCCTCTGCCCAAGTTGTCCTTCTTCCGTTGGTTGCTGAAGAGCTTGAGCTCTCGTTTCTCCTCCTCATCCAACCCGCTACAATAACGCACCTGAACAACACGGCTCATCATCAGGCGTCATCGTAAAAAAAACACACAAGTCGTCACAAAGAGATAAACGTGTGAAAATGAGAAGTTTTTACCTCATTGTCATGCGGTGGCAGCTGGTGAAGAAGTTGTTTGATGCGGTGTTTCTCTCCAGGGCTGTTTATATAAGGGACCTTCTCTTCTGGTAAGGAGTTATAATACTGATGCACCTGAAACACAAAGCATCAGACATGAGGTGACACTCGCATATTAAACCTGCAGTTATTGATGTTTTTGGCCACTGGGGGGGGGGGGAGCGGCAAAAAAACCACTGACATAATATCGCCTTATAAAGTTGTTAGCAACATTAGCATTCACTTCAGGTTTCTGGCCACATGATGGCGGTAGTCCTATTCCTGAGATAAATAGCTATTTAGCTGCTAAATGCTCCACTAGCGCTACGTTCCATTTTCCTCTGGCCCTTTAAAGCTTTTTCACTGAACAGCCGATAAAAGCAGTCCGAGTGAACCAAAACAGTTTTTGCGGCTGGGAAATCAAAACAATAAGGTAAAAAGAGGCTCACAAAGACACCATTTACATACAAGTCGTCATGTGATCCATTATTGATAAAGACATATTGATTTCAGCCACTAAAGAGCAGACTTACGCAGTGGTAACCGAGTCACTATGTGTCCATTATGCTAGTTTACATAATCCACATCATTTCATAAATGTCTGCTAACTAACCCAACTAATTGGATCTGAAATGACTTTCAGATGAGTTCATCATGGTTTTCGTGTCAATAAAACTTGTTTTTGCTTTGCCCTCCATCATCCCAGCCCTTCCAACCATGAACCTCCTTTAGTATTTGCATGCAAGCGGGTGAAACAGAGAAAACCTTGATTGGTGTTTGAGAAGTAAACACTCAAAGAAGGGAAAAGCAATCTTGTCACTTGTCTGTGATTTTCTGCAAAACAGCAATTGACACAAAGTGGTCTGCTGTTCAGTGCAGTGTAAAGATCTATTTTGCTGAGGTTGTTGTGATCCAATTTGCATAATCAGTGGGGTGGAAAGAAAGTGCGTCTGTGCGCGCTGCCCCTTAGATTCATTATAACCCGCACGCTTGTTTTATTCTACGCTGTGGAGGGTGACACCGAGCCTTATGCCAGGTGTGCAACTCGGGGTCGCTGGGATTTTCTCCAGAATCTGCCTCTTCAAGAGAGGAGAGCTTAGAATGAAAGGAGCAGGTAAACATTAAAGGACAAGTCCAAATATATCACTGAGTATTCACTAGCATGCCGCATTCTTCCTTGTTGTCTAGCAGGCTGCAGAAAAACACTTTGACTTGCTGTGTTTTGAGCTCAAACATGTAAATGCATCGTTATCGTGGCAGAGCAGAAAACCGGGAGCAGATTTATTTTATTTTTTTTCCACCAGCACAAAGAAGAAGCCCGAGTGAGAGGAAAAAGAGCTGAAGCGGGCTAAATCTGTGCAAGCAGTAATATATCTGAGTGCAAGCATACGGTTTGCGCAGAGACGCCGCAAATCTAAGTGCAAGCAGGAGATTTCTGAGGATGAGGAGTTTGAGGGATGTGAAATCAATATTAATGCGCTCAAATTCAAAGAACAGGCTCTTGAATACAGACGGGAAGAAAAGAAACTCCATGTACCTGGAACTAATGATTCTTTTCTTTATCGATTAATTAATTGATTGCCCATTGCAATTTCCCAGAGTTCAAGTTGGCATCTTCATAATGATGATTTTGTTTTCCAACTTAATGTGCAGTTCATTTCTTGCAATTTTTTTTTCAGAGAAAGAATTAAAAAAAGATGAATTGATCATGGAAAATTGTTGCCGTTTAATGCTTGTTGATTGACGAGTTGATTAATCGAGTTCAGTTTCAGATTATGAGAAGCTCTAATTCTCCAAATCCTGTATTCTCAAGCTCCTGAAATAACTTAATCCAGTCGTTGTTTTTAAATGAAGAAGAATAAAACATGATATACATGATTTTTTTTAAATACAGTTAGAAATAGTTTCGGAGATGGTCAGTAGTGAACTGTAGAATGCAGTTTGAGTTGTGACAGCTCCATGAACTGTACCGAAGGAAATTATGTTTTTTCTTTTTTTAAATGCGGGTCACATTAATGACATTGTGCAGAGAGAAACCTGAAGTGACAGGCTTAAAGACCATCACATTAAAGTGCATTAAAAAAGGGAAAAAGCAACAGGCAGCTACATATTGCCTGCACCCTCTGTAGGATGAGAGAGAATGCAGCCTCTTTCAGCATCCTGTCAAGATGGCTGACTGGAGAAAATGACTGTTATCAGCTCAGCCCGTCATCTGCTAACAGAGTCCTCGGAGCGCGGCGCTTACTAAATAAAGACAGGAGTGTTCCAACACAATACAGCTGCACAGCGCTGTGTACATCTTGTGTGCAGAACTGACAAAAACAACGGACAAAAACTTCAAATATCGTCCTCTGGATGTGCACAAACTGATTCCATTAGCTTGGTCACGCACGCAATTAAAAGGCATTTAAACTGCAAATGAATCCTGACAGGGAATTGTGAAACCTGGATGCATAAACACATTGCCACACATTTCCAATTAGATTCATCCAAACATTCACCGACTCAAATTACTTCCATTCCTCTGGGTTTGAATTTGCCAGGATAGACTACCAGGACTAATTTGAGGCTCAGCGCACCAAATTCATTAAACGAAAAAATAACGGTATGCTAACAGTTATAGAAGTGACATTTTTCTCCCATATTTACAGAGAAATGTTGTATTCGTCTGCTTGATGGTGATCGGGGAGATTGCGTATTGCTTTATGTGAAATGGGAGTCCACATACATGTTTGAATGAGTAAAAGGTTTGTTAATACGTAATTGCATATTCTGATAAGAGAGAATCTGAGACAACATTTGATTCAATCTGTTCTCCGGATCAGCTAATCTGTCTGTGGTTCCTTTTCATGATGCCTGTGATCTGACTGTGAACTTGCTTCCTACACACTGACAGCTGAAAAATGTCCTTACAGTTATTCTTCCAAGAGACGCCTGACAGTCTCAGTGATTTGTATGCCAGCCCTTGCCCTTCCCTCCTCCCGCTCCCGTCAACTCCGATAGACTAAAACACCATGAAGGGGACTTTAAAAAAACAACAATGATACATTGTCTTGTTTTCAGATCAGTGGATTTCCCATCTCAGGATTATAGGCGAATGCCACGGATACTCAATCGTCCAAATAATTGAATTCTTCTGACCGATTCGGTTCAATTAGATTCGGTCTGGCTACAAGGACAATAAGCATGAGCTAATGAAGCACTTAAGAGCGAAGGGAACGGTGTGTCAACCGGAGGTAGAGGTAACCAAATACATTTACTCTCGTTACTGCAACAAAGTTTTGTGTAGTGTTTTAATATTTTTTAAAGTAATTTAGCTTTTTACACAAATAGTCTATAGCAGGCTTATTTCATTACATTTCAAGTCACATAAAAAAAGCCTTTATAAACTGTGTGAGAAATAAACTTGCAGCTGCAGGTGTTTCTGCGGCCGCACGAGGGCGGAGCTCCAGGTTCAGACAGGTGACACTCCGGAAACGATGCGCTATGAAGAAATTGGGTTCAGGGGCCGCCGAGTTCACGAGCCGGGGTCACTTCAGAGGGTGAATTAAGGGTGAATTTGGAAGAGCGCAGTGGGACCACAGAGACCGCAATGGACCGGTTTTAACTGGGACAGAGAGGCCACGTGGACTGGTTACGCCATGCTGTGAGAATGAGCCTGTGGAGACGACAAAGAGGACGCCGCGGTGCTCCACAGGGTGCCGCTCAGACCACATCAGACAGGTGAGTAGCCTCGAACAACGCAATACCAATCTCTGTTGCCTAGCGACATAGTGGCGTGTGCGCGCTGCGCAGTGTGCGAGGAACTGCGCAGTCTCTACTTTGCTCTAAAATGTGTGTGTGTGTGTGTGTGCGTGCGCGTGTTTGGAGTTGCTCTGGAGTTGTCTATTTTGGTGGTGATTTATTCTGCTGTTGATTCTAAAAGACGTTTCATGAGCAGTGCTGTCCAGAGCTCGTTTTACTGTCAATCATTTCTGTTTAACTGTCTGAGTTTTGTCTCTTTTCTGGTTGATTCTTGTGAAGGAGACACTGAGAAATAATATATATTCATTATTGATAATCAGTTGTATGCACAGACTCCTTTCATGTATTCTCTATAAGATATTCTTCTCCCTGGCTATGTGTGTGTGTGTGTGTTGTAAGCCTGCCTTTTAGTGCATGTTGTAGTACATGTGAGAGTGCATGTGAGCTCGTGTGCAATATTCTGTTACTCTCTCCACCTCTGGTGCGGTGCGATTGTGGGGCTCGTGTACCTGCTCAGGACTAAGGCCGGGGGGAACCCAGGCGTACTCCTCCAGTGCACATCCAGAGTCATCGTCAGAGGTGGAGTTCCTCTGGAAGTCGTACATCAGCTTGGTGATGGTCTTCTCCATCTCCAGAGACATGGCTGTCACAACATGCTCCTCTACACAAACCGCTTCAGTGGACACAGCTTTTCCTGTTGAGGAAACAGACAAGAGAGTGAGTCAGAGAGGAAAATGCGAATAAAAAAAAAAAAAGGGAGAGTACGCGGAGTGAGCAAAGGCAGGCGGGGAAAAAAGTGAAGTCTTATTATTCTTCTTATTGGTATTCCAGGCTATATGTGGAAGCTGCAGATTTAGATGCACCGACGGTAAACACCAGGTGCACCTGGGCTACAAAAAACAAAAGAATCATACTTCTCTGTCTTGCATATTCACTGGAAAAAAGACATCAGTGATCCAGATCTTCATGTAAAATGCATTCAAGGTATATCAAAGTGTCGAGTGGTTCTGTGATGTTTTACTTGATGTTTTGAGCTGAATGCTAACGTCAGCATACATGTATGTTAATTTAACGTGCTAGCATGCTGATGAGCACTGAACACAAGCTGAGGTTTGTGGGAATAACATTTGTTTTGCAGGTATTCAGTCATAAGAAGTATTGGACACTTATTAATGCTGGCCTGATGATGGTAGTGGATGGAAAGTGAGGAGATCACCAAAGTCATTGAGGTTCATCCTCTGGGAACATCTCATGACAATCCATCCAATATCAGACAAGATCCCTGGAGCCACGAAGAAATGACTCGTCCAGATTCGTAAAAACGCAGCACTTGATATTTAAAAAGAAAAGAATAAAGATCTATACGAACAATGCAGTTCCAAGACTTATGTTGTCAGCAGACGCGGCTCTACCTGCATTCACTGCTTTACTTGAATGAATAGATAAGAGATCAACTCAAGTCTTCTTCTCCTTCTTCTTTCTGTCTGACTGGAGAACAGCTGCACACATTAATGACACATGAATAATTAACGGGAGAAGGTATCGCCTCCAACGCCAAAATATGAAAATGAAACGCAACTCGTTTTCAAAGGCAACCAGCAAACTCAGTGAGCCAGCAACGAGAGCAACAACGGGTTCTGTTTACATCTCATGGCTTGTTATTCTGAAAGCTGATGAACAGAGATATTAAAGTCAATTAGTGTAAAGTGGAAGGAAACACACGGTGTTGTTAGAACCTAATATGGATTTGATAACCCCAGTTTTATTGTAGTTTATTGTAACATAATTAGAGGGTGAGCAATGTGGACATGCCAGCACATGAAACTGAGACGTCAGAGGAGATGTTTCTTTTCTACCTGCAGGCCATGTGTCAAGGTGATACCTGTTCCCTGACAAAAACAACTGAAGAAACATGATTTCACAAAGACGGGTCTTTTTCGCAGAGTTTCAGACGAGGAACAGCATTTCCCACCGACTAGAAATCACAAGAAGGACCACAGACTGAGTCAGCCTCCATCCGAGCAGAGCAGAGCGCTGTTTGTCTCTCTAAGATGGGGGCTGCTGACTTCTTCGTGGGGAGCGATCACATGTAACCGTGAGCCTGTAGTCTGGCCCGGGGCTGTAATTCATTAGTGCACGGAGGCTGAGGGAGCGTGAGCTTGCTGGGGAGCCTGCAGCCTGTTAGACATCTGACTTTTGTTTGCAACATGAAGAAATTCAGATTTTATCTACATTTTAGAATAAGTTTTATTATATTGTTATATTTTGTTAATATATTTTACTTTCCCAACAACTTGGTCATAGTGAAGCTGTAGCATTTGTTGTAATTGTTTATCTTTTAAGGGGCTAAAATTAGAATATTCAAATATTTTGGTAAATATGTTCGAGAAATACAAGTTGCTTGTCAATGGCACATTGGATCTTTAAGACATGGGTCTAACCTGTATGAGCAAACCACTCGTTAACCAACAATGTCTTGTTTTCTATGTTTTATACACAAAAGACTGTATGACAGACAGCTTTGGTAGGCAGTTTTAATGGAGTTAAGCGAGTTGTTTCTGACCAAAGAGATGATGTCATTCGCGACCTACAGGTAAGAAAGAGTGTATTTCCCATAATGTCACACTGTTCCTTTAAATTATTCCAGTTTGCCATATAAAGGTTTAAGGCCAAAACCTTTCAAATAAGCCTTTTTCACGCAGACATTTTGACATGTCAGCAGGAAAACCACAGGTGTAACAGATAACAATGAAAGCTGGTGCCGTGGTATTGTGCATGCTGACGCTGTGACATGGCTTACTGGGAAAATTAAAAAGGAATGGAGCCATAATTAATGTTATGAGTTATACCTGAGTATTATTCATATAAATTATGGTCCATTTAGAGTCAAATAGCCTACAAATGTCAAATTCAGCGTTTCGGTTATACTTAGCTTCACCCTTGAGTCACTTCAGGTTGCAAAAAAAAGATGGCAAAGGCCAAAAACCAAAATGGCAATGGCCAAAAACTAAGATGGTGACCCCCAAAAACAAATATGGCAACTGCCGAAAACCTAGATGGCGATAGATGAAAACCAAGATGGCAACAGCCAAAAAAACCCAAGATTGCGACGCATGAAAATCCAAATGGCGACTGCAAAAAAACAAAACTGTGACGCCCAGAAACCAAGACGTCGATGGCCAACATGCTGAACTCGAGGCTTCAAAACAGTCCGCAAAGCAACAGGTGACGTCACGTCCACTTGTTATATACTGTACTGTCTGTGTTTTTGATGATAAAAAATGTCTGCCTGGAAGAAAAGTCAACAAAGTCCACTACCTACTTTTCTAGTAAGTTTAAACATGAAATGTGAGGATTACGTCATACTAACAATAAAGGAGCCAATTGGTTGTAAAGCAGGCTACCCCTCTGTGTCTCTATTAGTAAAACCAGTGTGAAGAAATTCATTTTGCACATTATTAGATGGAGGGGAGTGACAGCAGCACTGTGTGCACCAGTGCTTCGATTAATGGTCCCTTCACACTTATTAAGATGTACTCTACTGTGCATCGTTAAACAAAGACACAGCTTTCGTGTCAAACAGTTTCGATGCAATGAGTCGTCTTTTACACCCTAACTTTTGACCGAATGCACATTCAGCTGGTACAGAAGGCTGCTGATGAGTGTGTGACTTTTTGACGTAATACACACTCGCCAGGCCGACCGGTTAGTCATAACACACTCCTCTGTTCTTCCCCAGCAACACAGGCAGAGCGGAGACACAAGTTGTGAACTTCTGTTTCCTGGAGGCGGCACACTTTTGGGCAATCCATGCCTCAGAAAAGAGAAGTGGTAATATATTTGGGGAGAAAATAAATATTTCAGTGTTCTCTATTTAGTGAATTTCTAAAATGTTCCTATTCCTAAAATGGTTATATATATATACACACTATAATTCAATTCATCAATGGAGAAGACTGGATACACTACTCTATAGACCAATGCCAAGTTATTTTATTTAACACCCTGAATTAAATATATTTCTTCGGCAGAATGTGAGGTAAATTCAGTGAGGGATTTGGTTGAAAGGATCGGGGTCTTGTAATTAACATTGAGTAAAGGTCCACAGCAGAAATGAGCAAACATGGGCCTTTGAAGAGATTTCCTCGTTTTCTATTTCCAACCAATCAATACACTTTCAACCAGATCGGAGGAACTGATCAGAGAAATCGCCTGGGGGAGGAAACGGCCCTCTGCTGAACTTGTGGTTTACAATCATTACAATAATCCCTCACAACTTTCCCCCGATCGTTGTCAATGTTTCACCTTAAACCACAATGACATGAGAGCCTGCTGTCTTAATAATAATAATAATAATGCATTTTATTTATAAAGCACTTTTCATTAAAAAAATCTCAGAGTGCCAATTATCAGAGTCTTCAGCTGGGATAAAACCCTTTGGCCAAAAATGTGTTTAGTGAGGACACGGCGACCTGGAGCAGCACATTCTACTCCGTTCAGTCCAAGTGGACACTTGTGCCAAATTTGAATGAATTCCCTCCAGGTGTTTCTGAGATATCACGTTCACGAGAATAGGAACACAATGCCTCCTGCCACAGCTTTTGTATTACGCATTATATAATAGTAACCGCTGAAGTTTTATTGTCTCATAAAGACTCAATGTGGCCTTTCTTGTCAAAGTGAGAGTGTCTTTCTCTTTGTCCCTCTCCCACAGAGTGACTGGCACCTGGTTTTGGGGTTGAATGCAGTCTGAGCCGTTGAAGCTCGTCCTCTGAATTGATGTCACTCGTCTCCTCGTTGCGTGGTCACTCGGTTATTTGAGGATGACCCGCTCTCAGCAGAGTCACAGCTGTGCCCTGCTCTTTCTAGTTCTTAATGATTTAACTGAACCTAAAAGCTTGTATTCATCCCGTGAGTAAGCTTGGAGTCACAATACTGACTCACCAGAAGTTCCAGACGCAGGTGTATTTACAGTAAGTTTAAAGGAACAGTGTGTAAGATTCAGGGGGATTCATAGCAGCGTATAATCGCGTGAAACTGAGAATCGTTCGGGATTCGTTAACGTAGAACGAGCTGTTCTACGTAGGGAGCAGATTTCACAAAGCACCCTAAAGTGCAACTTCCTGTTTTATGGCATAAGGGTTTTTTGCCGCTGCATAACGGCAACAATGTTGCATGAAAACACACATGTTTGATAACAGTTCATCATTAAGGTCTATTCATGGTCCTGACCAAATTTAAAGTCGATCTGATGAAATCTGTTGGATGAGTTGTTCGTTAACGTCCAGGGTTAAAAATGGGAGATTCAAATTCAAAAACGTCGGACTTCCTGTTGAGATGCTTTTTTCGTACGTCTCCACATCTGCCGACCAAATTTCAAACACAAGGATGAAACTTCAATGAGGGGGCTCCAGTTTCTGCGACTGTACAGGGGGCGCTCTCGAGCCGTTTGGCTCATTTCACAACTTTTTGAGCATCTTAAGCCTCAGAAATGTGATTCATTTGAGAGAAGACTAATATTAACCCTGATGACAACTTCTTATGCTTTAAATAGCCACTAAATGTATTATTAGTCACCGTTTTTGTGACGAATACCTCGCTTTTAGGTCAGTTTAATTCATTAATCTGTACTTGACACCTCTGAAATAATCACAATGAAGCGACGGGCTCAGCTTGGGATTATGGACTTTGTTTTATTGTAATTGATCACAGTGATGATTTCTATCTTTAGCCGGGTGCAGTGGACCATGCACCGTGTAGAGGACCGATCCTCGGCGAGGCGGCAGTCAGCCAGGTTGGAAGTAAAAAAAACGCTGCAAGTTGCCGTGGCAACCGATTGGTGCGCAAAGTCTCGAACGACACCCATTTACTGGAGTCTGAAGAAATGTATGATTTATATTGATTTAACAATATAAATACTAGCAGAGAGAGAGAGAGAGAGAGAGACCTTTTTCATTCGACCACCGTCTTTGTTGGGAAGCACGAGTCTTTAAGTCTCCCTTTTGTTGTCACACCAGCGTTACATAACGCAGAATGTATTTGCTGTTGGCATAGCATGCTTTACAGATCATAAGTCATTATTACTGACTCTGAATTCAATATTATTTTTCTTCTTCATAATTTGCCTCTCCTTCAGTTGGATCCAATTAGCTGTGTCTTAATTTACACATAAATGAACTGAGATTAATCAGCATCTCTGTGCCAGAGGAGAGAAGATCTTCGGGTATAATTGGGTAATTTTGAGAACAAAGAGACGAGGCTCTGCGTATAAACTCACAATAGCTCCGATGTCAGCCAGAGAAAATAGTGTTGGATTCGTACGGTAACTGGAAACAGAGGCAGAGCTAGAAACAAACAGGGAGAAACAATAGATAGAGGGCTGTAGATGCAGCGTTGAGAGCAACGCTTCTCCTTTTTCACGTGTCATGCTTCACCCACCTCCCTCCTTCCTCCTCCCATCCTCATGTGCCTCTGACAGGCTCTGTGTGGGTGTGCATGAGAGAAAGAGAAGGAGAGGGAGTGATGGAGAGAAAAAGCTCTTATTTATGTAAAAGCTGACATGAGAGGAGGTGCTCGGCTGAAGCACAGAGCCTGACCGTGGCTCTATTAACTCTTCGCAGTGAGAGCAACGCATCGAAATCAAGCATAGGCTCTTCACGACAGCGAGAATCACGCAAAGATGACTTTTAATCTCCTTATTTGTCCCCACATTACAGCACGTTAGCAGTCATTAGGGTTTCAGCCCGATCTCAAACACGGACGCTTTGCGTCACGCCGCTCGGCGTCTGATACGGAAGCACGAGGAGGCCTTCAGCATCTGTATGAGACGCACCGAGCTCTCAAGCCACTACAATGTCAACCCATCTGATCGTTATCGCCCAGAGAACGTCCTCCAGGAGTGCGATGACGTGGATGTTCTCGTGGCGAGGTCACTCACTGGTTGAAAGACTGCAGCTTTGAAGCCTCGTGTTCGGCGTTTTTGACCATCTTGTTTTTTTTGCAACCAATTAAAGGAAGTGACCATATTTGGACTGTGGAGGAGTGACATAGAGACGCCATATAAGACTCTGGTGTCAACCTGTCAATCACTGTGTAGCCCCGCCCCTAAAGCATCCCCTGCTTTATGGTCTGTTTGACTCTAAATGGAGCATAATGTACTAAATGAACATCATGCTGTATTGAAGAAGACTTGAAACTAGAGATTGAGACATAAACTCATGTTAACAATGTTTACTGAGGTAATAAATCAAGAGAGAAGTAGAGTCATTTTCTCATAGACTTCTATACAACCAGAGGAGTCGCCCCCTGGTGGACATTAGAGAGAATGCAGCTTTAAGGAACTTCAGCTTTGTCATTACTCGTCTGGGTGGGAGGGACGAGAGGTGGATGGATCGAACATAAACTTAAAACAAGGAGGCCGGTGTTTGTGTCCCTAAGTGTTTCCCGTACTTATGTTACGTTGTTTATGTTTATTTTGTTTACGTACTTATTTTAAGCCCAACCGTGATGTTTTTCCTAAACCTAAACCTAACTAACCACGTGTTTACTGCGACCGTATTGTGGCGTCATGGTTTGACGCACTGGGCTACCCGGTGAGTTAGGAAGTGACTCTAAAGGTCCCAACAAAGTGTCACATGTGACAAGTTGGAATCAGAACGTGTTGAGAAATTCCTTTGGTTGGTAATTCCCTAGTTTCCTATGTTTTCCCCTTTAAAACAATGTTTATTGCTATGAATATTTCTAATCAACATGAATCAATCAAATGAGAAATCTGAAAAATAAACTGGTGACGAATTGAACGTTTTCCCTCCGGCGTCCCCGTGTATCACACAGAAAGCGAAGAAAAGGAGGACGCTAATCGTCTCAACAGGTTCTTGGTTGTCAGCTAATCTCACTGCTGCGTGTCGGCAATTATTTCACTGTAAACAAAACACTGTGTGGAATTATTATTCCAGCACACGGTAATTAATCATCCTCTGCCTGTTGCGGCAGTGATGTCGCAAACACAACGGTTGGGGATTCATGGACGCTGTCGCGCTATTTACTGTGTGCATGAAACAACGGAAGTCACATAGAAAAGAGTCGAAATGTTCCTCTTGTCTCTCTCTTTGTCACAGCAGCACTTCACTGCTTTCAACAGCATCGCCTTCTCAAAGAATCGGCACATCCGATGAAATATTAAAGCACAGTACAGTGGGAGGTTTGAGGATTTTTACTGGGTACATTTTCTGCTCACTCACTCTGCTTCTGTGTGTGTGTGTGTGTGTGTGTGTGTGTGTGTGTGTGTGTGTGTGTGTGTGTGTGTGTGTGTGTGTAGTGGTTAAACACATGCTCAGAATGTTAAAGGAGTGGTATAGTGGTTTAGTTTGTCCCCCGGAGCAAAAACTGTAAAACATCAAACACTTCAACAATCTGCCTCTGGGAGAATTGTGGCAGGAAAAATACATGATATGAGTACGATGAATACAGAGTACATAAAGGTCAGCCATTCAAATATTTGAATTGCTAATTTGGTGGTGTGGGGGGGGGCATAATCAGACTAAATCAGTGGATGTTTTTGATGTTTTGGAATGTATCCCGTCTCTAGGTCCCGTTTATGTACCCATTCATCCAACAGATACTATAAAGGCCGGTTATATTCTGCAACACTTGTTTAGTTTTGTTCCCGGTTTCGGCGTCCATCTTTCTACTCGTTCAACACACACGAAGAAGGAAACTTTCAAAGACTGCATTCTTGGAGCACTTGTCATGGTAAGTCTCTGCCCGAGTGCCTCTCACGTCTGCACAGAAGCCCCCGGAGGAGTTTTGAAGTGGAACAAGAGGATTTGGATATTCATCAGATCGTAGTTTTTGCTTTTACAAAACAAACAAAAAAGGGTTGATTAACCTGATACGCTTTGATATCCGTTTATTAATATTGCTTTCATCCACTGATAGTGGGATCCTCGGCGCTGGCTCCCGGTGCGACGCCACAAAACGAATTGGTCGGCTCATCTCGTTCCTCGCTTACATAATCGACTGATGTAATCAATTCTGCAGGGCAGCAGATGGACAGAATCTGGTATCATCCTCTTCACCACCTCAGCGTCCTGATGCAAATGGCTTTCAAATGGCTCAGCGGGGGGATACAGTTTGGATCGACGTTCTGGGCCGAGTGTGTTCAATAACACACAACACACACACGCAACGAAAAGAAAGGTGTGTCCCTTTCACAGATTCAAAGCGACACAACAAAGCCACGTGGGCAGCACTGGAACAGTAACCTACTGCTCCGCTAACACCAGGTGTGTGTGAACCTCCCTGCTGGACGTACAACGGCCTCCCAAATGTCAACCTTTGGCCTTTTCCCCCGTCCTCCCCTGCTGAACTCACAGCGCTCCCCGATTAATAATACAGTGCTACAGACACACGAAAAACCACACCTTCCAGTCCTCAAACTTCCAGCCTTTTTTCCGATCCCGTCCCTCGGCTCGGGCTCGTTGAGTAAATACTGGAGCCTTCGCTCAACTCGGATACGTAATGACAGAGGAAATAACAGCTCATGCAAGAGGCTCGGTATGTTTTCCCCTTTTCTCTAAACGCAGGAATACAGATGAAGGAGATGTAGTTCATGTCTATTTGGATGGAAGACATGCGAGACGAATGAGCATAAGAGACGTCTCCGTCAGAGTGGAAACATTTTGCAATGCAATCTTTCAAGCAAGATCAGTGTCCTTCATTCCTCCATCTTGTTTCTTATGTCGCACAGACGGGGTGGTATGTGTGTGTGTGTGTGTGTGTGTGTGTGTGTGTGTGTGTGTGTGTACGTGTGTTAAATGACTCTCTGAGGTCTGAGTACAAAATCATTATCAAGGGCACTGTGAAAACAGCCAACACACGCTGTTATATCTCCTGATAGGAGCCAGAAATCATCCTCTTCTGTGCGAAGACAAGATTCCGATTTTAGCGACGCAGCTGCTCGTTAACCGATCGGCTCTGATTGGCTGTCAATACGCCATCAAACCCAGAATTACTTCACCCCGCATTTCAAGAAGAAGAAGAAAAAAAAAAAAACCAGCTCTCTGGCAGCGCCAATCAGCTCATAATCCAGTTATGAGGATTAAATTCTTACCGCAGCTTATTTGGATCACGACTAACAAGAAATTAATTGAAAAGGGGGTTGACCCTATAGGAATGAAAAGCTGCGCGGTTCGGCTGGCAGAGCAGCAGAGCTCTGATTGGGTGACAACACCGGTGATATAACTGGGAACATAACACACACTCCGCTTGTCCATCTCGGCATTACTCGCGCGGCGTTGTCATCAATAGACGGAGGAAAGACTAACTTATCATGTGCTCGAAGCTGCGGATCCCAAAGGTACAAATAAGAGCAACATGTTTAAATCGAACACACGGTTCACGTCCCTGTGCTAATTGCTGGAGGTGTGTTCCTGAAATCCAAAGTAGGACTCTCTTACCTACAGATGTACAAAATTGCACAAGGACCTGAAAGGCTGTAATTAAAGGGTGACACATTTCTGCTCCTCTCCCACTGTGTGTGGGATGGCCTGAAATAGAATTGCAGGGTTTCAACAGGCGGATTTTGCGCCGCTGCACCAGCCTGCGTCTCAGCGAGGGAGAAGAGACGCCCCCCCCCCCCCTCCCTATCTTTGTGGGAATGTTACCAAATGATGTGACAGACGGGCGTGTTCAGGTGTTATGACAAGGAAAGGCGGAGTGACTGAGCCTGAAATGAACACACACTAGGGCCCCCCCCCGGACCCGGCTCTAAAAGGCAACCGGTTCTAGTAAAAGCCCGGATAAGGTCCGGAGTTAACGGTAAAAGTGGGGCTGTGTGCTGAGAACTCTGGTTGTCACAGATGCAATAAAACCCTCAAAGGTAAGGGAGGTAATGGCGGCAATTTATCAAAACATCTAGCCAACAAGCAGAACAAAAATCTGTAGAAATCCCCCGTTTCCAACCGTCCTCGTCCACTGCAGCTAACGTTAGCGATGCCGGATCATAAGAACAGGCTAATGAATGAAAGCTAATCACTGAACTAACTGTTAATCTGAGAATGTTTTGCTGCTCAAGAAAGACTACTTGTTTACATACAAGAACAATAAATCAATGTCGATTCTTTTCTTAATTCATTTTCTTTTTTTTCCTCACAGTACAATCAAAAAGAACCGAAAACGAACCAAACCGATGAGCAGAATCAATAAGAGTGGTTTCGATAAAATCCTAACAATACCCATCCCTAACACACACACACACACACACACACACACACACACACACACACACACACACACACACACACACACACACACACACACACACACACACACACACACAGGGTCCATGACCTGTGCGAGCTGGAGGGAGAGCGGGGCTGCTGGTGATTCACAAACTGAGGCTAATTCCTGTTGTGCGGTGCCATTTACATCACTTGCCTGAGGGTGTAATCTTTAATGTGGGGCCATTATTATTCCTCAGAGCCCTGTGTTTGAGTGGGGTGGGTGGGGTAACATGTGTGCTATATCCGTACAGGCGTGTGTTTATTTGCCCGTGCACGTGAGTGTGTGTTAATGTGCCCCGTGTGAGAGCAGGAGAGTCTGTTGCTATGCATTTTTACACGTCCTCCCACTGGTTCTCTTCGCATGAAACATCACGGGCAGAGAGGAGAACACGTACCGATGAACCCTTTTTCTTCCTGTGATGCAACGACACTTTAAGCAGTAAAAGCCCTGAAAGGCGCGGCGCAGCGCTAGAGGTCGGGCGCGTCACCGAGACGCCTTGGTGCCGCGTGGAAAAGGGGCTTGAACCCTCCTTTTAGATTGCTTGTCGGTTCACCAGATTGCTCCATTACTCCCGGTGGCTTCCAGAGGATGTGCCGTGTTTTATGGTTGAGTGGAAAGCATTACGTTATCTCGCAGTTCAACCCGTGGTGAAGAGTCATATATGGGTTATTGTGTAACTTTTAAGTTACGTAATGGTTTAAAAAAGCTAGGTGTCTATTTGACTGAAACGATATCCTCCGTTCTCCCACTTGCTGGAAATAAAGTGGCGTGTGGGGGTTTCCACAAAGAGACGACAACATCATTTCACTTCCATAGCTTTCATGCTTCTAGCTTTCATGCTTCGATACTTGTATCCCAAATTAAACAACTAAATACATCATTGGTCTTTTGTTTGTCTGACTACCGCGATTGGAAGTGCTATTATTTGTCAGTGTCTTCCTAAACCATTACAAATAACTGTTATAAATGAATAAATCTGTTTTATTATGATGTTTTGGCACTTTGGTTTAGGCATAAAACAACTTCATGGTCATTGTTTGGGTTAAGGTTACAGGCATATTATGGTTTGTGGCTAAAATTACTACTTTATTGATGTTGGAGGACTTTTGTCGCGATGATTATAATATTAAACAGCTGGATAAGGTGAGGGAACGGTTGCAGCCCTAGTTTAAAGAATGTCGGTGCGAAACAGAAAACCAACAACAGTCTCCTGCGTTAAAGTCTGACATTTTCTGATGAAATTGTGCATAAAAACAAATGCAAATAATACACATTGTTCAATGAAGTGGTTTGGAAAGAATAAACTCGGCTACGGTGTAGTTTGGTCAGAAGTTGGCACTATAGGCTGCGAATGGCTGTGTTCCGCCAGTAAACAGGAGAAGAAGAAGAACGAGAGCTGTTGTACAGGAAACAAAACAAGTTGCCGTGGTCATCTAACCATCTGTGAAAGAACATTTGGTGAGAGATCTTCAGGAATGTGTCCCAGTTGTCAGCTAGTATTGGTCATTGACCGAAGACAAGCAGCCGTTCATTACGGAAATAACCGAAAGAATGCCGAAACAGCTGATCGGTCATGCGAGTTAAATGTTCGGTACAACAGAATGTATTCGGCAACCGTCTTTCCATAACCCATTGAGCAACTATCAACTCTTTTTTTTGACAAAAGCAAAGTGTAAAAAGCTTTTTCACAAAGCTTTTCTGTTGCGATGCGATAACACGGCAGCATAACTACTGCATGGTCGTGAGAGGAACTTGGTGTTAAATGAAAATAAGCTGATGTAACTAAAGTTAATTTGTAAAAAAGAAAAGTACTTGTATTATGTCAGTATAATGAGTCATTGTGCAACATATAACAAGCTGAAAGGGTCCAGTGCTAACGATGGCACACTGATAATTCACATAATTCGTAATTTGCTTCATTTATTTAGAGCTAAGTAGAGAAAGTCTTTTCATCTCTGACGTCTGTGACTGACGACAGCTCGGCTCCGGTGTGACAGCACTGTGTGAATCTCACAATAGCAGCACTCTCTCCAGAAATAATGTTCCAAATATCAATATATTTCCATAATCTTCCTTTTACTGGCAGCAAACTAGCCTCAAACGTTTTTTTCTTCTTCTTTTTTAGCCCAACACAGAAGGGCTGACAAATGTGTGGATGCTGCCATATGGGAAGCATTAACTGCTCTCCATGCGCGTGTAAAGCGCTGCGCATACGCAAGGAGACGTCTTTTGGTGTTCAGTCTGGAGATGAGTTGTCTCCGTCTCCGTGTCCCTGCTCTTGGACCGATTTGTCGGTGGCGCCATGACGAGCTGGTGTGATGAAATGAGATCGGTGCGCCGGAGAATGGAGCGTCTTCGCAGACATTTTACACAATTTTTCAAAGGAACAGACAAACGCACCCAAGAGGTTTGAATTGGTCTGAGTGTTCTTTTACGCGTTGCTGCAGCACCACAAGTTCATACATCACTGTGCTGTAAACTGCAAGTGCAGTTTATTAATGCGTGCTGAAAACAAATGGTGCATTTGGATGGGAATCAAGAGTTCTCCAGCGGAAAATCCACCAGTAACAACATCTGTTTGGCACAGAAGCCTTGGGTTTAACAAAGAAAAAGGGAATCCAATACCGACTATGTAGAGTTGGGTACCAACCCAAATTCAGACGAGCGGAGAGAGTAGCCACTGAAGGCGTGATTCATTTGACATCCTCCGTCATTGTTGTAGCCCCTTTATTTTGAAAACCGATGTTTTTTGTGCAGCGACGCAAACAACAATGGACATGCAATGACTCACGCCGGAGTCGTTCCAAAAGCGAACAAAAGAAGTATAAATTGACTGTGATGGTACAAAAAAAGGAGCAGACAATGAGATGTGACAGATCAAGTCAAGACCGAGACAAGGACTCGGAGTCGGTCTGAAGCCGCTGCTGGTGTCACCGCTGAAGCTGTGAATCACTTAAACCTCCGTGACCGGAAAACTGGAATTACAGGTGGAGAGGCGAATGATACTGGGCATCTACCGGTAAGAGTGTGATTACATATAGACCAGTGGGCGCCACCATTATCTCGAATGGAGTCTTTTTTCCCCCTCCACTGGCCTCTGACCTCAGTCACACTGCTGAAGGAGCTCCAGCACAAACACCAGCAGCTCTGTGTGGCTGAATGAAGGCACTTTTTTTTTTCTTTTTTAAAAAGGCCAATTTCTGTCTGTGTACAGAGGTGATCAGTTACCATTAGCCTAAAAGCCATTCAGCTAACAGCTCAAAGCTGCAGATTTGATCACAAAACATAATTAACTAATGAGGAAAAAGCTGGTAGCCATTAGCCGGTGCAGCTGAAGGGCAACGACAAGATGTCGCACCTAAATGGGTTACGGCACTGCAATGGGGACTCCGTGTGTGTGTGTGTGTGTGTGTGTGTGTGTGTGTGTGTGTGTGTGTGTGAGAGCGAGAGAGAGAGAGCAGTGGGCTGAGCCGAGGTGGGATTAGAGGAACAATTATGATACCCACTCATTTTGTGATAAGAGACGCTTCCAAGCTGTAAAGAGAAATAAATATAGCCTAATAGAGGGTAGATACCTGAGTACGATTTGGTGAAAGGAAAGACAGACATTGAGATGGAGATTATGCGGAGCAGCATTAAAAAGGATAACAATGGAGGTTGAGAAGACGAGGGCCTCCGCGGGGAGGAGTGTCGGTTCATGACTGAACTAAAATGGAGACCAATCAGCCTTGGAGTCGCTTGAAGGTTTCAAATTTGAGATGTCAATCCGCCTGGGCCGCCCGTTCTCACACCCAACTTGTCAAATAGGAGGCGACCGTTGAAGTGTCCTTGAGCAAGACACTGAACCCCTAACGGCTCCCCGGCTGTGGGTCAAATGCAGAGACAAGTTTCCCCCTTTACCCCATACCGGGATAACTGTAGTATATTAAACAATTACAGATGCTTTGTCACAGCCCTCAGCATCTGATACCGACCAGTCTTCATTTAGTAAAATTGTGGTCCATTTAGAGTTGAATAGACCAGGGCGGGGCTACCTTGTGATTGACAGGTCACACCTCCACAGTCCCTAATATGGTCACTTTCGCTCACTGATTGCAAAAAACAAGATGGCTACGGCCAAAGTGCCAAACTTGAGGCTTCAAAACAGCAGTCCACAAACAACCCAGTGACACAACCCACAACAACCTCCACTTCTTATATATATATATATTATATATAGTCTATACTACTCACACAGGAACCCTTTTAGCATCTGTATGAGACACACTAGGCTTTCAACTAACCCCATTGTAAACCCATCTCCTCAGTGCAGAGACGCAAAGTAATGCAGCCTCAGGTAGACCACTGTAGGATCCTATTTTACAAACAAATATGTAATATGCCTACTCTGGCTTCACTTGAATATAATGGATCTATAATGGCACTCAAAGTGCCAAAGAAATATACATTTGCAACACTCAACAGTAATGTCTCTCTGGAGAACTCGTGAGCCGGTTGCTGAAAATATTCCACAGACCTTAAAATGAGCAGTTTCATGGAGGAACTCTGGCTGGAAGACAATAGTTCCATGAAACTGCTTTCAACAAGGTCTCAATTAATGCATCAATAAATATAATCCACTTATATAATATATATGGGTCATTCTGCATGAAGAGCACTTAAGCTAAGTTCATTTTGATGTTAATACTTTTGTACTTTTGAAAGCAGGTATTTTACTCGTAACAGAGTATTTGTACCCTTGTTTATTTTAACAAAGCTTATTTCCAAAAGCAATGAATCGAGTTTAGCGTTTGTTCAGCGAAGCCGATAAGACAACACACACACTGGAAAGCCCTGTACATGTTGTCAGATTAATAAGTGATATTTAACAACACCTGTTAAAAGAGTAAGAGGCACTTAGCTTCTCCAAAGCCATTATTGGATGATTTAGGGCTCGCCCGAGCGACGCTCTGCGCAGGCCATGCGTGACACTGCGAGCCCGGGGGGGTGGGGGGGGGGGGGGGCGGGGGTAACCCTCTGTTGGAAAAATCATTAACCGAAACCTCAAATTCAATTACCTCCTTGTTACTGCATCTCCCCTGATGGTCCTCTGGAGGACTTTGCGGCCAAAATAATTCCCATAATTCCCCCACTTTTGTGAAGTGGGGCATCAGGAACAACACAGTCAGAGAAACATTTAAGGAGAAACATTTTGGGAGCTAGCAAAGAAATAGAAATCAACCCCAAAGTGGACAAAGGTCTCCACTCTGAATCAGAGGTGGAACAAGTACTAGGATCCTTTAATGCACAAATACTCCACAACAGGTAAACATATAGTGCATTTTTAAATGCTACTGAAAGGTTAACTTTTTCCATCTTTTTGTGTCGAAGCGACTTTTGGTGAAAACAATTTCTGAAATTGGTCTCGTATTGAGCGGGAGCTCTGCAGGCAGCCTGCAGCAGCGAGACCAGCTGCAGTGTAATGTATTCGGGTTATTTACGTCCTCTAAACCTGCTGGTTTTTACCATGACAGGCTCCGATTGTTAATATAGGTGTCTGACAGCCGGGCAGAGTTTGTTGTGTTGGGATACAGAAGGCGTAGCTTCTAGTTATTCAAAAGACTTTCAATGTCTTGGCTTTTAATATTTTGTCAATTTCAAGGTCTTTAAATTTGATGGCGGCCTGTATTCATTTGAGCCGAAGAATACGGATGATCACATTTGCCCCGCGAGAGAAGGAAGAGCTTTTTATTCCTCGGTAGGAGTTCTTACGATAATGAATAACAATCTGAGCCTGTCAGAGGCAAAAACAAGCATTTCCTGTGGCCGTAACGTTACATTGACGATGCTCACTTGCCCTCGCAGCTCATATACCGGACCAATTAAAACATATGTTGTCCCCATCACTCACTTAGACACAAAAACATGGGAAAATAGATTGAAAAATACCAATAAGTTAGCATTTAAGTAAAAGTATTATCAGCTACGTATCAGAAACGGACCCTGTGGCTGATAAATCAAATTATACGACGGGATAAACGCTGATTTCACAGTTGGAGGTTGAGTTGGAGATAGTTTGAGCAACTTCATTAACAGTTCGGGTGTTAAGTGCAGTGGTTCCCAGCCCCTAAAGGGTCAGAAGATAAACCTGAGGGGCCATGAGATGATTGAGACCCAGATTAGACAGAGTGCTTTTTAACAGCCTGTGATTGTGTGAGTGAAGCGTTTTGCGAGCTGCTTTCTCGTTTTTTCTGTTCTGTGCACTTCGCGTTTGTGCAGGAACACTTGTGCAGGTGTTCAGTGCCCTGAACGCCTTGAGTTGACAAAACTTGAAATGCAATTAGTTAAGTACAAGTAACTAAACATTCTGCTTGTGTTTTGAGGGGTTTCGTTACTCCTTTAATTAAGAACAGCGCTTCGGTAAATGCTCTCAGTTAGTTAAAGGACCCGGAGTCCTTTAAAGAACAGCAGAATAAAATGCAAGTAACGAGCCGAGATGCATAATATAAAGTCACAGACCGAGAGGCATAGCGAGAGGGAGAGAGGAGGCTGTGAGCACCTTCTATGTTCTTGTTTCCAGGAAGCCCTGAAGGAACAGCTGAGCCCTGCAGTGGGAGCGCTGCTGCTGCGCCATGGGCTGAGATTAACAGGGAACTTACTCTGCTCGGTGAGGGGGTTGATGAGGGGCAGGTGCTGCAGCGATGGGGATGATCTGTTGGCTAGAGGTATTTGAGAGTGTGTGTGTGTGTGTGTGTGTGTAGCAGCTTTGCTCTCATCACATCCTCATCTCCGTTTAGAGTGACGCAGACCTCACAAGAGGAAACCAGAGATGTTTTTGGTCTGTGGAGTAATTCCACTGCAGCCTCTCGGGAACAGAAGATGTAATGGATCGAGCAGGCATTGTTGACTTTTTCTACATCATCTCTGGGGTGCAGTGGAAATTTTACTTTTACAAACATAAGAAAAATTACCTCGTTAGAAAATGCAGTAAATTATGAATAGCAATACCTCTAACGCTTTCCTTAGAAGATGATTCTTTTGGGGAGGGGTTGTCCTCATTAACGCTCTAGAGATGATGAGATATGATGATGGTCTGTCACGCCTACTGGATGGATTACCATGAATGTGTGTACATGCATGGTCCCCAGAGGATGTTTCATTATAACTTCAGTTGAGAGGGTATGATTCGAATTTTGTTTTCTTAAATATTTTCTTCTAAATATCTACGCAAGATCTTCCTCATTGCCAGTTGTTTTGGTACTTTTTGTAAAAAGAAAAAGAAAATGTTGAGTGAAATCATCAGTGAAGAGGTGAACATGAAACACCAAAGTAGGGTTTGCATTTTGTACTACCTTGTCATTGCCTTCATCAGTTCCAAGTGTTAAATGTTAGAATAAATGTTATTTTGTGATCTTCGGACTTTCCCTCCAGCATCCCCGTGAAATCCATATTTTATATTTGGTTCATGACTAAATATCTGCAAAACATTTCCCGTTGTCCTCGGCTGTACTTTGTGTTTCGTACTAATTAGCTGATGTTGGCACGCTGACACGGTAGATATTATACCCGCTAAACAACACGTTAGCATTATCGTTACAAGAATGTTAGCACGCTGACAGCATTCTGTGCCGAAGTGCATCATCACAGAGCCGCTAGCGCTGCAAGGCTGGAGGCTCGTGTTTTTCAAATGACTTTTCTGAATCTGCATTCAATTAAATGCAATTTTGAACAGTGGTAATTGGGACATAACTATTTTGTATTACAGCAGTAATGTCAGCATTAAGTTTCCTACTTGAAACTGTCTATAATCAAGAGTCTGGTACAATATTTCTCTTTTTGTCTGAAAGGAAATGAAACCTAAAACTACCCTGATTATTCCAAATACAAATAGTTTATGAATCACTTTATTGGCGATACATTCCTTAATCGTAAAGTGTTTTGGTCAAGATGCAATACCCGTTCAAATATAAGAAGAAACATACTGCGTCCTGAGTCGCATTAGAGTCGAATAAGGCTGCAGATGAAGTCGCGAGAGTGATTTGAGGAGACAGATGGAACTGCGAAAGAGATAAATTGGGAGATTTGAAAAAGAATACGGTTGATATCGATGCAAGTGAAAGCCACATAGTCTGCCGTGGAATCATGAAACTATGAGTGACTGAAGAGTGACTGTAAATATGAGAGAGACTCAGGCAGATGACGCACATAGCGAAGGCCCCTGCTGGATTTGGTGATGTGGGGCTCTTTCCAGCTGCTGATTTATGCGTCCTTGTCCTTTCGTCTCTCCGTGACCTGGACATCGAGTGACGTCTGCCATCTCGAACATTCCAACTGGTAAAATGCCTTTTGGAGTTGACACAAGAGCAAGATGCCGTCCAGAAGGGGTCAGAACAAGAAGTAACTCGGCATATTAGGCGATACAATTTCACAGTATGCTGTATTTCACTATATTGTCATTCGTTATCTGTTTATCCACCACTACGGGCACAGACATCACTAGAAAACGAATTTGAATCTATCAAATTCAGATTTTCAATGCGATTGAACCTTTGCTAAGCCCCGCCCCTCACGGAGCCCACACTGTCACTGACTGCCATCCCTGGATAAAAAGTCATCACATTTTTGGGGAAATGGAAGGCAGTGTTGTAGCACAGACCGAGCTGAAGACCACGTTTTGAAGGTCTCTGTCTCGTCTTAGCTTTCTCTCGGTCTCAGACAAAGAGGACTCTGGATTTTATTCAAGAGCGGACAAGACCACAGCTGTGAGGATACCACTGAACTGCCTGTGCATCGTCTGCTTTATTTGCTCTGATCCTTCATAGAAAAGGAACATTCCCTCATTAAATCCTCCTCTGCAACACATTTTGATTATATTATCAAGACATCTCTCATGGTACATACACACACATATACAGAATACATGGTGATAAAAGAGGTGAATTACGAGGAATCTTTATTTGTTTTCTGTGAGCACTTTCCTGTGAATGTGGATCGTTCAGATCTATTTGAGGAGTGACTCTTGTTTGCATGCTCCACATTTGATCTTAAGTGTGTCATGCATGTTCTTGCTGTCAGGACTCAAACTCAGCGTTAGTCTCACTTTCATCTCTTTCTTTACTGATGGTTTGTTGTTGTAATATTTAAATGGTATGATCTGGTTGATATCTTAAGTTCCGGATATTAATTACTTTTATAGTGTTTTTTTATTTTAAAGCACCGTTTTTGAAATGTGCTACATAAAGAAAATATTATAGTTGTTTTATTATTATTTGCACTGATCTCGTCTCTGTGTTTTCCTTCTATAAATAGTGTTTAATTTACAATTTAAAAATACATGCATACAGTCATGAGAGTTTGTGTTTTTTCTGTGTGCGTCTGAATGTCTCATGTGCCACTTGTGTGTGTGTGTGTGTGTGTGTGCGTAATTGACCTGCATTGTGGGGACATAGTTATGTTAACACAGCTACATCGTGGGGACTCGCTTTTCCTAAAGGGACACAATGATCGTCCCCACAAGGTAAATTACTACATTTTAGGGTGAAGACTTGGTTTACGTCAGGGTAAGCCTCCAGGAAATGAATGTAAGTCAATGTAATGTCCCCAAAAGTCAAGAAAACCAGACTGTGTGTGTGTGTGTGTGCGTGTGTGTGTGTGTGCACACATTTTGTGATGTAGGAAAATGCTATTTCAGAAGCCCAGTAATGGTGCCATTAGTATGAGGATAGAGTGAGCACTGAACCTCGGGGGACAGAGTTAAGTTTGCTCGTATCCATCAGTCAGCGAGGCCAAACTAGCACCAAAAATCGACACCAAGCGGCAACATTGACATCGCGCTGCCTCTCTCTCTCTTTCAACCCTGAACATAATCCATACACCTGCAGCCTCAGTTCGTCCCCGTCTCTCTCAACTCCTCTCTGGATGTAGCTTTTAATTTAAGGCAAGCGGTCTTCCTCTGACTAAGCATAAACTGCATATTGTTCTCCTAGTGATCCCTATCGTAAGCCAGTCAGCACTTTTTCGAGGCTACACAGAGATCGGGTGTAAACTGCTGAGACGCCCGGCGCTGAAGAAACGCAGTGTGGTGAATCGAAGTTAAACCCAGAGCTTTATGGCTCTCCCTCCCTCCTCTGTCCTACCTCGCTTCTTCTTTTCATCCAAAGGAAAGTACAAAAGTGTGTGTGTGTGTGTGTGGAGGACATTTTGAACCAGAGGCCTCATAACTGTCAGACTGGCCAATAAGAGTAACAGAGGAGCAGGAAGAGTGTGTCCGGAGGCGAGGTCGACGCGGATTACAGCCGAGACGAGTCAGGACGTCGGTTGCCGATGACGGGACGGGGCGATTCGGCTTTGGGAACAAATTGCAAAGAAGTTTGGCGAGATCGAGCGCACGGTGCGCTCTGCACTACAATAAGCTCTGATGAGCGAGGTAGCGATTGGTTTATTGTAACCAATTAAGGGGCTTTAATACGGCGCTCGGGAGAACATTAGTCATCAGACAGCAGCGAGCCGCAGGGAATCATCCAGGATCCACTTCGAGATGCGATTGTGGTAACGACCGGTCGGAGGCTAAGTATTCAGCTTTTCGCTCCACGTGGAAATCAAATCAAATGCGCGTCGAACGTAATTCAGAGCATGATTCACCGGATCTCCTCTCGGCGTGTTTTGAAGCACGCTCCTTTCAACCTGTACTTTTCCTTGCAAACGTGTACTTTACTCTCGTCCGCAGCTAAGATTACGACCAGAAGGTATCTGCATGAATTCCTATCGGCGAGATATATTCCTTCAGCAACATCGTGGCCCCAATGCACCAGCAGAGCAGCTCAGTGAAAAAAGACAGGGCCGGCTTATTGGAGGAATCAATCTCGGTGGCTGCTGAGTGGAGAGAAGAGTGAAGTCAATAAAGAAAGAAGCGCTCTGTACTCATTCATCTGCTCACCAAAGCAGAGGAGAACCATCTCCCTACATGAGCAGTGAGTTCCTCTGCTCATATTCTTAAATCTTCCCGGTCTGGATCAGCAAAAACATCTACATATATGTGAGGGATGTCAGTCTGGAACTAACCAAAGCTTCTTTTTTTAGGTTTGTATTGAATCACTTTGAAGTGTTTTAACATCTACATCATTGGGCAGATGCAGATTTCTTCCAGATCTCGATGGGTTTAAAGGATTTTAAAGGATAAGGCTGCGTTAAGAGTTATTGTCGAGGAATTCTGTTAAAATACCAGAACCAACAATGTGTTACGTCTACTTTCCGTCTTGCCTATCATGTCTTTAGCGCTTCGCTCCGCACCAGCTTACACGTTGTCTTAGAACAGCCGTTATCTGTAGTTTCTAGTGTATTAAGCCCTGTATTGGTTCTAGTACTACCAGAGGACCTCGTGTGATTTAGAAGTTAACAACCTACATCTGTGTTTTGTGCGGCACATTCGGAATGCAGAAAAGAACAAAACGTGCAAAAAAATTGATAAATTAAAACTACAACCCTCAAATCACAGAGATGCCAAATCACACGGCGACTAATTACTTTACCGCTTGTGTTTGCCAAAATATGGTGAAGTTACGGACACGGCAGAGTCGCACGAGGTTAAGATCCCAGACGACCTCAGCAGGTAATGCAAAGTACTTCTAGTCCTCAGGGAATACGATACGAAGTACTTCTAGTCCCCAGGGAGTACTATACAAAGTACTTCTAGTCCTCAGGGAATACGATACGAAGTACTTCTAGTCCCCAGGGAGTACTATACAAAGTACTTCTAGTCCTCAGGGAGTACTATCCAAAGTACTTCTAGTCCTCAGGGAGTACTATACAAAGTACTTCTAGTCCTCAGGGAGTACTATCCAAAGTACTTCTAGTCCCCAGGGAGTACGATACAAAGTACATCTAGTCCTCAGGGAGTACTATCCAAAGTACTTCTAGTCCCCAGGGAGTACGATACAAAGTACTTCTAGTCCTCAGGGAGTACTATCCAAAGTACTTCTAGTCCCCAGGGAGTACGATACAAAGTACTTCTAGTCCTCAGGGAGTATGATACAAAGTACTTCTAGTCCCCAGGGAGTACGATACAAAGTACTTCTAGTCCTCAGGGAATACGATACAAAGTACTTCTAGTCCTCAGGGAGTACTATCCAAAGTACTTCTAGTCCCCAGGGAATACGATACGAAGTACTTCTAGTCCTCAGGGAGTACTATCCAAAGTACTTCTAGTCCCCAGGGAGTACGATACAAAGTACTTCTAGTCCTCAGGGAGTACTATCCAAAGTACTTCTAGTCCCCAGGGAGTACGATACAAAGTACTTCTAGTCCTCAGGGAGTATGATACAAAGTACTTCTAGTCCCCAGGGAGTACGATACAAAGTACTTCTAGTCCTCAGGGAATACGATACGAAGTACTTCTAGTCCTCAGGGAGTACGATACAAAGTACTTCTAGTCCCCAGGGAGTACGATACAAAGTACTTCTAGTCCTCAGGGAGTACTATACAAAGTACTTCTAGTCCCCAGGGAGTACGATACAAAGTACTTCTAGTCCCCAGGGAGTACTATACAAAGTACTTCTAGTCCCCAGGGAGTACTATCCAAAGTACTTCTAGTCCCCAGGGAGTAGTATCCAAAGTACTTCTAGTCCCCGGGGAGTACGATACAAAGTACTTCTAGTCCCCAGGGAGTACGATACAAAGTACTTCTAGTCCTCGGGGAGTACTATCCAAAGTACTTCTAGTCCCCAGGGAGTACGATAGAAAGTACTTCTAGTCCTCAGGGAGTACTATACAAAGTACTTCTAGTCCTCAGGGAGTACTATCCAAAGTACTTCTAGTCCCCAGGGAGTACTATACAAAGTACTTCTAGTCCCCAGGGAGTACTATACAAAGTAATTCTAGTCCTCAGGGAGTACTATACAAAGTACTTCTAGTCCCCAGGGAGTACTATACAAAGTAATTCTAGTCCTCAGGGAGTACTATACAAAGTAATTCTAGTCCTCAGGGAGTACTATACAAAGTACTTCTAGTCCTCAGGGAGTACTATCCAAAGTACTTCTAGTCCCCAGGGAGTACGATACAAAGTACTTCTAGTCCTCAGGGAGTACTATCCAAAGTACTTCTAGTCCCCAGGGAGTACGATACAAAGTACTTCTAGTCCTCAGGGAGTATGATACAAAGTACTTCTAGTCCCCAGGGAGTACGATACAAAGTACTTCTAGTCCTCAGGGAATACGATACAAAGTACTTCTAGTCCTCAGGGAGTACTATCCAAAGTACTTCTAGTCCCCAGGGAATACGATACGAAGTACTTCTAGTCCTCAGGGAGTACTATCCAAAGTACTTCTAGTCCCCAGGGAGTACGATACAAAGTACTTCTAGTCCTCAGGGAGTACTATCCAAAGTACTTCTAGTCCCCAGGGAGTACGATACAAAGTACTTCTAGTCCTCAGGGAGTATGATACAAAGTACTTCTAGTCCCCAGGGAGTACGATACAAAGTACTTCTAGTCCTCAGGGAATACGATACGAAGTACTTCTAGTCCTCAGGGAGTACGATACAAAGTACTTCTAGTCCCCAGGGAGTACGATACAAAGTACTTCTAGTCCTCAGGGAGTACTATACAAAGTACTTCTAGTCCCCAGGGAGTACGATACAAAGTACTTCTAGTCCCCAGGGAGTACTATACAAAGTACTTCTAGTCCCCAGGGAGTACTATCCAAAGTACTTCTAGTCCCCAGGGAGTAGTATCCAAAGTACTTCTAGTCCCCGGGGAGTACGATACAAAGTACTTCTAGTCCCCAGGGAGTACGATACAAAGTACTTCTAGTCCTCGGGGAGTACTATCCAAAGTACTTCTAGTCCCCAGGGAGTACGATAGAAAGTACTTCTAGTCCTCAGGGAGTACTATACAAAGTACTTCTAGTCCTCAGGGAGTACTATCCAAAGTACTTCTAGTCCCCAGGGAGTACTATACAAAGTACTTCTAGTCCCCAGGGAGTACTATACAAAGTAATTCTAGTCCTCAGGGAGTACTATACAAAGTACTTCTAGTCCCCAGGGAGTACTATACAAAGTAATTCTAGTCCTCAGGGAGTACTATACAAAGTAATTCTAGTCCTCAGGGAGTACGATACAAAGTACTTCTAGTCCCCAGGGAGTACGATACAAAGTACTTCTAGTCCTCAGGGAGTACTATCCAAAGTACTTCTAGTCCCCAGGGAGTACTATACAAAGTACTTCTAGTCCCCAGGGAGTACGATACAAAGTACTTCTAGTCCTCAGGGAGTACTATACAAAGTACTTCTAGTCCTCAGGGAGTACGATACAAAGTACTTCTAGTCCCCAGGGAGTACTATACAAAGTACTTCTAGTCCCCAGGGAGTACTATCCAAAGTACCTCTAGTCCCCAGGGAGTACTATCCAAAGTACTTCTAGTCCTCAGGGAGTACTATACAAAGTACTTCTAGTCCCCAGGGAGTACTATCCAAAGTACTTCTAGTCCCCAGGGAGTACTATCCAAAGTACTTCTAGTCCCCAGGGAGTACTATCCAAAGTACTTCTAGTCCTCAGCGAGTACTATACAAAGTACTTCTAGTCCCCAGGGAGTACTATACAAAGTACTTCTAGTCCCCAGGGAGTACTATCCAAAGTACTTCTAGTCCCCAGGGAGTACGATACAAAGTACTTCTAGTCCCCAGGGAGTACTATCCAAAGTACTTCTAGTCCCCAGGGAGTACTATACAAAGTACTTCTAGTCCTCAGGGAGTACTATACAAAGTACTTCTAGTCCTCAGGGAGTACTATACAAAGTATGGAGTACTCGGTCCATGAGAATGGCTTCAGTTTGGAGGTTCTTCAGCTGCAGATGTGGAGCTCTGGTGAGTATTGACAGCAGCAGGATATTGACTCAAAACAACCTGCAGGAACATGTTCATGTCCATGTCCATGTCCATGGTCGTGTTCATGTTCATGTTAATGTCCGTGTTCAAGTTCATGTTCAAGTTCATGCTCATGTTCATGCAGGAACGTGTCACCCAATGCAACACTGAGGCTCATTGATGTGTTTTTTTCAGTGTCGGTCAATGGCAACGACCGGGTCCATTCACGGGATTGACTGACCGTAATATGCACTGTAACCAGAGCAGCTTTTTACTGCTCTCCGCTGTATGAGGAGCACAAGACGTGGCGATGGATGCTGTGGTTTGCCGGGGATTTATTCACGCACCGAGTTCCCCGGTCGACAGTTTGAAGTTTGGGTTTACCTTCATTACACATGATTGTGCCTCTTTATTGTCTTGGTAAATCAGGCTGATGCTGTTTTGCCCTTTTTACAGTAGATCTTTCTCAGACAGTTTTATTTTGGCCCGTTGAGATTAACAAGCGTTCTTTACTGCTTCCATCAGCGTATGTCGTCGCTTTTAGTTAGTTTATAGGGCCGCGTCACTAAAAAGAACGAACGGCTTCATTAACTACATCTTAACTTGTAGCTCCTGTTTTGTTTGTTTTCATCTGCTGGTTAGACATTTTAAGATGCTTGTAATGAACGATGTTTCTCAAGTCATGCCTTTTGAATTATGGTCAGTTTACCGGAGTGCTTCCATCAGTTTGTGTTCACAAACATTCGTGATGCAAATCCACCTTCAGCCGCTTCAGAAACGTGGACTTAACTTAGTTAATCACCGACAACTTCATGTGTTAGGATCAGGTAGTCGCAATGATAGCAGGTTCCACATCTGTCTTTGCAGTTTTAAAACAACATGGAAACAACATGGAAACCAGCTAATTCGGAAATAAAACGTGATTCTAGTGTCTTCGTCTTATTCGGTTGTTTTATTATGAAGTACAGATATCCTTAGGAGTCAGAGTGAGATCGCTTTCCACCTTTGTCTTACACTCGGGGTACAATGAAGACTATATTCTGTAAAAAGTGAAAGTATGTTGTGCAAAGATTTCCTTTTGTGCAGACTTTCTTAAATGCATAGTAAACACTTGATTACCGATTACCTTATAACCGCTACGCTATGCATGTTTACTTGTTGCTTCAGTTATTTGTACGGGCGTGATCATGAATGCATTAAAGCTGAGGCTGCACACCCCTTCGACTGCACCTTTAGTGGATTTGTGCGCTAAACAAACGTCTTTTTGTCATCTGCACGTGTGGTTTGTGGTGGAAGGTTCCCATATTAGTGTAGCTTAATAAAAGCCAGCCTCTCCTTTTCTCATTCATTAATTATGTTTTTTTATATTTAGATTCACAGCAACGTTCACTCGTTCTGTTGGGATCTACGTGGATGTATTTACAGCACACGACTTTCAGTCTATCTTATCCTTTTCACCGTTATTTTCATTCGTCATGAAACATATCTATAGTTTTGAAGTGGAAGCCAAGTGTCTAGTTCCCTCTTTTATAAACTTACCTTTGTGGTTTAGTTATAGGCCTTGTGGAGCCATCAAAGTGCCTGATGTTATGGTTGCCGTCGTCTGTGAACTCCTCACACATTTACAACCTCACGTGTTCACACAAACAGGTGACCGAAGTGATCTTAAAGTGTCCCACCTGAGGCGTGGTGACACTGGGGGGGGGGGGGCAGTGTCCTAAAGAAGTAGCGGGGTGACCCACCCGGGTCTCATCACACGGCGCCACGCTGCACCTCCCAATCTAACGTCCTTGTGTCGTGAAGAAGGCGGCTGCTGTGTTGTCGTCCATGTTGATTTGATCCTTTCCTCTCTCAGATGACAGTGTACGCTCTTTGTTCTGGCTGCGTGTCTCGTGGCGGGTCTGCAGTGTGCTGTGCCGAGTCTCGAGCTGCGTCACCGCCGACTGTAACGGCTAAACACCGCAGGGTGGAGAAACCCCTGCAGCCTGCATACATTTACACCTTCTTGTTCTCAAAAAAGCAACAAGAAAACACATTAAACCGTCATTAGATGAGAGGAGATCAAACTGTGCTTTGAGCAAGTTAAAATCAACACGGTTCAAACTCAGGAGACGCTGATCTCCGTCCTTGTTTAAACAACAACGAATAGTCACATAATATTAACTGCAGGTAACTTTTTTTGCAGCCAATTGGTCTGCGATAGTGTGACTCTGTGATCCACGATGTGTTTGCTCGACGAACACAAAGAAGGCCGAGCTGGTCTTCCCCGTTCCCCCTCAGCTCAAATATTCCCGTTTTAATTTAATCAGGCACAGCGGGTTGAGCTCCTGGGGTCCTGCTGCGGCGCAACACCGGTTTCATTTTCTGTTCAGGAGCTTTTTATTTTTCTCTTTTTTTTTTTTTTTTTAAAGGCACTGTTTCTACTGTACAAACCATCGCCATGGCAACCACCGCCATCCTAACTAAGCATGCAAGAAAACGGATCAAACCACAAACACGAAAACAAAAAATAGCCACTTGTGATGAATTCATCTGTAATTGCAGAAGCAGATCCAACGGGTGCTGTTTTTTTGTTTTTTTTGAGTGGGAGGTTAAGAAGGGGAGGGGGGGGGGGAGTTATCCAAGAATTCTCTCTCCGATTCCATCTTTTCATCTCAATCCTGTTCGCCATCACTGCCTCGTTGACCTTATGTAAGAAAGGTCAGAGCAAATCTATTATTGAATGACTCGGGGTACACTACATTATTAATCCGCTCAGCGTCTCTAAACACACACAGTGTGACTCCGACCCGGGTGTCACATGTTTATGTAGAAAACAGGCCTGAAATCTCTCCGGATGAACCCGAGTCTTGAGTAATAGACCAGTCGAGAGAGACGGACGCGTACGTCAGAGTCACAAACGATGTAAACCGTGCCGGTGATGTGCCAGCGGGCCGTGAAGAGATTCCCTGTGTTTCGAAAACCAACTGAACATGAACGGCAACTCGGAAAAAAAAACACCAAACGTGTCCTCCTTTGTGCTGCCGATGCGGTTGTGCAACATCTGACTGAGCCACCTGAGCTGTCAGCAACATCGAGGGCCATGAAAAGCAGCACAGAAGCAGAAATGTACTGTGAAAGCACCGCATGGGGCAGAGCAGCGAGAGCTCGGAGACACCCGCCCACCCTTCCTGAATCAGCCGTTTCTGTGGCGACCAGAGCGAGCGAGCGAAAGGGGGGGGGGGGTGAAAGTGAAGAGCCAAATATTTGAAACATGGATGGATGGATGGATGGATAAGGGGGGGGGGTAGATGTACTGAGGGATGGGTGATGAAGGGATGTGGCAGGGTCAATGGGCCGGGGCCGATTCCTCAACATCACAGCCGGTGACGGGTTGACAGTCGAAAGGCAAACGGCAGCAGCGAGAGAGACGCAAACACGGACGGATATTTTTCACCCTCAATGGCAGCCCGGATCACGGTCACGGCTCAGGGGTTTAAACCGCACACACACCACACTCACAATGTCTCTGTGTCCCCCTCTCTGTCCTCTCTGTCCTCTCACCAAAATCACACACGGGCTCGAAGTAAGTCCAGGCAGATTTAAGACTCGCTTCGCAGGCAAAACTTTCATTCAACAAGTGGTGCACTGGAGGAAACAATTCCGGACCGACCTGCTGATTCCCTGCGGTAAACTCTCATGAGCTGCCATTACACACACACACACACACACACACACACACACACACACACACACACACACACACACACACACACACAAATTACATTTTCCAGGACGAGCGACAAGTGTCACACGCTAACATGGAGGAGGAGGAAGAGGAGGAGGAGGAGGAAGAGGAGGCGCTATGCGACGTTTGGCTCATATAGATTCGAAGGCGGCTTTGTGTCAGGATGAAGATGCTGAAGTTTGAGCTCGGTCGAGGCCCAAAACCAATCAGTGGAGAAATCGAAATAAACATGCTATGTGTCATCACTTTTTAGACATGCAGTCCAAAAGTGGTCATTAGCATATATTACAGGGGGGGAAAGAAGCCTCGCATAATCTTGCTCATCAGTTGGATGTATGACTCGATGCCGGCTCTGTTTTTGAAACCCCTCCATGTTGTAAAAACCTCATTATGTAACGGATAAGACTTTGATCCGGGCACATTCTTACAGTCTTACGCCACAATGATCACATCCTGTCCGCGCCACAACAATTAGACGCAGTAGTTCTCCTGCGTTGAGACAAAAGGCTCTCGCCCGAAGCCCAAGAACAACAGTGTAAATCTGACACGCACACAGCTGCGGATCTCCCCGACAGCTGTCCGTAAATCGCTGTGTCCACAATGCGAGCGCGGGCTGCATTCCATCAAACGCTGTAGTCCGCCCGCAGCATCTCAGATGATGGCTTCATCGTGTTTCCAAACAAGACTCAGATCACAGTAACAGAGCTGCAACGGCTCCCCACTCCACCCACTTTCTCTGTCAGGTACACATGGATCTACACATTGGGGGGGGGGGGGGGATCAGATGGATTCACCCCCCTCTTCCACCAAGTCCCTGTGGTCTTCCTCACTTGTCAGTCCAAGAAATGAACAAGCCTTCACACAAACTAACACACAAACAACATTCATGTAAAAGAAGATAAAACACCCCCGCCACTCGTCACATGCCGATGCAGCCCCCCCCCCCCCCCCCCCCCCCCCCACTAATGATGGATGCACCTCTTTTTTTAGGAGAACTTTCATCAATCAAAGCTTGTTAAATCAATACATTCCTGTTATTGTTCAAATCACAATCACATCAAAGTGTCAAGTGCACGAGGCTGTTTGAGACTCACCTGTTTTTGTGCCGATGGTTTGTCAGGGTCCTGGTGCTGCGAGGTGGAGGTGGAGGTGGAGGTGGAGGTGCGCTCACACTGGACACATACCAGAGGACTGACCGTCTCCGCTCTGCACCGCAAACTCACAGCGCTCGCCTCTCGCCTCTCTCCTCTCTCCTCTCTCCTCCTCTTTTTTTTTCCCAGTCTCAGAGACAAACAGCAGCTCTCGCCCTTCTGCTGCCTCTCCCTCTTTCACACGTACTGTAGCAGCAACAGAGGGGAGGCTGGGGGGCTGCAGCCTCTGTGATCAGCACAAGTCTCTCTCTCTCTCTCTCTCTCTCTCTCTCTCTCTCCTCCGGGCTCTGTGTCTCTCCTCAAGTCTGGCTACAGGCAGCCATGGATGGGGAGGCAGGAAAAAACAAGAGTGAGAAAGTCTATGTAGATCAAGTTGACTCCCTTTGCAAGTATTTATGTTGTGCGTTAATGTGTGAGAACCAGCGTGCTCTGGTAATCTGGTAACAACAATGCGCACAAGCAGTGGGAGAGAGCGAAAGAGAGAGAGAGAGAGAGAGAGAGAGAGAGAGAGAGCTTTGCTCCCTGCTCCCCCTCTCTTCTTTTTTTTTTCTTCCACCACCACCTAAAACCAGCCCACACATCCACCCACCCCTCTCCTCACCAGCCCCACACCAGCCTGTCGGAGTGAGTCATCAGCCATCAGCCAATCCCACGGCGGCACACGGCCTCCGATTAGAATAACAGGAGTATTTATGCACGCCTGTTTTGAGGAGATGCAAATGAAATGGAGATGGTGTCTGGGAGGACTTGACATACTTTGCTCTGGTTTGGGGATCAAGTGACACATGTGAAGAAAATACCAGCAGGATTTATTAAAAAAGAAGAAAAACACATTTTCCCTTCTTATTTCTTATAACTTCTAGTAAGCATGGGGTATTTATTTGGGTCTAACAGCTCCTTTAACCGCTCATAAAATATACAGCATGAAGAAATCCATATACCTACGATTAGTATTCATCACTGCATCGCTTGTGCGGCATGACTCACTGCGCTATATGATTCATTCCATCAAGGCTGTAGCCACATACGAGTACAATAAGGTCTGACCAGCGGTAATGTTCATGGGAAAATGAAGGTAAAGCACTGAAATAGAACAGAAAGTCACACTGTGCGACCTGTGACTACGCACTGACCTGCCTGCCATGATAAGTGCCCTTCCGTGTAGTGAGGTGGGAGGAGGTATTTTTGGGCGCTCAGGGTTCCAGAAGTTACGTTTTCTGCTTTCTGTGAAGACAGTGTTTTGGAGTGGGGCTTGGAGGGACATGGAGCTCTTCTGGTTGAATCATCAGTACAAACAGTGAGCAACATTTCTGAAAAAAAAAAAAAATGGTTCACTGACAGAAACCCAAACTGGACGAGATGAGACACAAAAACAAAAGCCCCGAGGCGAAGCCAGCTCCGCCTCCCAGGGGGCAAAGCGGTAAGAAACGGAATCACACGGTTTACACACCTCCAAAGAAAAACAGCAGCAACAGTTGTTTGGATTGTTAGCGTCTAACCGGTAGAAATAGAATCGGAGTAGAACGGACATTGAACTCTGTGGTCATGTGACTCGTACAAAAGAAAATGGCGATTGTTTGATGACGACACACGTCAGTGGGGGCCGTAAAATCCTAAACTCTTACTCACTGTTCCTTTTAGGTTGTTACATTTTACACATTGCCTCTCCCCAGGAGTATCTCTATGGAGCAGTTTTATTTTTTAGGATTCAATATTATTCGGCTGCCCGACAGGTGGCAGAATTGTGCCAAGAAAACGCCGTAAAGCACAAACGAGCAGCACTCGCTCCCAAAAAAAACATCGCCGAGTCGTCAGCACTGAGAGCCCGTCCCTTCAGGCCTCCCTCCGAAGCCACTCACCCAAAATGATCAGACACTTAAACAGCAAACCTTGCTGTTGTTAATACTCACAGATGTCAAGTAGCCAGGTAGCCCGTCCAATCATTACATTCACGCCCAATGAAATTATTGGACGGGCTGATTACAGTCCTGCAACGGACACAAATACCAGATTTTTGTTGAAGCATTTGATTCATTGATTGGTGTCAGGATGTCATGAGAAGATTACCAACCCTGCCTTTAAATATACTTCACCCACAAGACGATTCAATTCAATTTATTTTTTGTATCGCCCAAAATCACAAATTTGCCTCAGAGGGCTTTACAATCTGACCACACACGACATCCTCTGTCCCGTCCGGGTATCTGAAGCGTTCTGGTCTAAGTCTGTAGTCCGAGTTGTATCGACCAATCGCCGATTGGTTCAGAGATTGCGCTAGCGGTGGCTATGTAGCCTTGAGCCGCTTTTCTCCACACCACCAGATTATTTCATTTCCAAACTTGTTGACTCAAGTGAGATCAAAATCTGTGAATTCCCCCTTTAAAAACGCCTCCAGCACTGATTCATGTCCCTTTTCTTTTTATTTAAATCATTATGAGAGAACTTCATATTTAGTATAGATATCGACATAACTAAACGCTGTGACCTCAAAACTGTTTGTCGGCCATTTTTTAAAAATGTATTTAAACTTACACACACCCTCCAAGCCATTAATAAAGTACAAAGAAATATTGACGGGTGTTTAATTTGAAATCTTCAAACATGGTGATTAATCTTGACCGTCATTCTCGCTGAATACATTATTATTTTTATAATCAATTGTGAACAGCCGTTATGGCGGAAGGCCAGATTTAATTTGATACCAGAGTTAGAGACATGATCTTATCTGAAGTGTGGGGCACATCATGCGTAACCCCATAACTCTCACCAGAAATCGGTGAACTGAGTGTCGACCCCAAACGGTGGCGCTTGATCGCCAGGGTCACACATCCACATGGATCTCTGTCCTCTCTGGGTCAGCAGGAGGAACGATTTGAGCCAAGAAGGCGCGAGGGTGAGGAAATACAGACGAGGTAAAAGGAGAGACAGTGAGGGAGAAATAATCAAAAGCTGATTGTCTGAAAAGGAGAAGCATGCGAGGAGCCTTTCTCCGTGTGACTCAAAGGAAGGCTGTTAAAGTCGTTTCCTCTCCACACATTTCTGTTGCAGGCTGCAAATAGACTTTGCCATCAGATGCGAATAATAGAATATCCTGACAATGATACGGCGGAGCTGCACTCATTCCTAACATGCCGTGTTTTTCTCCTCAAATTTACATTATCTCCTCAAAAATGACTGGGATGGAGGGCAAAATTAATTAATTTGTGGTTCCGCTATGCAGAGTAAATACTCTTAAAGAAAGGGGGAAGAATACGCAGTGAGAATGAGATGACTTACGTTATTAAAGTCTACAGAAAGTAATTACACAACAAAACAAACATACAGTGGAATGACGGTTACAGAGACAGAAGAACAGTGGAAGAAGTACTCAGATCCTTAAATTAAGAAAAACTACAAATACAACGTGTTAAAATGCTCCATTACGAGTAAAGTACAGATTGAATCCCCGTCGATACAGATATCTTTTTAAACGGATAGTTTCCTCTAAGTTTTAAAATAAAATCCTGTCGTCACCTTTGTTTTACAAAATATCGCAATAACGACTCCAACGCTCGCCGGGCCTGTAGGTGGCGATAAAGGCCACGTCAAAAATACTTTAAATACCACAGAAGAAGATTCTGAGCATGCTCAGTGAGCTTATTTGCCTTTGGCGGTGTTAACAAATGGTAAACAGTAAAACAATAGATCAACTATTTCTTTATTTATACTAATAAAACTAAATGTGACTCGTGTGTGGACGCATGACGAGGTTGAGTTGCTGATAATTTGACCAATTTCGGCCACAAACATCTCAGACCATGTTTATTTCACACATAAGTTTCGAGGAGAACTGCAACAACTAATAGCACATCATTTATTCTGCATCGCAGGGTTGCATAAAGAAAGGCAGCCGTAGCTCACTGATGCTACACAAGACAAACACGAGAAAACACGACAAAAACACTCGCGCATTCCTGTGGCGCAGTTTGTCATCAACGCTAATTCACCAGGTTTTGTAATGTGCTTAATTTTCCAGACCACTGAAAGTGCAGAACAGGCTTGTGCTACATGGTCGTTGCAGGAAAGAGTAAAAACGATAGAAGCTGTGGGGAGAGGCACTGATTACAGGCCGCTGACATTATTTTATTTCATGACGGCGATTAGTCCCACGCGGTCGACTCCATCCCAGAATTGGCTTCGCAAGAGTAGAGCTGATTTAAAACAGTACATGCTGTTTTTAGCCATTTTCAACCATAAAATAACGATTTTTGTAAATTTGAAATGTGAGAAATATTAACACCAGCATTGATGTTTTTCCTCACAGTACGTGTCATTTAGTTAATAGCTTCATAAACAAATGACGCTCTAAGTACCAGCCCCTAGTGTCGGCGTGTTCGTTTGTTGTTACTGTACATACATGCGTAGTCTTATCAAAATAAACCATCTTCACAGGAAGTTTCAAAGGACACGAACAGCCGTCTCCTGGATGAGAGTCCCGTGTTGACGAGTTGGGAGTGAGACCTTGAAAAGACAGCAGGCGGAGCTACATGGTGTCAGTGAACCTGGAGGTAAAGGTCTGTACAAGCAAAAGACGAAACACTAAAAAAGGTCAAACGCGATCCTCCAGAGATGACGGTGACCAGTGTCTGTTTGTCACGGGGCCATTTGGGACTTCTGGCTCTCTTTCCCTCAGTCTCGGCCTCAGAGCATTTAACATCAGTACGGGCGTACTGATGTTAAATGCTCTGAGCCGTGGTGGTGGTGGTGGTGGTGGTGGGGGGGGGGGGAGCTGTGTCAAGGCTCACCGCATCTCAGTTACTGCAGAATGTCTTTGCTCTGGGGGACTGTGAGTGAGACACATGGGGGTTTTCTCTCCTCCATCACGGTGCGGTGTCAGGGGATGATAGAGCATTCAGGTCCCAACCCTACAGGCCTTCCTTTCAAAGAGCTGTAACTGTACGTGTGTGTGTGTGTGTGTGTACGTGAACCCGTGTGTTCGGTGGGATAACACACACCGATGACTGTGCCTGCACTGATGCATGATCGTAATCAGTTCTTTTGTTATCTGCAGGTATGACTCAGCTCCACAGCGGGAACATTATTTACACTTTAACAGGCTAATGGCCCATTGTGCCGGGTGAGCGGTGTTACGGAGGTGACGAGGTTAATGGAGAAGGGAGATAATGAGGATGACACTGATGCGTTGCCTCTATTAGAGTCTCCGTCATCCGTCTTGCCCTTTTGATTTGATCACACAACCAGTTCGACAGCCTGAAAAACAAAAGTCTAATCCCTCACTGTCACAAGGAGACCCGACACCCAGACGCTCTCCACAACAGAGTCATTTAACACAAGCAGTGGACGGAGATGTGGAAACAAGCAACTCAGGCAATGTAGGTTGAACTAAAGTGGAACATTTGAGAAATGTATCCGTACACTTACTTTGCACAGCAGCTGGATTCGCACGGATTACGCCAAAATATTGCAGGAAAACGAAAATCCATCTTGTCAGGCATGAAGTAATGTAACGAGTTTATGGTCTCAATCTCTAGTTTCAAGTCTTCTTCAACACAGCATGATGTTCATTTAGTAAATGATGGTCCATTCAGAGTCAAACAGACCATAAAGCAGGGGATGCTTTGGGGCGGAGCTTCCTCAACATCTCTTTGTCACTCCTCAGTCCAAATATGCTAATTAAACTGCACTGGTTGCAAAAAACCAAGATGGTGAGAGCAAACATTCCGAACTCGAGGCTTCCAAACAACCTGCTACAAACCAGTGGGCGACATCACGCCGACTACGTCCACTTCATATACGCAGTCTGTGGTCGTGTGTGTGACGACACGCAGAGGCGTCCGTTCGGCAACAATGGCGGCTCCCGAAACAGTTAGCGTAGACGCTGCATTACCATCAACTATATCACAACTGGAGAATATTTCCTCATTTAAAGAAGAGCAAAGAACGACACTGAAGACATTTCTCGATGAAAAAGATGTTTTCCGGCTTCGGTTAGAGTTTGATTGACAGATGGGTCATCCAATCACCTGCCACGCATTCTTTTGAAAGCGCCTGCCCTTTTCCACACAGTGTCCAATGACGGGTTCTCAGATGGTTTTGTTTCAGGTGACTCTTACACTGTTAGTCAAATTAAGTGCTTTAAATATGACAACATGCGGGTTTAAAAACACTAAACCGTGAGGCTTTTCTGATGCACAATAACTGTGCCCAGTGAGGAACTTTCTGAACGGGGAGCCATTTTTTGATCGCAGTATCTGGTTCTCTAAAATACATCAATGGCTCTAACCTGTCAGCGACGTCGCTTTCTCACCCAGAACACAAATAGGACGACCAGAGTGCCGGTCTGTTGCAGCAGTTATTCTCATGTTTGGGTCCACGCTGCTGGAAAACACTGACAAAAATACCCTCATGTGATGAAACAGCAACCATTCAGCAGAGACCAGATACAATTCACACTGCTGTTTAAAAGGGTGACGACACCGCCATCCCCTTCACAGAAACACCAACAAACACAAAGACGGACATGAAAGACACTTATTTCCTCTGGGTGAAAACACATTTCGCTGTGGAAGCGTGGCCCGAGACACAGTATTTGTTCGGCTCTGCTTTTTATAGATGACCTTCTCCACCTAAGCAAAACATTTCCAGGTAGCGCAGCCAACGTGTGAATATTTACAAGCCATACCAGGACTGGGACGGAGTGATTATGTCCCAGTGCCCCCTTTCCAATCACCATGCCTGCTTTTAGCTGACAACGGTCCGTGTCTTTGTCCCTGGAAACATCAACCTCTGCACTGGAATCTAATAAGGCGAAAACAAAACGGTTTCATTAGGTTTTATAGTATACGAGACTCAGTTGAAGGAGATCATTTGCTCCAGTCTATTAAATATTAAGCTAACTAAACGCATTTATTAGATGAGAGCCGTTGCAATGCATGCGATATGATGCAGTTAATTGATCTGGAAGTTCACCCAGACTGCAGGGATTTGACTATTCACACTGGTGGATGTTGCAAAGTCTTTATGCTGCCATTTGGTATTAGGAGGTTTTGACGAATTAGGACGAAGTGTTTAATAAATAATGCCTCTGTACTTAACTCATATTTAACTCATGACTATGCAATAGAAAATGTGCCGTTTCCCACTTTTCTGTTTCGGTTTGAGGCCATTGAGGACCTTCGTGTGAACGGAGATGCCTCGGGGGTTAACACTCGGTCATAACTCTTAAGCGCTTTCAGGAGATGAGCCATCGATCCCCTGGTGGCTCAATGCACAAGTGCACATCCAGCATACAGTGCAGGAGAAGGAGAGTCACGCAGCAAAGGTAATCCACTTTCATGGGCCAGGAAAAGCATTTGGATCACAACGTACTATTTAAAGATTCGGTAGAATTATTTGTTTGTGCTAAATCTCAGGGTGCGCAGTGCATCGACACAACAAAAACTTTGCTAACATGCATATGGGCGGATATGCCAGTTTCCTCGTCTTTCAGCCATTTTCTATCTATTCGCATCCATCTCCTCCACATATTCCCATGTCCACATGTTCCCTTTAAAGGCCCTGACTGATAAACAGCCCCCCTCCAGAGGGACTCCGTGTTCTGCTGAAGATAAGAAGACGTCTACCAGCAGACATCTTCATGTTATCTTCCATCATAACAACTCCCCGAGTACTACGCTGTCATTTATTACCCCTCTGAAAGGAAGACGGTCACAACACACGTGTGTGCACATCCACACACACCTCTCTCGTGTGCAGTACATGCACGCTACACCGTGCTGTGTTGATTATCCCGAGCTCCATATCCCAGTAGCTGCTTTTCTGTGAGACTTTGGCTTTTTAATTAAAGCAAAAGAAGAAGAAGCCTTTATGTTGAGATCTCTCATTCAAGGAAGACGGGAATGAAAACGAACAGCGCAGGAATGACACGCAAGGTCTCTTTGAGTTTGAGTTTTTCTTTGAGACGCCATCCTTGTTTCATCCTGTGCCGCATTTAAAAAAAAACGATAAGATTCAGTCTAACTGCTTAACCTCCGGTGACATCAGTCGAAAACAAAGGGTTGAAAATGAACCGGATGTGCTGCCTTCCTGCACTGGATTAAATGCTCATTAACTGAAACAAATATATATCTTGTGTTTTTCAACCACACATCACATGAAGTCTGTGCACTTAAATCCCTTTTGCATTTAGTACGACGGCATTACATCAACAGTGTGGAGCCCAGCGGGCCAGCCTTCCGGATCTGCCACATCCACTTTGGGTGGAAGTAATTGGATAAGACACTAAATGACAACACGTTGAACAGATGAGATGGGAGCCACATGGGCACAGCGTGCCCTCTAATCCCACCTATCTGTTAACATTTTCACAAGTTGCCACCATCACACGACACACACGAGGGGCCAGTCAACGTTTGTCTGCCTCCACGAGAGCAGCAGAAGATCTAAAGAAGCTTCGACTCGAAACTGTAAATGCAAGAAAATTTGCTGCAAAACTCGTGATGCTGAATGTATCCTCTGTGCTGCAAAATACAGTAAAAGAGAATGTCACATCTGGGGGATCAGATTGCTTATTTTATCATCCATTTGCCTGTTCTGTGAGGGCAGTAAATCACCTCTAATTGGATCTCATATGCAGCATGTGTTTAGAGACTGCAACTCCAACCCCTCCACACCCCCACCGTGGCGTGATATTGAGTAAAAAAAGAAGCAACGGAAAAAAAAAAAGAGAAAGCACTGAATGAATGAATAAGGCACTCAACGTAAAGCTGCCTGTATGTTCAGCGGATACATTTTCAGCTGGAATTCTAATGAAGCAGGCCCAACTGATGAATCTGTGCTGCATGAAAGGATGTGGCACATGAAAGGTAAACAGATCGAGATCCTGATTTCTATACGAGGAGTTATGAAACTCTCGCCATTTGCATTTCTATTTCTGTCCCGCTCTCAGGCGCTCTGCCATCACGGTCACGGATTACTGGCTTCAGATGTTACCTCATCGAGCAGGAGGAGCAGGGCGCCCCGACATTGTTAGCTGCAGAGCGGAGGGGTCATGTGATAGCCGACTGTCGGAGAAAAAAAAAAAAAAAAAAGCTCAATCCAATTCTCTCCCAAATGTCTCTCATAACCCGCTCTGATTTAATTTCCTCTTTTGGGAAGGATGGAGAGCTGCAATTTATACAGGCAGGATTAACCTCACCGCCTCTATGAAATATGGTCGTAAAACTATGAACCCTCTTGTGGCAAAATATTGATTACAGCTGCGAAAAAACTAACATCATGAACTATTTGACTCTAAATGGACCATCATGTACTAAATGAACATCATGCTGTGTTGAAGAAGACTTGAAACTAGAGATTGAGACATAAACTCATGTTTACAATGTTTACTGAGGGAATAAATCAAGAGAGAAGTAGAGTCATTTTCTATAGACTTCTATACAACCAGAGGAGTCGCCCCCTGGTGGACATTAGAGAGAATGCAGCTTTAAGGCACTTCTACATCGGCTTCACTCGTCAGGTGTGCAGCAGCAGGTGAGAGAAGCTCTTCGGTGTAAAAGTGTCGGACTTATAAGCATACGCCAAAGGCTAAATATGGAACACGATCTTTACAAACTCAAGAAATCAGATTGTTATTTGTTTTTACTGCATCGTCGCTAACAAGGGACGAAGAGGAGGAGGTCGAGGTCTCTACGTGTTTTACTAGTCTTATTGTTTATGTTCTTCTGGGATGTTTATGGGATGAAACCCGTCAGATTTTACCATACTGTTTAAACTCAGGTGTGATAACCTCATTGATGAGGTGCAATATGTATTTATTTAGTTATTTAATCATGATTTGAATTGCGTGGACTGAGAATACTGTGATGGCTGATGCAGTGTTGTTGTTGTTGTTTTATATTTGTTGTTTTTGTGCCTCTGTATCTGTTTACCCATCTGTGCTGTAACTCTTACAAATGACTGAATTAAATGAATATCTCCCTCTTTAATACCTCTGCTTCCATCGAGGGCAAAGTTGCAGATCAATGAACCGTTCTGATGATGATTGCATTATTGAATTCTTGAACTGATGAGCCCAAAACATGACATCTGGTTTACGTTATCCAGAACAGACGGGGTAAATAGTTGTATTCATGTATACGGACATATTGACTCTAACACATGGACGAGTACGCCGAACGTTTTCCCTTCTAGCTCAGCACCCTCTTCACCCCAATGGTCCCAATGGAACTCTCTCTCTCTCTCTCTCTCTGACAGTTATCAGCATCGCATCAGCTTAGACGACTTCTACGACACATTTCCATGCAGCCAAATGTACTAAGTAGTGTTAAATGTAGTAAATGTTTCATTTTCCGCTAGTTTACCTCAAAGGACTGTACCACCACAGGGACCGACTTAAGTGGAGATGAATCATTTCCGATATATTTCCAACACACGCTTGCTCCAGAGACCTCCACAGTCGTGCGGTAGAAACGAGGCATGAACATTTAGCACGGGAGGATTTGTCTTTGGAGGTTACATCAGTCGTGCAGCTGTTACTGTTGAAGACATTTGCATGTTTGCCAAAATAGACGTTTAAAAGTGCTGTTGGTCCTCTTTCCAGAACTAGAATCCGGTTTATTGCCAAGTTGGTTTTCACATGCAAGGACTTTGCTTTGTTGTATAAGTGCAGAACATGAACACGATGAAAGAAAAATCTATTAAAAATAAGTACAAAGTACAAAAATCAAGAAACATAAAAGAAAAGAAACAAATTGGAATAAATACAACAAAGAATACAGTCTATTTGAATTGCAGTCTTTGAAATGCAGTGACTATGTGAGATGGAAGCGATCGGCAGCGTGTTAGCTGGACTAGAATAGATGAGAGAACACATTGATTGCCGTGCTGTGTTTGAGTTCTTAAGTCTCACGATTTATCACAGCGCCGCTGCTGCGTTCCCCTGCCAAACGCGTTCGCTCCGTCGTTCTTTCATATTTGGTTCAACAAAACAAACAGTAAGACTTTTACTCATTGAACATGGTGCCTAAACACCGGTGTTAGTCGTTTCAGGCCTGTTGAAAGCCAGGATAAGGCCAGAGCAAGGCACGTATCACGGCTGTGCTGCTGGCAAGCGCTCATGTGGTGTGTGTGTGTATGTGTGTGTGTGTGTGTGTGTCTGGAATATTAAACCGGGCAGACTGGTACTCGGTAAGACCCTGAACTCAGCAGACATCAGCACACGGTCTGGCTGTGATCTGTCATTTCACCAGACAGTGAGGCGCTCTGTCTCCTGGACGATGCTCAGAGCTTCGGGCCGGTGTTGTACCAGCAGCTTTCCAGACAGAACCATTTGAGAATACAGAGGTTGAACTGTGCAGCAGCAGAATCACAAGCACTGAGCGCAAAGGTGAAGGTACAGCAGTACCTAACAACTCTATGTACGCGAGTACAAACACTCAAGCAGCTTCAGTATTGGATGCTCGTGTTAGCATTTGGGTTATTCAGTTCTATTCCAAGCCGTGCAGGGATTACTGATTGGCCCGTCTCTTTTTTTGGCAACGCAATTTTAAGAAGAATTATCAAATATGGGCCGTGTCATTGAGCAAGACGGAAGAACAAATGTGTATGTTTGTATCCGAGACAGTGCGAGGCATGTGTGTGCAGCGCATTATTTCGTGAGTTGTGTCTAAAACGGCCGGCTGACATCTTTTTAACAGTGGTTGCACATAATCACGAGGAAACATCCCAAGATGCTGTGCAGCTGGGAGTCCTGCAGCGCTCACGCGTGCACAGGTGCACACAAACACGCCGACAGTAATTATTCTTCTGATCCAGGTTTTGATCGGCCACCGTACGTAAACACGCGTTCTGTGAAGCACAGTTTGCCTTTTCGAAAGACGGGCAGAGGAAATCAAAGCTGCATCCATCCTGGTGAGAAATAATTCAGCATCTCCAAAGGCAGAGACGACCATTCGAGCACATGTTCGGCTCTTCTCCTTCATTGTCCGGTGAGAAATGGTTGGAAATGTTAATCTGACTGAATGCAGGATTAACGCCTCCTTTCCTGTTCACAGATTTGTTTCGTGCAAACAACACACTGTAACTGAATGTAAGCGTCGGCTCGATAGTCTTGTCGTTGTTTGAATTTTATATTTGTTTGTGTCCGCTGTCAACAAAGCTGTGTAGCAGGTAGAAGCTAACCGCACAACCACAGTGTGAGCCACTATCACTTACTGCCACCATTGATTAATTGCTCTGTTCATTCATTTATATTGATTGATTGAGTATTTTGAGGCAAAGTTGTGATTCGTGGATGTACACAGGAGGTAAACTGGCCCACGCTCCTCTACGCGGGCTGAAGTCTCAAATATGTTGAGTGTAGCAGAGTCTATAGTTTTAAATGCTGTCAATCTATAAAAGAAATGTAGTGTGTGTGTGTGTGTAAAAGAAACCTCTTTTTATATTTAAATAAACACGTATAAGGAAGTACTCAGATCTCTACTCTATGTAAAAGTAGCAATACTACTGTGTAAAATACTCTGTTCCAAGTACAATACCTGCATTCAAAATATTACTCAAGTAAAAGTACTAAAGTATTACCATCGATGTAATTAAAGTAGGCTAGTTTCATAACGGTGAGTTCACAGAACACAAAATCCTCTCGGTGTGGAAAGAGGGTTTCATTCCCAGCGTTACCCCCCGCTGTTTAGCACAGTAGAAACACTTCATTTTCACACACACACACCTGGAAGGAAAACTCTTCTCTCTTCGTTCATACGTCAAGTGAATGTGACGGCACGTCTTCTCTCGAGGAGTCCAATCAGGTTGCCAAGCAGATGGGGTGCAAAGCCTTTGTAGCCTTTTCCCCGTCACACCCTCGGGTGCCCGATCCATCATCTGCTGATCCGTCTCCGAGTCTGCGCTCGTCCCTCCCTCTCATTAAGGAAACGAAAGCCCTAATTGGAAATTGTTTTAATTCCTCTGACATGTTTGAAACTGTTATCTAAACCCTTCACTTCCTCTAATTTGGAGACACACTTGACAAATTTGGGGCGGCAGCTCCACTGATGCACATCCCCGGTCTGAGTTTCCATCTTCGCCCCACTTTCCGCTATATTCACGCCACATTGTGAACAACACATACAAACATGCCCGGTTCACCGAAGCAAAGTCCGAAACAAAGTCCGTGGTGGAACATTGGGAACGAGTTGCTCCGACCGTCGTGCGTGAATCAGAATTTAGTTTTGCACCGAGTATAATCTTGCAGACTAGAAGAGCGGCGCGATGGATTCCTGCTCCGTTCACGTTGGACACGAACACAGATGATGAACGTCAACGCATCCGCACAAACGAGCGTGTGCCGGCTTCAAAACGCTCCAGCTGTTTAAATGTTATTCATGCCCCTCACCTCAAAGCCCCCGTTTCCTTTTGACCTTTGATGTCTAGAAATGAAACGCAAACCGCCGTCACCGTGCTTTGAGCCGAGCTCCTCTCGACGAGGACACGGAATGAATAAACGACGTGACGAGAAAGTGAGGTCGCTGTCCACCCTCGTGCTACCAGGAAGCCACAACACACCGAAGTGATGAATGAGATCAGCTTGTCTGTAGCGCGACGTGTCTGCAGGGTTCAAGCTGCATGTGAAACTAATGTAGTTTTCACAGTGGTGGGCCGTCAGTACACTACATGTATTCTAAATATTTTTCCCCATTAGGCTATTATCTCATTGCACAGCTACTGTCTTCCTCAGCTGCTCTGCTTCCAGCGCAGCTTGTTTTAAGCAGAGCTTTTATCCAATCAGATCTCACCTCTGTGTTGTCTCTAAGTAAAAGAAATCTGCCCGAGACCTTCAGACTCACAAGTGAATCTCTTTGCAGTTTAAGTGAATGGGGACGATATTGTTGATTGTCATAGTCTTCAACCAATCAGATCTTTAGTTTGACATGTTGGGCGTATTCTTTTGTGCCAGAGCTTCTAGCTGGCCTACAAGTACGTCATCATTAACGTGACTGGTCAGTGGGCTAGCGTGACTGTTGTGAAACTAGCCAGCAGAACTTTGTAGTAGTAAGAGTTAAAGTTTAAAGATATGCGAGACGTTTTTACGTGACATTACATTTTTAGCGTTTTGGCATGTTTGCCGGTGACAATCCCAATATCTGCTGCCTCTGTCGAGCCGACATTTTCAAGAAATACAACCGGGGAGGCTCGACTGTCTTCACTGGCGTCCATGAATCGATGTTCTGAACAACCGCGTCATTAAACTCTTTGTAATCAAAGAAAGGAGGATGGACTTTGTCTTTAAATAGTGAACAGCAGCTTTGGTAAGTGAACTGCTTTTGTTGTTTTTACATCTGCATGTAAAACAAACATGTATGCATGCAATGCAATGCACACGAGGAGTTAAATACAAACACGCCCCTCTATATTTGTGCATCCTGCTTTTGGAAGCTGAGAGACACCGGTGGCTGATGGCGGTGGCCGATGCATCTGTTGTAATATTAGACTCTAATTATAGTAAAATAAGAGGATTAAAATGGTTGGAAGACGCTGAGATAAAGAGGATCGGGGATGCTGTGTCGCTCTTAGAAGCATTTTTAAACACACAGCTGAAGCTACAAACTTCAGTTTCAGCCAGATGAATGCTGGATGTGTTTTATCATGCAGCGGACAAAAGAAGGCCAACGATTTTATTTTTACATTTTTACCAAGGTTGCCTGGAGAACTAGACCAATGCATTGACTGTTGTCATTTATTGTTTTTACATTGGATATCTGAACTGTCGTGATCTGCGTCGGCCTCGGTGCTGCCATGGCTGTGTTTGGCAGTAACAGACCAAATGGGAGTTGGACTTGTCCCATATTTAGATGTATACCTGGATATTGGAATCTGGATGCCAAAGTTGTCTCAGGTTTTGGGCGTGTGGACTTAACATTCAGCTCCAATCAGTAGCTTTGTGTTAGCTGAACCTGGCTGATTGACTCGTCTGGCAGGATTTAAGGAATCAGGAATACTGAAAATGGACAGCGGCCGTTTAACAGAGCACCGAAACGTAACAGTGGGACAAAAGCCAAACATGCTGCGTTCAAGCCTGACTCGGGTGTTTACCCCACTATCTGACACGCAGTTTACAACCCCCCAAAATCTGTGTGGCTGCTTAGCATATGAATATTGAGATATGATAAAAGGAGTTTGGAGAGGGCTGATGAATATGTGTGGCTTTGAAGCGGTTGTTGTGCGATCGTGTGCAGATGAGAGCGTAGGAGGTGTTGTGTGAATGTGTGTGTGTGTGTGTGTGTCTCTGGAAGTGTTTGCTGATGAGGGTGACATTCATGCTCACAGTTTGAGGTTAAACCATCAGCATCTGGGGCTTCGTTCTGTAAACCCTCAAACATCAATCTAGGAGAGGTAGAGACCAGCTCAGCCTGACGGTCTAGTCCACACTATAGTCAGTATGTGTGTGTGTGCGTGTGCGTGTCAAAGGGAGGACACCGCTCTCCACACACTCCATGCACCGTGGATTCATCGCCTTAGCAACCAGTCGATTGAAAGATGATGAATCATGCCAAAGAAGGCTAATTTCTTTGCAGTTGTCAAACATGAACAATGGGTGGTAAGAAGGAGTCACGGAAACGTCACCACAGACAGAATGTGTGTGTGTGTGTGTGTTTGTGTGTGTGTGTGTGTGTGAACTTGAAAGACGACCATAAAGAGACAGAGAGGAACATAAAGGCTAAACGGAGGATAACCAGAGAAGGACAGAGAGGAGAGCGACTTGCTGCTTTCTGTAAATACCATAAGATCCTCATCAGCTTGTCGACGAGGCTTTTCTTTATTTTTATTTCTCACCACACACACACATGTTTTAAAGAAATACACTTCCACTCTCTTTGAAGAGGTCTATTACATGAAGAGCTCCGCTGCTGCAGATTTGATTGCACACCAGGGATTTATAGCTATGCACAAATGCAGAAACCTGCTTCAGACGTGCTGACGAACCAGTCTGACAAACAAACCCCCCCCCCCCCCCCCCCCCCCCGATGCTTCCAGGTGAGAGTGGAGTGCATGGTGTTAATTCAGCGTGATCTGATGTCCTGCTGGTCTCCATCGAACAGAGCCGGAACTAAAACATCTGACCTCATCTTCTCTGTACTCCAGAGGTGGCTGAATGGGGCCCGGATGCCATTCCTGACAAATAGCAGCCTTTGAAAGGACGAGAGGGTCTCCATCTGCGTACAGTGCTTCCTGCTGAGAGCGCTGACACGGTCCCCCCCCCCCCTCCACACAGTAACAGCAGCGATGGTCTCAAAGACATTCGAGAGAAGCACTGCCGTCGCCAACGGTGTGAATAATGTAGCTTGGCACCTTCAAATACCGCCCGGCCTGCAAACGGTGCTTCTAATTCAGCAACAAGATGCAAATATTGCTCCAGTCGACCGCTGTAGGAAAACCAACGGCGATGCTGAACGTGAACGGTTACAGTGAAGCCTAACAGCTCCCACTGCTGGCCAACACCCAGGAAGCATGTGCAGCTCCAGTAACATCCGGTGGACTGCCTCGCTTACATCACGCTTTGATTGGTTCACTGTCCTGTTCCCTGCTTTGAAGTGCAGGGTCTTACATGTATATAATAATCAACCATATCCACTGTATACAAGTATGCATCTTAAAGTCCATAAGCATCATCAGACATCGACTCTCTTTTATGAATCACACAGGGCAGCAGTGCTTGTACTCATCCTCCTCAACATAAATAACCCTCACACGCACTCACACACAAACACCTGCTCAAAATAATTCACCTTCATAAACCTCAACAGAACTTCTGTCCATCATTCCCCGTAAACTCCACAAACGGACCTAATTGTTGAGAGCAACAGTATGAACGGAATTAGTCGGCGACACACACCTTTTTGTTTACGTTATTGTTGTGTCCTTTGTGTATCGTCTACACCCGTCAGCACTGTTTGACATTTCAGCTCGCTCTCGTTAATCTCAGTAATTTATCGAGCAGAACTGCCACAGCTGCTGGTTGTAGCTCATTAAATTAGGATTTGTTTTGTGATGAATTGCTGATTTTCTTTGCCTCATTTCACAGAAATCTTTAAACTGTAAGTTTGGCAAAATAAATTTGGTCTTTGGGAGTTGTGATGGAGTTCTTTTAATAGACTTTTATCATCAGACTAGCGCTGTATTCTTATTATTGATAATTATTCCTTGATCAATCATTTTGTCTGCGAGACGTCAGAAAATGGTGAGAATTTCCCCTTTAGACTTTCTCACAAACCAAGAGGACGTCCAGTTATCTTGTCTTGTTCAACCAACGGTCCAAAACCCAAATATATTAAAGTTGACTGTCTTTTAAGAAGAGGGAATGCATCAACCCTGACCTTTGGCCCGGGGAACGTTCGCATCTTTTGCTTCAAATATTACTAAAACCATCATTTACCTTTGATCGACTATAGATTACGTGACTAATCTTGGCGGCTCTACAACATATTAATCAATAAAGAAATACATTTTTAGTTGCAGTCCCAAACCAAATGGCATCAAAGATTATTTGAAGCTTTGACGGAGTTTTCTCTGCTCGGACAGTGAAACTCAAAAGGAATCTTGACATCCGCGACACCAGCCGCTGTTATCTTTGCTGTTCTGGGTCCGATGATGTATAACCCGCGGTGTGAAATGCATGTGGGAGCTGGTGGTGTGGAATGTCGTGGTCACAGTGTTCCCTCTTCTCTACCGGTCACTCAGCGAGAGTTCCTGTGGGCAGAGTGAGAGAGCATCACACTCTCTGCCCACGCGTTTGTCCTCTGAAAACCACAGTCATCCCCGTTATGCACAAAAAGACAGGAAGTCAGGAACCCAAGCTGTGGAACAAGTTTTATTTGTGGTGTGAAAGGTTACTGTGAAGTCACTGCCGTGTCTAAATGTAGTCGGGATTGATGACCTCAGAGCCGACGATGGGAACACTTGAATGCATGAATGACCAAACGAAGATGTAAGAGGAAGATTAAGTTGAGTAACATAACAGTGAAGCTAAAAGTCCTCCTGTTGTGTTTGCTGCTTGTGCTTTTCCTCGCTGCACCAGTAGACTCGTTTTTATTGAAGAGTAGCCGCCATCAGAGCGCCACTGATTCAGTGATTGAACACATTTTGTTCCTCTCAAACTAAAAGTTGGTTTGAAAGCCAAGTCCAGGGTTTTACTTTGAAGAAGGAGAAAGTTTTATGTAAGTTTATAGTTTAGTAGTTCAACGTTCGAGGCGAACAATAAAACATCAACATAACTGAGAAGAAAGAATGTATTTCCAGTATTTAGATCCTCAGTACAGCAATGTAAAAGACGTGCATTCAAAGTTTACTGAAGTAAAAGTACATAGTATTGTACACTAAATAAACGTGCATTATTAAAGGTGAAAGTACAGTAGTAATTCTGTGACTGATATGACACTTACTGTAGTTGGTCAAGTGTTCAACAGTGTTAAACAATGTTGAGTATATCTAAATTTCAAATTTGTGTCTGAAAAAAAAAAATCACAAAAACTACAACTTAAAAGTATAGCACAAGTCCCTGAAGATTGTACTGAAGTGAAGTACTTTTGTACTGTTTGTTTCTGTACTGATAGAGGGAATGACGGTTCATTTAAATATCCAATCAAGATTAAAACAGCAACTTGGAATAATAAAAGTTTAATAGAAATGAAGAGCCAAGGTGTTGCTGAGGAAAAACTGGATCAAATTCTAAGGAGGGGTTTCAGATTCATCTCTGAAAACCTGGTTAAAATTAATTAATATCCCCTCGGATTTGTGTACAAGTGCACTTATTTTGGCTTCCTGAAGAGGGCAGCAAAACACAGATGTACCAGAGCAGGGAGGCTTTGCAGCTTAGCAACAGGTCCTGATCTCTTCCTGTATCCGACAATCCTGAACAGCGTGCGGACGAATAACTGGTGAACTGTTTGTTCCTACCCGAGAGCTTCAGCACAGAGAAGATGTTTAACGTTCGTCTTCTCCCCAGATGTCGTCCATTGAGGCCGAATATCTCTGTGACAAATATAAAAGCAACCGTCTTAACACGCAACTGACACGATTACTTTTTCTCACGTCACAATCATGCGTGTTATTTATGAGTCGCACATGTACATACTAAAAGAATAACTTACCTTTATCTCTCAAATCTTAGTCACATGACAGGTGCATGTGCCTCCACCAGGCGAGGCTCTCATGTACGTCCACTATCTGCACAGGAGAAACATGGTGGTCCACACTCAGCAGACATTCATATTCGCATCCAAACAAGTAGTAAAAGATACAACGTTGTACTACGATAATTAGTAACTGATTTACAAAATGTGATGTGGTTCAGTATTTATAGGGATGACTCTAGTGCACATCATCCGGACCTCAAAGCTTTAATATACTAGCCAGCCCTAACCTGTGTGTCATAATAGGTGAAATGCAGATGTTCACAGTTGTGTTGTCCTCATCTAGCCCTTCATTTCCCCTCATAAACACCTTGCAGCAGCTGTAGAGAGCCTGTGTGCCTCTGGGTAGCATATGCTTCAGTTTAGAGGCGGTTATCCTTCCTGCTCTTTAAACCAAACTGTTGATGAGCTCTGCTTGCTGGTCTGCTCTTCTACCGCCTGGACCTGCGACTGTGTTAGTTCTGCATCAGTGCATTCTTGGAGAGTTTCTGTGTAAAGCCCGTCTCTGAGCCTCGCTTCACTCTTGGACATTGCACTGCGGGACTCTCAAGTGTGTGTTGCTCACCCGTCTCCTACATACTAAAACGAAAGTAAATGAAGTGAACTTAAATACCTTTTTGACACGCGATGGCATCGACCACTTTTCCCCCTCATTTTAACACCAGCTTCAAGGGAGAACAGAACTGATCCAACATGATTCTGAAGGTCTGTATGTGTTAATAAAGGAGAGCATGAAGAAAAGGAATTACATATTTACAGAGAATTTTAGTTTTTCACCGAGTTAATCTAACAATGTTGACAATAATGCAACAATTACAAGTAAACAGCACAAACAGCCGACAGACGGATTTGTTTAAGAGCTTCAGGACCTCATTTTGAGTTTAAATTGTGACAACGTTGACATTAAGTTAAAGCACCTTTGATACACAAATGGACAGGTCTGTTAAATAAGAGACAAATAACAGTATTTCTTTCAGACAGATAGACACACACATGCACAGACAGATATATAGACAGAAAGACAGACAGGCATACAGACGGATAGACGCAGACATGAAGCTAAACATACAACTTTAAGCTAGCTAGCATCATTGTGTCTGAACTAAACGTTGTTAAACATGCCTTCAGTTGGTATTAACTTAGTATTGCTTAACCAGTCACAAAACGACAACGTCTCCGTGTTGTTTAGACACGAGCCACGTTTTTAACGTGGTTTCACCACCAGACCTCTGGGAAAGGTTGACCTCGTACAGTAGAAACAAGTAGCTACAGTTAGCTAGCTGGCGCGCTCTTCACTTCCTGCTCTGCATCTGAATTTCGCGCGTCATAATAGTCACGTGATTGCAAACAAGCCAATCGAGGCACCTTTACGTGTCTCAAGTTGCAGGATGTCAGGGTGAGTAGTTCAAACATTAGAGGAGATACATCATATAATATTGAGCTCCATAAACAGAGTTACAATGAGATTTTTCATATTTTTCCAAAAGTATAAAAGTGATCAAAACAGTTTCTTCTTCATTCTTAATCAATGTGATCTGCCTAAATTGTGCCAACATACCATCATATATTACCTTCATTATATTCAGGCTCTATTTCCATAATAAATACATATTTTTATATATTTAAATTAGCTTTTTAGGGGTGGGGCGAATATCAGAGCACTATAAATGCAATTTTGCAAAAAGAAATCCCTGAGATTACAGAGGTATGGCATCTGTTTTTATTAATAGCTTCGTTTTTTTAGCTGGAAAGAGCAAGTTCACAGCAGGCGTTTTATCAGCGTGCTTTTAGACCGAAAAAAGGCTGTTTGATGATGTCGCCTTTGGGCTCTAGAAAAAAATGATGAGCGTTTTTAGAAGCCAAATAATGAATCGATTAATCAAGAATATGTTCAAAAACGTTATCAATTATGAATGTAATGGTAAGTTGCAGCTCTATGTGAGATTTAATGCCAGGAACTCAAGTAAATTGTAAAAATAAAAAAGCCTATAATACATGGGTTTAACATATAATATAATATAATACTTGTAGAGTAACTTTGTTCTTCCAACACGCCCACCTGACACTACTGCTAACTACTAAAACACCTCAATAGTTAATAGTACAACAGTAAAGTTTTTACTGAAGTAATAAAACACCAAACACACAGCAGCGGCTGTTTCACGTTTCTCCAGCAGAGAGGAAAACATCTAACACTTCAAGTGTCCAGTGTGCCGATTAACAATACATGAATTAATAACGCTAATCTACAAAGCATTAGAGCTTTATTCATGGTTTATTTGACAATTACTGTTGTAAATATTCATAAATTGACATTGACACATTGACACCAGAATAGAAGCCCAGTTGAATGACGTTAATTCATAAACAACGTGTTGAAAAGCGTCTCATCTGAAGACGGCAACATCCTGCCGAGCGAGAGTGACCCTCTGCAACATCAAATCCATTACAGGCCTGTGAGAGTAACATAAGCCCCAAATCTCTCTAATACAACACCCATTAGGAAAGTGCTGAGCTCTTTACCAACAGCTAAGATTGCTCGGCACTCAGCAACACCACTGCTTCACGCTGCACTTTCACAACAGTACGAGGAAAATGTGACCTCTTGCTGCATTTTAATACACCGGGATGTATTTTGACCCATTTTCAAGGTCTGTTATCGGCTCCTGTCTTGGCCAGAAAGCTATTTTAAAATCTATAAATAAACTAAATGCAGTATATATAAAGTATATACAATAAAATGCCTGTGTTTCAGTACTGATTTTAATGTATGTATGTTCTCTTTTTGGCCTTTAACATGTGTCGACATTTACAAAACAATCATGGAAGGATTAGGGTGTAACTCCATGAGTCAGTCTTTGGTCTGAGAGTTAAACTGTAACTAACAAATCTAAAAAATAAAAACCTGATGAAATAAAGAGTTCTTGAGAGTAGAGCTGCAATGATGCAGAAAATTAATCAGTGACAATTTAAAAAAATGTATTAATTGCTTTATCACTTTTCAAGCAAAAACAGCAAACATTTGATGGCAGTTGGAAGATTTACTATTTTTTTCTTTGTCATAGATGACCGTCAATTTAATTAATTTAGGTTTTTCAGACAAAACAAGGAACTTGAAGACATCACTGCGTGTCCATTAATCAAGAATGTAATGCACCTGTGATCCCCCTCACTAAAGTAGTCTGTAATACACTTTTATTTTCAGATATTTAACCAAATGTTTTCAGAATTATATTAAAACCACATGATGTTCAGATTAATTTGTTGTTCGAATAAAGATTACACCTGATTTTAGAGTTATAACTTCATGTTGTACTATTGAGCACATTCAGCGTTCGATTACGATTTTGGGGTTACAAGTCATGAGATTCATTTATATTAATTCACCACCTTGTCTTGCTTCGCTCTATTCTGCGTCTTTACTTTGAACCGGTCACGAGTCCATTGAACAGCTAAAACACATCGACACTAATGTTTAAATCACATCTGTAGATGACAAAATCAGCGGCTGCAAAACCGCACGTTGCTGGAGTAAAGTACCACGGATAAGAGGAGACATGCTCCTGTGCACAGAAACCTCAATATTATCTAGTGCTCACAAAAAGATGAATTATTATTTTACATGAGGCGTCCACGGCCCAACATGAGCAGGTGTAACCTTAATATCTTGATGAGTGATCAGTTATGTTTGCAGTGGTGGCTGGATTAGATATTAACCGTGGCCTAAATCACTTTGTGCTGACGGATTTGGAAAGTGATAATCCGAGGTGTGCCTTTAAAAGCCGGACCGCGGCCACCTGGGTCCATTTGTAGCAGGGTCCCCCTTTCATCACACTGAAAGAGCCAGAAGAAACCAAACCGACAGGGCTGATCGCAACTGCCAGCTGCAACCATGAACGGCACAGAGGGACCCTTCTTCTATGTCCCTATGGTGAACACCACCGGCATTGTCCGGAGTCCTTATGATTACCCTCAGTACTACCTTGTCAACCCGGCGGCCTACGCCGCCCTGGGTGCCTACATGTTTCTGCTCATCCTCGTAGGCTTCCCCGTCAACTCCCTCACCCTGTACGTCACCCTCGAACACAAGAAGCTGCGGACCCCTCTAAACTACATCCTGCTGAACCTGGCGGTGGCCAACCTCTTCATGGTGCTGGGAGGGTTCACCACGACGATGTACACCTCCATGCACGGCTACTTCGTGCTGGGTCGCCTCGGCTGCAACCTGGAAGGATTCTTTGCAACCCTGGGCGGTGAGATAGCCCTCTGGTCGCTGGTCGTTCTGGCTATCGAGAGGTGGGTGGTCGTCTGCAAGCCCATCGCCAACTTCCGCTTCGGCGAGGATCACGCTATCATGGGTCTGGGCTTCACCTGGACCATGGCCTTGGCTTGCGCCGTGCCCCCTCTCGTCGGCTGGTCTCGTTACATCCCCGAGGGCATGCAGTGCTCATGCGGAATCGACTACTACACGCGTGCGGAGGGTTTCAACAACGAGTCCTTCGTTATCTACATGTTCACCTGCCACTTCCTCACCCCGCTGACTGTCATTTTCTTCTGCTACGGACGCCTGCTCTGCGCCGTCAAGGAGGCCGCCGCCGCCCAGCAGGAGTCCGAGACCACCCAGAGGGCCGAGAGGGAGGTCAGCCGCATGGTGGTGATCATGGTCATCGCCTTCCTGGTGTGTTGGGTGCCCTACGCCAGCGTGGCCTGGTTTATCTTCTGTAACCAGGGATCCGAGTTCGGACCGGTCTTCATGACCATCCCGGCCTTCTTTGCCAAGAGTTCGGCCATCTACAACCCGATGATCTACATCTGCATGAACAAGCAGTTCCGCCACTGCATGATCACCACCTTGTGCTGCGGGAAGAATCCCTTTGAGGAGGAAGAGGGAGCGTCCTCCACGAAGACCGAGGCCTCCTCCGTCTCCACCAGCTCCGTGTCTCCTGCGTAAAAGAGACCGTCCGACACCGGCTCGCCGATCCACCAATCCAGAGAAGAAGACGCTGTCCCCCCCCCCCCGACTGACGGCTAACGTCTACAGAAATAACTTTTTGTACTTCTACAAACGTGTCGGTTCAACCTAAAGACAGTTGCAGGAAATACCAGCCCATTACAGAGTTGTTCCTGTATGTACAGAATATCCAACTTAAAAATATGAGGTTTTTTTCTTTCTTTTTTTTTTCTGAGAGGAAAGGGATAAAAAAAATAAATAAAAAAAGTTAATCTTTTACAGTTGGATCCTATATGATACTGGCTTATTTTTGAATGTAGAGGCATGTAATCAAGGCAACGTAAAATAAAACGCACTTTGCAAATGACTCATCCTGTTTATGTTTTACTTACAATTTGGGTGGCAAAGATCATATGACTGTAGTATATTTCATCAAATGAATAAAAGTGACTTATTCATAATGCATTCATGTCTTGAGTCTATTTCTACTTCAGAGCTATTTTGTAGCGGCCGCTGCTCCTTCGGCTGCAGAACTTGACGGTGCAGACACTTGGAACAAAGAACAGCGTCGTTAAATACATTTGCATTGCTACTGTAATCTCATTTCTATCACAGGTCACCTTGGACTTATAACTTGTCCTACCTCGGGGATTATGACTTTATTAATCAGGGATGAATGACATAACACCAACTCTATCTGATGACGAATATTAATCACATTAATTAAAGGTTAACACAGGCAAAGACTGAACGGTGTTATCAAGAGACACCTTGATGGAACGGTTAAGGAATGGAAACAGTTATGCTGGTGTTACTGACTCTCATCTCATATCACACACAAACCTTTAAAGGAAGAATCAGCAACACTTTACTTTCATTTCCAGCATTGATAAGCAGTATTTAAATGTTTAATGAATGGTTTATAACACTCTTTAATGTAGTTGTGTACTTATTTATTCAAGGAGCTTTTCGATTGCCTCTACATGGCTCTCAACATGGCGACGGATGTTGTGATTGTTAACTACATCTCCTGAGATGTATTTACTGACAACTATAACTCGGTGGACAACAATAAGTGAGGGTTGTATGACAATAATGTAAAACATGTTTTAATACGAGGACTTATGATTGTTTGTGAAAACTTTACATCAACTAACACTTAACATGTCCTTCTGCTGCTTCACAACTACATTATAATGTGTTATAAACATGTATTTAATGTTTTTATATTGCTTATAAATGTTGAACAGGGGGACTTAAAGCAAAGTGTTACCAGCCATGCTTGATGACAAACACTGTAAATGAATGAAAGATTTCTCAGTAGAGTTTCAGAATTAAAGGAAACAGATTTAGAGCAGTTGAAATGCACCAATGCAGTAATATACTGATCATGAATACTGACTATACTGTAATCTCATATAGTGTGTATCTATGAACACGGATCCACGTGAGACCTACAGGGTCACAGCTTCACTGTTTCACAAGAATCCTGTATGTTCACGTGACGGTGAGTTGTATCTGACTGACAGAAGCTCGTTGTGTCCGCCGCTCTGAGTTGTACAGTACGTACAGTATGTGTTCTGAGTTGTACAGTACATACAGTATGTGTTCTGAGTTGTGCAGTACAGTATATATGTGTTCTGAGTTGTACAGTACAGTATATATGTGTTCTGAGTTGTACAGTACATACAGTATGTGTTCTGAGTTGTGCAGTACAGTATATATGTGTTCTGAGTTGTACAGTACAGTATATATGTGTTCTGAGTTGTACAGTACATACAGTATGTGTTCTGAGTTGTGCAGTACAGTATATATGTGTTCTGAGTTGTACAGTACAGTATATATGTGTTCTGAGTTGTACAGTACATACAGTATGTGTTCTGAGTTGTACAGTACATACAGTATGTGTTCTGAGTTGTGCAGTACAGTATATATGTGTTCTGAGTTGTGCAGTACAGTATGTATGTGTTCTGAGTTGTGCAGTACAGTATATATGTGTTCTGAGTTGTGCAGTACAGTATATATGTGTTCTGAGTTGTGCAGTACAGTATATATGTGTTCTGAGGTGTGCAGTACAGTATGTATGTGTTCTGAGTTGTACAGTACAGTATATATGTGTTCTGAGTTGTACAGTACATACAGTATGTGTTCTGAGTTGTGCAGTACAGTATGTATGTGTTCTGAGTTGTACAGTACAGTATATATGTGTTCTGAGTTGTACAGTACAGTATATATGTGTTCTGAGTTGTACAGTACAGTATATATGTGTTCTGAGGTGTGCAGTACAGTACAGTATGTGTTCTGAGTTGTGCAGTACAGTATGTATGTGTTCTGAGTTGTACAGTACATACAGTATGTGTTCTGAGTTATGCAGTACAGTATATATGTGTTCTGAGTTGTACAGTACATACAGTATGTGTTCTGAGTTATGCAGTACAGTATATATGTGTTCTGAGTTGTACAGTACAGTATATATGTGTTCTGAGTTGTACAGTACATACAGTATGTGTTCTGAGTTGTGCAGTACAGTATATATGTGTTCTGAGTTGTACAGTACATACAGTATGTGTTCTGAGTTGTGCAGTACAGTATATATGTGTTCTGAGTTGTGCAGTACAGTATATATGTGTTCTGAGTTGTACAGTACATACAGTATGTGTTCTGAGTTGTACAGTACAGTATGTATGTGTTCTGAGTTGTGCAGTACAGTATGTATGTGTTCTGAGTTGTGCAGTACATACAGTATGTGTTCTGAGTTGTACAGTACATACAGTATGTGTTCTGAGTTGTACAGTACAGTATGTATGTGTTCTGAGTTGTGCAGTACATACAGTATGTGTTCTGAGTTGTACAGGACAGTATGTATGTGTTCTGAGTTGTGCAGTACAGTATGTATGTGTTCTGAGTTGTGCAGTACATACAGTATGTGTTCTGAGTTGTACAGTACAGTATGTATGTGTTCTGAGTTGTACAGTACATACAGTATGTGTTCTGAGTTGTACAGTACAGTATGTATGTGTTCTGAGTTGTGCAGTATACGTTTATACGCCAGACGAGAGAAGAACAAACACCCCGAGATCTCTCCCATAACGACCTTCGTGCGTAGCTATAGCAACCACCTCACCAGCGGATCTTTGATGGAATACAGATAAAGTCAAATCAATGACTCGCTGCTTTAATTCAGCTCGAACACAGAAACAAGTCACGCTCTGAAACCTTTAACGAAGGTATTTGGAGAATATTGGATCGATGGAAACCACACGCACGAGATGTCATTTGGCTTTAAATAACTTCAAATAACTTAAAACAGTTCCTTCTAAAGTAAATCACATTTACTATGTTGCACCGTTTGAGATGATAAAGCACATACGTGGTATGATTAGTGTTATTAATTAACGAATGTGGTGTAGTTTTTCCACACAGTTCTATTTGAATGAACTGCTGTGGACTTCAGCGTGCGAGTCATCGTACAGTGGTGACTAAAGGGAGCACATGTTCCTCGGGTGTCGCTCTTCAATAAAACAAAGTCTCTGAAGCTGCGCATTTAAAACGTAGCGTGACCACGACTGACACGCGGCGGTGATTTGATCAAAACGATTGAACAAAACCACAAAGGGCCTCTCCAGAGACGCCACCGAGTAACCGGCCGTGCAGAAATATATGAAATCCTTTTGAATTTGTATGGAAAACTTTATTTGATAATAAAAATAGCATTCAACAGACTTCTTTTGATAGCTACATATACATTGTAATCCATCTCAAGGAAAGAAGCTGGATAAGTCCACATCTACTTGTACTTAGACTAATGGTATGTATAGCTTCATGGGTCAAATAAAGCTATGAACAATGTAGTATTTATATATGCATAGTTTTATAAAAAAGATTGGCCCATATACATGTACTGCTTTTATCAACACAGAGACAGCATTATGTCCGGAGCACATTGCAAGAAATAATGCTTGAAGAACACAGACTGCATACAAGTGCTTTATAATACAAAGGCAGGCTAACCATCGAGAGAGATTCAAACCATCAAACAGTTTCCGATTGACCGAATACAGTCTTCCATTTTTAAAATGTCTTTACATACCTGATCCAGAGTAAATCAACATATTTCCCATAAGTCATCAGGTCCATTTCAGAGATATAAACACAATATCACATTCCTCACTGCTGAGGTTCTTCATAAATTTCTCTTTTGTACAAGAAAAAGGCAACATTTTATTCCTCGACAGGTTCCTAATAGTTACATTGGAAAAAAAAAAAAAAAGAGGATCTTTACAGGTGATGGCCAACAGGTTAACTTCTTAAATGTGGTTTCTTTTTTTTTGTTGTTTTTGTTTTGTTAATACAGTACCATGGCGACAACAGTGATCAAACAATGCATTTGTTGTGGTTTTTATCCAATATATTTTAGTTCTTTTAATGAAACATAAAACAGAGAATACACACAAAACACACCGTAAAGCAGCAGTCAGACTCCAGTGGCGTGACGGCGTGGCTCAGCATGGCAGATTACCGGGACTCTTAAGTTTATCACCGCATCGGCTCTTTGTGTCGTCGTCAACACGATCGCTGTGCATGTTCCTTATCCATGATCCTCCCTCAGACCTATCAGAGGAAGTGGTTCAACTACACTTAAATGTACACATGCATCTTGCACAGGGATAATTTACACTTAGTTTTTTTTGGGGGGGGGGGGGGGGGGGGATATCTGAGAAATCATATTTTATGGCAGCGTCACGCTGGTATTGTGGCATAATGCAGACTCATCAAGAGCAACACATTTAGATAACTCTCACTTTCCCGCTACAGAGAATCGACCAGAACAGTTGTGCCTGAAGTGAAGTGAGTCAGGTTCTTTTTTCTGCTACATCAGCACAACGCTGAGCAACAAAAGTCAAGATATTCTTATAATCCCGCTCCAGAAGGAGAAAACAATAGCACCGCTGCCATTTGTCCTCACCCGGGGGTCTGATCTCGTTCTCTTCATCTCGGTAGTGTGGGAGCGTGTTCAGGCTAAAGGATGCCACACAAGTGAGGGTACAGCATGCGTCCCCCGGGTACAGTGTGCTCTTCTTCCCTTCAGTCTCCAAGGAATGAAGCTTGCTCAAGATATGTGCCAAATTGAAAAAGAAATAAATAGTGAGCAAATGCAACAAAAAGTCATATATTATTTATAGAATCATCCCTCTACTTTCACCATCAGATGTTACGTTTAGATTTCTTTTGTTTGTTACGTGACTTTCACAGCTCTTGCGACCCGTCGGTGTCTTGTGCTATAGTTTGTTCAAGTGAAGCAATTCAGGGACGGAACAAACGTCTAAAAAACAAAACAACAAAAACAAGTTGAAAACAAGCTTAGAAGATACCACGACTGGAAGCGGGTTTCATTTCACCTCCGAGGGAACAAATATTTAGATTCAGCAGATGCCTACAAAAAGCAACATCACTGATTTCATATGCAGGCACGTACAATACCTTTACAACAGCACAACAACCTCTCGTTATCTTCAAAATAACTGGAACAATAACAAAACAACCAGCATGAACTGATAGAAGGATTGTACTCCTGCTGTTTTATGAATCTCTGGATGGGATCACAAGTAGTTAAGTCAATCAAAAATCAATCACTAAACCGGTCGACCAAATAAAGCACAAGAGTTAGTGACCTCAGAAGTCCAATTCCAGTGTATTGTACATAGTCTGCACAGGTAGAGGAGAGAGCGGCGAGGCGGATCTCTGCTCTAGATGCTGAGGTCTTTGGGGCTTTCTTTGTACAGCCTTCTCTTGGGCTCAGGGAGCTGGTTTGGGCCGCGGCCCACTGCGTTATTGTTATGGCCCGTGTTGTTGTAGGCGGCGTTGTTGTGCGCAGCGTTGTTCTTCATCATGCCGTAGTAATCCATCAGTCGGGGTGCCGCCGCGTAGCTCGGCTCGTCCCGGCTGTAGTTGCTGTCGGGGGAAGAGTCCCGCTCCGCTCGGTACCGCCGCTCCGGAGTCCCGTTCACCGAGCATCGCTCCTCCCCCCTCTCTGAGGAAGAGTCTCTCAGGAGGTTGCCGTTCTTCGTGGCTCTGTCGCACGTGCGGCCCCTGGAAAGGGACGAGGAATCCCCGTTCTTGTTGGTGCGCTCGGGGGTTGCGGCCTCCCTGAGCCGCCCAGCCCCCTGCGAGTCCTTGAGGAGCCGCCGCTCGTGGAACTTGCGCTCGGGCGTGACCGCGAGGAACCCGCCGTCGTCGTGCTCCCTCTCGGGCGTGCGGTCCCGGTGCGCTCGCTCCGCCCTGCGGTCCATCGACTTGGCCCGCTGGCGGTCCGGAGACGGGGCCCGCTTTCGCGTTGGGGAGCGGTCGAGGGAGCCGCGGCGCTGCTGACGAAACCTCCCGTCCAAAGTGGAGCTGCTGCCCGAGGGCTCTCGCCCCCGGAGCTTCTCGGCAGCGGCGGCCTTCTTCCCCGAGCTGTCTTTCCTCAGAGTCTTTAGGAGTTTAGAGATGCCGCTCTCCGACTCGGACTTCTTGACTTTGCGGCCTCGGCTCTTCTTGTTGCCACCGCTGCTGCCGCTGTTGATACTGTTGTCTGGAGACTGCTGTCTGGGGGTGCTTTGACTGTGATTGTTATTCCAGGTGTGATGATGGTGGGGGTTAAATTGCCGGCCTTGGTAGTCCATCTGATCTGACCCAGCCCTGTCCCTGTCTCGGCCACGCGCAGCCTCCTCCTGGCGTGATGGTTTGTGAAGGTCTGGTGGATAACTGGACTCCAATGAGGTGTGATATCGGCTGTTAGGCGGCAGCGTTCTCACTTCCGGAGTGTTTTGTGCCCCGGGTGTGGGAGGGTGCCCGTCACTGCTGCCGTCTGCAGGAGAGGAGAAAGGAAGAGAATCTCGTTGACTAGAAATACCTCATGAGAGCGATTGGGGTTGAGGAATACTTGTACATCGATCGCATGAGACATTCATTGTGCTCAGCAGCATAAGCTTTCCTTGTTGGTTCATGTGAGCTCTTGCTTCGACATGACAGAAAGTCAATGCAGAGATTTATGGAAAACCATGCAAACGTGTGCTTTTTTTAACATACTTTGTACATCTGCCTAGAAACAATCAGGCTAATCTTAAATGATCTATGAACATTAAAAGCGTTGAAGTGATAAATCACTTCAACGCGTTTTCTCTGGAGACACAACGCGATGTCAGCAACAACAGCAGGGGCAACACATCGGCAAGTGGAGGGCGGGGATTATCAATGGCACAGCAGGCACCTAGGAAATCATTCAAAACAAAACGGTGAACAACTCAGTGTGCATCGCTGGGAAAGAACAGCCTCAAAGCAAAGAAACAAAAAAAAACAAGAGCGTTTGGCTGCCGAATTAGATACAGGTTGCTATGGTAGCAGCATTAAATGAGTCCCAGGAAGATAAATCTCTGGTGTGGGGCTGGCGGAGCGGGAGGGTTTGTGCATGTACGGATTCACGGAAGTTAAATTAAGTTTGATCAATTCAGGCATGACAAGACACAAAGCATGCACGACTATGTAAACACACCAGTCGGGATTCAGGTCGGGATGAGCTGGAAGGAAGGGTGGATAAAGACTGAAAGGAAAAGAAAAAAAAAAGATGGCGGGGAGAGTGGATTGGGACAGACTTTTGGCTACAAACCGTGGTCTGATTTTGGCCCATTAGGTAGAAACAGGGCTCTCCCATCTTGTCATTCCTCATTGTACCAACAGCGAGATGAGGAGCCATCATCGCTGGAGAGAGGAGGAAGAGCCCAGCAACGAGAGACAAGTCAGAGAGAGAGAGAGAGAGAGAGAGAGAGAGGGAGAGAGAGAGGGAGAGAGAGAGAGGGAGGAATAGAGAGGAGAAAACAGATAAAACAGACAAGAGGCTGTTTTACAGTGCGTCTCAATAGAGAGAAGAAGGGGTTTTGTTGTGAAAGACAAGAAATATTACACTTGATACAGTATCACAAATCCATCTGAGAAGGGAATAGAAAATGAAATCCCGGAAAATAATGCCGGCAAATACAACAATGTGACTGAAGCTGTGAGAGGAATAACCCATCAGCAGAGCTCACAGCTCTTGGGAGGGAATATTACTCCAGCTGTAAAACATCTGTGCTACGCATCCTATAAGAGTACAAAAATCACTGAACAAGCTTTTGCGGCAACCGTTCCCTCATTGACCAATAAAAATTGCCGGCTCAATCGTGTGGAGACAATACGAGGATCACTTTAAAGTCATGGGTCAGAAAGTCATTTACAGTCCCAGTGGTGCACTAAGCAGATCAGAGGCTTTATTCTAGTGTAAAGCTGGAACAACAATAAGATCTCAACGCGGGCTGTTATTTACAGGAAGTGGACAACAACATGTGTTTCCGTACCATATTCAGGTACAGATCCATCTCCCCGTTTGAGGACGAGCCGCGCCCACCGGCCGCCGTTCTTGATCAGTTCGATGGCACGTGAATGCTTCATGTTCTTTGTGCTCTCACCGTTAATCTCCAGGATCTCATCTCCCACCTGAAAACAGAGAGGCCGACGTTGTCGATGGCGGTCTTTTCATTTTTAAAAAAACGTCTCGAATTCAGCTTTTTATGGTTTCGTACCCTCATCTTGCCACATCTGACAGCAGCCCCATCCTCCGCGAGTCTCAACACATACAGGTCCATGCTGTACTCCCGTCCTCCTCTCAGGCTGAAGCCAAAACCTTTACTGTCCCGCTCGAGGTCCACGGAGTAGAACTCGGCATCCTGTGAGACACGACAGGAGACACGAAGAGAAAAGTCACAGAGAGGAGAGACGAATCCATGGTGCACAAGGGGAGTCAAAGGGTGAGTCCAAAACTCCAGGACTAATCAAGCCGCGTCCCACGAAAACTCCACAAAATGTCAATGGCAGTACAATACCCTGGGATGCATGAATAATTAATGCCGCATGAGTCGGCGAGCAGAGTGCAGATCACTAAGCAAGGGCACGAGAAGGGCGGTACCCAAAAAAGTACCACGACTCATCAGAAACTCCCTCCCCACAGAAGAACGGTCTCTTCCAAAATGGGCTTTATTCGCTCCACCAGGAGGATCATGCGATTGTTGTGTGTACGTGAGTGACTGTGCGGCTATCCGTCTGTCCACGAGCTAATCCTTCATTCTGCTGCAGCAAACTGCACGATGTGTTTGGTGCCCAGTCATGGCCGCGTGCTCAAGGACCTCGGGTGGTTGCGGTGACTCAAACTTTCTCAAAACACCTTTTATCGCCTGTTTTATGCTGCCATTGACTGCCTGCTGACTCATCAATCACTACTCTCAACGACCCCCTGGCTGGGAAGGGTCCGCTAGAACTTTTACTTCAAGATAAGCAAAAGAGGTTAATTCAAATGAGGAGTATGGACGAGATCGCCAATAATTGAATCCTCTCTCACTTTTGACATTCTTCAAACGAGCGAGCGAGAGACAGCGAGCGAGAAGCTAGACGTTAGCAGTGCAGTGTGTGAACAGCTCAGGCTATTTGTTGGAGAAATACTGCTCCTCTGCCGAGTAGCTTCTCTGGAGGAAACTCTGTAATTAACGTACTGATGTAGAACCCGGACGATCAATGACTGTGGAGTGAAAGCATCCATTCTTACCTGTGCTGTCTGACTGTGCATGGGCGGAGGGGGAGGAGCTCCTTTTGACTTTGAGTTATTCCTTTCAAAAAAAAGAGAAACTCGCATGAATACACATCGTGCTGCATTAGAATCTATTCTACAAAGAGCTTTGTGTTTGTGCTTTTTTTTTTTTTTTTTTTATGTCTGCGTCATCACTTACCGGGACTCTGTGGTCTGCTGAGGTGTGTGTGTGGTGGTGATGGTAGCTATCTTCTCAGCGTTAGTCAGCAGAGAAGCATTGGAAGATTCTGCAAAAAGAAAAAAAGACAAATTAACAAAACGAAAAGAAGAAACAACCGAGCTAAAATGAAGTGACTGCTTTTGTTAAATGCATTTGCCCACAGCTCTATTAGCCCTGATGCTAACCGCCTGTGATGTTGTCATTTGCTCACAGACAACACTGGCCTCAACTAAATGAAAGAAGAAAAACTGACTGAAGAAGAAACAACAAGGCCGACTGCCTTTTAATGCCTTTCTTCAACTCCATCTTCTCACCAGCAAGAAACCTGCAGCACACAGTCGTTTCCTCTGATGCTGGCAGGTGTGCAGCTCTCTCTCCCTTTTTCTCGCTCTCTCCTCATCACGCCGAGAAATATGACTTCCTCACGGCCACCTCCCTCTCTTTCTGAAGCGACACACGTCTTTCGTGATATTTGAGGATGAGGTGGACCGGTAAATGCCATCGTTCACATATTACAAGGCCACGCCGTGTTTTCTACCAGGAACCTTTGCCTGCACACACACACACACACACACACACACACACACACACACACCTGTGAGGTAGTGGACATGAGTGTGGGGGAGTTTGCTCCCCACCTCTCTTCCGCCTGAGTATTAACTGAGCTTCACTTTCTGTCTCAATGGAGGGCATTACATGTTTTCATTGGCTGCCCAGTCAGCCAGTGATAAGCACCCTCGTTACATCACATGACATATTTCACCCAAAATTATGGAGGATTAGGTCGCAAACTGCTTGTGCTGCGATATTATGGAGGTTTATTTTCCTTTCCTACACTAAGCTGAAGAGATTAACGCCAGTGACATTATTTTTTTTTAAAAAGCAGAAAGAAAGAGAAAACGTGTAGAAGTGCGACAGTAGCTTCTGGTAATCTTCGCCTCACTCCTACTCAATGACTCACTCTCCGAGACACCGGGGTTCACACCCTGATGACAACTGCCTGTCAGGAGCAGCGGTGCCTTTTCCTTCCCACCACAGCCATGAATGAGTCACACCACGCTGCATTATGCACCGGCCCACCGAGGCCGCAAGCCCAAAAAAGGCCTTACCATCACCTGGGATGATCCTGAGCGAGACCGTGTTGCCGGCTTCCTTGATCAGGTTGACGATGTCCGAGTGGGACTTGTTGGTGATGGAGCAGCAGTTGACGGACAAGATTCGGTCCCCGACCTTCAGCTTCCCGCAGCGGTCCGCCGGGCTGCCCTCGATGATGCGTCCTATTTTGTGGGGCATGGCCACACAAGCATTCCCGGCTTTTGTGTTAGTTTGTGTGTTAAAAATAGTGTGCGGCGATTATTTTTATTGTGTTGATTGGGTGTATTGATTTGTATTGTAAGAAAAAAAAAAAAAAAAAGGAAAAGAAAGAAAGAAAACGGGGAGAAAAGAGATGAAAAAGAAAAAAGGTTAATTATCCCAAAATCACCACGTTTCCCCACTCAACCACAGGAAACCTGTAGCAATCAGCACACATGCAAGAACAACAGCTGCCTCAGAGACTTCATGGGAAAACGCATCATCTGTCTTCCGCCCCCATCGTCTGACGTATCGATCAATGGGCCGCGAGTCATTGGCCGCTGGTCGGGCGTCCACAGCGGCCAATGTTTGACAGCCAATCAATACGCCGGTCACAGCGTCATCAACACACCTCCCTGCCAGCCACCAGTGAGCACGCGAGCGCTGCTGCGGCGTACGAGGTTCAGGTAGTCGAGCAGCGGGATCTTCACCGGCTCCGGAAAAATAATAAGAGACTCCTAAAGAGGAGGTTTGATGGACAGTAGCTTTATATGTGGAGCTGCTCATGTGGTCAAAGAATGCACTGCAAGAAATACGACCTGCACCTGAGTGACAGTGTTCAATACTGCACATCTAGCAGAAACAGAAGCTCTGAACAGACTCTGGAGATCTCCCTCCCTCCCTTCATCTCTGCCCCCCCCCCCCCCTCCCATTCTCTGCAACATCCATATTTATTACCTCACCTCGCCGCTTTACCCTCCCTCTGTCTTTTGATTAAAGAGTGTGCTTGCATCCTGTCACTCTATCTAAATAATGAGATGTGGGATAACACGGGGGTGTGGATTTAATATCCAATCTGTGAAACACAACCTCACACTCAGGTCATAGTAGGAGGGGATGAGAGGGAGGCGGGGCGGGGGGGGGGAGTTTCTGAATCAGCAGAAACTGCTTTATTCTGATTCTGTTTCCGTCGTAAAACATATTCTTCCTCAGATTCCAGCTCGTGTCCCACATGGCTCGGTGTCCATTAGGAGAGCGAGCGTGGGATGCTGATCCCAGCATCGGCACACGAAAGCACCGAGGCCATTCATCTCCTCGTCCCGAGAGGAGGAGTAGTGACGGAGCAGAGCAGCGAAGCAGCCGCGGGAAAAAAAAAAAACACCTCCAGAGGACTACGAGACGTTTAGGACAAGGTTGTTGACGAGCGCTCTCGCTGGCGTCCCTATAAATAACACATTCATTCTTGCGTTTTGCAGAGCAAACACCATTAGCCCATGGGATCAATGAAACTTCCTCCTGGCTCACGTCTCCTTCATTCTTGTGCTTCGCCCCGTGACGCGCCGCCGTACATCATCGTAATGGCTAACTATTCAGGGCACCTTGGCGCGGCATTGGCGCTGGAGATTCATCACTCGGAGGTTAACGCCAAATTTGTTGGCGGAGGACATCTACAATTCCTCATCAGCGCCTGAGCGGCTTTAATACATGCAATGCTGCTGCTTTGCCGCGATACGTAACCGGTATAGACAGCAAAAGGAGTGAGCCGAGTAGACTTCAATTAGATGCTGAATGGATCGGTGGGGGCGGCTGTGAGGCGTGAATCGGTCCTGATGGTGTTTGTGATGAAGCTGCAGGCAGCACCGGTCCCGAGGGAGAGCGCTCCGCACACGAGGAGACTTCTTCATCTCGACGCTCTTGATAGGAGGTTCGTGACCTCGTTCTGTGGCATTAAGCGGACTTCTGTCAAACGCCACGCGCACGAGTTATTCAGTAAGTCCAGGGAACTCAATGAGGAGCTTATTCTTTGTATTGCATCGGCCATTTCTCCCAGTGGTTCATTTATCCTCTTTGTGGACATCGCTGCTGGCATACACTAAAGAAAACATACATATTAATATGATCGTCCATATCTGCCAATATATCTCATAATTCGCCCCATAATGGCAAAGTCTGGATTTGAGCACAAACTTGAATGATCAATTTCGTTGTTTTGGTTCAAGTTGTGTTCATTCAATCAACTATAATGTAGACATGTTGTAAACTGCAGGGTACTGAAACTGATATAATAACACATTTCTACTGTTTTATAGACTTTCATACTTTGGACAGTGTGATTGTGAAACAGGTTTTATTCTTCTTCTTCACTTCTGAACCCTCAGAAGCACAACCCAACAGGGCTGTAGTGTAAATGACTTTGAGTAAAGCAGTGTTGCCAGTGCCATGTCGTAGCCTCTGAAGAATATTGCTCCGTTTTAAAGTTCTTTGTTCATGCCGCTCACATCGGGAGAGTAAATCAATCACAGAGAGAAATAAGGATCTTCAGAACGTAACGCGCACCAGCGCAGATTACAAACGCCCAAACAATCAAACTGCTGAGTCGGATTAAAGTCTAAATTGTCAGCCTGCGGTAGAGACAATAAACTCTTGATGTCAAACTGAATAGAAGTCCCCGTCAGTCTTGACTAGCTCCGACTCCGGCTCACTTACCGAAGGTGGTGCCGGCGTCAGGCCTGGAAACGGACGACACGATGACGAAACCGAAGCCCTCGTTCTCTCCGCGCTGGATCTCCACGTCGTACGGCTGCAGGGAGGCGGGCACCACCGTGCTCCCGCTGCCGCCTCCGCCGCCGCTGCCGATGCCGCTGGTGGATCCGCTGCCGGAGCTGACGGTGTTGAGAGAGTTCTGGCTGCCCTGGGGGGTCCGCTTGCCCTCCGTCAGGCTGGGCGCCTGGGTGCTGCTGTGGTGGGAGGAGGCCGGCGACGGGGGGACGTCGCCTTCTCCTTTTGACCCTTTACGGATGACGGAAATAAACTGGTTAGAAAAGCATTTCATTGACCTCGGATTCAAGTCTGGAACCGTGTCACGGTTAAGGAGAGTCTGCACTAAAGAGCAAGCGGCGTCATGTTTATACAACATGCGAGAGTGCATGCACACATGTTTTATGTGACGCTCTGGTCACCTCCGTATCCGGGGGACTTGCGTCTGACGGTGAGGTTGACGTGACCCTGTTTGGCGGCCTGCTGCATCAGCTGCACCACCAGCTGGTGAGACTTGCCCACCACCGCCGTGCCGTCCACACAGATGAGCTCGTCGCCCGACCGCAGGCGTCCGTCCTCATCCGCCGCCCCGTACTTCACGATGTGGCCGATGTAGATCTGTAGAAGGAAGGCGCGCACGACGCGAGATGTTACCAGATCACTGGTGTTTGTTTAAGGCGAGGCACTAACAGGCAAACACATTGTGTTACGCACGGATCGGTTTGGAGATTTTTGGCTGCTTTGCTTTTATAACACGTCGTCACCCAGACTAGAGGAAAGAAAACATCCAAAATACACATTCAGGTGTTTATTTGACCACTTTGTCTATTTGTGTCTGTAGATTTATCCTAAATTCACCAAAAGTTACCATAAGATAATGCCTCATTTGCATATTTAACATAACATTTCAGAGAACTTGTAAAACAAAAATCGTCTTAATATCAGTAAACTACTGGAGACGTTTCATGGTGATATCGATGAGTTCATGTTGTGACCCTGTTCACCTGTAGAGTCTTCTAAATGTCTGTAATATCACTAAACATCTCTTCAGGACGTTTTCTCTAAATTAGTTTGTTCTCAGACTCTGATCCAGAAAAGAGGCGTTTGTTCATATATTACTCACAGCCTGATTCATACAACATGTTATTACTGAAGATGGAGAAACTTGGCTGTCGACGGTATTTTCTGATCTGAAGATTGAAACAGATTTCATAGATTCCCTCTGGAACAATCTTTGACTTTAATATGTCAAGAAAGAAGAATGGCTCTATCCAGTGTTCAGATTTCTGTTGTGGAAAAGTATGAAACTTAGCACATATTTCACAAGAGAATGCCTCATTTGCATATTCACATTAAATATTTCAGAAGGATTGTGATACCAAACCTATTTAATGTAAGTGATCAACTGGGGAGGTTTCATGTTGATATCTATGAGTTCATGTTTTGACGTGTTTCCAACAACGCTGTAAATTCATTGTTTCAAAGATCAACAGAGGGACGTGAATTCAGCAGCTCCTATGATTATGACGCAGTACTACGGCTAATTACACTGCAGTGAATGAAACCACCAGTCTAGAGACACTCACTGTGTCTGATCTGCCTCTGACTTTAAATGAATCTGTGCAACGCTTCACTCTCCTCTTGCATTACTTCAAGGTGTTTGTGACGTTCGGCCGACGCAGCCTATCGGTGCCTCGGAGAAGCTCGTGTGCTTTGGGCAGCGTGTGGGTGTTCACACACAGCGCCGACAGTAACAAGCGCACAACTACCACGCCGACACCTCTTGGCACAAACAACAAGTACTCACTCACTGTGGGGTAGACCTGAAGCCTGCTGCCATTTTATTTCCCTCTATTCCTCAATAACTGCCTTCCACTCTCCCTCTTGCTCCTTTTAAGACAAATATGTGGCGCACAACCAGAGGGATTGTGGGTAAGACCTTGGCTTCTCTTAACAAGCTGTCTGTACGATCCTCCAGAGAGCAACAGCTCCAGTTAGACAGCTACGCTGGTTTAAAGGCAGGCGAAACACAGAAGCAAGAGGAAGAAGACGGAGAAAGCAAGCGAAAACCTAGAACTGTGAGGAATACTAAGAGCAAGGACAAAGCCTTCAGAGGTTTATTGATTCATTATCAGCAAATGTATGAATGTAGACTTAAATCTATGAATTCATCAAATGATGTGATGAAGTATTGATGGACAGGTGGAGGTGGAGGGATACTTACAGGTTCCCCGGGCTCATTTCCTCCCAGGATACGGAAGCCGAAGCCGGTATCCTTCCGCCAAAGGAAAATGTCCTGCTCCTGGCAATCTGGCACTGAAACAAACGAGAGAAACAGTGAGGGGGGGGGGGGGCACTCCATAGAGATCAACCAGCAACTCTGCCAAAGACCTTCAGGCTCTGCTCAGCGCGGACTGATTAACATCTATGTCGGCTCATCACCGAAAGCTTGTTCCTCTAAAATCTAAAATTCTGTCCCCCGTTTTGCCTCATTACCACAAACCCACGTGCCAGCTGTGTGATCGCTGATCAATAAAGCGTTTGTTTGTTTTCTGTGTGTCTCCTCCTTCCATGGCTACGGCGCTGCCTCGGTGAGCGGATCGGCTCCTTGTTGTCGTCTCTGTTTCGTAAACTGTGGTCCAACAGACCATAAAGCAGGGGACGCTTTAGGGCGGGGCTACACGGTGATTGACAGGTCGCTACCAGAGACATACAAGAAGCCTCTCCGTCACTCTTTCCTCGTCCAAATATGGTCACTTCCTTCCGTTCAATGGTTGCAAAAAGATGGCGACGGCTGTAATCCACGGGTGACGTCATAACGACTATACGTCCACTTCTTGTATACAGTCTTGCCGAGACCTCCGCCACCAATTATAACTAAACCTTTCACACGTGGATTTGGAGCTTCACTTTCGCCTATTTCCATCACACACACACACACACACACACACACACACACACACACACACACACGCAACTCACCACACACTTGCATCTCGGCTGGACCGAGCAGACTGTGGAGGAGGACACAGGCAATTTGGTGTCAGTCTGTTGCACCCAGAGGGCCCGTCGGCACAGGCCGTCCCTGCTCCACCGCCTGCTGTCTACACGGCTGCCACGCAAGGCCAGTAGTGAACCCATCCGCTTCTCCTCTTCCCCCGATAACGTGCTTGCATTTAACGGGTTAAACTTGTAAACACCCTGCTGTGAGACGTGACTATAGGACTGGTGTCAACTGACAGTAACAGATGCAACATCAAGCAACATCAAGCAACCGGTGACATGAAGCTTTCAGGGAGGCGACATTCCCCCAAAACTCACACTTCAGTCACACTGTCCTGCCACTGAAATATGGCTTTTCTATTGATTTTCTATTGATTTTCTGGTAGGTTTGAGGAGAGCTTAACGGCCGTTTAACTTGGTGAAACGAGAGGTTATTTTTGACCAAACCTGAGCTGGCGATGGCTGGAATAGTGATGAGTTTATTTAGTTTCTGTGCGTTTTACAATCGGCGATGTAAAAATGTCTGTTTGTCCTCAATGGAGTCTGGAAGCTTTAAAAGGGAGCAAAACACTGTTTCGTTTCACATCTAAATTGCGAATTTAAGAATTTATTTTCGACTAAACCGGAGTTGGTGAACGAGCTATCAAGACGACTTTTTTTGTGATTTCTAATTGTTTTCCCCCGTAGAGTTTAAACTAAGTGTGTTTTACAATAAACAAAGTCAAATTCTGTTCTGTACGTTTAAGAATTATAATAATTTTATCTATTTTTAAAACAGGCCTGCACGTTTCAGTCAATGTCTTTTGAGGATTGTGAAATAAATTGAAAGTGTAATGTACTGAATTATTCAAAATAAAGTTATATAAAAATAAGGCTGTTCTGTTGTGTGCTCTCCGAATGCTGGGAAGGAGTCTTGCCTCGCTGGAAGGACTTGGAAGGACCCGTCGTCCCAAGGAAGCATCCTTGACTTTGAGAAACACCCAGAGAATCAGGTCCTCTTTGTTATTCATTGTCTCCTTCTTTTCGATTCATTGCGTCTCCCCCTCCTCCCCCTCCTCCCCCTCTTGCAGACTCCAAAAAAGAAAAGAAGAAAAAAGAAGGCTGCAGATCCTTCAGGGGTTTTCGAACAGATACACCAATCAGCGGCAGCTTAAAGCAGCCCAGTTAATATTTAATCAGCAGCAGTCCTAGATTCTACAGGCAGCCATGATTGTTAAGCAACACTGCGAGTGTGTGACAAGCTAACACAGCAAACCTGCAATATATCATCACCCCTCTAAAACCACAACACAACACGGAGGTGCATTTCACATAAACAGACCTATTGTCCCTTTAAACATCACCACCGGTACAAAGCACAGCAGGTCTGAACGACGTCATTCAGCCAGAACAGTGGTTTGACAGCCTTACAGTGTTCCTCCTATGAATAATGCAAGAATAGCCCATGCCTGCAAATGATATGGAGGAGTCTTACAGAGAGGCTGCCTACTTCCTGCTGCTCCACTTTTTGCAGTTTTTTTCTCCCCAGTGACTAAACTGGGAGTGAGACAAGCTGCTTGGCTGCTGATAATGTAAAAGGTGAAATGTTGTCTCTTGACACGGTGACGTGCAGTAAAGGGCACACATGCCATTCTTTCTTTTATTGCACACGGCGGTTCTGTTCAGTCGGGAGGAAGGCAAGAACACACACACACACACACACACACACACCAGCGAACACTTGTGTGTTTTCAAGGACGCTTCCCTCTCGGAGGCAGCTTTTGTCACAGGATCGGTTGTGACTCAGTAAGCACAGGAATGTTTAGCAAACACACAGAAAGGGGCTTTAACTGACACAAACGCACAAAGACAGAGATGCGCCCCGCGGTGGCCACGCTGTACGCTGCTGTGATTCTTCTTCTGCTCTCTGCATCTTCTCCACAACTACAGCAACACATTCACTCAAGCACTCTCCAGCAAATCAACTGGAGACTTTCAAAAGGGTCTAACTGTCCAACCAGTGGACAGAATAATTTAAATAAGAATCGACACAGCAGTTCTGTTGAATCATATGTTTCCTGACCTCCATGTCTGATCCCAAACTCTGACAGTAAACCTTTCACAGCATTCAACTCAAAGGGATTTTACAAAATGCAGAAGAAATGCCAGAATAAGACACAATAGACACTAAGTACACACGGCTAAGACGAGAAAAACGCATTAATTTAAAGGAATAAATCTACATTTTGGATTATTTGATTCTTGTTTGCAGAGAGTTAGATGGATCGATACCAATTCTAGCTGGTTAGCTTAGCTTAGCACAAAGACTGGAAACAGGAGGAAACAGCTAGCCAGGCTCTGTCCGAAACACAACAAAGCCCGCCCACCAGCATCGCTAAAGCAGGAAATAGTCTGCACATGAATATGAAATCTACAAACAAACAACAAGATGTTGATTAGCAAGCTTCAGACGTGCTGGCTGGTGGGCTTTGTTGCTTTGGATGAAGCCAGGTTTTTTGCTCTTTATGCTAAGCTAAGCTAACTTACGTGTCTTGATGTTTTTGTTGTGCTGCCCTAATGTTGTTGTTGTTGTTATCGTACAGTGTAGCACTCTCCCACTGTCTGTGATTGTGTTTTTTACATTGGATGACAGCGATGTTATTCTCGGTTTCCTGCCCAGGGACTACAGATGTAAATGAGCTCATAGCTAACTCTGGGACAGCTAAGAAGCTCTGCACTGTCCCTGTCAAATAAATAAATAAATGAATAGATGAATGAATGAATAATTAAACTTGCTGCCAGCTGTAGCTTTCATATTTAAAGTGCAAACATGAGAGGCAGAAAATTCCTTTAAATCACGACTTTGAATGAAGCTTTTCTTTTTCTTTTTAGCTTTTATCTTGAATCTCAGGCATCAAACGTCTCCTGCCAGGTGATCTCAGGCCACATTCACACTTATAGACGGGCATAAAGTTCTGCAAATATCACTGGAGGATAAAACCGTTCAAACTCTAAAGTCAGCAAAACTCTAAAATTCCTTAAAACGAGAACTGGATTCCACTCACGTCGGCTCTCGTACATGCTCCTGGACTGCGCCCAGATCTTAAAGGGGTCCGGCTTCTTCTGGAGGGTGAGGGTGCCATCTGCAGGGTCCTGGGGGGGCAGGCCTGGCAGAGGCTGGGTGGGGGCAGCAGGAGTGGGAGCCACAGCCTCGCTGGGCATGGCAGAGGGCGGGTGGCCGGGCGAATCGGTGTGGGCGCTGCGATGGCTGCACACGCTGTGCTGGGAGCTGCTCTGGCTGTCTTTCCTCTCCAACTGGTGCTGGGAGGAAAGAAAACAGAGTGAGAGGTGTGTGTGTGTGTGTGTGTGTGTGCTAAAGGATGGGGGTGGATACAAGCAGAAGACAGGGAGGTATAGGGCAGAGAGAGAGAGAGAGAGGAGGAAACGTGATAATTGAGTCAGAGGTGCAATATGGGGGGGGGGGGGGGGGGGGAGTGTCGATGGAGGACAAAGAGAAAGAAAGGGAAAGCGTCCAATGTCATCGTTTTTAGACATCGCAGTGGAATATCTCTCTCTCTCTCTAAAAGCTGCTGCTGGAGTGAGGAGCGATGACTTGGTTTCCATGGTTGCGAGACAAAGACGGATTGATATGTGAGGGAATTTCAATGAAGAGAGATATTGCCTTTTATGAACACAATGATTCTTTGCGTATTGACAGAAGGTCCTGAGCTCGGCGAGCTACACGCACAGCATCGAGGTCGGTCTCAATTGAAACAGGAATGTGTCAAATGTGGCGTGAAAGCAAATTGTAAAACCTCAGCAGCAGGGAGGCGTCCTCGTTACGCATCGTGAGTGTGTTGTGCTGCGCAGCTGCTGAAAATAATCGGCTTGTTTTAGATGTGAAGTCAAATATGTCTCCCGAGTTAAAATAATCGGTGTTAATCTCGTGTTTTGAGCCTCAGTCTGGCGACACAGACAGCAAAAAAAACAAAAAAACACGTAGAAGTCCAGCACAGCCAACTGTTGCATGTTGGCGTCTGATGAGCCTTCAGATTGAAGCATCTCTCACTCAAACTGCACTTTCCAATTCGTTTTTTAAATTGGTGACACAGAGCAACGCCCCCCCATCAACGATGTGTTAGTTGTTTTAATGCGCAGAGAACATGTAGAGCACCGTGGTTGTTTTTTATGGCCCGTTATTGTGCTGCTGGACACCTTAATGTTCCTGCAGGGACGCACCGACCCGACTCTTGGGCATCGAACGAATTAATAAGCTGCATGCCTCACGGTGAGGAAGTGGCTGTGATCGTTCCTTCATGTGTTGAGGCGACTTCAAGCTTCACCTGAACACTGCTTTCCTTCACTGTGTAAAACTAAATGTAAGAAACGAAGTAACACTGAAGCTCAACAGTTTCGTTACAGTCGGAGGACTGAGAGGACGACTCTGTGAATAGATGCTGTTTTGTATGAAGGGTTTGCAAAAATAAAAATCTAACCACTGAGTAGACCGCAGAGTGCTCCCTGATGATCGAGGGTCAATTCAGGTTTGTCTTCAGGGTATCTGGGGTATAAAAAATGGAAACAAAAGTGTTCTCCTGGAGCATTGTGGGGGATATCCACCGATGTAAGTTTTAAATAATTCAATTCTTCTTCCTTTTCGGAATTATTTCAAATGTAAATAATTAATTTGTCTGAATTATCATCTTTTTGTCTCCGTTGACTCCAAACGTTTACATGAAAGCGCTGAGCTGTTCTTTATGAAGACAACGGTCGCCCCGTTGCCACCGACACCCGACCCAGCCGTCTGAGTCAGTATGGTATGGTGTCAGTGCAGCTTCAGCATTCTGATTACTGCGCCCACACAACGTAAATATAACCACGTTATCGCTCGCAGATGCACATTACAAAAGACTTTACAGCTTTATGAAAAATGAGTCGCACCGAGAAAATGCAATTACTGACAAGGGCCAATATGACAACTGAATCGTTTTTGATCTGGTATGAATAATAAACCCCCGTGCACGAAATGGTGGAGAAGTCATCAGCAGCAGTCGCTCGCTCATCACACACTGCGTGAGAGGCGGAGGGTCAAATATTCCAGTCATGCCTCTTTAATGAGGACAACAGCCATGCAAAAATTGACTTCTGGAGACTTCTTTAATGGGTTGAGGCGGCGCAATCGCTCCTGCATATGGGAGTTAACTGTGAGCATTTATTTAGAGTCTGAACTGGAGGCAAAATGGTTGTTCCCAGCTGTCACGAAGTCTCCTGCAGCGTGACATTTCACTGACATAACCCAGAGAGGGGGGGGGGGGGAAGTGTCTTTTTCCTCACTGGAAAGCTAATCCAAAGTGACAGTCGGGCAGTGCCACCATTGGTCCCCCCTCGACCCCCTGACGGCACCCGGCCCTCCTCCAATCCTCTGTGACATGTGACCTGAATAGGTAACACCCAAAGCCCTGACTGATGCCATTTAAAACTAATCCCAAATGCCAACATCCTGGCCAGCTGCGGGGCTTTTCATGCCGATCAAGAGACATCGCGACGAGCGTTTTCCTTCCTCTCCAGTTGTGGGAGTTGAACCCGTCACTGACCTTGGACGAGCCGAACCGGAGGCAGACGTCCTCATCAGTCCGCGGCTCTCAGGTGACGCACACGTGAAGCTGCACAGGCGTCTCTTCTGAGCGTGTATGGATTTTTTGTATCAGGTTGAGATGAGTCGTATAAAAGGAGGAGGAGGAGGCGTTTGCTCTTTGGAGTCCTGAATAAGTGCACCGTCCCTTCAGGGACCCCCGGCGCTGCTCACAGAGCCGGTCTTTCCCTCCCTCCTTCTTTCCCGTCCTCTTTTATTCGTCACACGTTGCAATCTGTTGCAATCTCTCCTCCAGCTTCCCCGATCTCCCTCTGCTCTTGCCTCCAGCTCATGTCGTCATCGCCTCCTTTCTCCCTGTCTGTTAGCTTCAGTGCATCTTCTGTATCTTTGGGCTGTCACAGTGATTCACTGTTGTGGGACAAACTATATATCTCCACTGGTCCTCCCTTCTCTCATCCCACATCCTTTCCCCCCCCATATCTTTGCTTCATGCCTCTCTCCCGTCTCCCCTCCCCTCAGCTGTTTCCCTAACAGCTGGTCACTGTTCCCCACGTTAATCAGTCAGAGGGTGGCAGCGTGGCGGGATGTCGAGAGAAGGAGAGAGGGTTTTAAACAAAGCTAAATGACAGAGGCAACAAATGCAGGAGGAGGAAAGCAATGAAAGACCAAAGAAAAGTCAGAAAGAGAAAGAAGTGAAGAGGAAAGGTGGAATCTCTGCATGCAGAACAGCAGAAGCAAGAGTTGGATGTCAAATCTCTCGCCTTTTGTTCTTTACATAGCGCTCCTTTAGCACTCAGTAGCGCTGACATGCACACAGATGTGAAAAGAAGAGTACTCACCACCAGCTTTGGACTCCTCTTGGCTGGCACCACTCCTGCAAAACATCGGCAGAGAGACAGAGAGAGCATTAATGACCTGCCTCTTCCCTTGACCCCCCCCCCCCCCCTCCAACACCCAAACAAAGAAAAACTAAAAACCCCTCCAGGACACACGGATGGACCCCTGGTTCCTGCTGCAGAGCAGAGCAGAGCGCTACTGGCCCCGGATTGCTCTCCTCTTCCTCCTCTTCCTCTCTGTTGCTCTCTCCCTCTCTCCGAGCAACACACTGCGCTAGGCTGCTGCTCGCTAATCTGAGTGATCGCCTCCCCCCTGTGCCGTGTGCGCCGCTCCACTCGGCGCTCTCACCCCGCGCTATTAGGAGAGGAGCAACTGATCTATCTGCATTAGACAGGCTGACTTATGCTGCAGCATCCCTGGACCGCTGGTCAAAAGCTACAGGGATGCTGCTCCCCCCCCTCCCCACCCTCTCCCTCCTCCAGTCTACTTCCCAGCTGTCTCCCAACACGAGCGCTCCAGCAGAATCTCAACTATCACCCACTGAGCAGGAGCCCAGCAGCCCGAGCGTCGTATCAAAGGGAAGCCTGAGCTCCTGCCTTACTATGCACACCTGAGTGACCACGGAGCTCTTTCCTCTCCTCTACACTCCTCTGCTTTGCTCGAGGAGCACGTTGAGAAGCTGATCTTCTCTCTCTGCCCCCCCCCCCCCCCCACCACCTCCTCTTCCTCCCTCCACCATGACTTTCTCTCCCTCTATCTGCCTCCATCTCTCTCTTATATATAAACACTAGTTAACACGCTGTAGAGAGTCAGCGAGATCAACCTCATTTGTGCTAATGAAATATTAATACTTGGAGCCAGCAGCCGGTGGAGAAGATTCAGTGTGGGGAATCATCTACTCCCTCCTTTTAACCGCTTTCTTTTCCCTCAAAGCCCAACGACTCAATCAACATGTAGGTTCCTCTACCTGAGACGTATCCACACGCACACACACACACACACACACACACACGCACACACACACACACACGCTTTCCAAGAAAACTCCCCTCTCCCTCCCCGACGCTCCGTTTATTTTTCGTGCCGCTAACTCTACACGGCAAAGTATGCCGAGACAGAAATAGGCAAACGAATGCACGAACGACATCGGGACAAAGAGTTGCCGTTGCCAAGGCGATCAGCTAGTTCTGCATGCGGCGGCAGAGCCGTGCACTTTGGTAAATAGGTGAGGTGTGCGAGGAGCTGATGCCAGATCTGTGATCCCATTCACCCTCCTTCATAGAGAGCGATGACAACACCTTCTTTGTATATCGTGATGGAACGACGTCAACAACATGCAAGCGTCCATCTTAGGCTCTCTCTGCTGAATTGGCAAAAAAAAAAAATCATTAAATGTTAAAACTCTCTGTGTTGCTGCAAAGCCCCTCACTCTACACGATTCATAATTCATCCTCCCTCTCTTCCTCTCCCTCCCTCTCTTCCTCTCCCTCCCTCCCTCAGATTATGGGGTGCCAATTACTGGAGGAAGTGGAACATCCCGGCTGCTGACGTGCTGATGAATGTTTTCGTGTGTGTGTGTGTGTGTGACCCAGGAACACACATCAGGGAATGAAGTAGGAAGTGTTTCCCATTACAACAGCAGCATATATGACCCAGGAACCCTCAAACACACAAGTGCGGGAGGTCAATAAATACTTTCCCCTTTGAAACAACCTCTGAAAATCCTCAAACTGTCAACGAGGTCAGCATAATTAGCATCAAGCGTATAAAAATTGAATTTAACTACGGCCATATGGTTAACAAATTTGGCCACGGAGCTGAAGGACGATAAAGATTCGAGGAGCGTAGCTTGACCCCCAACTTCACATTCATCCGCTGCAGCTGCAGCTGATTTACATGCATCTTCACGCGTGATGCAGTTTTTTTTAAACCTGCCTAATTTTCTTCTGCCATGGCGATACTGGTGCACATGTGTAACTCAGCCTGGATGTAGCATTGATGAGCAGCTGCAGCTGCGTGAAAGAAATATGGGAATCGCATGTTCCCGCTCACGCGACGGCGGAGAAAGCCTCACGAACGCATGCGTGCTGTACATATGTAATATCGGCACGTGCAGGTATGGGAAGAGCTGAGAATTTAGTTATGCACGGAGCAAAAACATGGAGGAGTGTGAAGGCACGCATGTAGCATTTACATTATGCACCGGGGCCAGATGTTTCTTTTCCGATCTCTGCTAAAGCTGCTGAATGACAGTAAAGCTCTGCTCAATACCCCCAAAACACAACAGAGTTTATTATTACTGAGGAAACCTTCCACCAGCCTGACTAAGACTGTGTGCATCAGTCAAATGAGAGGGGGAAGTCAACAGATTGGGAGTGAAAGCGAAGCGACCGCCGGTTGTGTGGTGACCTAAAGTGGCTCTCAGCATCCTCAGCATCAGCATCAGCATCCTCAGCATCAGCGCGGAGGAGGCTGCTTCCTTTACTTCTTTTCCAGTAGACAGTGAGGCACGCCTGTAGTGACGAGCGTAACAAAGAGATATGCTAATAAGGAAATTATTGAACGGCTCTGAAGAAGGCGGGCGGATGTCGGGCCTCAAAGACTCAAAGTCTCGATTTATCAATCGGCGATATGAACACACGCCACGTGGTGTTTCCTGCTCAGTAGGCTGCATGATTTGTGTGTAAAAGCAAGCACCGGTGATAAAGGAGTGGGTCGCACCCTCGCGTCACTGAATTAGACTTTAAAAAATGTCCTCAAACATCAAGGTTTACGGTTGTCATTGCGCAAAGAAATGCAGTTTTTAATCCTTCTCTGTATTACATGTGGAGGATGACTTTAGGAGTCGCACAGCTTCAGGAAAGAAGCTGCTCTGAAGTCTGGTGGCACGGCAGCTGATACTTGTGTCTCTTGCCAGACGGCAGCAGCCTGTGGCTGGGTGGGTATTGTCCTTTCATATCATTTGGACTCTGCGCAGGTACCTCTCGTCACCAATATCACTGATGCTGGGCTGACGGGCGGGTTTAATCCCTCCTGTCCTGGGCCGTGCACATCTCACGCCAGTTTGTAATGTTTCCGGTCATTATTGCTCATCTGTAAAAGTTAATAAGAACTTGGGCACGGAAAGCCGTCTACGAGCTTTTGTGTCACCAGGATGGAGATGCGTGAGGACCACGTCGGCTTGTTTGACATGCAAACAGCAGCGACGGCAAGAAAATGCAGAAAAATGTGCGTTTCTGCATTGTTGCGTGGGTAAGAATGTGAGAGAGTGTTTATTGGGGCGGTCATTCTTTCATCCAACAGCACTGAAAAGAAAAGAAAAGAGCTTTTCAAACTGAATGGCCCTGTGTGTGTGTGTGTGTGTGTGTGTGTGTGTGTGTGTTTGTGTGTGTGTCTCACTATGCTGTTGAAGCTGTGGCCTTGGTGGGTCTTTGCAGAGCCCACACAGCGCGAGTGCTTCCTCCCGGTTCTCTGTATACATTGTTAGCGGGTGTGCAGCATGAGCAATGCTCTCTTCTGATGAGTGTCCTGTACGCGCTCTACTCGTGAGATCGTCCGATTCTACGTCTACTTTAGATTAAACTGTCTCGCTGCTCGTCGCCGCCTCTTATTATCACATTTCATTCCTCCACACTTTACAGCCCCCGTCTCTGTCTTTTCATTTTCTCTCCTCCTCCTCCTCTCGGGGGACAGGAGCGCTATGCACGATTGTCATGGCAACAACGGTGGGAAGACAAGATGGAGGAGTAATAGCATGGCCTCCTTTACGGGAGGAGATCCTGTGTGTTTTTTAACATATTTCCAGGTCTTAAACCTTGCAGAATGTGTCCAGCGTTAATACATGTAGATTATATATACGTGCCCCTTTGTGCTCGTAGACAAATGCTTCAGCAGCTGCTTCCCTCATAACCACAACAGACTATCTTGTTTTTTTCCATCGCACAAATCACATGTCGCCGTTCTTCCCTTCTTCCAAGTGTTCGACGCCCGCAGAATTTAAACCACTTGTTGGGGGAAATCCAAAAAAAAAAACCCTAAATGTGTCTCTGTTGTTTTCAGACGCGCTGTTCTGCCGTCGCAAGGAGCGCATTACGGTGAAAATGCACTCCAGCTTTCTGCAAATGCTCGGTGACAAAACACATTTGAATTTTCTTCTTTTTTTTTTTTTGAAGCTTCTGAACTCGCTGTGAGATTAGCCACGAGCAAAGCACTCCGACACTGTTCCCTTCAGAGCAGCGCTGCCTGCCGGGACGGACCGGTGAAGTATCTCAAGACGTGCGTTTCTCTCTCTTTGTCGTGTTTTTTAATGCCACAAGGAGTTTTATAACATTTTGCATCATTGTAACTTCTGCGACGCAACTCGATCTACTGCAAAACGATCGAATACAACATTGCATTTGTATTGGAAGCATAATTGAACACGTCTCGAGGCGATCCCCGAGGAGAATCACTGTGTGATGCTGTGTTTGTTTGACCTCGTGCCATCTCTTAAAAGCTCTGCTGAGTCAAACAGATCGATGAGTCACAGATGAACAGATTAAAGCTTCTCCTCCAGCTGAAGTCCACCTTGTTCCTCCTCCTCCTCCTCCTCCTCCTCTGCTTCACACTTCTCTAAACCGATCCCCTCATACACGCTCCCCCCGCTGAACTTCCAGTGCTGCTCAGCAAATCTCTCCACTAATCCTCCTCCTCCACTTTCCTCAAATCATGATCCCCGGCCCTCCTATTTCTCATCCTCTACGCCGTCTCTTCTTATCGGCCTCTTTCCCCCGCTCGTCCTCTTAGCTCCCATAATTGTTGTTTGTGAGCGATTATGCGCTAGCTGCTAGCGATCACTTGAAAGGTTACCGCATCGTTCTCAGACAGACAGCCGAGAACACACAGCCGTTATTACGGAGTACAGCTGCAGCTGATCATCATGTCTACAGTTGATTAATCCGTGATGTATATTTTCACTTAATATTTCATCACTTAAGTTGTTTAGTCTCACAAATGCCCCGGAACCCAAGATGGCATCTTTATTATGCTTGTTTTGTGTGAACAATGGTCCAAAACCAAAAGACGTGAAATTCAAAGAGAAACAAATCCTCACGTCTGAGCGGCTGGACGACACCGATCGTGAAGTTTCCCTTTGAGGTTTTTCAGATTGTGCGGTGAACGTGCGGTGAATTTGTAGCACAACAATGTAAAAAAGTTCATCCACCTGCGCCGCTCTTATGTTTTGAAAATATAGTTCTGAAAGGTTTTCTTCTTTGTCAAAGTCGCACAAACTTGTTTTGGTTGGTGTGTGCTGAATGTGTTGCTCTGTCACTTTGTGTCTTTGGCCATCGAAGCCTAAAGAAGAGACGTCGTCGACTTGGCCATCTAAGCATCTACGAGAGAAACACGGAGAGGTCTTTGGGAATTTGTTTAAATTGGGCGAGTTTTTTAATCATTCTTTCATGCCAACTACTATTGGCCGTGTTTCAAAGACAATATAAATATATAGCCGTCGGTGTATATTGCTGATCAGTCATGCGAGATAAATGGTCGCTACGTCACAATTTATTTGGCTCAAGAGTTTCCATATCCCATTTAGTGCATCAACTCTTTTTCGCGAGAAGCAAAAGCGAGCGTAGAAGCTTCGAGTTTCATCTAATTTAGCTGTTTCCATTCAGCTTCACTAATGCGATCCGTTAAAATGCTCATCACAATATGTGAATGGAAACACGGCTATTGAGATAATAGCTTAACTACCGACCCGCCTCTGGCTGCCTGCTGCTGTTTCTGCCTCTCATCACCTGGACTCTCACCCGAGCTCAGAATAACGACAGGCCGGTGTCAAAGCTAACAGAGATGATCTGTTCGCCTTGCCTGCCCCAGTGACCGCTCGTGGCCTCCTTGCCCACTTATCCTCTCCTTTGTTTCCTCTCAGTCTTGCTCTTGCTCTCTTTGAACCTCTTGCTCTCCGCTCTGGTAGCAGGAACACCGCCCTGCATCCATATCAGCCTCTCTCTCACTCAAGACTCGCTCTCACACAGGCCCATAATGATGCTGACATTTAACACGATACAGCGGCGTTATTCCAGCAGCGGAGCACAAGGTGAACTCATTAGAGGGCATAACTGATGTATTCCAAACCTGCCACGAATAAAGATGTGGGTCAGCCGTCATGGACGGCAGTTTAACAACAGTAAGGACTGGACACGGATGATGGGCCTCCAATGTCATTCGGTGTTTGCGGAAAAAACCCTTACATGCCGGCAAACAATTTGTTTTGTTTTGACATTTCAATGTTTCTCATTGAACTATTTATCTCTGGGTCATTCCGGGCCGACAGCGTAGTGTGATGGAAAATAATGGGGCAGGGTATCAGTGAACAGGATGACTGATTCCAGCACTAAACAATCCACATTAACACAGCGCGGCTACATTAACATAGAAACCAACCGTATGCTCAATTGTCCAATCAAAATCAATGAAACATTCAATCATTTTCTGTTTCCATGAACGCAGGCTCTGATCTCTTCTCATTTGTTCATTCCAGGTACAGTTTTTTTTTCAAAATAAAACTAGTATTTTCAAAATAAAACTCATCCAGAGCAGAAAATAAACAAAGCGCACCCTTCACGATACCCTTTTATGATTTATGCAACACGGGACGACAGCAGACGTGAAGTGTGACAAAGTCTCAGAGGTCCAACTCAGCAGCATCCGTATTCATAACATACACGAGTCCCTGACCTGATGCGCCCCCCCCCTCTCAGTCATCCATCTCGCCTCCCACTCCTTCCCACACTGCTCATCGACCGCCATGCTAACTCAGCCCATCGTCTCCTTGCCTCTCCTCGTTTTATCCCATCCAGTCAGAACATTTTCAACCCGCCACCTACTCTCTTCCTCACTTTTCTCTCCTGCCTTCTCATTATGTCACTTTTTTCCCCCCCTGTGCCAACTATTGAAGCTCATTACAGCTCCCTCTCACGCACATCCTTTTTTGCGCCCAAAACATTCGTTCCTGCGTCTATAAATCCAAATATGTGACGTCAAGATGTAGCACGTACCTCTTTGCACCAGCATGGTGACCTCACTGCCCCTGGGACATTTGCTCAGCAGGTCCACCACCTGATTGTGGCTCATATTCTGGACGTTTCTCTTGTTGACCTCCATTAGAATATCCCCCTCCTTTAGGCCACGGCAGCGCGGGTAGTCCACTATCTGCTTGACCCGCTGCCCTCCTCCAGTCAGGCTGTCTGCGATCGTGAAGCCGAATCCCTTGTCGCCCTTCTCCATGTGGATGGTGATCAGCTCCGGCTGGGTGGCTATGGACGAGGCCATGCTGACCACGTCGCTGGAGTAGCCGTGCGAGCCGTTGGACGCCCCCTCGGCCGAGGGGCTGTGCGGCCGCGGATCCCTCATGCCGTTAACGGATCTGGCCTTGTTGGAAGGCGAGTTGTACGCCTCCTGTCCGTTGACGATGATCGGCTCCTTGTCCACGATCGCCACCGAGGTCACCAAGCTGGTGTTGGGGTCGTCGGGGTCAAAGGGCAGCGGGTAGCCGCGGCACAGAGCCAGGTCCACCATGGAACCGATGGGGATGGACTGGAAGATCTTCACCACCTGAGCGTGGGTGTAGCCCAACACGATGGTGTCATTCACACTGACGATCACATCACCTGCACCAAAGAATCAGAGCGTCAGTGATGCCATCGCTGACACACCTAACAGCTACTCCCTTCTTCCTCCTGAAGGGCTGAGGTTCTACCCAGAACCATTTGCTTCTGAAGAACCCTTTTTTGAAGAGAAGGTTTTTCAAGGGTTCTTTGTGAGACTAAGAGTTCCACTAAGAACCCTTTTCATCCAAAGAACCCTTTTTGGAAGAAAGAGCTGTGATTGTGAACCAAACCCTTTAGAGTTTGACATGAACCCCAAGGAATATAAATGGGTTCTCGGTAGAACTCCCTGCGAGGGTTCTAGATGAGACCCTTGGAATATAAAAGGGATCTCGGTAGAACCCCATGGTTTGATTATTGTCCCTTAGAAGATGGACATTTTCTGGATAGAACCTTTAGATAGGGTTCTGGATAGAACCATGACACCAAAGAAGGGTTCTCTGTAGAATCTTGCATACTGGGTTCTGGGTAGAACCTTTCACAGGTGGTTCTAGGTACAACCCTTTATGTTGGCAACTAGGTAGAACCCTCTGAACGGGTTCCAGGTGAAACATTTACAAAAGGTTCTACCAGGAACCAAAAAGGGTTCTCCTTTAAGGACAATTCAAAGAACCCTATATGGTTCTAGTTAGCACCTGTATTTCTAAGATTGTGGGGTTTGAAGTAAATAAATCAGGTCTAAACAACACTGCTGTAGTAAAAATACTGTTAGTGATGTTTAGTATTTAGATGTTCAGGATTATTCTGTTATTCAATGGAGTGAAACAAGAACATTAAAGTTCTGTAAGAGGCGACCAAACAGCGCGTTCTGCGCCTGAAACCTCATTCAACGGGAGAGTCTCATCTTGTGCATGTTTTGTTAATTGTCCTTACAATGCTCTATTCCTCTGTCATTATTTAACGTCACCAGTCTTTGCATTGTGGGTAATTCCCTTAAGCATGGTTTGTAGAGTTTCAAAATAAATCCACAAGGGAGTGAAAGTCTGTGAGTGCATCAGAAGGGGACACTGGGACTGGGCTCGTAATTAAAACTGAGATGGACGTAGTGGAGGAAGTGTGTTGAATGAAAACAGTGCCCCCTGTGGACAGTGGGCGTGTACTGCACCTGTCTCCATCTTGCCATCCACGGCTGCAGGCCCGTCCAGCACCAGACTTTTGATCTGCAGGAACTCATCTGGCTCGTCGCCTCCGACCACAGTGAAGCCGAAGCCGCGGTGACTCTTCTTCAGCTTTGTGTTGATGAAGGTTCCTTTCAGCTCTGCTGGGTTTCTCGTGAAGAAAGGCTTCCCTCCTGCGGAGCAAACGGAGAAACAACTCTTACATTTACAGCCATCAACATATTCTACATTCATGGCTGATGTTTACTTGTAATTCTGTCTCTCAAGTCAGTACTTTGTAGAACGCATTGCTGTGCATGTGGACAAATCTGCAAGCGGAGACAACGACTGATTCCTTAAACTTCATGGCTGTGAAACAGTGTATTAGTTTGTTTGTTGGACAGTTTGACAACATTTGTTCTGCACGTATTCGTTTGTCACTTCCACATATTACAGTCACTTCACAAATCGTTGGCGTTGTCCTTTTTTAAACGTCACGTCGAAAGACTGTGAAGAAATTTAGCAGACACGAAATATGTTTTGTTCCCAGAAAGGAAAAAAATAAATAAACAATTGTGAGCAAACGTTTCTGTTAATCATCTGAGCCGTGTGACGCATCTTTGAGCCTCTGACAAGATGTCGTAGAAAAACCCAGCAGTCGTAATGAAGTACACGCAGTGTGGATGAAGCATTTACGTTTGGCTCCTGTGGGGAGTGGAGGTAGAGTTGGGGGGCCCTGCGGGTCCCTGTAGGTCTCCAGGTGGTTTGGAGCGTAGTTTGCTAACGGAGTCGCCGCTGACGAGTGCTCCTCTATCCACTCTGTGAGGACACAATCGCACGGACATCGTCGACACACGCTCGGCACAAAAACAGTGTATTTACATGCCACACGCATGCACATGTAGAAACGCGTAACAGACGACAGTACAGACACACTCAGCTGTAAGCACACACTGCACATACTTGCCATCTGATTCATTTTTACACTTCAGTTGTATTTTGCTCCTCATTTAGATCAGCTTCTACTCGTGTTCTTTGTTGAATGGGAGATACTGTTGTGAGTGTTGCAATGTAAAATATATATATATATATTAGAGATAAGCAAAAAAAATGTTGTTCGCAGTTAAACAGTTGAAGCAAGTCTGACACTGTGCCCCCCCCCCCCCCCACAGGACAACTGCGCCTGTACGTCCAGAGGTTTTCAACACAGGGCAAACATCTGTATATGAATGGATGGAGGAGAGTGTCAGTATACCAGGAATGAAAGTACAAAACATTGTGATGGGAAGATCTGAGCGATAGTACAGACAAAAAGATATTCATAGTTTAACATGAAAATGATATTAAGGCGAGACACCCCGAGGCCACAACACAGTTTTATGCACTGATCAATTTAGAGATTTTGGGTTATACTGCTTCCATGACAGCTCTTCTTTCAGACTAGTGGAAATAAAATATTTTACTACTTTGTCTTTTTGCGTCTGTAGATTTCTCCTAAACTCACCACAAGTTTCCATGAGATAATGCATCGTTTGCATATCTAAGCGTTTCAGAAAACTTAATTGTCTTAATGTGAGTAATGAAGTGGTGAAGTTTCATGGTGATATCCACGAGTTCATGTTTTGACCCTATTCACCTGTAGAGTCTTCTAAATGTCTGTAATTTAACTAAACGTCTCTTTAAAGGACGTCTTCTCTGAATGAGCCTGTTTTTTTTGCCTATATTTGTGTTCACATTTTATCGCCATATTAACGGTTCCTGTTTGCGATGCACCCATGGGATGTACGGACGACTATCACTGGATTACTTTGATACTAAAGAAAACTTTATTATTTCGATTTATGGACCTTTATTTCGGGTTTATACCCTACGTGTGTGTAAGTCACACTGACTCATCGAATGCGAGTATCTGTGTGTTCAGATTAACAGAGTTCTGACTGAGAGGAGTACAGGTTTTTGACACAAATTGCGTGTTTTAAAATCCCTTAATTGCCTTCGTGAGCTGCACGTTAAAGCTTCTGCAGGTCAAACTCCAGACTGCGTTGATAAATGGCCCAAAATCAGCGATAAAAACTAGAATAACTATGTTGTTTTCAGAGCACCAGCCTGCAGCCTTTCCCTTTCGCCTCACGGCTCCCATGAGGAGACGCCTCACCGTTTGAAAACCTCTGGGCTGAAGTTAGAAAGTCTCTTCCTAGCCTTATTTTATGGTAAAGCATATAAAATGATCAAATACAGAATGACTTTCAAATTAAAACCTAAACACCAAAAGACGACACCAGGGCTTGGGCCAGCTCTTATTTTGGTAAAACATTGTCCCAAAATGAGCTTTTTTAGTGAACAACAATGTTTGTTTTTGTTCTTTTCATCGTGTCTTGACATACAAATGAAAGTCAAGAGTGGTCTGGCCACAAACCCTGGAGAGCACTGGACGAACTAGAAAGGACATGACACTCTCACAGACATGAAGAAAGAAAGAAATGGTGCCGTGCCAGGGCAGGAAACGAACCTCGAATATACCGCTCACCTTCTGGAGGCTGCGGCTGCTGCTGCTCCAGGATCTTCCGACGCCGCGCCTCCACCACTGGGTTCTCGTACTGGGTCTTCCTGTTTATATGACTGAGACAGTGAGAGGGAGGAGACACAATGTAATAGGGGTAAAGATTAATCTGCACCAAAAAAAAAAAGAGAGAAGAAATTACATTGCACATAGACGCAAGGAAAAATTACCACAATAAAACGTTACCGTGATGTGTTCAAATATAATCTGCATCTTGCAGAATAAATCCATGAATGAGGTGTTTTCACAGTAATATCAAAGAGATGTTAGAGCGGGAACTACGACTGTTTAAACTCTAAGCAGCTTATAATGCATTATTAAAACTACTAATGACCCCACATGTTTATTCAAAGCAAATAAAATAACTTATTTCCAAATCATTTGAATGTTTTAATGCAAATAACCACGATAGATGACAATAAAGTAAAAGGATAATATTTAGAATTCTTTGCCTTTTTTTAAAAAATCCAATCGTCTTGATTTTATTTATCAATTAATAGGCTCTTATTTTCCATTTCGGACAAGCGTGTTTGACTATCTGGCAAGTAAAACTGAATAAGCGTAGCACTGTCGTTACAGTATATAAAAGCTCATCAAAACAGCTCTCATCAATGCCCGAGAGAGTCTTTACTTTGGGCAATTTGTGTCAATAAGGTGATTAACTTACTCTACATAGTACACCCCGTACACCGGGTCTTCTATCCGTTCCCATCCTGGAGGCAGCTCTGAAACACAGAAGGCAACACGACATGAGAAACAGATTAATGCTTTCACCTCCGTCATTAGCAGGTCTGAGTGAGATAGTTTCGTTGGATTGAGTCCAGAACATTCCGTGTAATAAACTACAGTTACAGAAGGTTTAGTGTGGCTCACATTTCTCTTTATCATTACGAACATCTGGGATTATGCCACCAAAGCACTTGGGCCCATGATGTCTTCTTTACAGAGTAAGAGTTTGTTTTGCTGGGTTGTATTCGTGAACATGGGGGCTTGCTGTCCTTATGTCTCCCATAAATGCCAACATGAAATCAAAAGCCAAGAAAAATACAACCATTAAGTTCTCCGTCTAAAATGTCTGAGTTGAACTGCAATAGTAAACTTCAAATGTTTGAAACCCAGATCGGCTCACTGTCGGGTACGGAGGATTCTGCCAGTAGCACTTATGTTTCATGAATATCTAGCGAACAGACATACCTAAATTATGACGGGTTCACTCTCCTGCCGCCCTCAGCCGCCTTTATTTTAATCATCACAACTAAAACATCCACAACACTGTGCGTCAACAACAACAACAACAACAACACACACCAGTGAAGTCTGAAAATGTCAAATGTATTCGTCTGCTTATAATTCTAGTAATAATTTAAATGTTAGCATATTATTCCGCTGAACTCAACGTTGCCTCTCTATGTTAACACACTGTTTGCACACACACACACACACACACACACACACGCTCCATGGGAACAGACGAACAGACGAGGCCTATTAAACTGACACATCCACATTAAGAAGTTGGCTCCGCCTCCTCCTCCCTCACTGGATCTGATTTCGGACAAAGACATTACCGCCTTGTGTTACTCGGGGGTTTTCCCCGAGTCCAGTAAACACTTTTATGAGAGACTTGTATTTCACAATCGATAATCACAGACTGCATCTGAGCAGCCAGGAATGATAAAAGGCGCCCGGCCACACATCGGAGGCCTTGTTTGAGACGGAGCTCTCCTTCCATTACGGGGTTGTTTGTGCTGCCTGCAAACTGGGACGTCTGTGAAGCGACTCCAAGAACAGGCGTCGACCTCAGAGTGACACAGATGTGACACAGTTCAAATGTGTGCACTGGACGCCGGCCGTGAGCCGTGAGGAACACCAGCAAACTGAACGAGAAAGGTGCCGTCGGTAGAGCGCAGATCTCTGCCAGCGTCAGCGTCGTTGCAGACGCACCTGGCATTTTGTGATTGAATGAACACAACCCACAATGCAACGTCTCCGTCTAGACCGCACATGTATCACAACGGTCCGATCTAGAGTGCAGATGACTTGGCGACCAGCTCCTCATGTAAATAGATAAAGAAAACATATTTATTATTAATGTATTCCATTTCTGCCAATAGATCTCCCTCAATGCTACAAACTGTTCCTTTAAAGGCAGAACTATGATCTACATCACACACAGCACGGTATGTGTTTCACAGCAGGGACTAATACTACCAGGCTCGATTATCGGCTGGAATTCTAGAGGGAAACATTCGAAAAGTAGAAGTAAGAAAAACCACTGCTGGTAAGAGGAAAGTCATATTGGACACGGCGGTTAAAATAACGATGGTCAGGTTTTCACATCAGATGATTTTCAACATAAACAATCTAAGTTCTGCAGGAATCTGGAGAAAATCTATTCTGCTTTAAAGTTAACTGTGTTTACAGTAATACATATGTGTTCACTTTAGTTTCATGAAAGCACATTGTGTTTCTCCGTGAGGTCTGAGGAACACGTTCAATCCATTTCTTGTGTTTCTCTGAAACCTGCACTGCTTACATTGGCTGGCCGTCTTCTTCTGTCAGTTATTTTGCCGTTAAAGCACGAACAGAAGAAATCACTTTAGCGATTTCTAGTGCAGAGTATCAGAAAGATGGATAAGTCACAACTGTGTCATTTAATCTAATAAACCTAATTTGTCTTCCTCTTCTTCTTCTTCGAGATCTGCCTTCCCATGAATGAAAATAAACAAAAGTTGGCAGATAGGTCCAGTCCTATGCCAAACTTCTTCAACTGGCTTCGTGGGCTCATAGACCCGAATCAAAACAAACCAGTTGCATGTGCTGGAACTTGGCAACTTGGACCAAGACGTCGGCCCTCATGGGCAGAAGTGTTGAGCTGCTCTGAGCTGGCAGGAGATATTAAGTAACCTCATCAAACAGATCTTCTCGTATGTTGTATTATTTTGTCACCCTGCATCTTCAGATCGTCCTCCACAAAGTATTTGAATTATCAGAACTTGAGCCCACACTGCATCGAAATGTTTCACTGTGAAGAGCTACTGCAACGTCTCGCTAAATGAATCTAAATGTTGACAACTTTTCATGTCCTCAGAATTCTATCCTGATATAAACTATGGCACTTAATGAGAGCCGAGCATCTTTAAACATCAGCTTTTCTCTTATGACTCTTAAGAAAAAGAAATGCAGCCCCGTTGATCGCCACGGCCTGTGAAGGTCTTAGTGCGACGTCCACTCAGACATTGTGCTGTGTTGAGTCTGAGACACGCGATGTCAAGGTTTAGTGTTAATTCTACCTCTTCCTCCTCAACATGAGATGACTCACAGCAGCTTTAATCATCCTTTGTTTTAAACACAATCTAAAAATAAACCTTACCTAGATCCGTCTCCAGCTCCTCCGTATGGATCCCTTCTTCTCCAAAATGAAAGCAGGATGGAACAAAGAAAACAAAATGAAGAATAGAGAAGGGGGATGGATAGCAGAGGAGAGGTGGGTCGGGGGGGGGGTGGAGGAATCGAGAGCAAATAAAGAATGAGGTGACAGTCCAGAGGAAAAAAGGCAAAGAGGAAAACAGAAAACCCCTTAGTGTCACAAACAGGATCAAAAACAACAAGTAAACAAACCGGAGCATGCAGAGAAGACGCAGCGTGCCACTTTGAACTTCACCACTTGATGGTGCAATTCTACAATCTGAACAACTCAAGTGTCACTTGGAATTTATCAAAGGTGGGACTTATTTGACATGTTTTTACGTGACAATAGCTGTGAAAGAACAACGACTATTCAGAGGAGGAAGTCATGAGACCGCCTACTGATTCCTAAAAGGCGACGCAGAGAGTGTGAATGTGCAGCTTTATGGAGGAACTGAGGTGTAGAAGCTTACCATCGTCGTCACACTCCTCCAGCGGCCGGGAGGCTTTGTCCCTACACCGAGGATCCATCCATGATGTGGTCTTTGTGTTGTGGCTGAAGAGGAAAGAAGACAAGACAACAGGAGTAATTCAACACAGGCCGCCAGAACCGACACAATAAAAGCACAGCAGGGCCGCGCGAATGCATCAATAAGAATTAGAAAGTAAACCGCGTCAGCAAGTTTACAGACAGGACAGAAGGCGCCCGCTGCAAAGAGAGAAACGAGCACAACGGAGCCACACAGGCAGGATATCAAACAACAAAACCACCCTGACTTCTCCCTCTATCGCTAAACAAGAACATACTGTAAATCAGTGATAGCAGAAATGAACATACAAGCTCTGAAAACACACAGCCATGTCCGGGTGGTGTGCCTTTGCCGTGCTGCGGAGAGGACAGAGAGGTGGAGGTAGTCAGGTGATCAGGATGTGATCTCCTTTAGAGATCGGGACATGCAGGGATTAACAGGAAAGCAGTGGCACCCAGAGGGCTGGGCAGGTTGGCTGGGGAGGCCTAAAAACCAAATCATGGGGGGAAGAGAAGCCACTGGACGAACAAAAGGGATAATTGTGCAGGTAAAATACATTAAAAAAACACCAAATGAGCTACGGTGAGAAATGCTTAGTGCTTAAGAGAGCGGATCAAAGTGTGAGGGTGTTGCAGCTTGTTGATACATACTCTATGAAGTAAAGCTCTCCGCTCTCGGTGTAGGCCATCTCCCAGTTTTCAGGCATCGGGCCCTGCGGCTCCTCCGGAGAGACCTGCGGCTCCGCGAGGGTCTGCTGTCCGCTCTCGGCGGTGGAGGTGGCCGCATTGTTCAGACCACAGGATGGAGCATTGTCACGCGCGGGGTACGGCCGGAGGGTGCCGCCGCGGCTCTCGTCCTGGTCGTTAGGGTTACCTGTGCACAACAAAGGAGAGGGGAAGAGACTACGCACTAAAGATCCTGGGTAACACCACGGGCACAACACGGGAAACGACAAGAACAAAAGAAACAGAAACAAAAACACAGTTTATATCTCGTGCATGCGATAAGAGAACAGATGACATAAGCAGACATGCTCACTCTGGATAGCACTTATTCAACTTTTACCCCTCCCCCCCTTATCTTAAGTTTGGCTCCCACACATTTCTAGTGTACTGAAAGGGCCCCAGGAATATGCTAATTCTTTCGGCAACAAAACTCTTTTTGACCCCCACCCTGTTTTTTTTTTTTTTACCTCTCCACCCATAAGCCTCTTTCACCTAAAGCTGGCTCAACCAACCCCCCCCAAAAAACTCGCTCCACATTTCTGGCCCAACGTCCTCCACCACTTCCGTGGGCCTTTCAGGATTTGATCAAATGCTAATTCAACACTCTGGCAGCGTGGCACGGGGGACACAGAGAGGGCATAGAAAAAGAAACCATCTATTGCTCAAAAGCACAGGCGAGCTTTTAATAAAGGAGGGAAGGAAATACATGGGCGGACGCTTTGGCATAAAACAAAAATCTCATTTTGTCTCCTATTTACCTTTTTTATACATAAATGATGGAGCATGACATGCAGGTGAAAATCCTGCAAAGATGTGCTGAGAAATACCTGCAGTGAGAACAATCCCCTGAGACTGAACTAGTAACACGTGATGGACATGAACACATTCAGGTAGCAGAGGATGTGAGGCCTCTGTAGCGGGGGAGAAAATGAGTGCAGCCTGTAATCTACCCCCCCCCCCCCCCCCCCCCCCCCGCACCCCTCCTCGCAGGCAGATGGCAGTGTTTGGAGGCTCACAGGAAAAAAAAGGAATCAGCATCACAAAGACATGATGTAACCGCCAGACACCCAGCGCCGTACAGAACAGAGGAGAGCATCACACACACACACACACACACACTATCTCGGGCACACGTCATGCAGACGCAGACGCTCCTACACGAGCCGCGACGCGCCACAGAACGCATGAAGGCAGCAGAGAGCGGCGGAAAAACCTCCGAGGAGGCTGCAGCGACGCCCCTCACCTGTAAAACTGTTGTTCATTTCCGTGGCCTGGTCGTCATCGTCGTCGTCAGCAGGCTCTACGCGGGCGTTTTGCATGTCATTGTAGGACTTGGTGCGCTTTGGGGTGGACTGCTGGGAGCCTGCATCACTGAGAATCACTGTCCCACTGATGGGCTGCCTTGGCGGCTTGGGGGTCCCATAATAGTTACCTAGGCAACAAGGAGGACATTAGCATGCTTGAGAGAGAACCGCAGAAGGAGAAAGCGAGACGGGGAGAGGAAGCCGGGGGAAACAGGCAGAGCGGGGGACAGAAAGGTATAGCAGGCAAGCGCCGAGAGGAGAATACGTAAAGCTGGATCACAATGTGACCGCGATTTGTGGAAATGAGCAGCTGGTGGGAAAGCAGAGCAGTTCTGGTCCGTGTTTGAGGCTGCGGAGCTGTATTGTCTGGGCGATGAAAGCACACTGAGCAGAAACAATGGATCAGCTCACAACACCCGGCTTGTTTCAGCAGCTTTTTCATTCTGACTGAAACTGTTTTTGTCAAACAAAAAACATGGGTTTTTTTCTGGTATGGTGAGAATCATGTATCTATTAATCCTTGGTAAATATGAGAGGAAGAGGCCCCCATGGTGACCCTCGGGGTCTAATGCATACCATGTCAGCATTAAAGTCTACGAGATGTCAATATTGTCAAACGAGATATCACGTGTTAAAGTAATGAGCTTCAGAGGTGCTAGTAGGCAGATTTTGTTTAGAAGATCCAGGCTAGTTAGCCACCGTTTCCAGTCTTTTGTTTCATATTTACAGAACAAACCATACTGCATATAACAAGTGGACGTAGTTGTCTTGACGTCACCCATTGGTTGGTGGACTTTTGGCCTTCCCCAACGTGGCTTATTGCAACCAGTCAGCGGAAGTATTTGGACTGTGGAGGGGTAGTAGAAACGTCTTATGTGGCTCTGGTAGAGACCTGTCAATCACAAGGTAGCCCCGCCCTAAAGCATCCCCTGCTTTATGGTCTGTTTGACTCTAAATGGACCACAATTTACTACATGAACATCATGCTGTATTGAAGAAGACTTGAAACTAGAGATTGAGACATAAACTCATGTTTACAATGTTTACTGAGGTAATAAATCAAGAGAGAAGTAGAGTCATTTTCTATAGACTTCTATACAACCAGAGGAGTCGCCCCCTGCTGGTCACTAGAGAGAATGCAGCTTTAAGACACTTCAGCATTGGCTTCACTCTTCAGAACCGGAGGTTGCCGGTACGAACATGAAAATGATATCGATCTTCTCTTCTAACTCTCAATCATTATTATATTTTCCTGAATGCTGAATTAATGCTTGAACAGTTTGAATCCAGCCATGGACGTTGTTGCATGTCATCTCCCCTCATTTCCTGTCAACTCTCTCCTGGTTACTATCAAATAAGAAATCTGACATGCAAGACGCTGAAAGATTGACGTTACATATGATCACAGATGTTTCTGTATATAATCGTATATCCATAAAAACTCTGGGGTTGGTTATAAATCAATAATCCTGTCCTCCTGTGGTTCTCTGGATGGCCACAGACTCCCGTGGACAGGTATTTGACATTGTCTGCGTGAAAGAGAGGATCGTGCCAGCACACAGCAGAACCGGTGCCAAGAAGATTAATGTCGCACAATCACACACACACACACACACACACTAGACTTAGCCCTGCACAACACACATGCTCTCGAACAAACACACATCCACCCACACACGGATGTTTACACACCGAGGTTTGTGTTAGTACGAGACTTAGGGCTGCACAACACTGTCCTAATCAGAGTGAGAGGGGCAGATGTGGAGTGACCGGCTGTCTCCTGAATCCCCCCCCCCCCCCCCCATCATGCACAGTCTAATCTGAATCAACTGAGCGCACATATGAATGTAGGAAAACACAAATGCTGCTACGCTCATTGTATCTGTGGAGAATCAGCACACCTGCGCCATCGCGAGTGTCAGTTATCATCATCCTCACCGTCATATGTTCCTATTTCCAGTAGTGTGCCGCCGTCCTCAAGGTCTAGGAAGTCCTCCACAGACAGGAAGTTGTAATCCACCCCTGGGACCTCTCCGTCTCGAGGGGGGCGGGTCGTACCTAGGGACAGGAAGAAAACAAACAGATAAAGTTAAGGTGGCTGCCGGTAACCCGTTTAAATTCAAGCCATGTTGCTTGAAATCCAATTCTTCCTCCTGAAACAGCAACATGCTCAATACACTTCAATAAGCCATTCGTGTTGCATCGCGATCAACATCCCAACGCTCATTCAGCTTCGTTGAGACGATGGCCGTCCACGCGGGAAGCGGGAAAATGAGAGTTCTGAAATCAAGAGGGTGTGATTGTAATTCAGCGCAGTGATTGGAAGCACTCGTGTCAGGAAACGATATTGACGTTCAGCTTTCCTCTGCCTCGCGGGAAACTGCTGCCTGCTAGGTCGGACGCTAAAACAGAGGTCGCCAGAAGGAACAGTCTTGATTCTGTTATCAATCCATCAATTTCTTCAAGGTGAGAATTCGGAGATATGTCATGGTGAGGTTGCAGATTGAAACCAACCGAATATTCCTCCGCTCGCTCACATTTTGCAATCGGTGGCCTTCAGGTAATATAGATTATGTGAAAGGCTGTCTCACGATGCCAGTGTTTGGTTTGTCCTTTCTGGGCTACTGTAGAGAAACACGGTGGACTCCGTGAAGAGGACCCGCTCCAGGTGAAGATATAAAAGGCTCATTTGAAGCAAACAAATACACGATTCTTAGTTGCCGGCGATTAAAACACATCGTTGTGAATACTTTATTCCATTTCTGCTAATAGATCATGCCTTCTACATCCTTCACACTGTGCCCTGAAGCTGTTATTGATTGTTAAAGCTGCATTGTCCCTGTTACGACTGCAATGCTGAACAGATACACCCACTGCATTCTTTGGTGTTGTTTAACTGTTTCATTACAGTACGATAAAAGCTTTTCAGTCTGAGGCAATACAAACCAGGACTGTTCCTTTGTGGCCCAACTCAACTCGGTGTATTTGACATCATTCTGAAAGAACATCACATGAGAGCTCTGATTCGACTCTCAAGCAAAGCTTTTGTTTTATATTCAGTTATAGATTTAAAGCAACATTAAAATTGTCCTTGCTGGCCTTACTGCCCGGAGCCTGATCCCCTACTGGAGTTTATGACTAGTGGTCTGTGGTGTTTTCGCTTTGTAGTGGCACCACTTTGTAGAAGGAAGCAGACACCGGACAATGGAGACAGAGGCTATTGTGTCTCCGTCGTTACAAAAAGGGGAGGTGACAGATGGTTGATGGGCAGATCTTAGCACACTAACGACGACTGAAGGCGATGGGCATTGTCTTTAATCGAGGTATTGGACGAAATAGGATTCTGACCGGACGATAAGGTCTCAATGTGAAATGTCAGCGGATCATCACAGTGATTACAATTCCTCCTGAGGAGACATAAATATCACGGCAATCCATCCAACCATGGTCGAGACATTTCAGTCAAAACCACGAACCTGCTGCCGGTGCTCGAGGAAAAGCGTTACCAAATTGACCAAACCATGAATGAATACATTCTGCCAATCCAATCAAGTAAATGTTGAGATAATTTACAGGACAAGTGAAAAAATGGACCTCCTGGTGGCACTGAAGGAAAAGTCAGGCGATCGTCAAAGACCCTAAGGTTCATCCTCAGGGTACCATAAATGTCTACGCCAGATTTCATGGCAATCCTTATAAAAGGATTTATATTTCACCAAAAGCCAAAAGTGTCAACCTGTTAGTGGCGCTTGAGGATAATCCCGGGGACCACATAAGACATTATGATTCATCCTCTGGGGAACAGGACTGCTTCTACAAAATACACATTTCAGTCTGAACCAAAGTGGTGGACCTACGTTAGCATCACTAGTTCCATGCCACAAACATGGAAAAAATAAATATTATGAAGAAAACGCTAATCACTTTTTGAAGGCAGTAATTACAGTTAATCACTCAACTTGAACGTCACCACTGTGTTCTCTTCTAGACGAGTGAGAAAGCTCACGGTTGACACGAGACTCTTTCTTGTTCGAGTGTTTACCTGATCCTCTACAATATCCAAGCTCACACTCTGCATCCCTCAGGGCACGTCCAGCCCACAAACACCTGATAACAAGCAAGTGTTTAACGTGCACGGCTCAGTCCCACACCAGCACTGCAAAGGCAGATTCTCTCCATCGCTTTTCTCTTCCTGCCATTTTGAAAATGATTCTCAAGCTGAACCGATGAAGGAGGAGGCAATTTAGTTGCCCAGACGTATAGTGCTCAGAATGTGAGGAACAAAACAACAACAACAACAATAAAAAGTATTATATAATCATCTAACAGGCCGTTTACAGCGGCAGCACACAAGCAAAATTGCCGCTTTGTATTGGCCTCAGAGAATCAGGAGGAGATGAAAGGGAAGTTGTCTGGGAGTTTGAGTCAGAGGACGAGTTGGTCCCATGGTGGGAGACGTTTCTGAGGCTCAGTGTGTTCTAATGACGCTGTCTGCTGAGCAAGAGATGAAGCTGTTATTCAGGCTATTCCCCACACTGGAGGGCTGTGATAGGGCCACTAAATCTGGTGTGCCTATATTACAGAATACTGAAGGCCTCTTTCAACTTCTGTTATGGGTTACGTCATGATATGATTGGCATTTTTCAACCCAGATGATGATTTGAGCGGTACTGCGTCAAATTTGCACAATTTCTTCATCAAAGATCGACTCTGCAACCGTTTGACAATTCAACTTCCTCATGTTATGTTATGTAACTTGGTCTCCTGTTTGTGATCTGCTTCTCTGTGAAATAGTGCATCATTTAAATGCAATATTTTCGGTGCAGGAGGACATCACTCTTGTTGCTTACAACATGCCCAAAGATACAGTACTTTATGTCCCAATCATAGGCTGCATATAAGAACGTAGTCACCGTGACCTCACCCATTGGTTTGTGGACTACGGTTTCCGAAGCCTCAAGTTCTGCATTTGCGCTGCCGCCATCTTGTGTTTTGGCCGTCGCCATCTTGTTTGTTTTTGCAACCAGAAGTGACACGAGAGGGTGGAGCTAAGTAGAACTGAATGCTGACATCTTTAGGCGACCAGAAATGTTACAGTTAACTTTCATGAACTGAAAACACACCGTGAAAGGGTTAAAACTTTGTAAGATGGAAACACGGACAAATCCAAGACCGGATAACGACGTGGTCAATCTCCAGGAAGCCCCGCCCTAAAGCACAGCCTGCTTTATGGTCCATTTGACTCTAAATGGGACCATAATAGCGACTAAGACCATAAACTCATGTTTACAATGTTTACTGAGGTAATAAATCAAGAGAGAAGTAGAGTAATTTTCTCATAGGCTTCTATACAACCAGGCGCTTCACTTTTCAGAACCGGAGGTCGCTGCCTGCTGCTGATTCAGTGGGAACCACAAACAGAATCTTACATTCTTACTGGAAAATGATTAAAACAAGAAAACAAGATTATCATGATACAGCAATTCAACAATACCGTTTCCCAAAACGAAAAGTATGTTTTATTATATATTCTATAGTAAGCATATATATTATAGAAGTTTTATTTTTCGAGGCACTAATCTTGTAAAACCACACGCCGTGGTGGAAAGGAACACAGAAACCTTATTTGGTCTCTTGAGTGTTTCATAGCTAATCCCAAACAAGATCAGAATCTCTTCCTCTGACTGAGAAAAAACAACACAAAAGTGAATAGAAATCCAACGATTCAACATCTACCAACAGTTTGAAGCTGATCTAAAGCCAGGAACAACCAGGGGTGTGTCTAAAAGGGTGGCACCACCCCCACTGCCACCTCGTCTTAATAAATCCTTGAATCGACCCCGATAACAGCCAGCAATGCATTATACATAAACAAGCACAATTAGCAACAAGTAGAGTCTACCACCGAATGTGCAGCAGTGGCAGCATTAGTGTAAACATATACAGATATAGATTAAAGGGTAGACAGTAGACACATCTGTATTGTGTCACGGTATTTTGTTTTGTCGCCCACCTATTCGCAGAACATCTTTTGTACAGTTACTGAGATAAACATTAAATGATAAAATATGGCAGCTGAAGCCCGTTTGATGATAAAATGTACTGTTTCTAAGAAACAATGGCGCCGTTGTAGAAAAGGCTACGTTATCTAAGGAGATATTGTTCGGAGAGGATTCCTGTTGAATACCCGGCAGCCTGTCTTCAGTTGGACTCACGGGAGAAAGAGAATGCTCTCAGTGTACGACGGCAACAGTGAGTTCAGGCTCATCTCCTGACTATCATTGTGGATGGTCTCTATTTCGTCTGGTCAGAGAAACAATGAGTGCCCCGTACTCAGCCGTGACCCCGGCTCTGATGAACTAACGTCCTCTGACAGTCATCAATGGGCTCCGTTGTTTCACTGTGAGAAACCGGCCAGCACATGCATGAATGGGGGGGGGAAATGAAACACAAGCACATTTGGAAAAATCTTCAGTTTTGAAATACCACCAAACTAAGCAGAGAGTAATCTTTGTTCAGGGAGAAGTTGGATGCTTATTTTATTCAGAGAGCATACACAATGCATGCGTTTTTTTTCCGTTTGAGTTGTTGTACTGGGACGGAAAACCAGAATAAAGCTTTTATAGAGGCTCGGCACAGAGGGTGGCCAAAATAACCTGTAAAATACTTGAAATTCAATACAATACAAGCCACCTCTTAAAAATAACCAACGAGCCGAGGAGACATCGCTCACTTAAAAAACTAAACATTATAACCTTCAGTTATTGCAGCGCTATTGCGTCGTAATAAATTATTTGTCGGCACTCCCTGTATTTCTTCTTCTTTGGTTTTCTCCGTACAGACACATCTCAGAGAAGAAGAAAAAAAATCGTAAAAGCTTCATAAAGTCAACGTCATACATCTTTAAAAATAATTATAATAATTAATCACAACTGAAAGATCGTTTGACTGATATTTCTTTGAACTGCGGTGAAATTAAAATCTCCGTGTTCGGCTGTCTACGTTGTTTTGCTTTCAGAAAATCCAATGTGACAGGCTCGACCCTGCTTCCGCAGGCATCAAATATGCTCTTGAAAACGCCACTCTTGCACACTGCATTTCAAGTTTAATGGTGTCAGTGGGTATGATTATTCACTACAGGAAAGGAGCCACGTCTCTCATCCGTTTTACTGATGGAATTTTAAATCAGCACTTACACTGACTTCAATGGACCCCAAACGAAAAGATGCCGCACACTTTCTAAGCAACGACATCGTACAAAATTGCATGCTCACTTTAGGTGTTTAGCACCATGGGTAATTTCCAGTGGCTGTAAGAAATGGCGCAAGCTTGCATGAGTGTGTGTGTGTGTATGTTTTCTCATTACAGTGGGTATTAGTTCTGAATGTTCCCAAACCATTTCAACGTGTTTGTGCTGTAATTTCAATTTGTGGTAAGAGACAAGAAAAGTGGTGCATGTAAATAACTAACATGTCCCAATGTAGAGTATATCATGCATAAATGACACAACAAATAACACACAGAGGGGTAGCATTATATAACAGTGACAGATTCCGCTCCGACTGGTTTTATGACTTGTAACAGACAGAGTGACGAGAGCTCCTTCCTCAGTAACACAAAGACACTCATCTTGCCGAGGCTGACGCTGTGTGTTCACTGCTGGTTCGAGTATTTGTCTTAAACCCGCCAAACGTTGCCACCAGAGCAGCGTGTGGTAAAACCTGATGAATTTACAGTTTCAGAGAATATTTACTGTATTTAAATTCTCTGTTTAACAGTCACGTCATTCGATGACAGCGATACTTGTTGACTCTACGTTAACATTTAGTATCTGTTGCACTTCAACATTTTGGAAAATATGTATTTCGACAAGATTATCAATATGACTCTGATGTCTGTAAATATGAAGCTAAAGCCAGCACACTAGACCATTTTACAGACGACGTCACGATTACGTCACGGTGTAAATGCAATCGGCACATCGAAAATGTCCCTTTGCTTTGTTGTTGGATGCCAAAATGAATATTGCATATATCTTGAGATGATACAGCTTAGCCTACAGCTAACCCCCTCAGCTGTCACGGCTAAATTATTGATAAAAGTTGCTAATAGGCTAAGCTAGTAGAGCGTTTCAGTGTAGCATGAAAGGGTGGTGGAATTTGTATTCTTTCTAGCTGACGGCTGGCTACTTAGCTAGCTTGCTAATCCCGCCATGCTTTAATGCAACACTGGTTACAGACAATGATCTGAACAAATCTGGCAACAGCAATGTGCTTTTTTTTTTACACTTTAAGAACAGTGTGTGGAATGAGCATTACGTTGTAACATTTTACTCCTTTAGCGGCTGGCTAGTCAGCTAGCTACCTTGCTAATTCCTCCATGCTTTCATGCTACAGTGGTGATAGAATATGAGCCCAACAGCGGGCTGATGGCCAGCGGATACGGTCTCACTGCCTCCTCACTGAGACTACTTTGCCAGGAGGTGAGCAAGCGGGAGCTACGGAGGTTAGCTAGATATACAGCCAGCTGTGGAGATGGACAAGCTAGCCCGCTAACTAGCCAGCCGTCCTGTCTGGATCCGCTCTCCTCCCGGGAAAGTGGTCAACCAGCAGCCTAAGGGTCGGCTAATACGGTCCTATTGGTTAATGTTAACTTAACAAGTAACACTTGCGGCCCCCGGAGAATGTGCGACTGTACGTAATGAGAGAAACTCAGACATTGTTTTCCAGCCACTATAAAAGACAGTCAAACAAAAACTCGCTAGCCATTGTTAACTAATATGTTCAGAGAATTATTCTTCCTCCACCTTTGCTCCGCCCACAAAAGCAGGCCATCATGTTCACTTACAGATTAGTTTAGTCAGATGTTGCTTTAAAATGTCTGTACCTCAATTACTCATTTGTGTGAAATTGTGAAACAGTAGAAGTTGAAATAATTAATTTACTTATCGATCATTTCAGAACCGGTTTAAACTTGAGGCGCCTTTTCCGTGCTTGAGTGGGAAGACTGAACAATTCCACCTGGGAGTTTAATCAAGACTCTTCAAGTGTCTCCGTCAGTGAAACATGATCACAGAAAATAACTTCTTCAAGGATACTTCGGCTTTTAACGAGTAGTTAAAACATGCACATCCAAATCTCGACACGACTGGTTGAAAGAAGACTAGAAACTGCAAGAACAAAATAGTTCAGGCTGCTCCCAAAGTGTGGAGTTCCAAAATAATACGCCTCAGGTGTAGCAGATGAATGCGTGTGTGAATTCCACTTGTATGCAACAGCTTCCATCGTCTGTACGAACCAAAACCCTTCTTCAAAAACATTAACAAGCCACACATTTGTGCTACATGCATACATGTTTATGTTTAGCAGGTATGTTTGCCATGTTAACCATCTTAGTTTAGCATGCAGGTAAAATCGCTAATTATTAATGTCTAGTTTTGCAAGTGTGTCGTCATTGGAGTATTCAGGTATTTGACAAATTGAAATTCATCCTGTTCGGAAAATGCACGTCTGCACCGAATTTCATGGCAATCCATTAATAAATAGTTAGTTGAGGTATTTCAGTCAATATAAAAATGGTGGAAGGACAGACGGATCAACAATGTCATCCTAGTGCTATCACTCAGCACTACTGCAATTTGACGACAAAGATTTTCAATAAATAAACTGCCAACATTCCTACCGGTTCAGAGTCATGTGATGCTGTGTGTTTTGAAGTAAAATGAGCTTCAGGCATTTTGTAGAAACTCATAAATACTTTGTTTGGCCAAATAGCAACGCGTCGTCCCTTAACAACAAAGTCAGCCATGCTGTTGTTGAACAGTTATGCAGCTATTGGCTCGCGTACTGCAGTAGTACAAAGTGTGTATATATTCACGGAAAGATGTGTCTACCCTCAGAGATTTAGCTGTGCTGTTTATGCAAAGGTTACAAACCTTTTAATCTCGCTGGCTGTTGCAGGCGATGTTGCATCCATAATATGGCTTTCAAAATAAAATTCACCAGCATTAGACCCACAGCTCCCCTTTACTTTTTATTGTGTAATGCATAAATACACCCCTCCCATTATCTGTCTTGATTCATGCTTTTCACCTCCTTTATTTCCTGCTGTACAAGCTCTCCACCTCACCATTAATTCCTCCTCCTTTTTCATATTCATTTCTCACCACAAGGAAGTTTAATGTCTCTATACCTGTCTTCCTGCTTTTGAAAAGGTCACAGCAGTGGTTTCTAGGTTAGATGCCTGCTTCTTCCACGAGTTTAGAAACAAAACACACTGGATCCAATCAGCATCTCTCTCTTAGCGACGACGTCACCCAGCAGCTCCAGTCCATCCCCGCAGGGGAGGAAATACAGGGCTGTTGTGAGAGGGGCGGCATCTGCCGAACGGAGGAACGACAGAAAGAGGGAGTAGGTGGAGGACGACGATGGCGGTGCAGCCACATGACACACAGGGAGGAAAAAACTATTTGCACGTGAAACACCTCGCATCCTCACCCCGTCTCCAACAACCGTCACGCCGCCGACAAGCCAAAAAACGCAAACACACTCTCTGTGCCGGTCCTCCTCACATCTCCACTCTCATCTTGTTATTGAGCGAGTAGCATCTCGCTTTGTTTCTCACCAGGGTGAAGCTGGGTGTGTGCATGAGAGAGGTATCGATCCAAGCGCTGCTTGAAAGAAGAAGGATGAAGGAGTGCAGGCGAGCGTGTCCTCGCCTCCGTCACGTCATCGTCTCTGGTGCACGCAACACAAAGCGAGCCGCTGTAGCCGATGAACTGATTAGTTGATGGACACACAATTAATCAACCTTTTGTCTGTTTTTTAGTGCCGCAGCGAATTATTATTTTTAATTGTTGATTAATCTTTCAATCATTCTTTCAATCAATCAATTCATTATTGAGTTTATGAGAAAAAGTTTCTCAAAATGATGTCATTTCAACTGGCTTTTTGTTTGTCTGACGAAGATATATAATGTAAAAGAAAACAATTTCTACAAGAAGAAAACATGGAATTGCAAATTACTCTAATGTCATTTAACGAAGCGTTGCAGCTCTAATCTGTTTCAGACCGTTAACTTGTATCTTTGAATATGTTCATTTTGGTTGTGGTGGATTGTAGAGGCCATTTTTTCACCATTTCTGATTGACAAAACAAAGAGTCGATCCATCAAAGATATAATCCAGAGATTGATCGATACTAAAGACACTAGCACTACATTCAGGAAGTGGAAGCAATGTCAACAACAACCTACAGCAAATTCAATGCTGCTTTTGTGACGGTATGCTGTCCAAATATCAGAGTTATTAACTAATGTTGGACAGCGTTTTAAATCATGTTTTACTTGGTCGTTGTAAGGTAGTGTGCATTGTATTGTAAGGTGTGTTTTGTGCCTCCCTGTATAGAAAGTAGAAGGGCAAAAAAAAGCCAAATTATAGCGTATGAGAAGTGTTGCAAGTCTGCTTAATTTCACCCCCCACTGTACTCTGCGCTAGATCTCACCTGCTGCGTATGGCATTAAATTGACAGTAAACACACACCGGTATGAACGTCCACACTGACAGAACCACAGACACACAGATGAAGGAGGGAAGAAGTGTGCAAACACATATACAGTGTATTCAGAGTGTGGACTATAAATAACAGTTTGTGGAAGCCAGTTTCTGTCCTCACTGGCAGTTCATAAAAAGCTGTGGAGCAGGGGACATGTGTCCCTGAAGTGGCCTGGATGAGCGCCTGCTATGACCCACATCCTGTCTCCTAATACTGGGCCACTCACTCACTGCTACCAAACACGCATCATAAACTGCAGGAGCATCCGCGCTGTCCTAGGTCGTTAATTACAGACCTTGGAGAAACGTTATCGCCCGACAGTCGATAGTCGGTGGACGCTTGTTTACAGTCATTTTCACATGAACCGGCTTAATCTGCAATGGAGCCGAAGAACTCCGATCATTTTCAGGTCCGTCGTGGAAAAAGGTGACAGTTCATCCGCACACGAATGTCTTGGAAAACACAAAGGCAGGATTTCCTGGGGATCTTTAACTTAAGGCCCACTTCTGATTGTTACAAAAATATCCAAGGACCACATTCCCAGCTAATTGAGAAACAAAACATGACAAGAAAAAGGGGGAGAAATATTACTTCTTATGCCTTTGTCAGCTGTAACGATCAATACATATTCTGCCTATACCTTCACCCATTGCTACCTGCCATTATGAATCCCAATTTAATGTATTTAGGGTCATATGTCCTCACATACGCTTTAGAGCTGGCGCAGAGTTCTCTACTGATGACGAGTGATTAGGATGTCTGTATTCAAACGTAACTGGTCATTGAAGTTATGCATTATTTAAAAAATGTAATTAACCATTTGGCAGTACCTACTAAATAGTGGCAACTAAATAGTGCTCTGAGGCCCACTAGTGGTCCCGGGCCCAGCAGTACTACAGGTTTGTAAGAGCAGGAGCATAGTCTGTACATCAGAAGTGAACATAGTCACCGTGAAAATCGCAGATTGGTTTTATGGACTACGGTTTTGAAGCTTCAAGTTCGGCATTATGGCCGAAGCCATCTTGTTTTATGGCAACCAGAATTGAAACCCCAGGGCGCAGCTAAATACAATTTTAATAACAAAGTTACTATTAACTTTCATGATGTGAAAACACACCGTGAAAGGGTTAAAGTTCAGAGAACAACTCCCAGTTCGGACAACACCATGGTGGCAACCTGTCAATCACAAAGTAGCCCCGCCCTAAAGCATCCCCTGCTTTATGGTCTGTTTGACTCTAAATGGACCATAATTTACTAAATGAAGATCATGATGTGTTGAAGAAGACTTGAATCTGGAGATTGAGACCATAAACTCATGTTTACAATGTTTACTGAGGTAATAAATCAAGAGAGAAGTAGAGTAATTTTCTCATAGACTTCTATACAACCAGAGGAGTCGCCCCCTGGTGGACATTAGAGAGAATGCAGCTTTTGCACTTTAGCATTGGCTTCACTTTTCAGACATTGCCGTCCGATAAGAAGGTTAACACGCCCCAAAAGAGATCCACTCCAAGTGCAGCATAGCAGGGACGTCTCTCAGCGAGCTACTACAGAAGGCAGCAAAACATACTGATGTGACTAAGATAGCCTTACTATCAGCAGACCTTGATCAACTTACTACATGATGGCATCAATGTCCTGACACTCAAGTCCTGACACAAAAGAACATGTGCACTACTCTCTTAGAAACAGATACAAACACTTGTTTTGATCAGTTTTTGTCAAGAAGGTATTTTTGTGTTTTTCACATTTAAGTAAAACCTCACTTCCACCTGCACCAAAACATGTACAGTTAATAGAAAGCAACTTGAAGTTCCTTCATCTTATCCACATGGACTCTGGGAGAATCTGGAGGAGTTTGCATTTCCTGAATTTAACACTTCTGCTTCTGTAACAGAGTTGCATTGGTGTCAAACATTTAGAGGCCATTTTATCGAGCTTCAGAGAAAGGGAGATTCTGAGGCCATCTGGCTACTGAATCTTTTACAATACACAGAGGTAAACCTTCACTGTTTTACCAGCCAAAAAAAAAAAATCTGATTTTCCCTCGTATATTGCTCCACATCAATTGGCCTTTTTCCATCACACATACTGAGCTAAAGAATATCCACTGGCATGCTGGTACACTGAGTATTTGGACAAAACACAAATGGACTTCTTACGTCGTTGAAAATGCAAAACTGTGTCCTTGAATGTACACTGGGAAAAAAAAATCAAAATATCCTGTTTATGCATGAAGCAAGGTTGCACTGCAGCCATTTCTGGTGGGCTGACGCCGTGTGAGTTTATACTGAGAGGGAAGCTGCTGTCTGTGGAGGCTGACTACATATTTCATTCATAGCTGAGTGAATGTTTGTATGGTCTAAAAGTGTCTCGAGCCTGTCGGAGATATCCACATGCAACATTTTGCTCTTCTCTTTGGTGAAAGAAAATCTTAAGAGCGCTCAAGAGCAATCTCACCAAAACAAGAAAAAACGTCTTGTTGTCACAGTCCAAGGCTGTGAAGGCCGACCAGTCAGCGGGATGACGTTTCAAAGTCTCATTTAGCCACATGTCAGCAACCGGCTTTTTTAATAACACACTTAAAAGCTTCAAGATTCCAGAGAGGGGTATTTACTGACGTATTTTATATCCTAGAAGGAAACGTTAAACTCTCTCAAGCTTGTGTTAACCACACGCCTTATTTCAGTCATCGAACCAACAACATGGATGACTTGATATGGACTATCAAGTGAAAACAGTAACAGTCCCTCTTTTTTTCGTATCTAATGTTGGACACATTTTGTGCTTTGTTAGCTAAGCACCTAATTGGCTGATGAAGTACGAACAATGGACTTTACTTAATCCTCACAGACTAACAATGACCTAAACCTGGACGCTATTTCTGGCCTGAAAACGAACCAAACTCTTGGATGTCAGCAGACAGCGTTTCATACTATTGTTACACCCGACACTCATTTGCTACCGACGGAAGATAGTCACTTGATAGCACCGGATTGCTATTGTGTGCAATTTTGGAGCACGCTTCACAAGACGGAAATACAAACGTGTTCGTAGTAGTTCATATTTTGAGGTTCTTCTCTCTGGCTCTCTACATTTTACATTTCCATCTTGTGTTGTGCAAACAAACAAACACGTGAAGTGCATGATGTCAGTCTAAAGGTGATCTCTCTCTCTCTCTCTCTCTCTCTCTCTCTCTCTCTCTCTCTCGTTCTGACCCTGGGTCAGTTTGGTTCACTGGTTCGGTGAGGTCAGTCTAACCTGAACTCCTCTCTGACTCCTCGGATATTTACTCCTCCACCGGTCGTCATCAGAGACACAAACTGCTTAAAGTGACGTCCGCGATAAAGACCACAAAAGCTAATTTTGTGTGTACATAAAATCACAACAAACACGCATACAGTATGCACACGCCACCAGAACCACAAAGCAGGTGAAAAAAGAAAAGGAAAAAACGTCCCCCTGTGTATTAACAATGGCCGGTGGGGCTGACAGCACTCTGACATCTGATACCCTCAATCGCCTTCCTGCTGTTGTTGGTCTGGGGAGCTTCCACTCACTGTCTAACACAGACACACACACACACACACACACACACACACACACACACACACAAACCAGTTCAGCCAAACATCTGCTGTTTTTAACCCCTGCTGGTTGCGAGTGCAACCGCCACGGGGGACGGGGCAAGAACTTCCAACTGACCAGGGGACTGTAAACTGTTCAGGCAAATTAATATATAACATAATAATGTCCAAGTGACTGTTTGAAGAGATGAAGTCACATCAAACTTTTAGCCTCTCAAATAAACGGCACCTTAGCGTTTGTCCCGTCCGCATCGCGAGAAGTTGCAGCTACAGCGTTAAAAAAACGGGGCGTGTTTCCAGGACAAACACACGCTCGGTGTTGATGGGGACGCGTGTGTTATGAAAACAGAGGCTGAGAGCAGACAGAGCAGGGGGGGGGGGGGCGGGGGGGTGGGGGGGGCGGAGAAGAGGCAACAGTCACACAGGGAGTTAGCGGGCAACTCTCTGGGGCCTCTAAGCCAATTACCGGAGCAGCATTGATTGAGGCAGCACTTTAAGGCCTCGTCCACACAAGTAGTCCCTTAATACACTGGTCAGACGATGGGAGCGCCTCAACCACAAACTACGGATAGATGGCCATTTGTATCCATTACGGTGTCGGCAGGACAAATCTTTTTAGCGATGCTAATAGAACTAATACGGAATATTTGGTCCGGGGTTCAACTTATTTAATTTATGCCTTACTCCATCTTCCTGCCTTTAAGGCTTTGGAAGTCTGCAGCTGCTGACATGGACGGGTACTGGACGTGTTCCCTCAGTCCGGATCGGCTGACCCCCCCCGGAGACCAAGGTGAGTATTGGGTCCCGAGTGGCGTGGCTGTGTTCAATCAGCACTTCCATCCCGGGCCATAATGATTGATGAAGGGGAACGGAGAAGGGAATCAATGTAGCGGAGGCCCTCAGATGAATGATTAAGCAAACAGCAGCCCCGCTCCAGATCCTATCAGGGGCCAAGGTGCTGCTCAGAGCGCGCCATGCTGTAGTGATTTCAATTAACTGGCGTGGGGTTTTGGGGGGGAAGCTTCAGCAGCAGAGCCACAATGCTTCTTCTGGTCTCGCACGATGAAACACAAGCAGCCTGCGAAAGTCACAATCAAACGAGAACGAGTTATACCTGCAGTGCTGCAAAACGAGGGTCGCGTTTACGTCCGTCAAGACTTTTTCTTTTGGGTACCAGCAGGAACCGTGTTTGTGTGGTGATTTGCTTTTCTGTGAGCCGACAGTTGAAATCTTGTATTTTGTATCGGCAAAAGATGTTTTATGACTGCTTGGGTTTACAGATGCACCGATACCGACATTATGAATCGTTTGTCTGTCTCAAATTGGTGGATTGGGAATCGGTGACAATGGGCCGATCTGCTATCGGATGACATCATTTCAAGAAACAGCAATTTAGCACATTTATATCAATGTACAGCTTATTCATTAGGCACTGCTACTGGATCAGTACTCGATATCGACCGATACTCAAAGCCCATATATCGGTAACAGGACTGAAAAAGTCTTGCAGGTTCATCCCTACCTGGGTTTCGGATCAATAGTTGATTTGTTTAAGGCCACAATTAACTCTGCGGATTATGTTGTGTAGAAGTTATGTCTTCAAGCGTCTACCTTTGACCAACCAACAGTTCAGTGAACAAAACTATTCAGTTTTCCGTCACATGAGACAAAAAACAAAGCTGCAGATCATTACAGCTGATTAGGTGGAATTGTTCATATTTGGGGACGTTTACTTGAAAAAATGACAAAACAGTTGCAGATCGACTAATCGACTAATCATTCCCGCTCTTCAGTAGAATATCATATTTCTCAAAGTAAAGTGTGAAAAACATCTCAAACAAAACCCAGCCCTACACTTTATGGAAAGGCGAACTCTTTATTTTTTGAATCAGAGACTCTACTTGTTAATTGTCTGAATAACAGGATGATGCAGTTACCCATTAAAGAGCAGAGGGACAGAGAGGACAGACACACAATGCCTCTGCCGCCCAACACAACGGGCCATTCTTTACAGCTCGCGCCACAACACTCCTCACAGCTGAGTCCCAGCCGCTATTCTCCTGCTGTTCCCCCGGCTCCCTCCCCATCTCTCCCCTTTCAATATGGGGGAGAAGAATGGGAAAGGAGGGAGGGGGGGGGGGGGGGGGGGGGGGGGGCTGAAAATGAATAGTGGGCACGTACAATCTGAAGCGTCACTGGCTGGAAATCTTGTATAAAAAAAAAAGGGCACAAAAGACAACAGTTTATTGGAGAAAACTGCGATGGAGAAAAGGGGGAGGGAGCTTTCATTCAGAGAGTACAGCTGAGAGGAGGGGGATGAAATGAGGGGAAGATGTGGCAGACAAACATATATGCACACACACACACATCCGTCCATCAGCACAGACACATGGTACTGCACGTCAGTTAATTAATACCACGCCGCAAATCTGCATCAGCACCGAGTCTCTCTCTCTTTCAAAGAAAAGAAAAATCCACCTGCCTCTGTGTGTCTACCCCCCCCCCCCCCCCCCCCCACACCCCCATCCCCTCCAATCTAATCCCAGAAGCCAGGGCATCATTCCCAGGAGAAGAAGCAAATGTCACAGATTTACCTCTATACCGCTGCTGCTGCTTGTTTTCCTCCCCGTTCGTTATTCCACAGAAACATTCAAAAAGATAGATCCAAGTGGGCTGAATCCTGCTCTCCCTCTCCGCACCAAAGCATCCATGGATCACCCGGTGGTCTGTGAGCGAGTGCTAGCTCCCCCGCCTGTCAGCTCATTCAGGCAGCCAGCTATGGAGGCAGCTGCCGTTTTTTCTTCAAAGCTCCACAAGCAGAGCAAATTAGAGGTCCAGCCCAGCTTAGAAGCTAAGCCATTGTGAGCTATTCACACTCCAGTTCCTGTCTGAGGCCAATGGCTGCAGCCCCCCCCCTCATACTCCCGCCCACTGTCCCTCCCTCCCTCTTCCTCGTGCTCTCTCTCTCTCTCTCTTCCCTTCTCCTGCTATCTTAGCCATAAATATAGACGCTTGACATTACCTAACACATGGTGCCTCCTGATAAACAGCCAGCTTCAGGCAGGTCTCGTGACTGGGAAAACCTCTCCAGGGGTGAATGCTGGGCTAAGGAAGGAGGGTGTAGAGGGCAGCAGGACAAGGATGTAGGATGCAGGGTGTAGAAGAAGATGGGAGGAGGGTACTGTAGCATGTAGAGTAAACGATGCTGTTGTTACCAGCTCTTTTGGGTTTTTCGTTCAGTAAGAAGCGGTTTGTCGCCGTGACGTCACCTGTTGGTGACTTCACTTTTGAAACCTTGAGTTTGGCATTTTGGCCGTCGCCATCTTGTTTTTTTGCCACCAGACGTGACACGGGAGGGTGGAGCTCAGTACAACCGAACGCTGATTGAGACATTTTCAGGCGACCAAAATGTTATTTTCACGGACTGAAAACATGGACAACGCTGTGGTAGCCCCGCCCTAAAGCATCCCCTGCTTTATGGTCTGTTTGACTCTAAATGGACCATCATGTACTAATTGAACATCATGCTGTATTGAAGAAGACTTGAAACTAGAGATTGAGACATAAACTCATGTTTACAATGTTTACTGAGGTAATAAACCAAGAGAGAAGTAGAGTCATTTTCTCATAGACTTCTATACAAAAAGAGGAGTCGCCCCCTGCTGGACACTAGAGAGAACGCAAATGTAAGTCACTTCCTTCCTTGGCTTCACTTTTCAGAACTGGAGGTTGCCGCCCAGTTTAGTTGCAGGCTGGATTTGTTTACTATGCTTTGACTAAATTGATTTAGGATCGTGGGAGATTAACGGCCCAACGGCAGACCAAAGGAAAGCTTGCACCTGGCAGCGCAGGCCTGTACCTGCATGGACATGGACTGCTGCCCAGGCAGCCTGACCACAAACCCCTAGAGCTGCCCCGAGGGACGAGGACTGCAGAGTTCTGCTTGGATTCACATGGTCCAATCTTAGCCACATGTCCTCATTGTACCACAGCTACAAAAATAAATAACAGCAACTTTACTGGCGCTTCTGAAGTGAATTAACAAACGTGTTGAATGCTACATTTTGTACCTTGATGTAAAACCGTTGCATGCGTTACCTTCAATACAGTTTAAGCAATATGTCTGAGATTGATTGTTCGTGTATTGAGTATTTACATCAACCTATAAATAAATTAGGTTATTGTTTGCAGTGTGACTATTTTTACTAGTTGAAGGACAAGATTGGACATGTTTCTGTTTGATTAACAAAGCTAAACTCAGTACATAGCTTGCCAACAGAACATCATTTTGCATAACTTTGCAATGTCAAACAAGCTTCATGCAGAGTTTAACTGGTGTGACGCTTTATCAGATTGTGCAGATACTGGTATATCTGTAAACTGTGAATATTACCTGTCCACAGTTTTATAATCGGTCAACCTGTGGAGTGGAACTCACACAGCTGGATTTCTTTGTTTGGGGGTATCTTTTGACATTTAGTAAATTACACTTTCACGTAAGAGAGAGAGAGAAGATCAAAAGCACTCTAGTGTAAATACACGTAACATGAAGCTTCAGCCAGCAGATTAGCCTAGCTTAGCATAACGACTGGAAGCAGGAGGAAACAGCTAGCATGGCTCTAAAGGTTGCCTACCTCAAACCTTAAAAGCACATGTTATGAAGACCATATATCTTTCTTTGTTTCATCTGTGCAAAAAATGAAGAGTAAAAACAACGTGTTACAGTAGTTTTCACGTGTTAAGCAGCTTCCTCTTGCTTCCTGTAAGCTAAGCTAACCATCTGCTTGCTGTGATTGCATTTTCCACATGTGTCATAGTGTGGGACTTGCACTGGTCTGTTCTTGGTCTGGACTTGGTCTTGAAACACTCTGATCGTGGTCTTGACTTGGTCTGAACTTCTCAAAGTCTTAGTCTTGGTTTTTGGGGGTCTTGACTACAACAATGGCAAAATAGCAGCGGTATGTAGGGATGGCGAATAAAATATTCATGTAAGAAATGTCATTTACGACACACTGCTCAGCTATGCTGACAACCAAATATTAAAACGACAACAGAAGCTGCATAAGACACACTGCAATCTAATCATGATGTAGATTGGTGAGGTTGCTATAGATCAACACCAAATAAAGCCGTGGGATAATCAAAGCGCACGCCTCCACAGGAGTAAATATGCTCAAAACACAGCCGATACTGAAAGCGGCCACATGAAGAGAAACGTATCCGACTTCAGATCCATCTGCTCGGGAGCTACGGCACATGTGCTAGCTAGCCGCCACAGCAGATCCACAACCAAACCACCACGAGACACTCGCACACAGATCAGTCTTGTAGAGGACGACGCGATCACAACAGAGAATCTTTGTTCAGTCGTGGATCAGCCGTACGGTGAGGACTACATGAGGCCTTTCATGTGGGACACCACGGAGGCTCATTAATCAGGGGCTGATCACTTTCAATTGACTCTGGGGTTGATCCTGTCACATCACATCTCTGCTTGAGCATTCACTTGATCAAAGGACAATTCTCTTACATGAGCTTCGGCGAGGAAACATGATGGAGTATTTTGAATAACAATGATATAACTGTGAGCTACACTTCGGATTGACAATCAGAGCGGAGAGCAGGCTCGAGGCGCAGCTTGTTCTAAACTCAAGGTGCGGAAGCAGAGGTTGTGTTGTTGTAATGGTTTCTTCTTGAGACGCCTTTGAAATGGGCCTGGAGGAGATTGTCAATAACAAAAACAACGTCAGAGGTCCACAGCCTCCACCTTCCACCCACTGGACCGATCGCACGGAAACAGGAAGGAAGACCTGCAGTCCTTTTGGCCTGAGATATTTTAATGGTACCAGTTTGTGACTGTATCTGTAAAATATGCTGACTATGGCAATAAAAAACACCAATTAAACATAAGCCTCACACACACACACACAGTCCACACACACACACACACACACACGCACACACACACACACACACACGCACACACACACACACACACACACACCTGTCTTCATTCACCATTACTATGCAATAAAACACACATTTCGCCAGCTCCCTTAATGAGCTTTGGGGGCCAGTCGTCGCTTCCCTGAGTGCACCATTGCGCGTGTACGCAGCCGATATTTCGGTTGCAATGAACAAAAACTACGAGCCGTGCGTATACGTGAAAAGCAGGCGGACAGAAGCCGGGGGCCCCCGCTCACGCGTTGCGAGAATGAATGGCCGTCATTAGCATGAGGCTCCCCGGCAGCACCCTGCAATGCAGCGACACACACACACACACACACACACACACAATGGCGAGTGCCACGCTTCCCCCCCAGAGAAGCCCTTTTGTTTGGGCAGCATCTGGACCTGACCTCCATGCATTCGAGGCTGATGACCCCCCTCTCAGCTCCTCATCTCCTCTCCTATCCTAACCTCCCCGTAAAAGCTCGCTCTGCCTCTACAGCAACCCCCCCCTCTCCTCCTCTTCCTCCTCCTTCCCTTTACCCTGTCCGTTCTTCACACACACACACACACACACACACACACACACACACACACACACACACACACACACATACACACTCCTCCCCCCCCCCCCCCTCCCTCCCTCCCTCCTCTAGCTAAGGAGAGCAGCCATCTCTTGCTCCTTGAAAAGAAGGTCTGTGTACTAGTGGGCCTTACACAAAGCCTGCAGGGTGAATTAGAAAACCAATGAGGAAAAAGCACCAGGGCTACTGGCCATCTGTCCCTCTGGGTTGGACGTGCCTGCTCCGAGTGGGCCAGCCCGCCCCCCCCCCCCCCCCCCCCCCCCGCTGCATAACTCCCACCTCTACCCCCACCTCCCCCTGATTCTCTTAACCTATATACACAGCATCAGCCACATACACACACTCTCTCTGCCATGCATACATCACGGGCTTCGGATGGCGGATGGTTGGTGAGAGTGGGGGGGGGGGGGGGGGGAAAGAAAAAAGAGAGGAGAATAAGGAGCTGCCACTTGCCTGGATGCAGAGCGAAGCCCCCGGAGCCAGAAAATCAAGCCGTAATCCTTTTTCTTTGTGTGAGCGGCAAACAGAGAAATTTGTCTCCAACAATGATTTTCCCCGAGATCGGCAGTGGAGTGGAAAACAAGGAAGCGAGGGAGTGAAGGACAGCGAGGAGGGGAGGGAGATAGAGCGAGAGAGAGCGAGAGAGAGAGAGGATGAGATGGAGGGTGAGAGCAGCAGAGGCAGGGAGACAGCGGGAGCAGCTAGAGTGTGACAGAGGAAGGCAGCAGTCACCGCCGAGCCACAGGGACGCTGACACTCACTGGAGGACTCGAAGTGAAGAGAGAGGAGGACGACAGAGCAGAGGGGGGAGAGAGAGGCAGAGAGAGGGAGAGATCAGGTGGGGGGAGGGAGGGAGGGAGGGAGGGAGGATTGGTTCGCCCCGTGGCTACAAACGCTGGGATAACGCCGAAGATAACCCCTCGTCCCCTTCGAAGCAGCAGCTGTGGACGTGAGGAAGGAAACGAATCCCGAGAGAGAGAGAGAGCGACTTCTCTATCAATAGTGACATTTGCCGCACATGATAACAATGGCCATCTGTAGCAGCGGAGCAATGAAGGAGAGAGGGGAGGAGAATGGGTTGACAGGGGGGAGGAGAGAGGGGGAGGAAGGGTCCTATAAACACACATTCACACACAGAGAGGGAGGAAAAAAAAACACCTCGACCAGTGGTGGAGGGAAAGGCACCTGTTCGAGTCAAGCAAGAGGGAGCAACACATGTGCTGGGGAGAGAAGGGGGGAGGAGACGCGAGGGAGGCAGAGAGACAAAGGAAACAGAGGGCCGAGAAGCGTGGCTTTTATTTGAGTGCTCTTGGTCTTTCTGCCGCGTCATGCCAAGAACAACATTTGCATGTGTGTGAGAGAGAGAGAGACAATAAACAGGAGGTGGCAGCGATAGTAGGTCAACAAGAAAGATAGAGAGGGAGGGAGGGAGGGAGGGGCAGGAAGACAGACAGAGAGACAGAGAGAGGAGGGGTAAACAGCACAACATCTCAGTGTTGTTAGACCGAACTGCCTTGTGTTGTGGTCCCGGTTTTGCCCAACACACTCACGTTTATCGCCACTTGAAAGTGAATATTAAGCAGGATGAGTCTCATCGTTGTTATTGTCAACAAGCTCCACAAAAAGGCTTTTTAACATCCTTATTGTCGTAGCCAAAGCCTGACACGTCCTATTCCCCCTGCGCCATAGATCATTGTTTCAAAGACAGAAACACATCGGAGGGCCACGCTGTTTCACCGGATGAACTTTCCCTCTATCAACATGTACGTGGGCGCCGTACTTTATTTTAAAGTCAATCCCACATTCACCATTCTGCTGTAAATCCGTAATAAAACTCCAAATTCATTTCTGAAAATAGTCCCTGACAAACACTTTCAACTCCTCAGTGACTTTTATCTTCATGTCTTCAGTGGGAACGCGTTTGTTTTGGTCTTTTCATGGAATTTATGGACAATAAGAAGAATATAAACCAACGCTTTCATTGGCCAGTCTGCGTTTCGAGGGGCGGGACTTAGCGAAGGGTCAGTTGGTTATACATATCTATACAGTATTTCTCCAAACCCGTAGTCTCCGTAGTGTGTGAGAACACAGTCGGCAGGATTTCAAGTGGTCTATATTCATATTGTTCATGCAGCTACTTGCCCCACAGCTAATTGTTGTTATGAATGAACAGCGTTTGTTTGCATTTGTAAGCTTTAAAGCCTCAGTGGTGGGAGATTTTTTGGTTGAGTTGTAGCAAAATGTACACTATTAACGCGATATGAATGTTTATTTTTTAAATATCACGGTTATCATCAAAATCGGTATCTCGCAACAACCCTATGTGGTTCCCGTTTTGGGTTCTGACCCCTTAAAATGAAGCTGTGTTGTGATTTTTTCATCACAGGTTTTGGCCGTAGTCATTGAACGTCACACGCTGGTTTGTGGACTCCAGTTTTGAAGCCTCCAGGTCGGCATTTTGGTCGTCGCCATCTTTGTTTTGTTTTATGTCACCAGAAGTGACACGAGAGGGCGGAGCCAAGTACAACCGAACGCTGAATAAGACATTTTTAAGCGACCAAAAATGTTACAATTAATTTATCATTTACTAATTGAACATCACGCTGTATTGAAGAAGACTTGAAACTAGAGATTGAGACCATCAACTCATGTTTACAATGTTGAGGTAATGAATCAAGAGAGAAGTAGAGTCATTTTCTCATAGACTTCTATACAACCAGAGGAGTCGCCCCCTGGTGGCCATTAGAAATAATGCAGGTTTGAGGTACTTCAGCATTGGCTGCACCCTGGTTTTGCCCTACCTGTTTTGGATCGTGAGCTAGAACTTTTTCGCCGTGGATTTGTCTCATGTGAAGGACTCTTAGAGGCATGACGAGGTGAAAGCATCAGATATTATTTTAGACCTGAAGAGGTGAAAGAATCCAGCATGTAACGTTTATTCTGAACATTTTAGAGGTATTACTGTAAGAGGTAAATGTATCCAGTATTACACAAGTGGTGAAATTAAGGGTAACAAATGTAATCCGTTTAATCCGGTGACCCTCCGGCAGCCTCACAAAACCGCCGTACAGCATATTCAGCATTTATTATTTTGTCTATGTTCAATTTTGACGCTGTGTGCGCGGAAGCCTTTCCATCGTGCTGCGATCTTCGCGAGAGAGCCCAACATGTTCATCACGTAATCAGGCAGGAATCTATTTTCAATATATCAGAACATCATAATCCCAGGCCGGGCACTGGGAGGGGGAGGGGGAGGGGGAGGGGGAGGGGGGGTCAGCGGAGAGGCGGATTTACCGGTCACATGGTTGAGCGCAAGAGATAGACAGACAGAGATTGGACAGAGAGTGAATAAGCGGAGAAAAATACAGTAATCTAGTCGAGGGAGCCACGTTTTATTAGGGAGCGACGCAATAGACGAGATAGAAACAGGAGGAGGCGGAACGATGATCCCTCTCTTGATTAAATCATGTCTATGCATGCATCGACATGATTTAATCATATGCATATGTGTGATGATCAAATTAATTCCTCAGGGGGGAAACTCTCTCTCTCTCTAATCACATCCAGTGTTCTGCTTTTAAAACACTTCAGGCTTCGAGCTTTTGTGGTCGCCACAACTCAAGCAGAAGTTGTTGTAACACAGACACGAGAGCAGGATAACAAATGAACCGAGCAGAGCTGGACCGGGTCGCCCGACGGGTCCGACTGGTCCGTGACGTAACCGGGCCCGGCTGTGGAGGCTGGCTCGGTGCCGGGTGTTTGGCTCGAGCCACACTTTTCTGTATGTTTCACAGTTATGCGAGACAGCTGCAGGAGAGGGAGATCTTGAGCGGTCAAGACACACGCGGCTTTAATGGACTGCGATACGAAACACACAGTGGACATGTGCGTTTGTTTTGTCCTTTTCAGAGCTGGTGAGGATTTTTTCCAAACCATGAAAGGGGAATGAAGTGTAACGGCATGATTTGTGGTTGGAGTGGAAGGGACGGATGAGATTAAGAGGAGATGAAAGAAATGAGAAAGAAGCCAAAAGAAAGTGGGTCATTGGGGTGAAGATGAAGAAATGATGCTAAAGACTGGTTAAAGTCGTCAGCCAGATGTCCTGGTTTAAGCGTCCAGCACATTATCATCACGACTGGTATACATATATATATATATATATATATATATATATATATATATATATATATATATATATATATATATATATATATATAAATATATATTCTTTGTTTTTTACTCACAAGGCACAGCGTGGCGATACAGGTTGGCCCGGATGGTCTTCTGCAGCTCGTGGTCGGGGGAGGACTTCTGAAACCTCAGGCTCAGGTAGTGCTTCAGGTCCTTGTTGAGCTTGTGACCTGGAAAACAGCCGACGGACAAAAAACAGCTCAAGTAAACAAACCGGCCACGTCAAGAAACCTGCTCGTCTCTTTCCCTGTTGACGTGCTGTCATTTGACCAAAGGTAAAGTCGTGAAAGGCCATGAAAGGCCGTGACATTTCACAAGTACAAATGCTCCTGGACACGACAAGAACAGGCCTTGTTGATCTCCCTTAGTGGAGTAAATAAATACATTTGTTTAGGATTGTGTTGACACATAAATATAATGCAGTTAAAGAATGCAATCACATTCAAACATATATATAAAGTCCATGTGACGCAACACAACTAACATCACTATTTATTTTAATTGTATTTAATCTTAATTGAATCAGGCAGTCTCATTGAGATTAAGATCTCTTTTCCAACAGAGACCAGACAACGAGAAACATTCACAACCAGCAAAACAGAAACAACACAACTACACAATATACAGGAATTAAAGACAATTACAAAAATCAGACAATAAAGCCTGAATATCTCCAATTTACCGTGTGATACAGAGAACACTGATGAATCCCAAATGATGTGGTTTGTGATCAAGTGTAATGCATCAATGCACACTGTTATAATGCAAACATGCGGATGTTAAGCAAGTATATTTAGCATGTCAGTTCAGTTTGTTAGCTTGCGAAATTCTACAAAAATAAGATATCGACAGTATGAGTACAGCTGGGGAAGATGCTCGGTATGTAACAGGGTGGTTGATTTAGAGAGGCCGGTTTGGGTAATTGATTAAAAGGGTCTCTGATTGGCTGGACTTCCCAGGCCTACTCAGCATCCATCCAATCAGAGGTGCTGATGCTGCTGGCCGAGTTTGGACACGGCCCCGGTCGCTCACAATGGGGCCAGATGGTCGGAGCTCGCTCTCACGCCAGGGTCTCATTTAGGGCCATTTAATGATCTCCAGATATATCATCCATGTCTGGGAGAGCTGGCAAGCAGGCCTTGGGGGGGAGGGGCCATGGCCTCCTGTCGGCCTGCGATCACAGAGGAGGAGTTTCTCTTGGCTCGGTGCTTTGAGACGGTCAGTGTGGTGACTGGAGAGGTAGAGTTTACTTTGGAACTAATAGGAAATATATTATGGTTTAAAGTCACAGTGAAACAGCACTAAAGGCGCCTTCAGCATTAGTGTGAGAAAGAAATCCAACACTAAAGAGTGGGTGTGGCTTTGCAAAAATACGCAGTGATATGGTGTCATGCGTCCGCCCCCACACCTCCCTCAACAGTGTTGTTGAGATCAAGAGGAGGACAAGGGTATAACTTCATTTATAAATCAATCCTTGGACCGCCGCCCACTTATTTATCCACTTACATGTCACGTAAACAGTGCAGCCATTGCCTACGCTCCCAGGGCTTCATCTCTGTCTCCGTCTGGACAGAACTTGGTAAAAAAAAAATGGCTTCCTACTGTGCCCCCTCAACCTGGAACAGGCTACAGCAGGAAGTGAAGCTGTGTGATTCCCCCCCCCCCCCAGGGGATTTACTACTTCTAAGAACTCTGGAAAGAACTTCTGGCTTTAAACTAGCACTAAGTTTAAAAAAAGGAAAAAACAATAAATCATAACTCATGTTTACAATGTTTACTGAGGTAATAAATCAAGAGAGAAGTAGAGTCATTTTCTCATAGACTTCTATACAACCAGAGGAGTCGCCCCCTGGTGGACATTAGAGAGAATGCAGCTTTAATGTACTTCAGCTTTGGCTTCACTTTTCAAAACCAAATGTCGCCTGGCTTTGGCCTACTTTTATGGATTTGTCTCATGTGAAGGACTCCCAACAGTCCTTAAGCTAAGCTAAGCTAAGCTTAAGCTTCAGCTTCCTATTCACTGTACAGATCAGATAGCGCTATCAATCATCCCATCTATCTCTCCGCAAGAAAGCAAATGAGCATATATCCCCTGAATGTCAAACTATTCCTTTGAGGTTAGATCAATAGAGGATTGCGCTGTGGTCGAGGTTCCGGGAATCAGGAGGCAGAATCACACTAAACCATGCAGGAAGGAGGCAGGAAGTGCTCGCCGCCTGAGAGGAAGTGCTGCTCGTGAGACACCGGGAGTCAGGGACAAGGACAGACAGCTCAGACGCGTCCGCGTGGCAGCTGAGAAAAGTGGAAAAAAGGGTCTTAAAGCAGAGCGGCATTCGTCATCGGCCCCCGAGGTGTGGCCCTGCGGTGACATCATCATCTGTCAGCTTCACATATCCCCCCCCCACCCCCCATGGACATTACTATAAATACTGACTGAAGCATGCAGCACTGATAATGTGGAGCACAGAGAGCAGCACACGGGCATCTAAGATGATGATCAAATATTAAATCGGAAGCCTGAGAGAACCACAACTAAATGCTTCCTGATACATTTGTCACACAGAAATGTGCATCGTGTTGATCATAATACCAATAATCACATTTAAGGCGTGAATCACATTCATAAACACAGCTACGCTAACATTAGCATAGCCATGAATCTGATTCTGCTCTTTGTATTTTCTACCCAGAAGTAGAGACCCTGGTCGGTAGTCTACCTTGCTGTATTTTTCCGTTCCTCTACACACACACACACACACACACACACACACACACACACACACACACACACACACACAACTGTGTAATTCAGTGCAAGCAAAGCACAGTCAGGTAATTGTTACCTAGCAACCAGCCAGTGCTGACGACCATCATTACGGTCCCTGCTAGGCAAGCAGCAGTCAGATTGTAAAAGGAAAACACACACACACACACACACACATTTACCACAAGCATTTCCTTCAACCCATCCTCTGCTGCTCCACTTCCTCGTCTGTGGTGATCTGATTTATATAAACAGCTCTTCGTCAAAATGATGACATATGCCACACGCACATTAGTGTTTTGCATACGGCGTCGTGTCAGTTTTGCTGGCTCAGACGCTTTTCCCCGAGATAAGGGCCGCTGTCAGGGACAACAACCCCCCCCCCCCCCCCCCCTGCTAGCAGAGGGCGGGCCGCCCAGGTGTCGTGCTCCATCAATGAGAAAGTCATCAAATGTTCAATATTCATGAGGATTAAAGCCGTGTGGATCAGAGATTACAATCACACCACTGTGTGTGTGTGTGTGTGTGTGTGTGTGTGTGTGTGTGTGTGTGTGCGTGTGTGGTGTGTGTGTGTGTTAGTTTGCTTAGTTTCTCTCCAGATTTGTTGTCACAAATGTTGTTTCGCTGAACAAATAACCAGATTTTATGGTGCTGTAGATGTCAGATTGGAAAAATGAAACCACGAAACGAGTTCCTCTCAGATTGTTGGTTTGATATGAAACATTCCAGCGGCGTCACAGTTTGAGATGTTTTCCAGCCTCGGAATGTGCTCCAATCGTTGAGTGCAGCTTTAGGAACGTATTACATGGTATTTGAGAGTTTGGAATAAGACAATAGCTTTTTTTTTCTTGACCCATTTAGAGTGTTTTCCCAGCAGCATGTAACAAAAGGAAAAACAAAGCTTTGGAATCCGACAAAAACCACCAGATGTGGTGAGAAAACAGGAGATATTATCCCCACAACCACACAAGCGTTCCTCGGATTTGGAACAAAACAATTCAGCATGAAGAGTATGAACGGAGATCCTTGTCTCGTATAAGACGATTCTGGGAATGTGCTGAACACACTGAGTGCCCTAATCCGCTGTCTGTTTCTCCTGAATATAGTCTGAACCGTGCAGATATTTTTATGAAATGGTCTTATAGTAAAGGATTAAACCTAAATACAATAGAGACTCCACACATCAATATGTTCAACCACAGTGTATTCATAAGTCTGTCTAGTAAATAGTCTATTTATAATAAAACAATAATCCCTACTCGTGTTTTTCCTCCATAGAGCCACAGTGAAAAACAAAAGCAAAAGTGCCACAAATTCACAATTTCTAGCGACTAAAATGTGAATATTTGCACGTTTTCATAGCTTTCTATGTCTTTTGGTTTTGAACTGCTGGTCAGACAGAACAATCTTTTTAAATAAGTCAGCTTGGCCTCTGGGAAACTGTCGTTTGTTCATGATTTTCTGCCATTTTATAGACCAAAAGCTGAGAAACTAAAATTCTGAAAGACGCAGCGTTATTCTTCCTGCCAGTGAAAACACTGAACACAACCAACAACCAGTCTGCCTCCGCATGATAAGATGGATCATTTGCGAGCTGGGAGAGGATATTCTTGAGTCTCCATAACAATGAAATCACTCCATCAGGGATAATCGGAGGCAGCAGAGACAGCAGAGATGTTTCCCGGGAGCTGAAGATGTTTTGCCGGTAGAAACGCTGCGTGTGTGCGGCGGTGATCGGTGCTTTTTCAACCGGGGATGAGGCGGAGCAGAGACGTGTGAGGATGCGTGAGGCCCTCCTGTCCTTTTACAGATAGACAGAGAGTGAGACAGAGAGACGGGTTTAACCCAAATAAGAGTGGATTATACACATCCTCCGTGCCTCCATCAGCATTACATAACCTTAAAGGTGCAGTGTGGTGGATGTGGTGGATGTGGTGATGTGGTGGATGTGGTGATGTGGTGGAAATACTTTTCTTTTTTGCAAAGTTTCAAGTCTTTGACTTGGAGTCCAAGTCTCTAATGGTTGTAATAACCATGTAATAACACTACGTTTTAATATCATATGGGCGGAGGCTTCAAATAAGCTCAGTGGGTTTTCGGCCTCTTCCTGCAATGTGATTTTATTCTGTTGCTCTGTTATGTTTGTGTATTTTTCGTGTAATATTTCTATATAAACTATGGAATTCAAAGCATGAACTGTATTATCATCACTCATTCATCTATTAGCTTACAGTGTCCGCATTGATTAGCTCTTTAAACTGGCTTTCAAAATGCAATATGGAAAGAAAACACACACAATGAAAACGTTCCTTTAAAGCACATAACTATATTTTGCCCCTAAAAATGGATATAACGTCACTCAGGGTAACAGGAACATATTGCCAACATGTTTAGACATCGATAACAGCAACCTGTTCGTCAGTAAGAGTTTGACTCATTCTGCCAATAAACCCTCTGAAATGCTGCACACTGTTCCTTTAAATCTAGTTGCATCCCTGTCTCATTTTGGGGAATGTTTGTGTGTGTGTGTGTGTGTGTACAGCTTCTCATCCGAAGAGATATCGATTCACACGTTTGCATATATTTCTGTGCACATGAAAACAACGTTTTAAAGATATACAATCTTAATCTGAGGCTCTTTTTCAAAAGGTTTGGATGCTTTTTTTTATCTCACGCCACATGTGATAAGAACAAGAAGTGGCATTTGGAGAGGATTCCACACAAACCCGTGCATTAAAACGTAGCGGGCAGACAGCAGCAGGGACACAAACATATGGTCGTGGCCGCTTAAAACATCGGCAGAAGTCTGCCAAGCAGCTGCAGCCTGTAGTGCCACAGAACAGCTGTCATCACTGCTACGACCTGTCAATCACCCCGCAGGTTGTTTACCGTTTCACAACACAGGGCTACACATCCACACGGCAGTCGTTGATCATCTGTACGTATTAAATCAGCAGCTAGAGAGTGAATATTCATTTGAGAAAAGGTCCGTGTGTGTGTGTGTGTGTGTGTGTGTGTGTGTGTGTGTGTGTGTGTGTGTGTGTGTGTGTGAGGCTCTTGTTCAGCTGCTGATTGGGATTCATCCCCCGTCCTCCAGCTCAACACTGCCCTCTGTGTCTCCCGAGCCTCACCACTGAAAGTCAGCCTCACAAAGACACCGTTGCCACAGCAACCCATGGCCGACCAGCGGCACGAGATGAGCCGCCGTTGAGGTTATTATGGGCTGCTGCCCCCCAGTGGTGGATCTCAACTCTGTGAGGTACAAGACCCACACATGTGACTTCAAAGACGTGATTAGTAATGTTAACGTGCTGGAGTTCAGCTAAATGAGTTATGAAAACATTTACTCAACCACCGTCATCACTCACTTTTACTTTCACTTCAGATTTCAGAGGGAAATGTAGTTTCTACACTTTCTACGTTCATTTTGAAAATGTTCAGATTAAGATTTTACAAACAAAACATCTGATAAATGTGTTAAGGATCAAACTATCCAACAATATATAAAGTAGTTGTACTTAAATGCTGCTTATCCATCAATACTAATGTGTCAACAATAGGATTTGCACATGAATGTAGGACAGATGTGCAGGTCTATACTGGACTTAAACCTTAAATCATAGCTGCTCTCTGGGAGAACGTTGTACAGAAGATACTCTACAATGGGTGAGTGACCAATTACTGCAAGAAAATAATGAATATTACAATATAAAATGTGAATGGAAATAATCTCAAACAAACTATGGCTGGGAGATAATTTACTATAATAATATACGGTCTCTTAAATTTAATTTTATCATAAATAAATCACATATCGAGATTAGGGGCGGGACAATATAGGATTTAATCGCAGATCGGGATAAATAACACAAGATGATCGTGGTGAATTTCCATCAACGGGAGTCACGACAGTGTCTTGGTAAAGCTGTCTGACTCGCTAACATAATATAGAAGTAAAATAATAGATTAGGTGTTAAATGACATGCAGGTTGCCCTTTTGTGTAGAGGAGAGCAGAGAATTGGGAGGCACACACACACACACACACACACACACACACACACTGTCCAACCTAATGAAACACCACCTGTAGTGATGACAGAGAGGATTGCGGTGCGAGACAAGACGCCCTCCCAAGCGCGACCCCCACCAGAGGGTGTCGGGCTGTGGTGGTGACCCTGTCTCGGTGTTCGGCCATGAAACAACCAGGTGTGAGTCTCTACAGACTTCATGCAACTGGTGTGACAAGCTTTGAAGAAATAGTTCAACATTTTGGGGAATGGAGTTATGTGCTTTGTTTCTGTTTGTTCAATATGATGCCAGTAGCCGCTTGTTTGGCTCACTTTCTGAAACCAGTGGAGCCTTAAAATTATATTAAAATAAATGTATTTCCCAAAAATGTCCAAACTGCTCCTCTACCACTGTAACTAAGCAGACAAAACATCCACATGCAGAGCAGTGTTGCACAGAGAGAGATCTCAGGAGCAGTGGTCAGTTGTGGATTTCACAAGCCTGTTGTCTGTTATCACATTTTGGTTAAGACGGCTCCGCTCTGTCTGCTGTGGCACAAGAGGAGCAACAAACTAAACACGACTACAGACTCAAAATCACACCCTGACTGTCCATTACAGTCTTATTTCTATGAAGCCACCCTCCAAATCTTTAAATTGCCCTCTTTGCCGGCGTCCCAAGCCATCCCAGGCCTCACTGAGAGAAGGCATTTCCTCCAGAGGACAAATAATATTGCATTTCCTCCCGGCCGATTCCAAATAATGGCCACAGAGTAGGAACTGGAAATGCTGGTTCTTAAACAGTAAATTCCATTGTTTCAGCGGCTTCCTGTGGGTCTCAGGACATCCCGTCAGTCAACACTGGACTCTCCAGTTACAGATGAGAGCCTTTAACTCTACATTATACAAGGAGGGTCCGTCGGAGGGAGGGGAACGTCGGGAGAGATGCAACGGACAAAGCTGATCAAGTGCTCCTGCTCTCGGTGATGGGTTTCACTCGCTCGGCTCTCTTGGTGTGATGAAGTAGCTGCACTCTCCAGCTATTGCGCGGCCATTACGGCTGAGCGCTAATGACAGCTGGTGTGTTGCTTTTTGGACCACGCCGTCTTACGGCGGCCTTTTACGAGCCCTGCAATCAGCGTGGCAAGAAAAACAAGAATCACAGAGAGGTCCGCCGTAAAGCTCTGGACCGGTCCTCCTCCTATAATTACCTCCACAAGCAGCCACACCCAGAGCTGCTTTCATGTCATTCACAGAACATAGCAGTGTTCAGTGAGAAACCAAATAATACCGTCATATTTCGCATCTGTATTCTTTTCATAACCTTTTCGGACTGAATTCCTAATTTTATCAACAGACGTACAAAGTGCTTAAATGAGTGTTAACCGTATCCCAAAGTGTATCACAGCTTTTTATCTGGTTTCCAGGCAATGGTGGGAAAATCCTGTTCGAGATTTGAAACCAAACTGGTATGTCCAGGGTGTGTCGGTGCCCCGTGACATCTCTGTTAAGTGACCATGCTTCTGTCCACGAGGTGCAACAGTCGTGAGCATTTGTTCTATGATATTTGTTTTTTTGGTTCTTTTGTGTTGTTTTTGGCGGTCCCTGTGGACAGAAGCGGTAGTGTTTCCGAGCACCAGAGTCCCTTTAGAAAACCTCTTGTTTTACTACAGCGGGGGCTGACAGTCTGCTCGGTGCAGTCCTGGTTCTGGTTCTTCCGGGCCTCCATTACCTCCGGTCGGCCCAGCAATACGGCCTGGGTGTCCAGCAGCATGGTGTCAGTGTTGGCTCCCAGCGTGGCTCCTGCAGGGCCGCAAGGTGAAGCTCTCTCTCCCCTCGTCCCGCCAGAGCTTCAGACTGCAGGTCGAAGGCGGCAGTGAAGACGGGTCTATGTCTGTCCACGACGGGCTGGTCGCTCCCGGAGGCCCTGCTGCAGTCTGAGCTGGAGGAGTTTCTGGTGCACCTGATGATTTCTTGTTATATTTTCTGACATTCCTTAGATCAATCGATGAATACGAATAATCGTTAATTGCAGCTCTAAACATATATTGCTCCCTTCATAATGGACCCTGTGGTTTTATACAGAAACGTATGGATGGTTCATGTGAGGAGGCAGGTGGGCCAGTTCTGATCCAGTTCTCCAGTGCTGTGCTGCTGAGTCAGAGTCAGCAGTGCATGATGGGAGAACTGGTATGAAGGAAGAGTCTCACACACACACACACACACACACACACACACACACACACACACACACACACACACACACGAGGCGAGCAGAGGCGGTGTGTTCCGCTCCAGTGCGCTGCATCTGTTCGTTGCTAAATATAACCAGAGGAACCCAGGCCGGCCGCTCCCTCTGCTCTGTGTTAGTAGCTGAGTAGGCCGAAGGATGGAGGAAGAAAAAAAAAAGGAGGCAGGGAGGAGAGAGAGAGAGAGAGAGAGAGAGAGAGAGAGAGAGAGAGAGAGAGAGAGAGAGAGAGAGAGAGAGAGAGAGAGAGAGAGAGAGAGAGAGAGAGAGAGAGAGAGAGAGAGAGAGAGAGGTTGGTGCACTTGTAAAGACTAAAAAGAACAAGTAGAAGCTTGAGGGAAAAAGGTTGAGAGGAGGGTCAATCTCAGATAAACACAGATATAAATTCTGGCCGTAAATCTATTTTAACACAGACTAAACACGGAAACTATTCCTGTCAAATACTGGAATACCAATTTCAACAGACTCCAGATGGCAGGATCTTAGAGTAAAAAAGGAAAAACACTTATTCGTGGCGTGTTTGTAAAGAGAAATGCACACAATGCAGCTATTTTAATGCGTCCATTGTATCGTTTTTTTTTTCCTCCCGTGGGCCACGCGTGTAAAAACACCGCTTCCTCCCTGTCGCCGATGGAAAGCATCGAGCTTCAGTAGGTATGTGAGCATGCCATCAGTTCTAACTGGCTGCCTCTGTTAAATGTCACTGCCTGCCTGGCCGTCGCACACAAAGGGCCCCTCTGTGATTAAAGTCCCCCTCTTTCACAGGAGCCCATGACCACAGGCAATGAGACGGAGATGAGATACACGTCCCCATCCTTCCCTTCCCTTTCCTCCCTCCTTCCCTCCCTCCCTCCCTCCCTCCCTTGGCTGCAGCAGCAGACTGGAGCACATCACACCGCAGGGACGAGCATGTCATCACCAGCCGGCTAATATGATGAAACTCACAATAAAAAAAAACAAGACAAGAAATTACCACATTAGGCTTGAGTTACAGCGTGTTTGCATCTGGATGAAGGAGTGGGAAAAAGGGGAAGCCTTTCCATCGAGTGTAATGAGCTCTAGTTTGTACCTTGAGGGTTGTAATTGAAGGGGCACAAACAAACCAGTGGGTTGACATGAAGGGGAGACTAAGAGTCAGTCCCATTTCTTATTCTTACCCTTTTTACAAGGGGTAGTGGTTGAAGTGGGACAACCCTTCAAGACCCGGATGAGTCGTCGTCGATGGCGTTTACGTAAACAGACGTGACAGAATAGCGTTGGTCTGTCGGCGAGCTACCCGTGCTCCTACCCAACCAGAAGAGCGGCATCAAGTCAGGCTGTTCTGATCCAGCGTTAGTAGCTGTACCTATGAAGAATAATGTGCTGTAATTCATAGATGTCCCACAAAATCATTGCTGCATATGCTGTCAACGGAATCACGAACAAAACAAGTAAAAAAGGCTACACAGCACAGGCGGGAGTGGTGGTGGATGAGTCCAACCAATACCGATTTTTGACGCAGGAGTGTTTTGTTCCCGATTGGAATCGAGAAGTCAACGTTTATTTATTTGCGACGTAACTTGCGTACCTATTTGAGCAACTTGATACAAATTGTAACCCTTTATTAAAGAACAAACTACTTACGTTCATTGTGTTTACTGAGGTAATAAATCAAGTGAGAAGTAGGGTCATTTTCTCATAGACTTCTATACAACCAGAGGAGTCGCCCCCTAATGGCCATTAAAAAGAATGCAAGTTTAAGGCACTTCAGCATCGGATTCAATCTTCAGTATCGGAGGTTGTCGCTTGGACGGAACAACCAGTGACCAATGTATATGACTTGTCTGTTGTGTTAAAGCTAATATTGATTAACATATATGAAACTTTTACTTTTACTTTTACTTTACTTTACAAAAATAGCCGTTCTAACCGAGGGGCTAAGCATCAGATATGCAGAGCTGTGTGCAGAGCTGACCCCCACAGGAGGGTTCATTAATTGCATCTGTCATGTGAATTTCCTCAGTTAGTTATTAAATGGATGCTGCTCGAATTTTGTGCTGAGAGGAAGCACTATTTCAGACGCGCCAGCTGGGCATGTTTGTTAGAAGATTCAGCTAATATGCTAAAGAAAAATACAGAACCAGAAAGTGAGGCAACAATGCTGAGAATGTACAGAGTTGAAGTGAGAAGAATCGTCTTAAGTCTTAATCAAAAGTGTCTGAGAGCGGAGATAGGACACGGCAGACTGACAGCTGAGAGATCGTGACGCTGCAAACCTTCACAGATGGTTGAGAGAACAGCGCATTGCCCATTGTAAATAAATATAACATATTCCGACAATGTAATCCACCAAATCACACACAGGATATTCTCTTACTTACGATTACATTTGGATTGACAAAAACTGGTTTATTAAAAACAGGGTCTGCAGAAGTAAAGCTCGTCACAAACTTCGACCGATATCGCCGTGATAAACGAGTAATTCACTTTCCTCCTTCAAATAATGAATGTCGCTGTCCACGTAGATATTTAGTTTGAAGTTCAGTCCTAGATTTATCCAGGTAGCCCATCAATCACTTTGAGCTTGATGATTCATCTGGGTTATTGGATGATTAATCTTCTTTCTGCTTTGTCTGCTCCAAAATACCGTTACTATACCGGCCTTTAAAAATCGCGTGTCTTCTATTAATCATTAAGTTTCAAGTAAAAGGAAACGGTTTTAGTCAAACCCGTAAAGAACCCAATCAATCAATCGAACAGGATGTGAACAGCAAAAAGCTTCTCAAACTCCACATGCCGCCCACTCTTTCTGACTGAAGGCGATGCAACAAGATTGATCCGTCGGGTAAATCTAGGTGACAATATACCAGATGGTCTCTTTTTTAGTAAGCGCTGCATGTGCACAGAAGCGTGCAAAAATGTACAACCAACCTCAACCAAACAAAAAGCGAAACCGCTGAATCTGCATTTCAACCAGAGACACAATGATAAAATGTGAAAAGACATTTTCTCCAAAACTTTTCATTGTGCGATTAAAAAGACATTTCAAGAGCCACAAACCCTGTGGGGTGTCTAAGATCAGCTCATTGAGGCTGAACTGGAGCATTCAGTTATAACTGCTTCGCACTAAAAGGTGAATATGTGTCTGTGTGCGATGTTATAAACGTCTACGTCAAACCATCAAATATCTGACCTTCCAACTGCAGGAAAGTCTCCTTCACAGCCGGATAACGCCGAACACGGAGGTGATTGCGAGACATTTAAGATGAAACTATGAAAGGAGATAAGCAACAGGCGATGGAGACAGAGCGAGAGAGAAAAGGTTAAAAACTGGATGTGAGGCCTCTTAAATAAATGGACTGAAGGAGCTGCAGGGGGCGGTTTCACTACACCGCTGAGCCAAGTCAGTTGTGACTCTAAAAACATATAATAGTTTAGTGTCACTATTACAAGAATCATTTAAAACAGAGCTGATACCATCAATCGATTAGATACAATTAGTCAGAAACAAGTTTGATATTTGTTGAATTAACAGCCATCTAAAATGGTTTAATTTAAACGGAACATGATATCCTTTGTTAAGGTGTAAGATATGTTCCCTGATCAATCATAAAGTGGAAGAGCAGTAAAATCAAAGCATTGGAGAAGATCAAACATGGAACTGTTTCTTGTTATCATTTGACTAGTACAAAAGAAAATGGTGATTGTTGTTAGTTGTTATGATGACAATACATGTCAATGGGGCCGTAAAGTGATGTCACAGCTTGCCGAGACGGATGGCTGGCTAGTTAGCCAGTTAGCTTGCCCTTCTCTTTAGCGACAGGGAGTGACTCGGAGGGACTGTTAGACCCACCAGTGCGCTGTTCAGCATGGCAGAGTTAGCAAGCTAGAGAGCTATCCGCTAGTCAGCTAGTTAGCTAGTTAGCTAGTTAACTAGTCAGCTAGTCAGCTAGTTAGCTAGTTAGCTTGTCCTTCTCTGGAGCACCGTTGAGTGAAGTGACTGTTAGTTATTCAGCAAATTTTCAGTAACCGGTGTAGCATCAGAGCATGAAGGAATTCGCAAGATAGCAACAAGTTAGCCGTCAGCTAGCTAGCTAGGAATCCAATGAGCTCATTTGTATTCATGTGTGATGATGTTAGTCCCCATAGTAGCCATTTCACATACTGAGACCATATTTAAAACGTGTCACCGCTGTATAAATTGACCTGTTGTCACCTCTCGGATAATCACAGCCCCATGACACTTTACAACCACAAACTAGAGACCTAGGACATTCAAAGGATGTTTGGCTTTCCTGGCTATATTGTCAATAACGGGGATTCTGAGCAGTTTCCAGAACAGAGGTGCTATCCATCCAGAAAAAGCAATTCTTGCAGAAATCTTGAAATGTTAGAAGTTTTAAACACCAAATCACAGCTTGGTGTTTAATCCTGTGTTAAATCCTTTTTACAAGTTCACAATTCACAATCTTCAGGTTCCCAGCTTCCTCATGTGCCATCTACTGTTGACCTATGTTCTCCTCCTAAGGATCCCATGTCCCTCCTAAAATAAATAGACAAAATTGGGTCTATGTGGGTCTCTAAGGGTTAAAAACCACTACAACTAAATAAATATTTATCTGGATCAGACATTTTTACATAATCCCACTCGACATTAATGTGTTCAGATCACTAAAATGAGATTGAGCACTGCTCCCCACTCAATGCAATTCTGTATAATTGTGGCTTTAATGAGGCACTGATTCATGCGACATAACATGTCAAGTCCTTGTCCTCTTACATCTCTCTTAATGAGAGCCTGTTGGCGAACATCATTATTATGCAGATTTATAACGGGATCTGATGACACAACATAAACAGTCAAGTGTTCCCATTCAAGTCTAATAAAAGGAGCCAGATTCTCATTTAGTGTTCCTTCTGTTGTCGCTCCTCCTAAAGTCATGGTTATTGTCATATGAATGAGTAAAACCCGATGAGTAACCCCTTCCTTCCCACTAATGACAAAGAAGTCCACCAGAGCTGGAGATGACAATAGGACTGGACAACTTCCAGGGACAGTCAAGCCGGCGATGAGTCCCAAGGCCTAAAAGAAGGAAGGATGTGTATTAACTGAGGCTAAAAACAGTAAAGACCTTGAGTCTTTTAAAGAAGCGTTTCCTGGTAAAACTACGCAAGAAAGTAAAGCAGAACTGTGTATAATCCACAGGGAGAAGGTTTCCTTTCTTATGTGTGTGGTGTTATTTTAACATCAACATACTGATGATATTTTAGAGCTTAAAACTATTTGTCAATTCATTGATAGACACAAAATTAAATCAGTAATTATATTGGCAAATTAATAGTTTCTGAGTATTTATTTTGTATCACTTACATAACAGCTGCACTGCGCCCATCGCTCATATCGTGTAACAAACTCTTGCACACTCTCTAACTTGCAAAAATACATTTATTCTTGGGCTGCACAATTAATTGAAGTTTTTTCGAAATCGCAATATGGCCTTCTGCAATGTTCAAGTCGCAGGAGACACAACATTTGTTAAAAGCTAAATGTGTGTCCATTTTAAATGAAAGGTCCCATTATTGTAAAAAGTGAGATTTGAATGTCTCCTTTAAATACTGTCTTAGCCTACACATCATATTCTACTGTCTTAATAAAACGTCTTTTTTTGGATGCAAAAATCACGTCATAATCAGGTTTATATGTTCTTCAATAAACAAGATTAATTGTGTCAAAGCGTTGCGTCTAATGTACTGCCTAATAACGCAAATCATATCATAGTTGTAATATCAGTCAAATATTTGCAATAACTTTTTTTCGCACCATAGCGCGAGAGTTTGTTTGCAACTTCCGATCCACTCGTCCATCTCGTACGCACCGGTCTCGTTGTGCAAAGTGTCCTCCAGGTACACCTTACGTATTTTAAAGTCCAGTTTGCTTCATGTCGGGAGTTCAAATACCAAAACACGGGTTGCAACGACGCTAGCTTAGAAAAGCAGGTGCAAATCACAAATACATTCCTGCTGATCATTTCAAAAGCATATCGTCAGCATGACATCGTTCTCATTGGCGCGCGAGGATTATCCAGATTAATCAGGACTGTGTCTTTTTAAAACTTTATCTTTGAATGCTGTGAGCACCACAAAAGCAGTTACAATCACCACCATTGTGTTGGATTAGAGGAAGAATCTAAGACGACAAAACACAGCAAATAAAACCCAAAACTATGTGCGTGGCTCGATACCACAAAGAGGTGAGTGGGGAAACGTTTCTTATGTCGTCATTTGGGTGAACCAACCTTTTAAAAGTTGTTTAATCTATAACTTTGGAGTTGCAAACAGGGACGGTTCTTGGGAACTTTCTCTAAACCTGAAAACTTGCTTTTGAAATCTCAAGGTTGCTCGGAGCCTCTGACATTAAATATGTGAGCGTTGGCTGCCAACAAGCGTCACAACCGGCGAGGTACGGCGTCACAAACCAAAGACAAAACGGTCTTCTCGGTCCCTCGGTCCCTCCCTCGGACGGACTGAGGCTTGCAAACAATCCTCGACCGTAAAATCTGCACTGTGTTTGAGTTAAATCTATATTTACCTTTTATCATCTGGCCTGTTTTTAAAAATACGCCTTATTGTCTCTTGCTCTTTGCGTTTAAAACGGCTATCTGAAGACGTTTCAGTCAGATTATGGCATCCGCAGTGACGGGCCCCCTGATGAAACGGCCTCAGCTACCATATATAACCTCACACTGGAGCTCTATATCGAGAACAGAGACGAGCATAAATAAAGATTCGAGTACAGTTTTTCCTGCCGAGCGCTCAATGAGATCCGAGTCACTTTCAGGTCACGTTTACGAAAAGCAGCGTAACGCCGGATGAGACGGAGAGCAAGACGCACAAGTTAAGCTCAAAGTCGACACCAACAGCTGAAGGAAACTGTTTCCATCGTCGTGTTGCTTTGTCAAAAGAGTCTAAATTGACTGTGGAGACAGTGATTCAGAGGGTCCCAGCTGCAAGAACAGCAGCAAGTGATTTGATCGTTGGAGGCATGTGTCAGATTTGTATGTGAAAGCAGGCCAAAGGACTGAAGGGAAATATTGTTTTGCTTTTTAGGAAGGCTCATGTGATACGTTTGTTTGGTCATGACCAGAAAGCCAGACTGTAAATTGAATGTCTTTGGCTTTTTAGAGACACTCGAGTTTTCAAAACTGTAGTCCACAAACCAATGGGTGACGTCACTGTGACTGCCTGCACTTCTTATATACAGTCTATGGTTTTAACCTACTAATGTACAAAAAACGAATCGTTTCCTTTTAAGGACAAAAAAGTTTTCAGGTCGCCAAAGCAAATCTGGGGTCAGCATCACAAAACAGGCTTATTGAGTTATCTTGCTAATTGCATGTTTAAAATCAAAAGAAAAGTGTCACAGTGTCACAGAAAAATCAACATCTTTCTGTGACGTGAGCGTTTTGACAGTAGATGTTTAAATCGGTGGCGTATAGCGTGTATCGCAGAACATGCAGCAGAGCGTAATCTAACTCTGACAGAATAACTGAAACCGTCGCCGCGGCAGGATTGATCAGCCTGTGGTGTCAGTCAACAGAGAAATGTCTTATGGGTATTATGCAGATGAGTTCCAGATGCACACGCAGCTGTTTGCATGCCACACATCAATCAGACTGCGTGAAGCTAAACACTTGAACTCTGAGGTGGCGTCGTTTGTCGTGCATAATAAAGCTTTTTTTTTATTTGACTAAAACAGTATTAACAATCTTTGTGCACCTTTGAGAAGCTGCAGGGCCTCTCACACCATGACAGAGACGGTCAGACGGGACAGCAACTGGTCCCCTTCGTTGTTACGAGACCCTGTGACTAACTCAAACCACAACACCGGAACAGTCTTCAAGCTTTTTGACACTAATGAGAATATCAGATGGGAGGAAGCCGGTTCCTGCAAAGCTGCTTCGATTTAGATAAGACGTCCTTCCACCTGCCACAGGACGCAGATATACGACGGAGGACGGAGGAGACGCTGGGACACACAACACCAGAGAGTTTGAACCTTCTCTAACCTGTTTGAAGTCGTCAGGGGTGTAATTTAACTTTTTCACCTTTTAAAACGGGGGGGGGGGGTAACTCGGGGATTAGGATCATGGGAAGACGAGTTGGGCTCCTCTGAACCTCTGAGATCAAAGCTGACTTCCTGACTCCTTGTTGTGTAGGGGAAGTTTCAGGTGATGGGATGGGATTCCTCCATGCCCTTTCAGAATAAAAGCATCTCTGAATGTAATATTGAACTATTATCATCAGCAGGTTTCTCATTTATTCTACTCGCACATATTTACTGCAAATAATGTCAATAAGGTATGTTTTAACATTTATTTTGTAAACTATTTGAAACAATTAAACAACATGAATTGCATTATTGAACTACTTCAAATCAAAACAGTTCCTCCTCAGTCCTTTATGATCCACTTTCATCATAGTACACCATTCCACCACTAGAGGGCTCGGTGCATATTGGCAACAGCTTCACCTGACACATTAATGCAATATATCAACCACCCCCAGCTGTTGTGAGTAAATAAAACTGATGTTATAAAGCAGTGATCCAACATATCGCCATTCAAGGAAGGCCTCGGCCTTTGCTGTGGAACACACAGACAGTGTCGGGCTTCCCACTCTGCCAGGAAACCTCCTCTGCTGCACAGGAAGTGATCCGTTTTATTTCATTTGTTTCCATTTAAGAGAAAACAACGGGGGTTTGTTTTGGATAAACATTTCACGACACAGAAAGTCCACCAGACTAATTATGAGAAGCCACAGTCACTGAATTTCACTATATGTATGCCATTGAGTCAACATGCTCTGACTGAACCTCACGAAATATAAAACATGTTTTTGCTTTATCTGACTAAACATAGAAAATATCTTTCACAAAAATACTGTAATGGTGGATACATTTTGAAATAGTGCATGAATGCTGTTTTACTAGTGAGCTTTTAGAGCATAATGGAAATCTATGCAGGTAATATTCATCTTTTAGTGTTTAGTTGAATGTTTAATCTATAAAATGCCAAAGAATAGTGAAACAACTTCTCAACAAGCTCGGGATGTCGTTTTCAAACTACTTGTTTTCCAACAAACTGGGCAGCTGAAACAGAGAACATGTGTGGCATTTTATATTTAAAAAATGACTTAAATTATACATTTTTTATTAAAAAAAAATTGTCAAATATCTTTCTGTCGACAGACAAACAGATCAGTCGTCTAACCGTTTCAACTCTCCACTTACATCACCACAGTAGAGACCAAGCAATTAACATAAAAAATACATTTTCCTAATCGCTTCATCATTTCTCATTTTTCAAGCAAAATATTAGAAAAAAAAGGCCAAACACTTTCCGTTTCCCGCTTCTGAATTGTAAACTGGTAATATCCCAGAATACTGAATTTCAGTGTGTTTGGACTGTAAACTGTAGACTGAGGGATGAATATCCCTGACCTATTTCCTCCTCCTCCTCCTCCTCCTCCTCCTCCTCCCCCCTGTGTTGCTGTTGTAACAAAGTGTGACCCATTAGGATGACAATGCCTGGAACAGAAGAGGGACTGTGCAAGTCTGAGCGAGTTAATCTCTCAACCCGGTAACTCATTAAAGATTAACCAGCAGTGTCCTGCCAATAGAAAGCCTTCACAAACTACCATTCTATTGTTACTGAAACCAATTACTTTGCTTAAAAACGGATACGTCTCGATTTGTTTTACTGCATGCAGTCAGAAGCCTTCAGATTAAACAGCAGTGTAAATATTAGCGTCGGGACATCAGGCCACAGTGCGTGAAGCGTTTTAGCCCGACTCTCTGGAGATTGGCGGCGAGGCGGAGGAGGGGAGGGATGGAGAGATCAGCAGCAAGAGAAACCCTCTGAGGATCATGTGCAGACCGCTCACCTCGGCTGAACACCCCGATGTTTGCTCAAAAAAGAATGATGCTAGGCTTAGCGCTGCAGCGACTGATCAATGAGATGTCCACTTTTGAATTCAGTAATCGATGACTCCGTTTGAATCATTTTTTAAGAGAAATTTCTCTGAGTCGAGCCTCTTTAATGTGAAACATTTCTGGGTTTTTACTGCTCTTTGACAGAAGGCCACCGTAGTTCTCCGACAAGCTCGGAAATCTGCCACCAAATCCCACACACCGCCCCTTTAATCAAACAATGAAAATAGCAGCTCTAGTTGTGTTGATTATATTCAGCGTAGCAGCATAACTGTGCAAACAGTTAGATGAGCGCGGACTATTCCTTCAGAGACTTTTTCTGCCTCAGCTTGTGAAATCCAGCATGATGACAGAGGACCTTTGGGAAAATGAGAGCGTTTCTCACACTCCGCTATTTGCATCTTCAGGAAGGTGTAATTACTGGTCCTGACAACCACAACAAAACCAAAGAAACAGACTAAAAGTAGAACTAAGATTCATGTGTATAAAACGGAGCCTGTAATGCTGCGTAATCCCTTCCAGATGTGTGAATCTAGTAGGAGCGCAGCTTAAATGTCAATTTATCTCCGCTATATGAGACTCTCTCTTGCAGTGACCATGTGTGTGTGTGTGATGGACTTCGTAGGAGTGTGTGTGTGTGTGTGTGTGTAGGTCACCACACGTTAGTGCAGCAGAGAGATGCAGTGAGCTCTTGAAGCTGTATCACGGTATACGGTAGTTTTCCTTCAGGATAAACCTGCCGGTCTCTGAGGCTAATGGTGATGTTCCCGATAGGGATCTCTGGTTCTTGTTTACGTTAGACTTCACATAAAGCGCTGCACTATAGTTATTCTTGATGAGACAATATGTTTTGTAACTTTTGTTTACACCATTTATCTCCAAGCATGAGAAACAGTTTGGTCCTAATCTCCTGAATATCAAAACGTAATCTGTTCTGGAAAACAAATGACAAATCGTTCATATTAAACAGAGATTTCATTGCACGTAAAAATGGCCGCCACTCTGACCCCAATGCTACGTTGATTTGATCGGGAATGTTCGTTCTACTTCTGTTCTGTTTCTATGAGTTGGGACTTGTGATGTCTAACTGCCAGCTGAAGAACAGAACCAGCTCTCCTGCCTTATTCCAAAAACCTGTACGGATAATGGATTCTCTTTGTGTCACCTGAGAGCTGTTCTTTCATGTGAGTGTACAATAAAATAACATATTCGCTCACAGCTATTCATGCACAACAGCGCAATAAAAAGCCAAATACAGATGAGGCTGTCTGAAGAGAACTCTTATTTTTCTTGATTCATGACGTGTTCATTATGCCAATCAAACATGTGTTCAGTGGCTTATCGTTGTGAGGTCGTAGGTCTTCTGGCTTACCTGTTCAAGAATATAATGTGCTGTGGAAATGGCAGTCAAAATGATCCCTTCTCACGGTTTATAGATAAAGCCCGTTGTGTAATGTTTTAAAAGTGGGTTCCCAGAAAAAACGTTTGGGAAACACTGCTGCCGTCGCTCAGCTTCATGGTGAATATGTCTCAGTGTTGGACTCTGTTGGAGGTGAAACATGATGCATGTGAACTACAAAAGAGAAAAACGTGCTGCACTTTAGAAACCCTGCGGGCTCTCCGTGCCTGTTACTGATAATGTAACGGACATGCAGTGGAGGAGTACTGCCTCTTCATGTGCTAACTGTACAGACATGGTTTTACTCTCCTCCATGACTGGGGAATTCTTATAAAGCGGATGTTACCACAAAAATGTAAGCTGTTCTTAAAATGCTAAATGATAAGATATACACCGACCACATTCTGGGACTACCTGTAACACAAATAAATAGTTTTTATCACAAACACACACTAAACGTCCATTTCATCCATTTTAGTTACACTTAAGGAAAATTCTTTACTGTCAATCCCGTGCAATATCCAATACGTTTAAGTATTATCTCACATTTTACATTTTTACTCCGTCTGTATATACTGGTATATTTTGTATTCTTCTTTACTGTCATATTTTTTATTACTGTTTACTGTTTAGTTTATTTATACTACTTGATTTTTTATCTTCACTTCATTTTATTACTTGTGAGCAATGCTGCTGTAATCCTGTAATTTCCCCACTGAGGGACTAATAAATGATTATCTTATCTTATCTTATCTTATCTTAATAATGTGAATAATCGCTGTTTTTCTGAACCTTTTATAATCATAAACTGAATATCTTTTTGTGTTTTGGACGTTTGATCAGACAAAGCGAGTAAATGATTGATGATTGAAAATAATAAGCAGATGAATCAATGATTGAACTATGGGTTAGTTGCAGCCCTACAGTGCCGACACAATACCTGAAGTTTGACACCAATACCAAAATGAAAAATATAAGCACATTTTTAAAAACACCGTTACACGGCTACAGTTAGCCGAGTGGAAATGATAAGCTCGAATGCCTCTGCCTGCTGTAGTACCTCACAAGTATTCCATCCACAGCTCTGATGGTTGTATCTTGTTACCCGCCTGGTCTGCGTTTCATTCCAACCTCATTGTTACAGCACCTGAGGCAAAGTCTCTGAACTTCAGCTGTTTGTTCAGGCTTAAATGACACAAGCTGCTTGTGTGTGGCGTCACTGCTCCTTCGCTGGTATGCTGCCATTGTTAGCAATGTATGCAAGTCACTCCACCAAGACCAAAGCTAAAATTCTGATGTATAAACCTTAATAAAAAATTTAAAAAAAACATATGCAACACATGCAAACAAGGCGATTTAAACAGTTCCTTTGAAGACATCCACACCAGAGTTTCTCAGTCTCTCAGTCTGTTTGTGCCAAAGGTTGAACATATGAAAAGATAAGAACATACACAGCACTGCTGCCTTAAACACAGAGCTAGTAAAGGGACGGTGGATGTGGAAGGAGAGGTAAAAAGCAGAGGGTACAGAGAGGAAGAGAGATAACCGCAGCATTCATGTCACAAGCGTTTGACAGGCCTTTCAGGGATATATTTATGCAGCCGGTTGCACTAAATCAAGACTGACAAAATCTTCATACTTCAGGAAATATAAGAGACTTGCATTCTGGGACGAGCGCATCACAGACGAGATCTGTGTCTACAAAGCTGTCACATCCTCTGGATGTGTGTAAGCCTTCTTCCCAACGCACCAAGACCAGAGACACAACTTAATACAACCTTTACATAACAGAGTCCGTCTCATCATGGAACTAGTTATTAGAATAGAAAAAAGTAAAAATCAAAGTGCAAAATGGAGGATTTGATGTGTAAAAGTCTGGATGTTTCACCGGGGTGTACCAGTGAACTCCTGGCCCCACCTCTCAGGAATGCCTGGCATCCAGCGGGCTGCCCTGAATGCCTCTGGCTTGGTTCAATTGAAAGCGAGATCTAAGGCGACCAGGGGCCCTTTGTCACGGAGATCAGCCAGACACCCGGCCAAACCCACCTATGATCAGAGCACCATAAACCGCCAGACCTTTTGGTCCTCGGGGGGTTTTCTGGTTGAACTAAAAAGGTAGAAACTCAAATGCCAAGAAGACTGTGCAAGTTGTAAAACAAAGTGTAGTTCACACCTGTTTACTTACTCATTTCCGTCTCAAATGGATAAACTGAAATTAGCCTCTACTATAAACCAACAAGTATCATTCTAAGAACGTTTCTACGACCTAATGTACGACCTTTGCACCTTGACAGGCACACCACTGTTATCAGATGCTCAATAAAATACAGTCAAGATACAAGACAACAAAACCTTTCACCTGTGAGCTGGATTCAACTGATGATAACAGATAAGAGCTACACACATCTGTCATTCCTTCCCAGTTTTAAGAGCTTAATTAATAAAAGCCCAGACTCAAAACCGACGGAGTGTAACAGTCCACCGTTCCAGCACAGGAATTCCCCGACTTCATTCAGGTGATTTTCTTTCTGCATTCCTCAGTGGGAGCAGCACACCTGTGGGGGGCTGAAGTTTAGCTAACACAGCGACAACCTGTCGACCTGCACACACCGACAGCACCGAGCTCACGAGGCCTCCCGTAATGTGACCCACAGCTCTTTGGACAGCTTTTTTTTCGGTTCTGCATGGGAGCCCAACAGACTGTGAGGCACAATGGAGGTCTTGTGAGCTACTCCGATAGAAGAGTGTCCCCCTCCTTTAATTACAGAAAAGGAGAATCTGCTGACTTACGTGAGAAAGTAATGACAAAGCCATGCCTACAGTCAGGGTGTCGCAGCAGTCTGTGCTTTGAAAGTGTTTCCACAGGACATCAGAATAATTAGAAAACCGTTAATGGATATTAAACATCTCCCATGGTGCAATGCTGGTCCGATCATATGTCAAACAGACGCCTGTTCGGCAAACACAGAGCGGCGTTAGTGCTGAGCTCTTGTCCCGGGGGGGGTCGAGACTTCGGCTCCAGAGGTCAAGCGTTCACTGTGCCGCCACTATTGGACACACAGTACATTAGAAAGACAATGATGCCAGACTGAAACTAAACCGCCGTTATATAACACAGTTAATGATTTCCCCAGAGACGAAGCACAGCAAGCTTTGCCAAATATTTCATGTGTTAGCGGGGGGGGGGGGGGTAACATGACTGAGCATGTGTGGAAAGGCATTTGAGGTGAAATAAATCTGACTTGAAATTAAAAATATATATATATTTTTTTTTCTTTCAATTTTCGCTCCGGCATCACAGAACATCCGGATTTGGCGGACAGAAAGAACAACAAAAACCATTCACAGCACACTGGAGACTCAGAGAGTCAGTGGCTGTATCGCTCTCCCTCCAGCCGTCTCTCAGACAGATGCAGATGCAGCAGACCGTGGGCAATGGGTCAAGCTCATCACAACACGCAGGAGGCACTTCCAGAAATAACCCCAGCTGCCCATGAGTGGTGACCCGCTCTCACTGACAAAGAACCCCCCCCCCCTCAAAAACAACACTACTTTACGGGAACAAGTAGAGCCGGAACGATTAGTTGACAAATCAATTGGGCTTTTCAAGCGGAAATAGTGAAATACTGCGACACAATCTCAGTTTCCGGCTTCTCAAATAGCAACGGTTTCTGCTTCTCTTTGTCATATTTCATAGCGAACCGATTGTCTTTGGGTTTTAGACGGCTGGTCGGAAAAAAACAAGACATTTCAGGACATCACCTCTGCATTTTTCACTCTCAGTGCCAATCATGCAATGAAACCTATAGATAGATTCATTGACAATGAAAATATTTGTTAGTTGCAACTCTTATCGCATTGTTATGCACAAAGTTCAATAATGAATTCAAAAGTAGTGTATTGTGCACTTTTATTTTAAAAGTACTGCTATATGAACAAAAGGACAATACAATTTGGTTTGCAAACACTTTAAACCAGAGGTCTTCAACAGGGGGTCCGCGAAATTTTTGGTTGATTAGACAATTTTCAGCTTTGTAAGATCGATGCAGAAATATGTCCCGACGAAGATGAGCGGATGTCTGTTTCTGACTAGAAAAGTCACAAGCCAAGAACAACTCTATACTGCAGTTGAAGTTTGGTTATGAATATTATTTGACTTTATTAAAAGCTAAGTTCAGTCATGTCAATCCAATTAGCCAGGAGGTTAATGTGTGATTGATGATGAAACAGGATAAAAGTTTGTTTATGAGTTGCTAGCAATATTCTTTTTGAAAGTATTTTCAGAGAGCATTGCAAAATCTTTGCAGGGGGTCATTTGTCTTGTACCAAAACCCCCAAAAAAGATTTACTTATAATTGATGATAGGAAGCCCATTAGTTGTTTTAATAATAAGTTGTGTTAAAAAGTGTTGTGAACTCAATTATAGATGAAAATCTATCTGGATTTATGAGTAAACAATATAAATACATTTTCAATAACATTTTTAAAATAGGATTTGTTCTTAATTAATCTTATTGATTGATTTTTTTTTAATTGTCTTTAAAAATTTGGAGCAAACTTATATGTCACCAATTAGGAACTACAGTTGAATACACACACACACACACACACACACACACAGTACTGGTGACTTTTGTAGTTGATCCTACCTTGACGCACAGTTTTCAACCTGACGGGACCCTTGCAGCACTTCATCACAGTTAAAATGTCATAGAGGGGTAATCCAGACACAGGCAGCCCCTCCACCTCCAGGAGCAGCTCCCCCTCGCACAGCCGACCGTCCCGGTAAACCACAGCATCCCCCTCCTCAACTTGCCCCACGTACGGAAACTCTCCGTTCTCGGCTCCGCCGCGCAGATCCACGTTCAGCTCCCCGCGCGCGTCCCTGGCGACCAGGCACTCGTTCACTTTGGTGATCCAGTGGTTCTTCTTCTGGAGCACTTTTGACATGGTGACTCAGGTCCATAAAAACCGAAACCCCCGTTAGTTCCGCGGAATGGTGCAAAAACCAGCCGATGCATAGCAAAGAAATAGTCCCAACGGGCAGAAAACTTCAGGGTGTCTGGGTGTCACTCCGAGTGGGAACATTCTCACCCTTCTGCTGAGCCAAGGCATGCTTGCCCGGCCAGCGCGCGCGAATATCCCGGTGGGTCAAAATCCAGATTGTTGTCGCTTCTGTTATTGTTTCCGCATCTTTATGTGCACGCGCTCCAGTTCCTCGCTAAATCCGTGCTCATATACATTTAAAGACCTTTTTTTTCCATCTTCTAATTCGGCCTCGTGCTCTGTCAAGTATTTCCCCCCCTTTTATAAACTTTCCAGGACAAAAAAAACAACAACAAAACATTCACCTATCCCGTGAGCAGGCTGGGCTGTTCACGCGACCAGCGGCTCCTTTAAGCAGGTAACGCGACAAGTTCATCCCATCTGCTCGTGCACTGTGGATGGAGGAATAGTGGGAAGGGGGGGGGGGGGGGGGCGCATGCGTCCAGTTGCTACTCCCTGAGTGAAAATCCTCCTCGACCCCCACACCTACCGGGTCCGGCTCCTCCCCGCACGGATTACAGCGAATCTCCGCGTCTAATCCCCCCCAGGAGCTCCGGCATTTAGACTTGATTCATAAATAATGGATCCGGGTCCAGAACCACAGAGAGAGACACCAGACAATCTTTGGAGGCAACGGAGCTGCAGGTTTAGATGAGGTTGTTGGTTCAAACCTCCGAACCGCAGCATGAGCATGCTATTTAGACACCAGAGGAGACGTAAACTGTATCCAGTCTCACTGAGGAACAAACTGAAACTCTAATTAATTAATCATTCATATTAGTACCACAATGGACATGAATTATTTACTTTTACTATTTGCTGTTCAAGGTCAATTTAACTACTTTAACCAGATAATTTAATAAATGGTAATGAATCATATCTATTACATATATATGTGTGTATGTATATATATATTATAGAGAATAAATCTGAAAATACAACCTGCAAACTGCAGATAAATGTAGTATTAAGTTACATAAAATGGAAATATTTAAGTCAAGCAGTACTTGAGTAAATATACTTAATTACTTTGATTAAAAACAGGTACAAAATGATGCATTAGTGGTATTCATCGTTTGATTCAGCTGTGACATTTACATTTCCTCATGGCAGATTCTAAGTGTATTGTCCTGAAGTTACAAACAAGATTTTCCTTCCCTGTCCCTGAAAAGTTGACATTTTGTCGGTCAAACAAGTTTTCCTGCAGCGGCCCCAAAAAAAAGAAGCCAAACCACTTGACAGTGAAAGGAACTCTTGTCAGTGAAACAACAATAATGCAAATATGTGTGGCGTCTGCAGTTTGGAGAAGAGCGAGGAGGGATCAGGTGAGCAACACATGCCTCAGTGTTTCCTGTTGAGATAAAGTATATACACAGTAACTGGCACGCCGGCTGCGAGGGCAGTGGCCTGAATAGCAGTGCATGAAAGGCAGCTTTCCATCCCATTTCATGGGTGAGTGTTCATGTTGACTCTGTGCCACTTTTCCGTCTCCTGCTTGTCATATAGGAGGTATTGGTCTCCTGCAGCTACAATGTGGCCGTTGTTCTATGTTCGATATATTTGCGGGCCTGTGAACGCGTCCAGCTCCGACGGGCTCTGACTGGTGAGGTGTTTTTAACAAACGGCCCTGTGATCAAATCACCATCCGATGACTTGACTCCACACGTCAACTCTTTACCTGTGATTACCCGTGTTGTCTTAGTCCTGGTCACATCTAGCACTGATTGTATTGATACAAGAATATTTTCCTCCATTCTAAACCGTCTGAAACAAGCCTCTGATCGGATTTTTTCACATTTAGTTTTGTGGAGGATTTCGTCTTATCACTTACGAGTATCACTACTTAAGATAAGTTACACTTTATTGTCTGAGGGGGGGGATCTTGCTCGGGCAATAGTGCTGCACTTAGTTGCAATCAACTCAAAACAATAGATAGCTGACAAGACGTAGCAGTGGTCAACGTATACAACGGTTCGTATGATCTAACTAAAAAGTTCCTCCTGATTGTTTAATGCGTTTTCAGTAACGTGTTCATTTACGCACGTTACATGCGTACAGGTTTTTCAAAAAGAACCTTCCGTCTGCACAGGACAACAACTTAGTTAGATGTAGGCAACAAAACGTTGAATTATTTGGACGGCTGTTTAGAAATGATCGTCTATTCTAATTCAAAACCGTAGTCCATAAAACAATGGGTGACATCAAGGTGGACACGTTCACTTCTTACGATCTATGCTTTGGACAATGATAACTGTATCTCCCTATTTCCTGTATTTATGCTAAGCTAAGCTAACCGGCTGCTGTGAGAGAGGTATTGATGATCCCATCCAACTCTCAGCAACAAAGCAGATTAACATATTTCCTAAAATATCAACAGTTTCAACAGGGACATGTCGATCATGGCAGTCAAGTCCTGATAAGAAATCTGTATTTACTCCGAAGTACATGGGAAAGACAGGTTTGTTATATTTGTTTTTTTTAATTTTGACTGAGATTAAGACGAACAAACACTCCCTGTTCACTGTGGTGACGCTAAAACAAGTTTTATGGATTTGTAAAAGAAACAGTTTGTTCTTTTACAAGAATAGAAAGTACACAGAAACACAATGTTTACCTTCGTTAGGACAAATGGGAAAAGCCTGACTTTGAGTGGTACATAAAGGCGAGCCCGGTGAAATAATGAACGCTAAATCCCTCAGAATAGTGTGTCAGAGGCCGTGTTTAGTTTCATGAGTGACAGTAATTGGTTGCCAAACCTTCGGGAATGTCATGAGTCCACAATCAATGCACCGTCATCAAACATTAACCAGCAAGTCAAACACTGCATCGATCCGTCTCGGCTGGTCGGAGAATAAAAGATATTGCATCAAAGCATCGCTCGCTGGCGACAACAAAGAGACTCGAGGGGTTTCACTGAATCACAACATTCACTGAGCAGAATACACTCTTACTGCCGAGTTCATGCTTCATGAATCAGAATACAGCACAAACACTAGGAAAAGAGAAATTAAACAGTATTTTATTTTCATTTAACATGTTCTTCTTTCATTCCCCGTGCATATATGGTGACTGAATTACTCGTCCAATGCATGAAATATTCACCAAATCTCAAACGGCCTTACCACCTATTAATAAACCGGAGTCTGAAATAACATTCCATGAGAAGCATACGGTCAATTATAGAACATATTCTACGCTCCAGTGGTTGTATTGGGACAAATTATTGCCTCATGGCAATGCTACATGTGATATTATAGGCAAGAGTATTCCTTGGTTAATAATCATCCAATATCTAAATGATGATTCTTTGCTCAGGTTATCATCGCTACAACACAAAGTGCATCACAGCAGCAAAATGTAAAAGCTTGGCAGAACACTCAAATGTTCTCTCGCAGACAGTGAGGTTACTTGCATGGTTGGATATTATTTATTTAGAGAAAGCGTGACGGGGCAAAGGCATGTCGGCAATAATGTTGCAGAAATAAAACTCTTTAAAGCCGACGGGAGCTGCAGATACAAGTGAATGTTCTCTGTAGGTTCATACGAGCGGCCCCTTTCACAATGCCACATTGTTGTCATGTTGTAATTTGTATACATTCTTAATAAGAATAAATATATTGGTTATAGAGTGGTCATATCAGTGTAATATCAGTGTATTGTTTTTATATATGATGATTTTAATGTAAAGTGTCTTTGAGTGTCATGAAAAGTGCTATATAAATAAAATGTATTATTATTATTATTATTATTATTATTAATATCTGTGAGTCAGCATTTCTGCACTTTTGCTTGACAAAGTAAAAGTTTTTTTGAATGTTTTTTTTTGTTAGACGTCTAAAATAAAGTCTGTGGTTAACACAAGCTGAAGAGACTTTAACGTTTTGTTCAATGATATAAATACATCAGTACAATTCCCCTCTTGGGAATGTTTTGATGCATCTTAAAGAAGGCGGCTGCTAACAAGAGGCTAAATGAGACCACTAAACGTCATCACACCGACGAGTCATGTGACCGAGGTGAAAGTGGTGTTCATTTGTGAAGATTATCGACCTGAAGTATCACGTCTGTGTTTGCCACACAGCTTATTTTCTGCAATAATCCAAAATCCAAAGGAGAACCCCCATTGGCTTTTTGTGGAGAGAACCAGTGCGACGCTAACTTCCTTTTTGGCCTGAAATGCGTCCTCCCTGCAGCAGTTTAAAGTAAATATCACTGTGAAGTCCAGTCAGCCAGCAGTGTGTGTGTGTGTGTGTGTGTGTGTGTGCAGGCTGATGCCTTCAGTTACCTTCTTGTGCATGTGAGAGAGATTAGTGTGACACAGTTGAACAGCTGGTCAGTGGAGTTTAGAAAGAATTATTTCTGTTCCACACGCCCCGACGTTGCATTATACGCACTGTGTTCTTCATATTGCCGCACATTTGTGATGAGTGCAGTGCAGATCGAGTGTAAGAGCAGTGTTTTAATCCCACACAACCTGAGAAGGCTTAGAAACCACTCCAGGTTGTAGAATACAAAGCGTATTGACACAGAGATTAATTCTGGGGGGGGGGGGGCACAGTGCGTGTGCTGTGTAAAAAACTCGAGAAACAGACTCGTGTACCCCTGCGAAGGATCAGATGGCTGGAGGGTTTGTTACATAATGCAGCAGTTACCAGGTGAATCCTCATATTCCAGATGTGTCTCAGGAAACGAGGTTCAAATCTTCTCTTTTAGAAATGTGACATGATGGAAACACACAAAGTGTTCCTTAGGAGGAAAATGGTCATCGGGAATGTCCTGTCAAAATGTCTGCCTAAGAAAAGAACAAGGAGAGTGGTCGGGGGGGGGGGGGGGGGGGGGGGGGGGAGCATGGAACCGACTCACACAGCCTTAGAACGACAGAAAACGAAATATCGCAGCGTGGGAACCGTTTGTGACGATAATTTTGACCACTCATTCAAAACTAGGGCGTCGGTGAGGTCATAAGTCATAGAAAGCAGGAGGAGGGACGAGGACGGGGGGGGGGGGGGGGCATGTCGACAAACGACGGGAGTCGTCATGCAGTGGATGTTGCACTCTAAACCATCCACCCCCCCCTCCCTTACGTAAGACACACGCTTGGCTGCGGGCGTAGAGAACAAGGCCTGTCCCCATGCACAGCCTTCCCCTTCACTGGGTCTTAACCATGCAGTACACAACAGGGGCAGACAGTGAGCAACATTGAATTATTCAGGCACAGAGAACATTGCAGCAGCGATGGGAACGGGCCTGAGTTGACTTTGGTCGGGAAAGCAAAGCGATGAGGATTTAAAAAAAGGCGAAGTTGCTTATTCATTCCCAGAGTGTTTCTCTGTGTTTCGCTGTTTGTTGTTATCGTGGTGTTCATTTTGTATGTCTGCACACCAGTGATACAAGGTTGTATTAATACAAGTCCCTGTAAAAACGTCATTTTATGATCTAATGTCGAAAAAAAGCTTGCAAAATCCTCACTGCAAAAGAAATAATGTTCGAAATGAAATGTCCTGGTAATGCATGAGTGTTTATTTTACAGTGTTTTACTGTTTTTTCTTACAGTATGTTAGTGTTTTACAGTGTTTCAACGTTTCAGTGTGTTTTACAGCATTTAACAGTGTTTTACAATGTTTCAGTGTTTTACAGTTATGCAGTGTTGTCATTTTTCTTACAGTTTTTTCTCAGTGTAAGTACCAGATTGAGGCAATTGTACTTTATTTGGTGTTACTCGTAGTGACTCGGAGTTCGCCTTCCACCGCTCTCATGATCGTAATTTCCAGATGCAGCAGGCAGAGCTCAAAGGAGAGGACGATGGACTTTAATAACCAAATGCACAGAAATGGTTCCACAGAAAAGCTGCTCGTCGTGCACAGTCATGATTAGCTGGAGTTGAGAGGCGACGTGTACGAGCGGATTGTTTCACAAGTAGCCAGTTTACAAGCTCATTTTAAACCAATAAAAAGCTAAATCATCTTCAGACGGTATAGCCGGTGGGTTCCACGAATGCATTTCAGTCCCTGCTTTCTTGCCTCTTTTGCTCTCCACACGGACCGTTTACCTGCATTCAAACAAAGCCTGCTCAAACATGATTGGTCGATACTACAAGCGGAAACCAGGAAGCATCAGATACCAAAATGTTGTCCCGTTGCCAATAGAGTCTACACATAATCAGTTTAGAAGAGATTACGTATAAAAAAACATGGGAGAATACCAGAGTTACTCTTTCAGTATTCTCGGTTTGTGATGCTCAGAGAGAATATTGTTGTCGTCTTCTTGTTACTTTGCATAAGATTCCAAATGCAAAACAATGAGCAACATTCTATAAAGTAGATTTATAATGCCGCTTACAGGTTATTGCATCATTATTAATAATCCAAAACTCCTATTTTTTTTCATCTTATATAACATCTGATGAAGTGTGATATCGGGTTGTGAGTGCACATGAACACATTCTCTGCTGCCGGTAGACGGCTGCTGACGTGTTTTATTAGCAGCCACGAGATCCACATCACAGACCTCATGCTCCGTTTAAAGATATTTCACTGAACAACATAATGTGGTTTTCTTCCACCTCGACTTTTCAGTACAGTAGCTCACAGCTCCAAATCAGACTAGTCTCAGCCGGTGAAGTGGACAAAAAGTGTTTTGTCTTCACTTCACATCATAAAGTTTGTGTTCAGGATGAGAGAGATGTGCTGACCACGGGGCAAACACGAGTGTAAAAATATAACAGCACACTCGAAGCCACGGTGCAAAAGATATTTAATAATTTACCAACGTTTTGACAGAAACAGCCCCACAGGACTTAGGCTACATCCACACTACCGCGTTTCCATTTTAAAACGCAGATCTTTTGCTGCCTTTATGCCTGGCGCCCACGCTACTCCGGAGCTTTAAACCGCTCAAAGCGGTGGTGTTTGAAAACGCCACTGACCCCGTGTCAGTTTGAAAACTACTGGGTTGCGTCGTAGTGTGGACGGGAGGGAACGATGACGTAGACGAGCCTCGATCAGCCACGCCGCCGGAAATAGAAAATACAACCGCCTTGATTATCGATGGTCTACCTGCGGGGGAAGCAGCTGTTACTGGAGCGATTAGCGAGCGACGTTGTCAGACATACGGAGCGGACGTCTGCGGTCACGTTTTTTGGCTTTGAGGAGGACAATGGACACAAAACGGAGGACTTTCCTTTTCTTATTCATGCTTATTTTGTTCTGCACAACGATTGTCAAGTTAACAAAGAAACTGTAAACGAGCAAAAGCATAAATGCGCTCCACGATGACAGGATTGCATATAACCGCCTCACTCTTCAGGTATATAATATATATATATATATATATATATATATATATATATATATATATATTACATTTAAAGGGATGGTTTGATCAAGAAAAAACAACCGAGTACAGTCATCAACAGTCTACAGACAAGAGCACAGAATGCTTATGACGAGACAGAGCACGAGGACAGAAAAAACACAATACCTCAGGTTCCCATTGGGTTCCTGGAAAGGAGACCTATTGCTAGACAGAATATTTCAAATACAAACAATAACAATATTTATATTAATAACTTGTAGGAGGTAGACAAAGTTCAGGACACAAATAAAACCCTGTGATGTTCAATTCAATTCCTTATTAGGTTCGTCGCATAAATGGTTCCTTTTACACCACAATTCAACCCATTCTGCAGGACAGAAATGTAAGTTAAAGAGCAGCATGTCCACTGAAATAATTCATACTTCCACATTGCCTATTGTAATCTCTCCATGAAATCTCATGGGGTTTGAATGACAAAATAAAAGGGACATTTGTGCCTTTGAGGCAAACACGATTCACCTGATGCCGACTGACAGAGTCACAACGGAAGGTGGAGCTGTGTTGTATGTGGGACAGGAATGTATACGATAGGATTTATATTTAGAAAACGCAGAAAAGTGAAAAAATAATTCAACTCGTAAGTTTCTGTTTGGGCTACTTGCGTTCACCAACACGAGGCTGTAGCTGCGTCTGAGATAGCTGAGATCTTTCATAACAAGCATCAAGAAGGTGTTTCCTTTGTTCTGAGACGCTGCCACGAGTCTCTCCCGTCAAACATCGCATGTTATCCACATAAACACCGCACATCCTCCTGACACAGACAGCTATGTAATTCATTCTAATTTAAAGATTTTGTATCATAATTAGACACTTTTCAACAATCAAAAGATGGAAAAAGAAGGTGACAAAAAACATGAATGCTCTTTGAATGTTTATTTTGCCTAAACTCCATCCTCTCGAGCGCTTTGTTCTTCTCATCAGGAGGAGATAATATGGAGCCGTTTCTGCTTTTATTGGCTTCTAAATAGAGCATCTGTTTGTTTTACGTACACAGTAATGCTTTTTATCATCTCATACGTCTATGATATGCGCTCAAAAGTGTTTTATGGCCCAATTATTATAATCACCGCTGGCGGATATCTGCACGCTACAGAGTGCATCTTTCTAGTTTCTTCAGTTTTGATGTAATAAACTGTTTCCATACGCAAACCTTGCAGTTATGACCATAACTTCATTGGCCTTTTATTCTACATTTGCTAATATAAACACCTGGTAACAGACTGGACTTTTGGATAAAAATGCAAATTTAGCTCACAGGAAGAGATGCTTTCTCATAAAGAGGGAGTGAGACTGAAGCTGAAATATATCAAAACACCCACTAAAGTCAAACTACATCAACAGAAGACCGAGGAGAGAGAAACAGATGATATGCAGCAAACCTGCTTAAAAGCAAAGTTACAATCTTTGAGCTGAAAATAGATTTAACATCAGAGTGATTTATAAAATGAAAAGCACTCAAAGATGTGAGGATTGGACTGATATGAATCGTTTATTTTTCAACTGATTTTGAAGTTTGGTCTCAGCTAAAGTGAGTCTTAATATTTGTGTTACGCTTTAACTGTTAGCTTTCTCTTTGTGTGAGAGTTTAACACAACTCAAATATTCCTCATCACTGATGAAAATCATTGCGTGTCATCGACAAGCCGAAAGGACCAATTTGTCATTTGGAGTTTCCTTGCCAAGAGTTAGAGGAGATTAATACCATCGTCGTATCTGTCTATTAAATATGCAGCTACAGCAAGGAGCAGTTAGCGTAGCTTAGCATAAAGACTGCATAAAGCTGCAAGAAGCAATGCCGGGAGCCAAGCGATCGTCCTTTGTTTGTGAATGGGTTCTGGACCAGTTAGATATGAAGAAAGAAACACAACAGAACGTAAACTCTCCTACTGTTTTTATAATGAAAACGTGCCGTCAAACATTTGTTGTATTTATGTACTACTGCACTGTATTTATACTTTGTGCACTTCTTAAAAAAACGGTACAAACTTTAATTCAGAAAAGAATCTGCTCACCAGCACTCAGAACTAACTAAACAAGTTACATCTTGTGTGTTTAATCCCTACATGCTGAGTCTAAGGTGTCTTTTACTCTGTTTCTACTCTCCATCTATGATGTCTCGCCACTGTTTTCATTCATCACTTTTGTTTTCTGGTGAGTAACCTCGAGCACATGACGTATACGTTTGAGGAAAACTCTGGCAACATAGTTCAAACTGCTTTGCCGGGAAATGCAGTGCAAAGCAACAAAATCATTTTTGCCAAAAATGAAGAAAAACAATGAAGGTCTCCAAGACAACAGACACCACGACAATAGATGTGATGCAATCGGACGTTTCCATGAGATGAGTCAGCGCGTTATTAGGAGGACTACAGAGAGGATGTTTGGTGCGTGTGAGGATATGGACGCTTGTTGTTCAGGAAGTCACGAAGCTAAGCAATTAGAGGAGGATGCCTTTTTTTTTTTTAATAAGGATGTCCTGTCATGTGATCTAAGTCTGACCGCTTTGAAAGAGCTGACTCTTCTTTTAAATTACCTTCGTTCACCAACACACACACACACACAGATATTATTAGATACAGGATTGGTGCATTCAATGAATTGATTTCAACAGGGGGACGGAGTGAACAAAGCAAAGAAACCTGCACGCTGTTGATCACATTTAATTAATGAGCTTTCATTCTGGTATTTTGGGAGTTTTGACTTTTAACCTCTTCACACCAATCAACCGATTAAGATGTTATGGCGTGCAAGACCTTTTTTGAAGTTTTGTACCAACAGTGGATAAGAACATGTTGCAAAGACGTGCTCACCTATAAGGTCATTAGAACCACAAAGATGAATTTCTTATTGTTTTGGTTTTATTTAGTCTTGAGAGGAGTATCCAGATTACAAGTATCCAGATTCTATAAAAATAATCCATTACAAGTAAAAGTCCTGCATTCAAACCTCTACTTAAGTTAAAATGCAATACTATTATCCCTAAAATGTAGCAAGAGTAAAAAAAAAACAAGGGTTTCTCATTGTGCAGAATGGCCCCTGTCATGGTGTAGCTATAAGTTGGAGTTAATTATAACTTTATTATAACACTTTATAAACTGTTATACTGGTAAATCTGTAACATATTTTATCAAATGTTGATAGGTTTTCTTATGTAAAATCCTAATCTGCAAAATCCCAAGTAAATAAAGCAGCTTTAATGTAACAGATGACATCTAAACGAAGATCAGGGAAAGAAAGTAACTGCAATGTGATATCAGAACACAAGAGGCCACCTTTGGACCACGGGCTCGGTAGGCCATAAGACCAGTTTATGCATTTTTTTTTAAAAAGCAGCACATTGCCCCACTTATTAAAAACACATATTTCACAGGATGACATAATGTAAACAAAGCAACAAGCTTTTTAACTGCCGGATCTTTCTCTAAGCCCTGGAATGAGTGGCCTTGTTTGTGATATTAGCCAGGCTTTGATGCTGGCCACAGAGCAGTTGGCTTCACTTAGTACTGTGGCTTTGCTCGCTCCTTTATTGAATCATGTTGGCTCCACTGCTGAGTGTCTTTATCAGTCTGTATCAGCTGGCTGGAGTTTGTCCTTATCTTGTGATGCTGTGCCTCACTGCATTTCACTGCACATGCTGTTTTATTGCATGTGTGATAGATAGGCCTACACCTTTAAATCCTGTTCGTTGATGCTGGCTAGCAAGTTTTATTGGCTTATTTTTTTTAATAAGGGCAAAAGAAAATTTGAGTTTCTCTCAATATATATCATTATCCGGGGTGTTTCTACAGAAAGTTAACATTAATCAACAGGACCATGTTAGCTGACCACTGATTGCAGATTACTTGCAGGCTAGTTAGCTAGCTAGCCTCTGCTGCTCCCGCCTGCTCTCCTCCAAGCAAAGTAGGCTAATCTCCTAGTGTCAAAGAGTGAGACAGAGGGACATTTTCTGTTACCGGTGTAGCATTAAAGCATGGTGGAATTAGCAAGGGAGCTAGCTTACTAGCGAGCCACGAAATGAGTAAAATTCAACAACTTAATGCTTCATCCACACATTGCTATTGCCAGACAGGTGACAACTTTGTTCGGATCCATTTCTGTAATCAGTGTTGATTGAAAGCACCACGGAATTAGCAAGCTAGCTAAGTAGCCGGCCGTCAGCTAGTTAGCTTGCTAACCCCACCGTGCTTTCATGCTACAGTCATGACAGAAAATTAGCCAAACAGCGGGCCATCTCTTCATGTCTCTAGTAGTTTGACCTCTGAGCAACATTTTCTCTCCATCTCAGAAACACTTCATCGACAATATAGTTCGCTAGAGCCTCGAATCACAGTTTATAATCTCAAATGTATGGTACATCGATTCTGTCAGCCAACAACACAGCAAGACGACATTTTCAATGTGTGACTTTCGCCCGCTGCTCTTTGTTTTGCCTCCAGCTAACGCCGCGACGTCATCATGACGTCATCATGACGTTGGCTGTAAAAGGGTCTATTTGTAGGGTGAGAGAACCATATAGCCAGACGTGTAGTCACAGAAGAAGCCTTAGAAAACTGTATTCATGAACAGGAAACGACGCAGCTCGTCAACAAGAGATGTTGGAGGCAAACAATCAGAGCTACAGTAATAAGGGCATCCACATGTACACTACCCTGTGACTGCGGGCCTGCTGTTATTAAATATTCATGGGTCCATGTCTCAAACACTGAGCGGCAAAACAACTGCGGCTGCCATGGTTTATCGTGTGTTCACCAGATGTTTTCTTGTCTTTTGTGGCGCACCTGTTTCCTAATGGAGCTCCCTGGGAATCGGAGTGCATCGTCACAGGACACAAACCAGATCTTTTCACATGTTATCTCTCTCCTAAATAAGCCACAGATTACACGCATGCACCCACCAGGTTTTGTAACATAGCACGATAGGCAAATACAGATCTGGGTAACCTTATTTAACAGTACATAATCTTTAATCATTGCCTTTTGAATGCATTGTATTTACTTATTCTGGATGTACAGAGTCATTTAGTTAGATGGTGAATGTGGTAGCTTTTATTTCAGTGCATAAAATAATCACTTCATTTAATTTTTTTCCCTCATTGTTACATTTTTCTTCATTATTATTAATATTATAGTAATTATATGGGATATTATGGTTTTCCTTTTCACATGTGATCCTTTTTTGTATCCTCCGAGTTTGTACCTCCACGCCTCTTTCTTGATTAGTTCAAATGACGCGCAGCTGACAACACTAATTACCTGTTTGAAGAGAGGTTGGATAGTAACGATGGGCCTTTTTCACATTTTGACATGTCAGAGGAGGACAAACACGTGTAAATAAATAACATGAATGATTGCTCAATCCCGTTTAGCCGTTGCAGTCTCAGAGATGCAGAGATGCAGAGTTGCAGTTCTTTCTTTCCTTCTTTCTTTCTAGAATCCTGGTGTTGTGCAGGCTGGCTCACTGTCATGCCTTGCTAAATAGAACAGAGCCATCGTTAGTGCTATTAGCAACACCTGCGCTTTTTACTACTATCACATGCTGTGGAAAAGGCTTATTTATTGAAAGTTTTATTTAAATTTTAACATGTTATTCTAATAAATAACTAAATATGTAAAATAAATAAATGAATATAGATAGTGTTTATTTATTTGTTCATTATATATATATACAAATTTTTTTAAATGTACTGCAACTTTTTGCAACAAAAAACTAAACAAATTCAAGTAATTCATATTAATAGGAATTAATATGATAGAATGCATGATTTTATGCTGTAATGGTTCACTTTTAACACACCCAAGTCGTTGAAGCGAATGAAAAACATGCCATGAGAACCCACTTGCTCTCACATACGCTTGCATGTCGGCACACAAGTACGCCTCTACAAAGGTGTGCACACGCGCCAACAGTTGCATGAGATCTGGTACAGACTGACTCAGGTGAACTCTGGTTTGCTCTCAGCTCTGCTCTGATGTGTTATAAGGCCAATGCTTCTCTCTGCTGGTCAGGAGCGATACTGCATGTTTATTCCACAAAAAACAGAATACAAAAAAAAGCCAAAGAAGGAATCAAACAACCATTTGAAAAATGAAAACAATGATTTATTCTGACAAATAGCCCTACACATTCCTCTTGGGGACGGATAGCATGTGTTCGCACATGCAATGTGTTTTTACTCCATCCTTTGGTCTCAATTTCTACATATTTCACCCCCTGTTGGGAAGACTGTCCCACATATTGTCTCCAGATGGAATCACATTCTAATCTCAAATCTGGAGTTTGTTGGCTTCCTTTTCAAAAACAAAAATGACAAGACCTAATTATTGTTCTCTGGTTTTTGTCCCTGTAATTAAATAAATCAGCAACAGTGTTTAGTATTTTGTGGCTCACACCGGCTGGTTTGGATTTAAAGTTGTGTGAGTTTTGAGTTTTGAGGTTGAGTGATGCCTTCCCTTCAGTCTCATTTCCTGCAAACAAGCACTGCTCTGCTTTATATCGTTCTTATCAGATAGACCGCTCACAACCAACAATATCCTCTGCCTCTGATGTTTGTCTGTCAGCAGAGACCCCTTTAAGGTTTGGTCTGTTGCACCTTCATCAACAGCTTACTTTTTTAAAATCACAATTTACTTTAGTTTGTTTCAATGACCACAAATGCATCACTTCTGAAGATTTACGGACAGCTGAGCAGAGTTTTGATTTGAAGTGTGCGCCTCTGAGGAAATCTGAATGACACTAAAAATCACATGACGCTGAAATAAATCATTTTTTAGGATTTCTACATTTCCCATGCACACCCGTGGAGTGGACTCACTGGAAAGGTGGAAGGCCAGGCCGGAGTGACGCATGGGTCCGTAAAGGCAGTGTGGGAAAGAGACTTTAACCTAGCAGGTCAAGAGTCAGATGTCTGTGAGATTGTCCCTAAAATGTACTGTCAAAACCAGCCTGAGTTATATATGTGGTTATAATTTATATGTGGTCTCAAATCTGCATTAAACTATATTTTTAATTTTATCAAAGGATGAAAAGACAAAAAAATGCAATTACTCCAACATGAACCCACAGAAATGATCAACCATCAAAGCTTTTTAGCGCCTTGCAGCTCATTGTTTAACTGTTCACTGTCACTGCTCTCACAAAGAACTCTGTACGCTTCATTCACCTGCCCAGCACCAAACAGAGCAAAGACAAAGTTGCCGGCAAGCTGGTGAACGTAGTGGAGCATTTAGCAGCTAAGAAAATCAGATGTTTCTCTCAGGGGGAGGCGAAAACAAGGATCACAACTTCAAATGAACGCTAATGTCTCTCTGCGCACAGCGACTTTATAAGGGGGTAGAAATATTGCTTTTACAGTTCTTTCCACTAATCCCCAACAGGCCACACAATCAGCTAGAAGGTGCAGTAATTAGAGTGCAGATCTCCGCCAGGTGTGTCTGCAACAAACACTGCTGTATATGCTGTTGTGTGATTGAATGACTACAACCATCTGGACACCAATGGGCTGCAAGGCGTTGTAAAACACACGTCATTCAAACTCAGAAACAAGCAGCGATGTATGCAAGCTCGTATTCGACATTTCAAAATGCAACCCACCAAGCTGTCTGCCTGCGTAGCAGCGGCTGTGTGGCGGCGATGCACTCAGCAGTGTGTGTGCTAGTAGTTCCGTTAGCTGTTAGCTGTTAGCTGTTAGCGGTTAGCCATACACACCCTCCAAAACAATAACAGTGTGCTGCAGGACAGCAGCCGAGAGGTGCCGAGCATTGTCTGTAATAGTAGATCCGTTAGCTGTTAGCGTTTAGCCAAAAAGCCCGTACAAAACAATAAAAGTGAGCGCACTCAGAGCCGTGTTATCACTAGCGGCCCCTACCGGCTGGGGGTCAGTTTAATGTAGGGAGTGAGGAGTTAGCAGGCAGTCAAAACTGTTTCATTGACCGTATAAAACAGTTAGTAAAATGTGTTTTGAAAAAGTGTGAGTCTCGGCAACCACGAGAAGTCTTTGAGCATGCAGCCATAACTCTACAACCAAAATATTAAGCAGTTTGCTGCAGCGGAATGAGAGACGCACATATGCACGCACATATGCCACCGATTTCTTTCAGTCGCATATATCTTTCTTCACCAGCTAGTAGCTATCGTTGTTGTTGTTTTTTTTGATGAAAGCAGCTGCCTGTCTCATTGTATGAGGCAATGAGAGCGGTGAGAGTGAACCAAGAGAGTAAAGTTGCTAACAAAAAGCTAAATGATGAGCATAAAGCGCCGTAAAGCTTCAGATTCAGGTGATCATTTTCTGATCATTTTCTGTTCGTCCCTGTGAGCGACCCTTTTCAAATTGGAATTTTCATTGATAAATTGATTGTTAAAGAAATGAGATTTTTATAAAAAACAGGTCAGAATAGAGGCCATTTTATTGTTTTTACTTCCACAAGTTCCTCATAAGTTAACATTAGCCACTACTCGTGAATTAGAACAAGCTGAAATTATGAGTAAATCTTGCTGCATTACAGTGTTGCTGTAAGTCATCGCTGCCTCTGTAAACTGTGCGAAACTGCCCTATCATTTTCTGGAAGCTCTGCCCACAGGGAGTATGGCCGACCTCTGACCTCTGCTATTGCTGTCTGCGCTTGTGCATGACGTGGACGCCCACGTATCTCCTGGCTCGACTGGGTGGTCGGTACAGTACCAAAACACGGCCCCAACCTGACAGGTCAGATACTGTGGGAATCCTCCCAGACAGTGTTAAACCCGGGGAGAAGCAACGCGGAATGATTAAGTATCAAGAAGACCGGTGCGACACACAGCGGGCTCAGCAGGGGCCCCGACTCCTGCGAGGATACCTTCCCTGGACCCGTCCTTGAACTGAACTGACAGATGTGTCCTCAGCCTGTTTATGAGAGAATCTATACTGAAGTGGTGCACAGGCTGCAGTGGACTTTGCATGATAAAAGAAGTCTAGCAGGGTCAACAGAGAGGTGTAAAACTCTATCTGCTTCACAGATAAGGCATCGACGGCTGTGGGAAAATGAGACAAGACGAGATAACTGTTATCAACTGCAGCACAAACCTGCAATCCACATTTTAACACAAACATTCTCACGAAATTGTCCGTTTCACCGTTAGAGGAAGCATCAAGACGTTGTAAAGTGACTTTTAGGCAAGCAACATCCAACTAATCTTCCCCAGCAGCTCAGAACATGTTTCAATCCCTCTAAAAGCTTCTCACAGCCCTGCAGACAAGGCGTCCATCCCACCGACGTCAGCAATCTCAGGAGCTCCGCACCCCTGCTTTCTGTCTTCGGCGTTTTTTTTTACAAAAGGTCAAAGCTCAGACCTGTCACTGGGACCTGTTTATCACAGCAGGGGTTGTGTGACCGAGTCGGAAGGGTGGAGGGGGGGTTGGGAGGAGGGAAGCGGAGCTTTTTTTTCTCAAGTGGTATACCTCCAGCAGAGCTCCCAGCCAGAGCTATTGGGCCACGGGTGGGAGGACAGAGGAGAGCATATGGTATAAAGAGAGTCGAGGGTCCGTCAGGAAGAGAGACGGGCAGGTTTCAAAAACTGCGATTTTAATAAAGTGGAATATTTCCATAACCGGGAAAGTCACCTTTGCATACAGACTTCATCGCCGGCTTGTGTTTTCCGCCAATCATCGGTGAATTCAACATGGCACAACTGATGACTTACTGGATGTGTTTGGTTGCTGTGACATCCACCGTGGCCTCCAGCCATGCATTGAGAAGGTGAGAACTTTATTCCTTCGTACAGTTCTGCGGCGAGGTTTTACTAGACGGGAAAAAGATATGACGGCAACCAGCAAAGACAACAAAGACATGAAAACAAATGACTTTCATTTACTCATTATTGAAGCTAATGTTTTCAGTATTGGCTTAACATCTGCTTTTGTTCATTTTTCTGGCTATGCACTTGAGAGCAAAGCAGCCTGTGCTTTATTAAAGGTTCATTGTCATATTGGGATGACGACCAGGCGTATGAAGGCTGACGTTCAGCCTGATAAATAAAGTGCTGTACAATTTCTACAGACAAACGCAGGTCCTTTAGTTTGTGTCACCTGGAGTTCAATTATCTTCTTTGTCTGTATTGTTTCCAGAATCTCCCTGAAGAAGATGCCCTCCATCAGAGAGACACTGAGTCAGATGGGAGTTTCTGCAGAGCAGGTCTTGACTGAGTTGGCCCAGAAGAGCACAGACGACAACAACGGGACTGTTCCCACTCCTCTAACCAACTACCTGGACGTGAGACAATTTTGCATATTATATTTTTAAAGGAAGTTGATGTGTGTTGATGAAGGTCATGCATTTGGGAGCGAATCCAAATCTACGGAGACAAAGGTAACTGAATTTGCTGTTTTAGCATTTTAGTGTCTTGAAGGCCAAAGCAGCCGTCCATCAAAGAGGCTTCAGCACGTCTCCGAGAGTCAAACTGCAGGTCCAAATGACTTTGGATTGGAATATTCTCTTTATAGGAGTCATACTTATTCAATCTCGTACTTCGTGACTTCGAATTAAATTTGTATCTAACAGCACAAGGAAAAGAAAGGTTTCAAAGAGATAAATTATATCCCCATCATAACAGCATAAGGAGGTTTAGGAAAGTCAGAAATTGCTTCATTAGAAATGTATGTTTTTATGGTTTATCCCTCACAGACTCAGTACTTTGGGGAAATCAGTATCGGCTCTCCGGCCCAGATGTTCAACGTGGTGTTTGATACCGGCTCATCAAACCTGTGGGTGCCTTCGCAAAGCTGCTCACCTTTCTCCACTGCCTGTTGTAAGTGTCCACACACACAAACCAGAAAACAACATTTACTTAAAGGTGCTGAATTCGATATTCAGATCATCGAAATAGCAGCAAGCAACGACTGTCTATGTAAAGATATAGTGGAGTAACGTCTGTCAGCCCTTTTGCCGTAGTCTGCGCAGTTAGCACCGTGAGCAGTTAGCGCCGTGAGCTTTTAGCACCGTGAGCAGTTAGCGCCGTGAGCTGTTAGCGCCGTGAGCAGTTAGCGCCGTGAGCTGTTAGCACCGTGAGCAGTTAGCGCCGTGAGCTGCTAGCGCCGTGAGCTGTTAGCGCCGTGAGCTGCTAGCCGCCAGCTCAGCAGTCGCCACGTTGAGAACCGCTGACAGGCAACAGAAAAATGCTCTCAATCTTGTAACTATCAATCAATTTTTGCCTCAAATGTCAATGCAACGACAATGTGTGTGGAAGGTATTGATGAACCTACAGAGAAATCTGAAATCTCACCACTCTCACAGTAAATGTTTTGTTGTAGCCGGCAGCTGTTTCCAACAAAAAAAACTACTGTATACTCAGCACCAAATTGACAGACACAGTTTGCGACTAAGCGGTGAAAAAAGTGGAACAGCTAACAGATAAAGAGTCAGATATGTCCCTCAGGAGATGGTGGAGACCAAAAAGGAGGATAAAAATTGGGCTCACATTTGGCATGTGAACCACGACTCCACATGAACGATAACGTTGCCTCAAACGTTTGCCATATTAACTTGTTTACGCTGCCCCCAAGTGGGCAAACAACAAAAATCTGCTGTTGCGGGATTAAACAAATTAAATACAGAAAATGTTGTTCCCAGATGCACGTTTGTTTCACGACTCAAATGCATTTTGAACTTCTAGTTACTCACAACAGGTACGATGCCTCCAAGTCTCGGACTTACATTGAGAACGGAACTGGGTTTTCCATCCAGTACGCCTCCGGAAATGTCAGGGGATTTCTGAGCGAGGATGTGGTCGTGGTGAGTTCATAAATAATCTCCTGCTAAAAAGATGAAAGGGCTCTCTTCTCTACATAAATTGTTGCTTTAATATCCTCTGACGGGCTACACTTCCGACCTCTGATCCTCAGCTTGTTTATGCAGGTTGGTGGCATCCCGGTGGTGCAGGTGTTTGCTGAAGCGGCCTCTCTGTCGGCCATGCCTTTCATCTTCGCCAAATTCGACGGAGTCCTGGGGATGGGTTACCCCAACGTGGCCATCGATGGCATCACTCCCGTGTTTGACCGCATCATGTCGCAGCATGTCCTCAAGGAAGAGGTGTTCTCCATCTACTACAGCAGGTGGGTCCACCTGCTATGTCGTTTGGTCCGGAGTCAGCTCTGCAGAGGAGAACATTATGTTTAGATTCAGAAACTATTGGAACCCAATGGCAGAAAAAAACGATTGCTTTTTCCTACTTGCAGAAGTAATCATCATTAGTATACTATCATTATATTCTGTTATTATAAACGCTAATGAGCTTTTTTGTTAAACATGAGTGAGACAAGAGGGTCTTTTGTTCATTTATTATGGTGAGATATGGGAAAAGGAAACAAGTTGGAGAAGAATGATGTTGATAATGGGTTCCCTGGGAGTTTCTGGAGAACATTCACAAGAACGAGAGGTCATAGAACTAAATTATGGGAGAGCGCAACCATAGATGGAAAACACTGAAAATCAGGGAAGACAAATGGGGTTAAAGGTGATTTATTGATGGTTTGCAGGGACCCAAAACACTCCCCAGGTGGAGAGCTGGTCCTCGGTGGCACCGACCCGAACTACTACACTGGGAACTTTAATTATATGGACACCAGAGAGACAGGCAAATGGGAAGTTACCATGAAAGGGTAAGACATTTGCTTCACACATTATACAGTGTGTGTGTGTGTGTGTGTGTGTGTGTGTGTGTGTTCAGAAACAACATGTCTCATGTTCTACCTCCTCCTTCATCCTTTCAGAGTTTCTGTGGGGATGGAGATGCATTTCTGTGTGGAGGGCTGCACAGCTGTGATCGACACCGGCTCCTCCTACATCACAGGCCCGGCCTCCTCGGTGTCGGCGCTGATGAAAACCATCGGAGCACAGCTGGATGAAAGCGGAGTAATTCTTCACACACGCAACATTGTTTCCCACAAAAAGATTTGTCTGTCAAAAAAAAAATGTTTTGATCCATTTTGTTCCTCAGTACAAAGTCAACTGTGACTCTGTCAAGGCGTTGCCCAGCGTCTCTTTCCACCTGGGTGGCCAGGAATACTCCCTCACTCATGAGGATTACATCTTATGGGTAAGCAGGCGGGTGAATACTGAGTCATTTCTATAAAAACACAATTACTCAAGAGCTGTATACACAATTCTATGAACTCATTAATGTTGCTTTATCTACCTACTCCACTTTGTTTCAGGTGGGAATATACTGGAGCTATATATACATTTATCTCTCAGCTGCAGATACTTTATTAAAGTTGAAAAAAACTTGTAAAATATGTTTTAACAGGCTACCACACATGTGCTGGGATTGATGTGGGATTACGTCCTGACGAGAGGACATCATGTATCACATTTTGCTGATAAAACCTTTGTAGTTTTTTGAATGCAGGACCTTTAACGGATCGCAGTGTTGCTTCTTTGACGTGTGCAAAAAGCTGTGAGTGCTTCTTCGGCCGCATGCTGTTTTAGTGGCTCATGATGAAAGTGTCTTTATGTTTTTCTTTGCGGCTCCAGCAATCCCAGATCGAAGGGGACGTCTGCATCGTCACCTTCAGGGGCTTGGATGTGCCGCCCCCTACAGGTCCCATCTGGATTCTGGGAGCCAACTTCATTGCCCGCTACTACACAGAGTTCGACCGCCGCAATAATCGGATAGGGTTTGCCACAGCAGTCTGACGGGAAGTCACAGCCGCCATGTTTCCTGTTTCTCTATCCGTGCTGCCACCTCCTCTCTCCCCGTGTCCTCGTCTCCATGATAACCCGTGACCGGACCACATCTGGTTTGTTAAAATGTTCAAGAAGAGTGCACATTAAAGATCATCATCCTCCCATTTCTTGCAAATCCTGCTTTCTAAAATGTTGTATCACTGAACACCTTCTTACCTTTTTTTGTTTATTATTATTATTTATAAGCATTTTCCAGCAAATGTGTGTTTGTGACCGCTGATAATTATCTACAGCAACAGTGGAAATCCAAATCGTTGTGCTGGCGTAACAAGAATAAACTTGTTTACTGGGGTTTAGATTTGACTCGAGCCGGACTTCATTGTTTTTTCCTGAATGCCTTTTGCGAGCCATGTGAAAGTCAAGTTGAAAACACATTTTCTGACGCAGATTAAATCAGCCACATCACGGCGCATCATTCTTTGTGTAAATGTCGTCCATATGCATTATTATGTTTAGCAAAAGACGGTAAAACCATTCGCCTCATGTGTGTCAGTCGTGCGTGCAGCACAGTGTGATGTGGAACCTCTATGCGGTGGGTCAGTAACAAACGGTCGTCACAGTTCAACAAACTCATCCCTCTTAGTTTGTGCAGCTTGTGTTCCCTGACAATAAACTATTGTCTTCTTTTCATCTTTATCACCTATGAATCCTGTTTTCAGTGGCAGAGTAAACTTGACCCTTCAGGGGGATTTTATTACTGACTCGACAAAGTCAGTTAGTTCTGCTTACTCAGCAGACCGAAGAGACACAAAGATAACAAAACAATAAAACCACACAAATTCATCACATGCCCCTGTCAGATGTCTTTTTGTCTCATTTTCTCCGAAATGGTCGGGAAAGTCCTCTCGATTGCCGCGGTGATGAATTGTCTGCTTGAGATTTCATCTGTCGACAGTCGGCAGCGAGGTGGGCGTGGATATCTATGTGCTGGCATTTAATCAGGAGTACATTCAAACCACTGGAAAACATCTCTCCCATATGTCAACAGGGCTAGAAACAAACCATCTCGTTTCACAACATATTATATACATTACGGCTGCCAAAGACTTGGTGGATAAATAAAAACAGTCTTCATGTTGGAAAGGTTGCACCGGCCTTCTTTCTGGAACAATTGCTGTGTCTCTCTTGACAAGATCCTAATCTATCAATCGGCTGTTGGACATATTTTCCTTGTTACATGTTGTACAACAGTTGGTAGTATTTATGTAACCATCACCATTTCAGGGAATATCGTTAATCATCTGTAAAGTTTCTCATTTTTAAAAAATTTCTCCTCATCTGTCTCAAGTCATCAGACGGCTAGCCTGTCATACAATGCACGTCACGTATCGACTTCATACATTTGTGTGACAAGAGTTCCACGAGAACATTTGTACCACTCTCGACATGAGCAACTTGTACCTATCGTCTCATCTAACTCTTGGCAAGGAAGTGAATTAACCGAAAGGTCAAAGTGTAAAGTGAAGCGGTGGAGGCACACAGGGCCCTAAATTTAAAACCTGATCACACGCACATGATCCCGAAACGCTCCACAGGACAGACTTCAAGAGAATAGGCTCATTCAAAAGTGGAAGAAGATCAAAACCACCAATGCGTTTTTCTGTTTCTCAGTACTGCCTGGCCTCCCTTTGGTGTCTGCATCACTTCCAAGCCTATTAATTCCCACCAAAGACGTAAGTGTATAAAAATGTCTGACGCGTGGTTCATTTGCAAAGTAAGTTGTAAGTACAGCTGTCAGTTACATTCAGCACTTGATAGCTCTTCATCAAAGTTGTTATTCTGAGGGATCACATGTGGATGAGTGTTGTCGATGCAAGTTGCCTCCAAGGGATAGTTTCTAAAACCAGAACGGATGTTATCAGCACCCAAGCTGCCACAAACGTGATTCGTCCAATTTTTCATTTGAATAATTCCCTAAGAGGAGGTGTCCAGTCAATCTGCTGCCCACAAACATACCCTGAACCGGGGCTGTGTATTTTGAGGTGGGAGGTCTTTAAAAAGGGCTGTCTGTCAGCTGCATCTCGGTTTGAACATGTGCAGGAGGAGCAATGCCTTTCAGAACAGCACCGCATGACGAAGTGTCCAATTTTTCTTAACGGCGAGATTTCTTTCTGTGCAGCGGAGCTGAAGATATGAAAAGGATCTCTTTGCTTCAATGTGTGTGACAGAGGAGTCTGGTGTTTTCCATTGTCAAACACGTACCAGATGACCGTCCTTGTGTCAACCCTGATTCAGAGCAAAGCTAAGGTAGGTGAGAAGCTTTCTTCAATCACCGCCGCTCAAACAAAACAGATTATTATTAAAACAATGCAGGGAAAAGAATAGCGCGCGCTTCTGTAAGTCGGTGTAAGATTATTCATTTTCTGACCTACATATAGATATTATTGGCAGCATGGAGAGAGCAAATCATGTGACAGGTGACATTTGTATCATGTGCTTGCATTTACAATCACATTAATACTTTTATTAGATTACATTAATTTGATTATCATCAGTCATGGGGGTTCCCAATAGCAGTCGGAGGCTGGCTTGATAGTCTTTCAGCTCACACGAAGCATCTCATTTTTTAAATATTTTTTATCTTCTATGTTTTAAATGCCATTTTTTTTTACCAGATTATTGTTTTTAATCTGCTTTGATTGTTAAAACCAAGATGGAACACCGTCCTTTTCTTTCTTTACCTTCGGATCTCAATTGCATGCAGATTGTTGCCAAACTACTTTTTAATGTAAAAAAAATTAATAATACATATATAAAATGTGATGTTTCTTAAATCAAAAACCTTAATGAGAGTTAAAGGGTGCAGCTCAGCATTATATTAGGAACAGACAAACTGAATATGACAGGAATACTTCTGGTGTCTGGCGGCTTTTATAGAATTCTCTTTCGTGTCTTTAAACGTGTCAGATGTTGATCAGGCAACGAGTAAATCCTGTTTAATTGCTTTTTGTTTGACTCGATGCCGTCTGTCTCGACTGTTTGTTGCAGAGGCTGCAGCCAACTCACAGGTTGAGTAAGTCAATGGGTTGTTTCTGAAATAGGAATACCTTCCAGTGCAGTCATTTTGCCTGCAGTTTGAGGAGCATGTGCTCGTCACCATGTTTCAATCTTCAATAGAAGGATTAAGTCCATCTGGACCCCATTTTTCCGTTAGAACTGCCGAAAGGTGCTCGGTAGCAGGCATCATCAGGAAGAGTCTCAAAGGGTATGCCTCCGGGGTAGGGGGCACTGTTTGACCGTAACTGTGATTTATCGATGTTCCTCTGAGGTCACTCAAACAGCAGTCACTGCAGGAACTCCACCCGAAACCCGATACTTTTACCCAAGACAAGAAGCATATTGTTGCACACAAATATTGGTCACGGGTGGAAATAAATGGTTGTAACTGAAACAGAGCTGCTCGTCTCGTTTACTTTGGACGGAGAGGCAGAAACTGCTCGTCTGTTTAACTGTTCTGGCGCAATCAGGAGGACATTCCATTTAGGTTGACATTGAACTTGGTTTGCCTCGTAAAAATAAGAAAAGGCTTTTTACCAAGAACCAACAATTAGGGAGGGAAAAGTGAATCACAGTGAGAGAAACTACCATGTGGAGCGCATTCATATTGAAATGGTTAAGTTCGGGATGCCTGGTAGAGTTGGTGGTTGAGAGCATTCCTCATTTCTCTGTTTCAGCATGCAAAATCTACTTGAGTATGCTTGTCAAGGAAGAGTACGTTTGAATGATTAGTAAATAACCATGCGTGCGTCAGATGTAAAGACAATGAGTGGTAGACATGAAGGTAATGTGTGGTTGTGTTAGTTGCAGGTAAAGTGTCTGTGTGTACTTATGTTCCTGAGCTTCCCCCTGACTATGGCTGAGGTACCTGGTCCATGCAGACACTCCATCACAAGGGAGCACCTGCTGACAGTCAGGCATCTGGTAGGTGTTGAAATATTAGAAACACATCTGTTGGATCAACATCAGAAACAATGTGACGATCCCGCTGCGTGACCTGGGCTGACACCCTCCACGTTGTTGTTCCTGCAGATGGACAACCAGTTGCGGAGCGGGTGCACGATAACCTACACATTCATAGAACGGAGAAGTTTGGTAAGGTGACGTCTGTGTTATGGGACTGTTTTCTTCCAAAGCCTTTGATTCAACTTCCAACTTTCCATTAACTCTATTATGCGTTTATTACAAGTTTATTACCTTGTGTTCTGTTTCCCCCACAGAGCAAGTGCTGCTTTGTGAAAGCTGCTTTACCCTGGACCCTGGAGCTCCTCACCACCCACTTCAAATACAGCCGGGGTTCAGTCAATGACGGCTACGTTCAGTCCCTGAGAGCGCTCATCCTCAACATCTACTCTCAGAAATGCGTGCCTCAGATAAATGAAGAGGTCGAGGTGAGTGCGTGCTTCTGGGTGCAGCCTGTAGCTCCAGACTGAAGGATTACATTTTCAATAATGAAAAACATGAAGAAGAAATATTTGGTGTGAGGAATATGCCCAGCGCGAGAAGATAAATCTGCGATACTTGTGAAAAAATGTTGTGAAAGAAAGTATGTTCCTGGGAATCTGCCGCAGGATAAGCCAGAGAGTTTTGAGATACTCTACAGAGGGTCCACCTCAGAGGCGCTGCAGAGGGCCTCGGAGGTGCTGTCTGTCTACTGGGAGCTGGTGAAGACGAGCGATGCGCCGGTCGACTGGAGATGCCAGCAGGAATACACAGACATCTTTGGCTCCACCACAGAGTATTACACAGAGTCACCCACTCAACATTTTACAGGTGGGAATCTCTTCCGCAAAAATGAATGACGCAGATCCGCGGAGCCTCTGAGATCACAGCGTTCGTGTCTTTTTCTACAGGCAGTTATGGTCGGAGCTCGGCGAAGGCCTCGCAGAGACGACCGGTGAGAGACCTGTACGTCCTCGGCTTCATCCTGGTCTCCATCTGTGGAGGACTGCTACTGATACTCTCTCTCTACTGTCTCATCACACAAAAGGTACAATCGCTTCTGTTTTGTTGATTTCTACATCACATGTGCTCTAATAAAGTTAAACCATGCATTCCAGTCGCGTTGCAATCGAGCAGGCCTCGGCAGCCTGCCTGTGCCCTCTGTGGCACTCCCTCTTGCAGAAGTACCAGCCCTCCCTCGCTGGTATGCACTGAGCACATTCAAATTCGGACTGGACGTAACGGGGCAGAGTAGAAGGGCTATTTTGCAGCAGCACATGCACAAAAGTCTCCGGATGCAAACGAGTGCACTGTTTTGGCACCGTCAGCTATCATCTGAAAATAATAACAAATCAAAGCGGTGGTTTTCAATTAACTAACATAATTTATGAATACAAACAACTGAGGCAACACAATGGTAAAGAAGCCTCATGGAAGCCCTTGCATTTGCAGTATTGCGAACTGGGTGTTTGTGCCGACTTTCCCAGGAAAGAATCAGAGGCGGCGACGTTGGATTTCTGGGAAGTGAGATCCAAAAACATACCAGCAATTAGCGCTAATCGCTACAAAGGCAAAGCTAGTTTGTTTATCGAGCGCCTTATTGTAGTCAAGAGATCATTCAAAGTGCTTTACGGGCAATGAAGGAAAGAAAGGTCAAAGTATAGAATAACAAAAATGAAAGCACCGGACAGTTTTAAACCATCCATCCATCCATTGGCTTCCGTTTATCCGCGATCGGTTCGCGGTGGCAGCAGGCCAAGCAGGCTGACCCGGACTTCCCTCTCCCCCGCAACATTTTCCAACTCTGGGGGATCCCGAGGCGTTCCCAGGCCAGCTGGGAGATGTAATCCCTCCAGCGTGTTATGGGTCTTCCCCGGGGTCTCCTACCAGTTAGGCATGCCCGAAAAACCTCCAGTTTTACCCAAAATCACCGATCCTCTGGTAACCCCAATGATTTGCTTACACCTGCAACAGTCATTACCATCCAATAGTTCTCATGCGATGGAAATGTTCACTGCTCCAGTAAATAGGACGGCCCTTAGATATGACTAGTTAGCCAGGCTCATAGAACCCTTTGGCCCGGCTACGAGCCAGAAGCTAACGATATGCTAGCCAGATCCAAAGTCAATAACATTGACGATTGAGAAACAGTAATTATAAGTTGACTGTTTAACAACAAGGCAAGCTAATGTATCCAGCACTGTCATTGTGACCAAGTCAATATTCATATGTTTTTTTATAAGCAATAGTGAACAGTCAGTTTTACTGGAACCAGTTAGTAGGTGTCCATTATCAGGGAATTAATGGACACCCTGCAGCCAATCAGTATTGAGTATTCACCCAGACCATGACATAAATCTGCAATATATTTTGTGCCCAGACCATTGAGTGACTTAGAGACAATACGGTCTTAAAAACAATTCTATATTTAACTGGAAGCCAGTGGGATCTAAGATAAGATATGATAAGATAATCCTTTATTAGTCCCTCAGTGGGGAAATTACAGGATTACAGCAGCATTGCTCACAAGTAATAAAATGAAGATAAAAAATCAAGTAGTATTAATACAGTAAACAGTAAACAGTAGACAAAAATATGACAGTAAAGAAGAATACAAAATATATACCAGTATATACAGGCGGGGTAAAAATGTAAAATGTAAGATAATACTTAAACGTATTGGATATTGCACGAAATATTGCACGAAACACGAAACTAACAACTGGAAAAAAGTGTTCTCTTCTAGCAGCAATTTCATGAAATGTCTGGTGCTGTCATTGGGAGGCCAGTAATGAGTGCGTTTCAGTCGTCCACCCTTCAAGAAATAAAAACGAGAATTTTCCAAACCTTGCTTGCTTGTTTTTAAGATGCTAGAATGACGACTTTGTTACAGCTTTAATGTGACCACTGACATGTTAATCGTCATCAATGATGACACAAAGGTTTTCGTTGTGCCTTCGTTTTTATTTTTCTGGAACGAAGGTAAACACTAAGTGCCAGCTTTCCCTTTATATTGCCAAAGAGAATCCTTTAAATGTGCATCGATGTTTCGTTGTTTGTTTGTCATTTTGTCCTTTTTTTTTTACACGTTCATGCCCTATTGTTATTTATTCTTTATGCGCATTTCTATTCTGAGAATCGTTAATTAAGACTGAAATAAAAACAAATACTACCACTTAAAGAACCCAATAAAGTAAATGCCCTGAAACAGCACCAGCTGCGCCTTGGGCTCTGATCAAGTTATTTAGTCAGAGCAGTGGTTTGTCCTTCTTCTTGGAGCCAAGGTAATAACAACATAATTCAATATTCAAACAAACTCCATTTCACCAAATGCATATTTGCGGGAAGCAAGGCTTTTACGTCCAATTAAAAAGAGCTGAAGAAGACAATAAATCAAAAGCCCTGACACAGTATCAGCTGCAGTGTAGTACTGGTGAAAACTGTTTCTTTAATTACAGCCTGGCATTTATTTACAAGGTGTTACACTCTGTGGTATGTTTCTTTAACACATCGCTCCTCACAAGCTGTAAGTCATACGATGTGAGAATCTGGGAATGGTTTAGCCGTTACAGAGGACCAGCCCTCCCTGGCTGGTAAATACTAAGCACAGCAAAAGAAGGTGGAGACTGAACCTACTGGTGAGAGCAGGGCTGCTATTCTGCAGCATGTGCAAAAAAAGTATGCATGTAGAAATGAGTGCATTTATGCTCTTTTTCCTCTTCGGGGCTTTTTGGCATCTGTTTCAAATAATAGTAAAATGGAGCGAGGCAAGGAAACTTCATTTCTATATAACATTTAATACACCAGGGCAGTTCAATGTGCCTTACAGGGTCATACAATACAGCAAAGGCAAAAGGCTTACAATTTTAAAAGTGCAAAAGTACAGACGAGTGATACAAATATTTAAAAGTAAACTAATGCAGTGAAAATGAAAAGACACAAGAACACAGAAAATACTCACATAGATGCACAATTAATTATACTAGAACACAATTTAAACCGGAAACGTTATCTACACCAGGAGTCTCTGTAACGACCGCTGCTGTAATGTTTGATTGAATAAATACAACCTGCAATTTTATGGTTAATTTAAAAAAGAACGCTTTTATTTACACCTCAATTTTGTTTGACAACACGCAAGGTAGATGCCCAGTAAAGAGGCACTGTGCCCAGCAGCTGGGGAGCAAGTGTCAGGAACCTCTTTGGTTTTTAGGAGATTGCAACCATTGCAATCATCCACATCTACTGGAGATAAAGGGCGTGGGTACGCTTGTCTACGTCTTGCTTGCACATTATTCCTCTTGTTCGTGCAATATTTCTTTAGACGGTAGCAGGTAGACCAAGTCATTGCTTTGATGTGACGTTTGACGTTTAAATCGAAGGCCGAGGTAATGATGATTTTTATTATGAGAGACAGGGAGTTCAGGTCTCTCTTTCTTTGTTTACTTTGAAAGTTAAATAAACTACATTGTATTGATCCTTGTGGCAAAATCGGCTTCCGGACCAGATATATATATAAGCAATGGGCAGCCACAGCTTGCGGACTCATTTTTAATTCTTTTGATATTGCTACTGGCTAACATGCATGTGTTGTGGTGTGGGATGTAACTGCTGCAAGAACATGCAAACTGCACACAGGAAGGCACCATGTGGCTTATGGTGGATTTCAATTCACACTACACCAGAACTGTAGGGAAGCTTTGATGAGACACTTTCTTTTTGGTGAATTAATGACAAACACATGGCTCCAAAAATAGACTCAGCAAACTCTACAGTTTAATAAATTACACGAGGAAGGGGGAAGAGATATACATCCACATCCGACTGAGCTTTTAACAGCCAATTAACAAGACGAGAGAGCTTGACAGAGGAGGGGGATTGACTGTCATTCTTCGTATTGATTGTCCTTATTTGACTCACTGCATGCAGTGACATAATACACGCAGCAGTAGGACAGATGATGCAATAGCTGGCATTGAATGCACAGACATTGCAGGCAGCGGGGGAAGGACCCAAATGCAGACCAGGCAGGCATATGTGCACAGTAAATGAGTTCCTTTTAGAAGAACTTGTCCAAAAGCAGGCAGGTATACGGGCGGGGGTGTAGGCCACAAGCAAACTGAACTCCACGTAGCGGGAAAGATGAACCGACAAAAACAAAGGAACAGAAAAGCTGAATAGGGACTGACTGAGTGGGGAAGTGGGAACAGGTGAGCATGGGGGGGGGGGAGGAAATAGGCCCTTTTCACGGACCAGGGCTCACTGGAACGGCTGAGACCTGCCCTGTCTTCTAAAAATGGCCTTCCCATATGTCTTTCAAGGAAAACATATGTTGTCATGCATTGCATCTGCTTTTGATTAAACACAAATATATACGTTTTAAAGGAGCAGTGTGTCGGATTAACAAATGGAACAAATGCCCAATCCCGATCTCCACCCTGACGGACTCACGGACTTTGAGGCGCCCTCCCACAAAGTCTGTGAGGGTTTAGCTCCGTAAATCAGCATTAGATGCAGACTTAGCCCAATGGAATTACCCACAAATCATTGCAATGGGACGTTAAACACGGGGTAACCAGTGGACGCATGGAGACGAAAATAAAAAAAAGGTAAACAAAGAGCACGGCTCACGTGTGTTCAGCCTGGAGTATTCGATTTACTCAGAAACATTAAGGGTTAAAGATGGAACAAAAAAAACCTCGAAATTAGAAGATATTTATTTATTTATTCATCAAATACTTGATTTAGTCATTGACGCTGTTTTGACAAAAACGAGTAAATAGATTATATGACGTTACCTCTCATCTTGTGAGGAAAGAGCCTGAAGACTTTAAAATCAGGGAGTACAAAGTATAAAATTAGTTTTTGTCGTCATACTAACTTGATATGTTGCAGCAAAGTGCTGTCCCGTTCCTATTCACACCATCTCGAGCCCTCACAGTCTCTCACACTCAAACACTTACCAGGTCACGTCAGTAAGTCCTTGAGGGTTCAGGGTTTGAGTCTGTAGCGGGGACATTGGGATTGGGCCACTATATTCACAACTATGTTTTCATTAGTGTGTAATCATCTTTATATTTACATACAGATGGAGCCGGTGCTCCTCACGGAGTCAGTCATGTTGCACCACCATGTTTCTACAGAAGCCCAGATTGGACAAACCAAACACTAGCGAGGGACTTTTTTTGTTACTTCAAGGCCACCGTAGTTCTCTACACGCTTGGAAAGGGAAGGATGAGCGGAGGGGTGTTCAGTCTGCAGCCGCACCACTAGATGCCACTGAATCGTACACATTTCTGCCAAAAATGAGTCCACGGAAGTCCATGTAGGGAAGAGGTCTGAGAGGTGATTGGTTAACCCGGGAGACTGTTTTTTGAGTCTCGAGTGAACCAAATACTTTTGTTGCCAAGATATAACCGAGTACATTTTTTGCGTGTTTGTTTTGTTTCATCGATTGGACCTAACCAAGTAGTTTCGTAGGTTTTGTTTAAATTTAACAAAGTTAAGATGTTTCAAACTGTTCCAAACTGCGAACGTAATCCAGGAGAAAACGCCTTCAGTGCAGTTTAGTTGAATGGAAACAACAGCATTTACGTGTCAAACTAAACGTGTTACACCCATGTTCACTCTGCTGTGGCGCGTCAAAGTGGCTGCTGTAAAATGGGCCTTTTCCAATAAAGGGCTTGATGTATTTTTTAACTCTCCACTTGTGGATCCTCAGTCTTCGTCTGCTAGCTATTGTCTTCTCCTTTTGCCGCTCACTTCATGTCCTCTCTCGCCTGCTGTTCACCACAGTGCGTGGGTATCTGTTGCCCTGCCAAGTGCCACTTAAAACCTCAGCTTGAAGCGCTGAACCCTCTCTGACTTTAATCAACATCACTGTGTGTTCAGTGTTGCGAACAGACAGATGCAAGGGCTTAAAATGCTGCATGAGGAAGTGGACAGCATCGCCAATGAGCCATCACTTAGGACAGATGCATTTCTGTTTGAGAGTATTGGGTATGAAACAACTATCCCCATGTTTGAGTCAGTTGTATTCATTGTCTCACCAAGAAATATTTGGAAATATGCTCCGTTAACTTTATTAGCTGGTATAATGGTTCTCAGCTGAATCAGCTGGTCTATTATGTTTTCCCAGAATACTTGCAAAAAGCAGGGAGCAACCTCGGGGTCTGGACAGCGATGCCAATGCTGAAATGTTTGGTCACCATTATTCAGCTTCCGGTTGTACTTAGCTCCACCCTCTCGTGTCACTTCTGGTTGCAAATAAACAATATGGCAACGGCCAAAGTGCTGAACCTGACGCTTCAAAACCGCAGTCCACAAACATCACGGCGATTAAGTCCAATGGGAGCACAGTGGTTTGCACCCTAACCCCAGCTAGAGGGTTCTGGATTTGAACCCGCTGGCCGGCTCGGAGTTTACGTGTTCTCCCCGTGTCAGCGCGGGTTTAAAGACATGCCGCTCAGGTTAATTGTTGACTCTAACTTGACCGAAGGTGTGATTGTGAACAGGTTACAGCCCCGAGATAGTCTGGCGATCTGAACGCCGGTATCCTGCCTCTCGCCCAATGTCGGCTGGGATCAGCTCCGGTTGGCAGAGCCCAGCGGTTACAGATCACGGATGGATGGATGGATGGATGGATGGATGGATGGATGGATGGATGGATGTGCGAAAACAAATCCGCCCAAGTCAAGTACTCTATTCAGTTTAACGTATCACTGCAAAGACGGTCAAACACTTGTGTAGGTTGAAACAAGATGAGTGACAGCTGTGAGAGTTTACAGCTTGGCTGTACACTTTCTCTGTCCACATGTCCGCCTTCAGGGCAATGTGGTAGTGCTAAAACCAAAGCTTTACTGGAAGGACGCCTATAACTGCTTTAAGGTCACAATAGGAGCCAAACATATGTCTCTTTTTAATACTCAAAACATCTGGAATTCCCATCACTAGTGCAGTTTCCCAGCAGTGAGAATTGAAAACCGTGCAGATAACGTTTACATTTATTTCTCTCTTTTTTATTTGACCTTTCTGTCATTATTACTTATTTATGCTTCATTTCAATCCTTTATTTTATACGCTGGTTATTGTATATATATATATATGTATATATATATATATATATATAAGTGCCTTTGCAACTATTTTTTCTTGATATTTATATTGAACTCCCTTATTATTAATATTTCCATATTAATAATATCTCAACCTCTAAGCCAGGTTGAGATGGGGGGGGGGCAGTAAATCCTGGTGACCTTTGTATTTATTGTATATTTGCTTTTAACAATGAAAATCTAATAAAGAGGGTTTTTTTAAGTATCAAAATAAATCATAAAATGCAACACTGAAAATACAAAAGACTAGGCAAGGCAAGGCAAGGCAAGTTTATTTGTATAGCACATTTCAACGACAAGGTAACTCAAAGTGCTTCACATAAAACCATTAAAAGCATGAAAACATAAGGCAAAAGAAAAGGAGATTTAAAAACAATTAAGAACATTAAAAAACAGTGAAAGAAATGAAATGCAGTAGTAAAATGCAGAAATGCAGGAAATTGATTAATATATTAATTGAATGTGGTTCAATTAAAGGCAGCAGCAAACAGAAGAGTCTTCAGTCTTGATGTAAATGAGCTGAGGGTCTCAGCAGACCTGCAGCTTTCTGGACTTTGTTCCAGATATGTGGAGCAGAAAAACTGAACGCTGCTTCTCCATGTTTAGTTCTGACTCTGGGAACAGAAAGTAGACCGGTCCCAGACGACCTGAGGGGTCGGGATGGTTCATAAGGTAGCAGCAGATCAGAGATGTATTTTGGCCCTAAACCATTCAGTGCTTTGTAAACCAACAGCAGGATTTTAAAGTCAATTCTTTGTTGGACAGGAAGCCAGTGCAAAGACCTCAGAACTGGGGTGATGTGATCCACCCTTCCACGTTCTGAATCAGCTGCAGCTTTCTGACGGACTTTTTACAGAGACCTGTAAACACACCGTTACAGTAGTCCAGTCTGCTGAAGATAAATGCGTGGACAAGTTTTTCCAAATCCTGTTGAGACATAAGTCCTCTAATCCTTGATATATTCTTCAGGTGATAGTAGGCTGATTTTGTAATTGTCTTGATATGGCTGTTCAGGTTGAGGTCTGAATCCATAACTACACCTAGATTTCTGGCTTGGTTTGTGGGTTTTAACATCAGTGATTGAAGCTGAGCGGTGATTTTCAATTGTTCGTCCTTGGTACCAAAAACAATTACTTCTGTTTTATCTTTGTTTAATTGAAGAAAATTCTGGCACATCCAGTTGTTGATTTGTTCAATGCAGTTACCCAGCCCTTGTATGGGATTATAGTCCCCTGGTGACATAGTTATGTAGATTTGTGTGTCGTCTGCATAATTATGATAACACACTTTGTTGTTTTCCATAATCTGAGCTAGTGGAAGCATGTAGATGTTGAACAGAAGAGGCCCCAGTATTGAACCTTGGGGAACACCACATGTCATTTTAGTCAGCTCTGATGTGTAATCAGCTACAGACACAAAGTATTCTCGGCCCTTCAAGTAGGATTCAAACCAGTTAAGTGCTGTGCCAGAGAGTCCCACCCAGATTTTTAGTCTTTCTAGGAGTATGGCATGGTCGACCGTGTCGAATGCAGCACTGAGATCTAGTAACACTAAGACTGAACTTCTACCATTGTCTATGTTTAAGTGGATGTCGTTGAAAACCTTAACAAGAGCAGTTTCAGTGCTGTGGTGCTGTCGAAAGCCTGACTGGAAAACATCAAAGCAGTTATTTACGGCCAAGAAGTTGGTCAGCTGTTGGACTAGAACTTTTCTAGAAAGTGAGCGGTGATGTATGTTGCGTTACCATCCAGGAGAAGAGGTTCTGTTTGCTTTGTCTGCAGGGGGGGGGGGGGGGGGGAGGAGGCGGTAACATAAGCATGTGCTTGCGAAGGACTTTAAAGTGACACTTAACCCAAAACTTTCATTCATTGACTGTGAAGAGCTCAGCTGCTGCAAACTTTAAAGGTGCCTAAAACAATATTATTTCCTCAGGAGAATAACGCTGTGCTTGGAATCACATCAGTGGATTTCAATAATAACAACCTTGCTCGGTGGATAAAGAAATATTGAACCATAAAAGTGTTTCTTCTTCCAGCAGCATCGCCCTGCCATTTTGTGTTCTCAGCATGTTCCAACTATGTCAAATTTCAGTCAAAATACAGTTTATTACGTCTCAATCTTCACACACAACCCACAATAAGTCAGAACTCTAGCTTTTTGTTTGCAAAATATTTTATTTCTTTAAAGTTTTAAGAAATGTATTTAGTGAATACTTGTTTTACGAAAGTATTTCCTTTCCAAAACAGATAACTCACAACCCTCACAGATCAAGATCATATACGAACTCAAGGTAAGAACAACTCATTCAACTCAAAATGACCAGTCTTTGCATGTTCGTTGAAGTCATCCTGATGCATTCCTTTGTCATCTGGACCCACACAGAGACCGGCAGGATATAGAGATGGAGCCACAATAATGTGAGTGTCCTTCCCACTTATATCAAAGCGCTGCAGCAGCTGGAGCTGGCGCATGATTAACAAGTGTGTCAACGTCAATGACTGCAGTGCACATCCATCGCCACATTCTTTGTATTTTCAGTAATTCTGTCGCTCCGCGGGCAGCAAAGAGCACATCGCCGCAGCAGCAGACGGAGCCCTCCACAAGCTGCATATTCTCTCCATCGTGAACACGTTTTCATATCTGTGTTGTTTTTTTGTAATGTACCACGCTCGCTGTTTTAATCAGAAGCTTGGCTTTGACTGAGAGCAGAGATGGGCCTCATTCTGAATAATATGGTATGTATATTATGTTTGTGCGTTATGTATTGCAGATATCTTTTCCACTAAAAAGAAAAGTTATATTTTTACAGTAGTTATGTATGTTGAACCGTGTGTTTCCATTTGCTACCACTTAACCAACTGTTTGTTGTTTGCCAAACATTTCCACAAGTTATTTATTAGTTTGACTCTATTCAACCACTGTATTGATAATAAAGCTTCCATCGATATCAAATCCAAAACATAAATCTCTCCAGCTTTCCAGCTACCAGTACATTCATATGAGCACAATGAGGTTATACATCTAAAGAGCAGATCCGACCTCGTTAAAGGATCTGGGCTCCCTGATTGCCCACATCCTGTCAAACAGACTGAACACTTTATGAGTCAAAACTCTTCCAACATGTATTTTCCTGCTGTCTTCATGCGGTTTTCATGCGGCCAACTTCTGAAAGTTATGACCAATGATAACAAAACAGTATTGTTTCAGAACATGAACTCTGGAGAATATTCTGTTCATGCTGGAACACTCGGAGCTGTTTTTACAGAGATTCTACACGATACATACACACCGGTCGAAGGATGTGTCGTAACTGCACAGGGCGTCACAGCAAGAGCTGGTGGGAATAACGCAAAGACCTACTCATACATGCTGCACATACCGCATGGCAAATAACAGGATAATACCGTTATTTATTGTTAGAATAACAACTTGCACAAAGAACTTGGTGAGAAACCTTTAAAATGAACAGGAATTATAATTTAACTGTCCTTTTAAATGCAAATTGGTCAAAACTTAAACTAAACAAAAAATGTATGTATTCTGTAAATGTATTGTGTATTTAGTTTAACATCAAAGTGAGTGCAATAGATGCAGCTATTTGAGACAGCGGGGGTTAGAATAATAAATTGCATAACGTCTTGAGTTTGACAAGAGTTGGACAACTCCCCATCCTCTGAAGTGCATCAGTGGAGAAACCAGTGGCAGCTGGTGGAAAATGTTCTAGGTAGGGCCATCCTATCAATTTCAGCAAACATCCCAGTATGATTTAATGCAAAAAAATGTAAGTATCAAACACGCATTATTACTTGGCAGTTAAATATTTAACATGTATTCCAACACAAAAAAATCAGTAAATAACACTTATATAATATAACATGTTTATTTATTGAGATGCCCCTATGGACCTTGTTATAGGAGGTGAAGATCAGGAGAAGTAAACATGAAGTGTAATTATGAATACTGATGTTAAATTAAGCTATGATGAGTTTTCACTGTTAATTTAACATCTCTATTACATGTTGATGCCTCCATGACCAAGTTAAGCAGATGAGACTGAGGACAACTATGTAGAGGAAAAGATGTTCACTTTGTCTAATATGTAGCTTGACAGAGTTCTCATGTGTGTCCTGGTGTTCTCATGTTTCCTTACCTCCTCATCCCTCACTCCCTGAACTGTCCGTGCTGGATCCGTCCACGTTGTTTTAAAAAGCTAAATAAATGATTAGCATGATGTCATCCAGCTAGCCAAACCTGTCTGGTGTACAGCTAGTACAGAAGCTTCGCATGTACTGCTTCCCTTTCCCGCGAGTCTGCTGTCTGATTGTGAGGTCAGGCTGATCTGATATCAGCTCTTTGGCTGCAGAATCTCCGCCAAAGTTCTCCTCTCAAACGGGTCTTGGAGGAGGAGTGCTCGCGCTGGCGCGGGCTCCTGTCGAGACTTCTCCTGACGAGAACGCGCAGCTATGGGCCAGATCGTTCTGGCCCCACTCTGAATCTATTTGAGGGCGCTGATTGGCTAAATTGTATGTCACTCATTTATATCTTGAATCAGCAATTGGCTAAACTGCTTCACTTGCAAATCACTTGCTTGCGTTGGCAGTGCTCCATTTCACAATCAAAGACTTTACTTCAGCGCAAAACAAGAAAAATATTTCCGTAATGAAATTAGGTGCCTTTCTGCAGAGGATTAAAAGCAGCTGTGCAAGATGAAAAGGCAAGTTGTCTTCAACAATAACAAAGAAGGAACTGCCTCAGACCAGTTCGTCAAGAGGGCTGCCGCCCTTATTCCCTTATTCTCTCACCTAATCTCCTTCTTTTACCTTCAAATTAGAGAGAACAGAACGAAATATATAACTGACAAAAGTTAGGGCCACAAATAACTCTGGAAACGGATTCATTAATTTTTTTCTCAGATGTAATAAAAGATACAAAGATGACAAAAATGTATGATTCATAGCTTTCACATCCGAATCCTGACATCAGCTGACTGACTTTCAAGTTCACATTTGTCTTTGATAAACAGAGCAGTACACGTTGGCTCCAAAAAATACACCCTAAAAGTCTTTTGAAAATCAAAACAGTTATTAGATATAGTTATTACAGTCTTGAGACCAATATATGATTATCTTATATGATTACCTTATGCATAATTCAGAGGCTCATTTGAGGAGGAATACATGTTTTTCACCTTTTTGTAAACACTTGATCACACAACTTTAAATGTTGATGGAAAAACATTGTATAAATGTAACAGTTCTGTGAGTGATGATATGACATGATATGATGGTGTGACCATGCCAAATAGCAACACTGTAATGAGAATCAGGGCTGCTCAACCTGCTGTTTTATCACCTTGTGCCACATGGTGGAAGCAAAGACTGACTCTCTCACTGATGACAGGAAGTTTTATACAGGTGATATTTTGCCAGACAAGCAGACCTTGTTTGCACCGGCTAAATCATATTCATGGGTCGTTTTATTCTTGCCAGGATACTACAACGACAATGTAAAAAGGATTATTAAGCTCTCTCCCATTGGTCATCTGGATACGTGATTAAACAGCTCTGGTATTTCCTGTTGACTAATACTGGAACTGTTTAATCATTCTGAATAACAATAGTCGCTCTCATAACAGTTTCACTACACGTTATCTCAAACGTGTTTTGACGGAGCGGACTGTGACATAATGTATGGGAAATATAGCAACGGGGGCTGTTTCAGATTGAGCAACACCCTGGGTGAGTTGAGAGAGTGCGAGACAGAGCAAGCAGCGCTACACATCAATAAAGGCAACATGCCGCAAACAGTAGGCAGCCTCGGCAGGAATGTCTTTGGCACTGATCTCATTGGATTCCAAACGCAGCATTCTCAGCCTGGAGAAATTTGTCATGTCGACTGGACCGCAGAAGCTGCTCAGGGAGAACTCTGAAAGGCACAAGAGGAGAGAACTATTAGGCTACATGCTTAAGTCCGGTGGTTCTCGACCTTTTTTGTAGGTTCAAGGTTTCATTTATTTTCTTTGCAACACAAGAAAAACACACAAAAGAATATATTTCAGCTTGAGGAAAGAAGCTGCTGTGAAGTCTGGTGGTACGGCAGCTGATATTTCTGTGTCTCTTGCCAGACAGCAACTAACTGTGAATGGGTGGGTATTTTCTTTTAATATCTGTTCGGCTCTGCGCAGGCACCCCTTGTCACCAATATCCCTGATACTCAGTAGATGGGTACCTTTGATGTGCTGGACAGTTTTAATCCCCCGTAAACCCTCCTCTCCTATGCCGTGCACATCTCATGCCAGTTTGTAATGTTTCCAGTCAGGGCACTTTGCTGGAATCTTTGTTCTTCCTAAGTTCCCTTGAGAAATACAGACGTCTTTGTTTCTTTTTAAGAATAGATTTCTGAGAGTGGTGATTTTCTTTCAAATATTTGAATGTATGTATACAAATACATTACAGATGCATTACATCATTTAGGCCAGGGGTTCTCAACCTTTTTCAGTTAAAGTGGCAATCTTGAAGAATTCCGTTTAAATAAATGTTTATGTCTTTGCAGTAGTGTGAAGAGGGTGTTTGTGGTGACATTCCTGGGGGGAAAACATGTTGTATTCAATGTTTTTCTTCATTGCTTACACACAAAAACTGAACTATGCACTTCCGTATTGCCTTCACTTTATAACTGCCCGGTTAACGTGCATCAACTCAAAGGAACGTATTCTGTGAGGGAATCGGTCGGCCCATCACTACCTTTGAGCTCGAGGATACGGGTGAGTTGTCCCTTAACAAGTGGGCTGATGGCGCAGTGTTTGGTGCGCGTGATGACGTCATCCAGAAGAGACCTGGTGTAGATGGATGGTGAATACGAGGAGCTGATATGAGCGCGTTGGAACTACTGCTTTGTTTTCTGTTCTTAGAAATGTAAGTCCTTTATCTTTTAGCGTCTTTGCGGGGGGCTAACTGTCTGATTTAATATCTGTCAACAGCAGTATGCTAGCTAACGTTAGCCTCAAGGGCTAGAACTTTCACCGTTGCTCTTTCACTGGCTATTATGGTACCGCTTGGGAAGTACTGATGTTATCATCCAGATTTGAACTCCGAAATATCAAACATGTTTGTTACTATTGGGGGGCCCGATGAGGCTAGGGAGGTTTAAGACTGGATCTGTTACCCCCACACATTACCTGATAATTTGGGCGATATATTGATACCGACCAAGGCCCTGGACCGGAATTCCCCTCCGATTGTCGCGGAGGGTGAATCGGGGTTAAAAAGATTGGTTGTTTAAAAGATTCTATTGGTCACCTTCCCAAATAAATTAGGAAAAATACATAATTTACTAAATGGAGTATTGAAGAAGACTTGAAACTTGAGATTGAGACTATAAACTCATGTTTACAATGTTTACTGAGGTAATAAACCAAGAGAGAAGTAGAGTCATTTTCTCATAGACTTCTGTACAACCAGAGGAGTCGCCCCCTGGTGGACACTAGAGAGAATGCAGCTTTAAGGCATTTTTAGCATTGGCTTCATTTTGCAGAACCGGAGATTGACACCTGGCCTCTACCTGATGATGTGACGTTTATTTTGATGCTTTTTGTCAATGTGAATTCTTGAGCACATTTAGATAGCTTTTTTTAATTAAAATCAATTAATTTAACTATCGTTGGGCGCGGTGCAACAAACCAAACTCTCTAAGAACTACAGAAAATATGTTGTTACGTGTTAGAATGTTGAGCTTCCATGTAATAAATGACACAGAAACAATGTGGGTGAACTGGTGCATGTCTGAACAATTCAAACCCACACAAACAACATTAAATCCTTGATTACATTTAGGATCACTACTTTACCTTTATATTACATTTCATAGCAACAGAGAAGTGTCCATACCTTTGATCTTATTGGCATGTAAATAAAGGTTCTCCAGGTTCCTACTGACAACGGGGATCTTCTCCAGTTTATTGAAAGAAAGGTCAAGCTCAACCAGCGTGCTGATGTTGAAGACATTGGATGGAAGTCCTTTATCTGTCAGCCTGTTGTGAGCCAAGCGGACAAACTGCAGATTGGGATTCATGGTGAGAAAGCCCGTCGGCACACTCTCTATGTTGTTAAACTCCAGGTAGAGCTGCTGCAGCCTCTCAGGGAGGTTGCCAGGGATTTCCCTCAGCCGGTTTTTCTTCAAATCTAGCAGGGTCAGAGACTTCAGGTCCTTGAACACACCTCCAACGTCCTCTAGGACATTCGCTCGGAGCTGAAGGGTGGCGAGGTTGACCATGCCCTCGAACGAGTTGGAGAGGACTTTCGAGATGTTGTTGTGCCCAAGTCGCAGGTCTGTGATGGACTTCGGCAAGTTGGGGGGCACACGTGTGAGCTCATTGTGATCCAAGAGGAGCCGGTCCAGGTGCTTGAGCTTGCTAAAGACGCTCTCGCTGATCTTGTCCGAGTTCAGCTGGTTGTGAAACAGCACGACCCAGACCAAGTCGGTGGCGTTGTCAAACACCCCATCCTGGATGCCCGTAATCTGGTTGCGCTGCAGGTAGACGTACTTAATGTGCGAGGGGACGTGGGGGACGTGCTGGAGGTTGCGGCTGTGACAGTACATAGCCGTAGGGAAGCTTGAGGGGCAATCGCACTCCAGGGGGCAATCCACATCCTCGGCCCGCCAGCCGGCGTGCCGCCGCCGCCCACGCAGACGGGACAGCCACTGGAGCTGGCTGTAATGCTGGCTGATGCTCAGATCCACTACTCCCATAGCGAGGAGGAGCATCACGGTCCACATGATCCCTGCAGAAAAAGAAAAAGTACTAATACTGAATTATGCTCATTTAAGACGGATCTACTTCTCTCTGCTCCACTTTTTAAATGTACAGCAGGTACAATATACCTACCGGTTGGTTGGTCAGACGCGATGCCTCCTCCCTTCCTCACGTCGCCTGTGTTTTTGTCAGACTGAGTGGAATATGTTACTGGTATAGAACAAATACCCCCCCCCCCAGCTGCAGCCCCGGCCTCAGACACCCACTCTCATTAGACGACATATGGAAAATGCACTACAACATATCACCTGCAGCCATAACAATATCAATCCCATCTGTAAACGGGTGCAGACATCTGCTTTTTAACGGCCTTGTTTTTCCTCACCTTGTCATGCCTTATCATTAAGACAGCCACTCTTAAGTCTGGCTTGCTGTTTATTGCAGCAGCGTGGAGGTTATGGAGGGGGGGGGGGGGGGGGGGGGCTTATGGTATAGACAGTTTAACGAACCAGACACTGTAATTGCCGCTACGTTTCTTCTCATATAAAACAATTCCGCTTGGTTAAAACCTGACTCGGAAGTTGCAGCATGCTTTTGTCCATTATTCACTGGATGTTTGAACACGAACAAAGTATGACAAGCCCTGTCATTTGTCCACAATCATCCTCCGCAAACACATTTTTCCTTCTGCCTCTTGTCCTGGTACTCACTACTTTTGACAATTGCAGTGTTCAAACTGTGGAGGAAGTTAACATATGTTTTTTTGTTGCCGCCTGCAGAGAGGAGATCCATTATTACCATGCTGCGGGTTGTTGTCAATCTATGGGCCTCGCCACATGTGTCCTTCACTGGACTTCGCAGGACAATTGGAGGCAGGGTCTTAGGGACTATGTCCTTCCCCTCTGATTTGAAAATAGTCGTTCATTACAACTTTTTGTCATCACGTGATTGACCTTAGTCACCAAATAATTACATAAGTGGACCTGAGGATACAGTAATCGGAAGAGAAATGAAAACGTTTCCAGGAAAACAATGTCCCTATAAAGTTGGATGTATCATTCAGTTATGATCAAACAATGTTTAAATCTCCCTATTATCCACAGGCATAAATATCTTTCTTCTGACAGGACAGATTTGCGTTCAGTCTGTGTGTGTGTGTGTGTGTGTGTGTGTGTGTGTGTGTGTGTGTGTGTGTGTGTGTGTGTGTGTGTGTGTGTGTGTCTCTATGAGTGCACCACAAAGACAGTGAATGAAAACAGGATGCAAAAGCTGGAAATGTTGTCTTATAATTGAAGCAACATGTTTAATTCAAAACATTCGATGTGGGTGTCATATATTCACGGATCCAACTAAAGCCTCTAAAACATAATCCCAATTATATGACTACAGACAGTAAACGTTTAACCCAGAGGAATTCTGCTGTGGTGAGTTATAGCGTAAGGCAAAACCAGAACCAGAAGAATGGATTTCTCTGAAAACTATGGAGTTGACTGTATTCATGGAAATATATGATGCTTTAAAACGTATTTGGGTATTTGCTGCTTGGGGAATTCTTTATAAATGAAAAGATCAAAGAGCACACATAAAATACTGGGGCTTAACATAATTAAGGCAGCGGTTCTCTACTCTTTGTAACTTGAGGCTGACTTCTGAAGGACCACTTTCCAAAATAAATGAGGAAAAAACAACATGGCAAAAAAAGGAGAGAAAATAAAGTGGGCTGTAAACATGTGTTATGCCACAGTCAGCTGTATTGACCAAAATAAATATTCATGCATACTATAGATATATATTTCTTCACAAACAGTTAATGGACTGCCATAAAGTTTGCTTCATATCAAGCGTGTCACTTCATCGTCATCACTTTCACAACAAGAGCATGGTAACATTTCTATCAATTCTAAGATGCTTTCTGCGTTCTTTTATTAACATAAATATGTACTAATATAATTAATAGAGTTTGCACTCCAGAACTTACACTACCAGTGTTTTAACAGAGGCGTCTGTGTTGCAATGAGGTTGATTCAACCTTGCAATGAGTTTCTTTTTCACATCAATTTGTGTCTTTAATCTTTAATCTCTTCACTTTATAATCTCAGAAAAAAGTTTTGTTCTTGTAAATTTGTGATTTCTTTTTCATAAATATAACACTTAAATCTCAGGGAATATCTGAGTCTTCTCTCTGATAAATTTAGCTGTAATTTGATTTGTGTTTACATGCCTGCTGGACATTTATTTGACTTCATGCCAACAGTGAACTGCTAACTGGTCAAACAACACGCAAAACCACAGAGAATATCAAAAGATTTAATCCAGAGCAAAAGACAGACAAACAATAGTGACATTTCCCTCCTCCTGTCGCCCTCTAAATGTCTACTGTCCACTTTTATGTATTGAAGTTACTGCTTTGGAGAAAATGAAGTCGTGCTAAACACGCTACAGTTGCTCAGATGGCAGCTCAGTTTCTGTCTCATGAGCACAGCAAGCTTGACAGTCGCTACATGTGGTCAACACGTTTTAGATACTGCACACCCACAATTAGAAATACTTCACATCAGCGTCACAATCACAAGATGTGGTTTCTGGTAATAGTCATTCAATTGACAAAATGAATCGATGCGAGCAGACTATCTCAACAACGCCCTCGAGGCAAAACAAGTCGTTCTCAACGGTTTCTTACGCTGAGAACATAACAACTCAGGGAGGCAGTAAACACGTCAGTCGATGCCAAACAAACATGAACCTTCAACTAATAAAAATACAGCAGATTTCTGTTTCCTCTTTGAGAGGATGTATGAACACACAGAATACTTTTCAATGCATAGAAAGTCCTTGAAGCACATTTATAAAAACGCGTATCGATGCTTTATAAGTTTTAAAATAACATAATTTAAGGTATACAGCAATAAATTAAAACCGTTCATAATATAAACTTGACAATGCAAAACATCCCTGAAGTTCACCTTGAAAGCTTTTTCCCAACTACATGTTGTGCATGTGTTGAATACCTCTCACACAGGCTGTACTTCACGAGCCTGGAAGTTGTGCGGCAGCGTTTTTACTTTTCTTTCTTCTCTTCAACAGCAGAGGATTAGTCGAGTCATCGATGGTTTTGATTTTTATTTGCTCATAGTCCACTCTCATCGTTTGCAAGGCGTTTGTCATTTCCTCCTGATAATAAAAACAACAATATCACTTGTATCAAACACAACATGGAAACAAAAGCCGCACGTACAGTTTTAAAGTTAAAACTGCACGGATTCCATTGGGTGGCGACGGAAACGATTATAGAATATTATCACGGGATATTGAAAAATAAACAATACTATCAAACATTCACCCGCAAACCCACTCCTGATTCTGCAATAGGTGAAAATCAACCGGGAGCCGATTCTGGGCATTTACAGGAGCAGCGGCGCCGCTTACCTTCACCTTCTCCCAGACCTCTTGCTCCTCCTGCAGCACGCGGCTGGTGTGAAGAGGCGTTCGTGGGACCTCCACAGACTGCTGCATGGGTGAGAGAACACGAATGAGTGTCCGTCAAATCCCACAAGACATCTCTCAAAAGCAGCAGTTGCTCAAACAGATTCAGGCTTCCGGGCGGCCGCTCACATTGATCCAGGGATGGTTTATGAAGTCGGTGATGTTCATTCTCTGGGTGGGCTCGGTTTTCAGTAAGTGACAGATTAGCTGTTTGGCTGAAACAGGAAATAATCATCATCATCATCATCATCTCAATGCCTTTGCAATGTACTGCATAATTCATAAACTCTATTATTAACTATTATTGCTCTGCCGCCGTGCTTCTGGATTTGTTGTGACGTGAGTAACTGAAAGCTTTCTGTTCATACTGTTTATCCCCATTTAAAAATGTTTTTACCACTTTTGGAAAAAGGTAGAGTGCTTGTAAATGCTAAAAAAAAAGGAAAAGTACGGCGTGTCTTCGCAGGGGAAATGCTTAATTCAAGCAGACGAGAATGCATGGAGAGTGAAAGAGAAAGGGAAGGAGCATTGAGCGCCTCTCTCACCTTCCTCAGACACATCGCACCACTCTGCGTTGGGGAAATCATATTGTCCGTTACGGATCCGTCTTTTCATTCCTGGGGATATTGCCAGACCATGGTGTGAGAAAAAGGGAGGATATCCACAAAGTCTGCAACAAAGAAGAACAATAAATCCTACAATTAGAAGCAACAATAATTTCTAGAAGCCTCAAAGTGAAACAATGTCTGATTGCAAGATGCGAAAACACTTCACAATGATTGACTCACAGGATGTACATAATGACGCCCAGGGACCACATGTCACAGGATCTGTCGTACTTCTCTGGACCAAGAACTTCTGGAGCTGCCACAGTGTCAAGAGAAACGCTTTCAATGTCGAGGAATCGCTTCCGTTTCACATTTAATGCCTTTCTACATCAACAACCACGTCATAAACGCGGTGTATTCAGTGTTTTTACAACCAGTTCACGGGATGTAACTTCTCATTACTCGCATGAGTCCTGCCATTTCCCAAAAGAAGCAAACCGTTAAACGCAGACAGCAGAAACAGCTGATAAGTCATGTGAGTTAAATGTTTGCTACGATATTTATAACACTTCTCTCTCTTCTGATAATCAAACAAAAAACACCTAAAGCGTTAATTATTAAGGAAGTTTTATCAAATTTTTCAATTTCCATACAGCTTTTCTCATGCGACACTTCAAAATGTGCAAAAAGGTGTGTGATTGGAAAACACGGCCAATGAGATATTCATCCGAGCAACTGTCCGTTTGTCTGCATTGACCAATCCTGAAGTGTATCTTTAACCTGATGAAGTTACTTTCACACGTCACATGTGGCGTCTTACCAACATAGTAGGGGGTGAAACAAGGTGTCGCTAAAGAGTTTAAGGTGGTGATTTCTTTGGCAAACCCAAAGTCCGTCAGCTTGAGGAGAGCATCTGGGCTTTTGGAGGTGTACAGCAGGTTCTCTGGCTGAAAGAGAATACATGGTCATCAACCACAAACAAAGGAAAATAGAAATACGATAAATAGCTCATTTAAATGCACATGTCTCCATGTCTTTCACGGCAACAAACGTTACCACAAATTAAGTTTAAAATGTTGAGTTTTGTCTTTAATCTCCGATAAAGAAACGGGCACAGAAGCCCATTGAAGAGGCCGAGGAGGTGGGATATTAAAGATGCTGCAAATATTCTCATTTCTCTCATTTTCCATCTTTTCTGGTGGCAAAACTTTTAACTGTCAAGTCTGCAGTTCAGTCTGTCCAGGGTGCTCTGTAGCATGTTATTCCCTTCTCTGTCTCGTGGTTCCTGACTCTCTTAACTTAACATATAAGACATTTTTAATATCTCATCTGATGATTCCACTCAAGAGGCATTATGCATGCTGGACTCTCACTATCAATGTGTTCTTCAGTTTTTAATCAAATTAATGAAATATATCATGTCCAATTACGTATGTAACAATACGTCCCAATATCATAAGCACAATATACGGTTCTGTTTTGGAAAACTGCAGTATTTATGTGCCTTTATGCTACACTCTCAGAAATAAGGGTTCCAAACCGGTTCTTGCTGAAGGGCTGAATTTATACCCAGAACCATTTGCTCCAGAAGAACCTTTTTTTGGGGAAAGTAGTTTTCATGCGTTCTTTGTGAGACTACGGGTTCCACATCAGCCCTTGGAATATAAAAGGGTCTGGATAGAACCCTCTGTGTGGGTTCTAGATGAAACCCTTGGAACATACAATGATCCCGATAGAACTTTTTGGGTAAGTTCGAGATGAAACCCTTGGAACATATAATGATCCCGAGAATCCTTTGGGTGGGTTGTAGATTAAACCCTTGAAACAGAAAAGGCTCTCGATAGAACCCTGTGTGGGTTCTAGATGAAACCCTTGGAGGTAGAAAACCCCTTGGTAGCCGTTAAAAGGTGGAAATGATAGAACCTCCAGAGAGAGTTCTAGATGGAACCATTAAGCCATAGACACCACCGCTCATTGGAGATTCTGGGTGGAAACTTTCAAAGATGGTTCTAGGTATAATCCTTTATGTTGAGTTCTAGGTACAACCCTCTAAACGGGTTCCAGGTGGAACCTTTATAAAAAGGTCCAACCAGGAACCAAAAATGAATCTCCTATGATGACAAGCCGGAGAACCCGTATCACCTTTATTTCTAAGAGTGTACAGCAGAAAATAAAAAGTAGAAATGGAGCTCAGTGACCAAATAAAGAAAGAACGTTGAAGGTAACGTTTCCATTGCTGTCCAACAATGGAAACCATTCTTTTTTCATTTTGTTCATGGAAACAATAATGGGTTTTCCATTGGAGGCTGTCGAGTGTGATTATTTCAGCCGAGAGGAATTTACTCACTGCTGATTGTTCTACTTTCTTTGTTCTTTGACAGGATGCATAATTGTCAGTGGCATGAGAGCCCAATAGCAACAAACCCACAGCTTGTATTGAGTTAGGAGTGATCTCATGTTACAAGGGTTGTCTTTAACATACACAACTTTAACATTACCTTGACGTCTCTGTGGGCGATGTTGATGGAATGCAAGAAATGTATGGCTTCGCCTATACTTTTCATGATGTCAGAGGCCTCTGAGTGGAAAGGGAAGTGAAGAGAGATGACATGGAGAGATGCAGATTAAATGATACATTCAGCAGCACATTTAGTAATTGTTCAAAGTTAAAATCCATTAGATTTTTTACCTGGTTCACCTGAGATCTGGCTACTGATGATGCTGATTGTTCAAATCTCATTAACATGTTTTGTAAATAATATTTTTTGATAGCAAGCCACAGTGAGCCGTTACAGGCTGCACTCTTCAGTGAGGCTCCTTTTACTGGTTGCTGTTGGTGCAACAGTATTCACCCTGTGTGCACCAATAAACATGCCATGAAAGGAAAAAGGTCAAGTATTGACTGCCCCAATAATCCTGGGACCTGTTGCATCAAACCACAGTTACCAACAGGTATACCAACCAGGACAGAAATCTCAAGGATTGTAACTTGGTCTTGCTTGAGAAATGATAATCTCGTTACCTCTTTCTGTAAATGCGTGATTCCCTCTGTCTTGGATGTGACAGAATAATTCACCTCCATCCATACTGAAAAAACAAAACATAAATATCGTGTAATGAATCGGTAAAGGCATTGGGGGCATGTCAGTTCTTTTACTCCTCAATGAAATACTTTCTCCTGGTTCACCTAAGAAGGTCACAAATGACGCACAAGGCTGTCCAAGAGGCTCAGTTTTTACTAACTTGTGAATGAAAAATCATTGTTGCTTTCATGGCAATCAACCTTAGAGGCCTGTTTAAGGCCATGTCCACATTACTCCGTTTCCATTTGAAAACGCATATGTTTTGCTACGTTTGCACTGAGCGTCCACACTACGCCGGAGTTTTAGAGCACCGTAAACGGAGGAGTTTGAAAAGTCCGGGGTTTGCGTTTTCGTGTGGACGGCCCGAAACCGGATAAGATTAGAAACGATGACGCCCACACCCGCGTTCGCTACTTGATTGGTTCTTAGCAGTCATGACGTGTCCTTCCCTGATACGTCACATGTCTATCACGTGACCCTTACCTGGAAGCTCACAAACGACAACATTGAATGCTTACGTATTTTACGTTATTTTCATTTTCCAGCGGGTTACTTGCCAAAAAAAGAAAAAAGGTTTTAAGCTTTAAAAAAAAGCTGTTAAGCTGAAATTATTTTCCTCAAAGCAAGAAACTGCCAATTCATTCTTTAGGTAGAGAAAAACAGCTGGAAACATCCCTCACTAAACACACAGTCATGAGTCAGTGTTGTTCTCGGTCAGGATTGAATTATGACATTAATCACATCCTGTCCAGCTTTGAGAACGTTTTATTTTATTTTGTAACATATGAGTTGGCTGTAGATCAAGTGGACACCTGCGTGGTTTTGTTTTACGCAAAGCTGCCTCTGAAACTGCTTTTCATTACTTTGAGCCCTGAAGCGTTTTGAAACTTTCTCCCCTCAGTTGGTGATTTGGTGTGGATTAACGAAGCTTATATTATGCAACTATGTGTGGATGCTCTGGATGTGTGTGTGTGTGTGTGTGTGTGTGTGTGTGTGTGTGTGTGTGTGTGTGTGTGTGTGTGTGTGTGTGTGTGTGTGCGCGTGAGAACACACCACTCCATTATGATGAGGAGGCACTTCCTGCCGTGGTAGAGATTCTCATAAACATCGATGATGGGCACAATGTGGGGGCAAGGTGACACCTTCCAGTGGAGCTCCACCTCCCGTCTGGCCTCTGGACAATCCTGCAGCATCTGAAACACGCGAAGCGGGAAGACGCGTTACATTCAAACACAGTCCCGGGAACCTGCTCTTGGTTTAATAAGGTTGTGTTTTGGTTTGGATTTCGCAAAAGGAAAAATACAATTCCAAGTAGATGTTTTAAAAGCAATCATGGGGCTCAGGCATTTCCCCCGTGAAGATACGCGTTACTGCAGGAAGGATTTGCCTCAGTTGCAAATAGAGACGCTTTGAAGAGTAATTGATGACACAAAGTTAAACGGAAAATATTTTAATAAGAGATTAGTCTTTTTTAATGCCTGAAATTAGCTTGACTAGATCTTTTTATTTGCAATAAATGAGGGTAAACTGATTATCTTTAGGTTTTGGGATGTTGGTCCAACAAAATAAGGTATTTGGGAAATTATAACAGTTGTTCACTGTTTTCTGCAGTTGGAGTGAAAACAATTAAAGGCAGGGTTGGTCGTCTTGAGAAACTAACATGAGCGAACTGGATTATTTTAATCATCCAACCCAAAAACACATACCAGTGTTGCCAACTGCCAATATCCCAAAACATGCTTTTGAAGAAGATTACCAACCGTGCCTTTAATTGAGAAAATAATCTTGGGATTAATCAATAATGAAAATAATGATTAGTTGTAGCTTTAGTTCCACCTCCCCATCATCACCGCCTCAGTAGGTGGTTCGTCTGTTAGTCTGACTGCTTTAAACTGTGGCTTAGAGAGTGCATACATTCAAGGCAATTACCTGTCAGGGCAATTACCTGTGAGAGGGGTATTTATGATACTCAACAGATTGCTCCGTGAATGCTGATAACAAGATGTATTTCCTTCTTTCACAAGTGTTCTGAAGTTCAGCTGCATTCCTCTGTGGTATTTCCATGATTTAAATTTGTCGGATGTCAGATTTACAATCTTCTGTAACGGACTCTTTCAGAGGTCCTCGGCCTGTGATTTACTGTGGTCTTGTTCCCGACAGTGTATTAGTCTGTCTCACATACGTATATCAGGAGGATGTGCTCCCACACGAGATGCACTGCCATCACAAGACCTCAGACATGAGACGTGTCAGTGCGAGGATCTAAGAGGATGGTTTACCGATGTTCAAATGATCGGAGTAGGAAGACACTTTAATTTATGCTTTGGTCACTGGCGCTTCTTGTGCGTCTACTCTCAAGGAACAGTGAGTCCAAGGGGCCGCCATGATAGGAGCTGTTCGAATTCTCTAAATGCCAAAGGAAAGGTGCTTCAATGCTTCCTTTATTAGCCCCTTTAGCATAGGAAACACTGGACCTTCCTTTACCAAAGGAAAGTGGATAATTCCGCCCCATAATTCCTTGGGGCGGCAGCATTTAAAGTGACGCAGCATTCGGCCGTCCCTGAGAACAAACAATACGCTTATCCCACACAGGTCTAACAATTAGACTCATACAGTCAAAAAGTAATCGGATTCATGTTGATGAATATGAATAGACAGCGACAATCCGTTTGTTTATTGTATGTATATATTTACTTTGAACAAATGAGTAAAAAATATTCAGTAAATATAGCAAACTCTCAATGTCAATTCCCGTTCTCAATAACAAGAACCATCCGTAAAAAACAAAACAAGCTAGGCCTACGATAGATTATTAAACTGTTAAAAAGCACAATATAACCAAACCGTTGAATCGACATTATTGCAATTAGGAAATATTGATATTTTACAGTTTCATTGATGTTGCACAAGAGTGAATTGTCTGTTTCTACTGCAGCAGCGCTGATTGTTAAGTGTGACAGCAGCAGGAAGGAAGGAGCTCCGGTTTCTCTCCTTCACACCACGAGTGCAGCAGCCCCTCACAAGAGAAGCTCTTTATATAGCCTGCATGCGCATGAGTGATAGATGACATCATGTCATGTTTTAGTCGTGCTTTTCGTAGTCCTTCTTCGTCGTAGTTTCATTGGCAGAACTACGTCAGTGTAGTTTAGAGGAAGTAGAGTCGGATTCTCTAAACACCGCCGTTGTCTTTTCCTAACTCCTTACGAATTCTCCTTCGATCTTTCCTTGACCCCATGATGTTTTCCATAGGTCGAGGAAAAGTGCTTTGAGTGCATGTTAGTGCATGTTAGCGTGCTTCACTGTTTTGCTCACAGTAGCCGCTCTGCACTGCACTCCGAACATGCTAGAACTAAATAAAAGTGTTTTTTATTTTCAATAAAAAGACCATATTTGGGTGATCTCTACGTCAACAAATCATATCTGATGAATGCAAATTAGTCGGAAATGTCAGAAGGGATGTTCAGGTCTCATCAAAATAATTAGCAACGGAAGTTTAGACAAATATGAGACTCTGCGAAGGAAAATCACATACTTGTTTAAAACAAAAGGTCAGGAAAAGGATTGGTACTTTAGCTTCTCCGTCTTGTTTACTCTCACAACTCCTTCACTGCTGAGCATGCGCTATCATGACACCGCGTCCCGCGGAACCCCCCACCAGACGTCATCATCGCTCAGCCATCTCAGGCCTCTCGCACGAGGCTACTTTTAGACGCAGGCCTGTTCCCCTCTCTCCTTCTGGCTGTCAACACTCGTCTTTCAGAACACAGACACCTCAACATGGTAGGCCAGAGAGGCCAGAGCTGCTGGACGATATATGTAATTTACATGTATTTGGAACATAAATTAGACAAATCCATCTGTTGTGTACAAAGCCCTTAAATTACAAGTTCCCATAAAAACAAAAATCTATAACTCATCTAATGCCAACCTCTTGAACTCTGCTAAGCTCAAAACACAATTCCTGCCTTTAAATCCAGATGTGACAGCAAGTATAGTTGGATATGCATCACAGGCACTTCATCTGTCATGTCTTCATCCAGAATGCGGTGCAATAACGTATTGATCTCCCCCTGCGGGCTGAAACTGAGATTTAGAAGATGGTCCGTACCGAGCCGAGGAGAGGAACCAGTGTGTGTGTGTGTGTGTGTGTGTGTGATAAAAGTTCTGTTCTGTTAACTTTCAGCTCGCTTGACAGAACACATCCCGAGCAAACTTTTCTTGACTGCACTTTCTTTGACTGAGAAGGTGACAAAAGGACAGACAGCCTCATCGCACGCTCGTCATCATGGGCTCTGATCCTGTTCTCCACGCACTAATAATGAAAAGCGAGTTTCAGCGGCTTCTCAGAAAAGATCTGATCGGAGGAAGTGTAGATAACAAGCGACTGGAGAGACAGAGGCCCAGGAATCACTGGAAATGATGCGTGCATGTGAGGGTATATTCATCTGATTGAGTGCTGTTTTGTAAATCCCAAGAATGTAAATGAAGATTACATCCAAGTCTGTGTGCTCTATTCCAAACTGCTGGATTTTACTTTGCTATGACTTTAACGCTAAAAGTAGCACAATGTTCTCCAGAAATCCCTTTGGAAGATTCATCTTTCTATAAGGAATAAATGAAAAAATACACGCAACATAAACACGATCATACAGCAATACTTTGTGTTATTAAGACTTGCATGGAGTCTTTTCTAGTGTCGGACTGTGCAATAGCCATTGAGGTGATACGACTGGTTCAAGTGTCAAAGATGAGCTCATCACCTCTGACACATGCTGAGAGCCACAAACAAAAACAACATCTATCGTCTGATCAATATTAAATATGTATCACTGTGACTAGACAAGAGTTTATCTAGTGAATACAGGTATGTTCTGCTTTCTTTAGACTACTAGCACATTTTCAATTATAATGGTATCAAAACTCTCCATCTAGACTAAGTCAATGGATTACATATTTCTTATTAAGAGAAAATAAAAAACACGAGCTCAGAAAGCGTGCATTCTCCTCTTATTATAGCCATCAATTTAAAATTGATTTAACAGGATTAAGACGACAGTACCTTAAGTGCATACTTTTCTCCACTCTCTCTGTGGAACACTTCCAGCACTCTGCCATTTATCCCCATCCCGAGCACCTGGCTGGTGACACTGTAATCGTCTGTTATTACATTCCGCCTGGTCTGGAGAGGGTTGTTAAACGGCTTCACGAAGCACTGTGGGAAAGGAGCGGAGTTTAGATTGGGCTGCTGCTGCTGCTGTTGGCTCGGGGGAGCCGGCTGGAGCTGATTCGACATGCTTTAACTATCGGAAACATACGAGTGGCAACAACCCGCTCCGACAGGTGCGTGTCAACCGTCTGCTCAGTGCGGGACGTGTGTGGTTAAATGTCCCAGCCGCAGCTCGCGTTGTTGCCCCTGTGTGACATGAGTCGCGACTGAGTTCCTCCACCAGCGGACAAGTGACTGGCCGGGAAAGTCTGCTTTGAGGTGAGACATTCTCGACAGGCTGCTGGAACAACTTGTCCCAGTGTGCAAATCACAAATCACTGAATGAACACAATTAATCAATCACGGGATGAACGAATCGCCAAACTTCCGGGCTAAAATTGTGGACGTGAACGCAGCATCTCATAGTGCCTGGGGAAAGCTCCTCCTCTATTTATATATTTATATATATTTATATATAGGAAAGAGGGAGATCAAAATATATATATTTATGTACATAGTAGGCTAAGTTGTTGAAATAAACCAATTTACAAATCTCAGTATCATTTGTTAAAATATGTTCTATCTTCTTTGGACAAAAACATTATTTTAAACAGTTTGAAGGGTCCAACAGCGACACCTGCAGGACAGAGGAGGACGGGCTCCTGCTGTCCTCCTTTAGGGCATGACATCTTGTATCAATTTGATTCATTTCTTTTTTTTTTTTGTTCATGATTTTGAATGAATCTACCATTTTCCTGAAGCTATAATCAAGAAATAATGGATAGGTGCCTGAGCAATGGAGGTAGGGGAGCAGCTGCACCCCCGACTATTATTCCCGGGGGATCAATTGTGTTTTTGCATCCCCACTTTTTGATATATCTGGCCGTAAGAAGTGGACCTAGTCATTGTTACGTCACCCGTTGGTCAGCCTCAAATTCGGCGATTTTGCCAACGCCATCTTGGATTACGGCTGTCGTCATGTTGGGTTTTTTTTGCAGCCAATGAACGGACGTTACTGGATTTGCAATGTGGAGGAGTAACGAAGAGACATCGTATACGTCTCGAGACAAAGTATTCAGATCTTTTCCCCCAGTAAAAGTAGCAATATTATTATTTACAACTAAAGAATAAAGAAGAGTAAAAAAGTAGGGAACAAAAGAGACCTGCACACAGTTAATGTTGCAAATAGTTTATTTCTCTTTCTCTAGGAAGGCAATGTTTTGATCTTCTTTTTCTCTTGCACCTGAGTAGTTTTGCCTGGTTGTGTGCACAAATGGTCCCTCTTCTGTAGAAGTACAAGGTTGCATAAAATGGAAATACTCAAGTGAAGTAGAAGTACCTCAAAATTGTACCTCAGAACACAAATTTATTCAAAGTACTTAATACAACTTGATACACGATGGATACATTTCCATAAACAACAAACAACTTGCCCTTTACCCAAATGTAGGGCATTATTATACATATATTCAGGGTCGGACAGGGAACAAAATTCAGCCCTCATTAATTTCCATCTGGATTGAGATGTGAAGAAGATGCAAGCTGAGATAATTGAATGAATGTTTTAGGACCAAAGACACTTATATTTTGGAAAGAAAAGTGTTTCCAGTGTGCGTGAGATATGTATCTGTTTCTGATGGCGTGCAGACTACTTACTTCACTTTCATGTAAACGTTTATGACAGTAATGAAACAGCAAATGGCATACATCAAGCTCTGATGCACGTTCTGGCAAAGCATGAATTGGATTTAAGACACATGACAGAATATGCAGCAGACGATGGCAACGATGCCCAATAAATGGTCAGAGTCAAGAAACAGATGCAGCACAGAGCTCATCAATAAAAAGGCATTTCAGATATCTGTGAACTGTTGCTTTGTCATTTAAGGACTCCTCTCTGGATGTGCAAAGGGAGAAAGGACTACTTGAATCAGTCAAGAGGAGCAAAACATATCCCTGGAGAAAGTAGACTTGGTGAGCCCTCTTTTTGTCTTTTGCATTTTAAATGTTTAGGTTTTTTTTACTGTGAAGGTCCAAATTGTGATTTCTTTGATAATTTATGTGGCGGTTTATTCACATGAAATTCCATAATGATTACTATTTAATGGAACATACAATTATTTTTGGTTTCCCAATTGAATAATTGTACCATATACTGTATATTCACAGAAGACCACGGTTTTGCCGTTTCGTGCGCTAATTCCTGCCAAAAACGAATTAAAAGGAAATCAGAATGTCTGCTGTTGGTTTGGCATGTGCAAGTATGAATCTGCAAATAAATGAATACGCCTGCAAAAAAAAGAAAATACTGTGCAGCTATGACAAGGGGTATTAAGTGTTCACACAGGGAAGTTGATGTACCTCCAAAATAAATGATCCACTGATTTACAGACTTCTCTTTCCCCAATGTAAATCTGTGGTAAAAACTATTTTTGGGGCCCAATGGCATTACATAATGGACCTATATAGACCGACTATAGATAATAAATTGCATACTGTTTCTTTTTACTTTTAGTGCGTACTGCAGCTGCCCTTACAAAGTACGTACTGCTGCTTGCTGTACACATTCAATTGAGACATACTACTTACTCACGACTATAGACCATGCCATTGTCATACAAGCATAAAGTTATGCAGTATTTATTGCTGTAACTTAGTTTTCTTTTTGTGTTTTACATGTAGCCTGCATCAATCTGACAGTGGTGTTTCACCAAAGTGGCAAAAACATGATAAATGTTGCTGTTTTGCATATAACCCACACTGTAAACAGTCTCATTTTGCTTTTGACAGAAGCCATTTCACTGAATGATGCACATTATGTTTTACATGTATTACAGATGTCCACCAGTAAAATAAGCAACTCATTTTACTGTTAGTTTAAACTCCTTGGTCACTTTGTTCGGTACAATATAATCTAATACAATCCACTACAACAGCTCAGATATCAATGTTTAGCTTTTGTAAAAAAACTTTCACAGAGGTGTTGATTCAACTGTGTGTTTGTTGTTGACGTTGAAGTTTGCAGTGCTGTGCATGCATCTATGCATGAAGCCATTCATTCACACATCGACACACTTACGGAGTCAAACACATATTCATGTCCTTTAATCCAGACCTTCTTTCACTTTCAATGAGAAGAACAGTTATTTGTGTATGTCTATGTATTATTTATAATCCATCCAGTTGAATTTGAAAACTGAGAGTAATAATTTGTTAAAATATAATTGATGTGTACTTTATTTGATTTGACAGTTGTTGACTACACAGACGTTGTTACTACTATTAGGCTTCTTGAATATATTGACATCTATATGGCAGTAAATAGCGCGAGTTAGATATTATTGTAATGTTTTTGTCCGAGGAGATTTTCTCAATCTGGACCTTTTGGAAATTTAGTTGAATACCCCTGCTTTATACTTTACCCAATGAGTACTACAAAAGAGTATTGAAATGATGTGACAACTGATATTAGATATACTGTAACACCAATTTTGTTTTTGATTACACTGCAGAAAGGCAATTTTTTGACTTCTCAGAACAAGGTGATTTCAAATATGAATACAACGTATTGAAAGGTACTCTGTGCATTTGGTAGATTTGCCGGCATCTAGCGGGGAGGATGCAGATTGCAACCAGCTAAACTTTTTCAAGCTGTGCCAAGCGAGTAGGAGAAATACGGTGGCCGATGTGAAAACCTGAACGCATGAAACACAGCAGTTCGTATTTGTCGTATTAAGGCGTTAATGTTGCACTGATGCACTCTGGATCAACCCGTGTGTGTCTGCAGGTGGAACACAGCACCCCCTCACAGAACATACAACTTAGAAGTTGCACAAACTGAAAAGTTGAAAAGAAAATCTCTGGAGGAACAGCAGTTCAAGGCACAATAAGCCTTTATTTCTTTTACAGCATTACAACATCTTTCACAACATTTTACTCGACATTACTGCAGGTGCCGTGGCCGTTACAGCTGCAACATGCCCCCTGTGCTCGCGATGAGACTCCACTGGCTGGTCTCCGGCCTGTAGCGCTCTGCCCGTCAAAACCTCCCGTGGCGTAGATGCACTCGCCCAGCACAGCGACGCTCACGTAGCATCGGCGGTGGTACATGAGTGGCCCCTCGTGCCAGGTGCGCATGCTCACGTCGAACCTGCGCACGCTGTTGAAACGCTCGACCCCGTTGAAGCCGCCGACGCAGTAGAAGCTCCCTTGAGGACGGCGGTGCCGTGGTAGGCGCGAGGACCCCACGTCTCGGTGCCGTGGTAGGCGCGAGGACCCCACGTCTTGGTCCGTCACCTGCATCCAGAGGTCGGTGCTGACGTCGTACGACTCGATGCTGTTCGTCGGATCGGTGCCGCTCCAGCCCCCTATGGCCAACAGGATGCCGTTAGGCAGGCGAGGGCGGGCGAGAGGGTTGCTGAGATGCGCAGAGGGTCTGGACCTCATGATGGGACTTAGGATTTCGATGACTGCCCTGACCATGTGCAGGCACTCAGCGTTGTTTTTCACCAGCTCACTGGACATCACGTTCAACCTCACGTAGTCCTTACTCATCAACACCAGTCACACCTACACAGAGACTGCAGCGCCACAGCGAAAAGTGCTCTTGTCTAAGGTATATGTTAACCTTTTGTCACCAGATTTAGTTTAGACTTGCATCTTCAGCATTAAAAATAAAAGTAACAACGCTGTGTGTGTGTGTGTGTCCGCCTCGAGAATACATCACAGAAATTGGCGACGAGGATAAAACTACGTTCCCGCAGGGTAGGAGAGACACTCTGTCAGTACTAGTGAGTATGATGGCCCTGTTTGGGAGAATTGACGAATTCAAGCCAGAAAATGAACAATGGTCCGCGTACATTGAACGGATGGAACAATTCTTCGAAGCTAACGACGTAGCCGAAGATAAGCAAGTAGCTACGCTTCTCAGTGTAATGGGTGCGGCTACTTATGGGCTTTTGAGAAATCTGGTGCAGCCCAGGAAGCCAAAAGATAAGACGTTTGACGAAATAGTGGCCGTTCTAAAGGAACATTATGAGCCCAAGCCCTTATTAGTAGCTGAAAGGTTTCGCTTTAACCGGTGTAACCAAAAAGATAACCAGCCGGTGGCTCAGTATGTAGCAGAGTTGAAACAATGCGCATCTAACTGTGAGTTCGGCGCCAACTTGGACGCATCACTGCGAGATCGTCAGTGGAATAAGAAACGAGGGCTGCCAGAGGAGACTACTTTCGGAAAATGGTCTTACTTTTGCAAAGTCTTTTGAGATCGCGCTCAACATGGAGACTGCCGACAGAGACGCACGTCAGTTGAGAGGGATGGAAAGTGAAAGTGTGTATACTAAGACTGTATACTCCTACAGCGGACTGTATCTTTAGCTTATACTTAGACAGACAACCTGAAAATACATACCTCATAATACATAAGGGAATGTCGGATGATGTAAAATATTGTGTTTAACTTAGGCCATATGTTGTTGTTAAAAGTATCAGGAAACTGTTGTTCAGTTAAGAATGCTTAAGTTGTTGTTCTCAGTTAAAAGGGGGAATAATGTGGTGTATTGATCACATTACGTTACATGGTTGAAATGCTGAAGATGCAAGTCTAAGGCCATATCCACACTAGTCCCGTTTTGCTACGTTTACACTGAGCAGCCACACCACGCCGGAGTTTTGGAGCACCCTAAACGGAGGAACCTGAAAACTCCGCCGTGGTTGGAGGTATTTGAAAACGCCGGATTTTTGGTTGAGTGTAGACGTCGGATACGGATGTCTGTTAGAAGAAATGAGCCCACACCCATTATCGCGTGACCCGTACCCGGAAGAAAACAAACAGCCGGGCGACCAGCAGCGATTCATTTCAACATGGATAACGAATGGCAAGCCTTGCTTGCTGTGTTGTCTGTACTAGCAGCTATTGTGGAGTTAAATGCGTCATTTTACAATGCTGCTATTGCCTACAGGCGGAGGAGGCGAGCTATTCTTCGAGCGATGAGCGACCATTCCCGAGTCCAGAGACGCTATCAGCCGTACATGGAGCGCCGGTTTTGTGCACGCTGTATTACCTGTTGCGTACTAGCAGCTGTTGTGCAGTGAAAAGTCTGCATTTATGTGGAGCAAGCAGCTGTTATTCTAGCGATTTAGCGAGCTGCTTGACCATCGGCGATCAGCCCCCACGGAGCGGCTGTCTGAAGCTACAGTTAGCAATAAATGCTATTCAGAGCTACAGCTACAAACAGACAACACAGAGGAAACGAGTGAGAGACGAGTGATCAACGCTGATTCGTTTTACTTCTTCCGTTTGGTAGCCTTGAGAGACCTTAAGGTGCGTTCACACCAAACACGTTGATTTTTTGACGCGCCGCAAAAACGCGTCCAACGCGCCGCCGGTCGTGTTCACACCAAACGCCGCAAAATCGCCGGAGAGGGGGCGTGGTTTATAGACCTGGATCCGTTCAACTGTTAACCATGGAAAAAATAACCTATATTTCTACGTGTTGTGGAAGTCACAGATATCCCGGGTCTTTCTTTATGGAGCATGAAAATATGTACGAAGATATATTATATTCGCTAATGCTAATCGCGGTTAGCATTTCCCCATTGGCGGTAATGTTACAATTAGCTTAGAAGCTAGCGAGTCGGACCTGTTGCATGATGTTGTGCCCTAAAAGATGGCGCAAATGCCCTAAAGAGGTTAACATATAACTTAGACAAGAGCTCTGCTTTTCGCTGCGGTCTCTGTGTAGGTGCGACTGGTGTTGATGAGTAAGGACTACCTGAGGTTGAACGTGATGTCCAATGAGCTGGTGAAGAACAACGCTGAGTGCCTGCACATGGTCAGGGCAGTCATCGAAATCCTAAGTTCCATCATGAGGTCCAGACCCTCTGCGCATCTCAGCAACCCTCTCGTCCGCCCTCGCCTGCCAAACGGCATCCATGTTGGCCATAGGGGGCTGGAGCGGCGCCGATCCAACGAACAGCATCGAGTCATACGACGTCAGCACCGACCTCTGGATGCAGGAGACAGACCAAGACGTGGGTCCTCGCGCCTACCACGGCACCGCCATCCTCAAGGGGAGCATCTACTGCGTCGGCAGCTTCAACAGGGTAGAGCATTCCAACAGCGTGCGCAGGTTCGACGTGAGCATGCGCACCTGGCACGAGGGGCCACCCACGTACCACCGCCGATGCCACGTGAGCGTCGCTGTGCTGGGCGAGTGCATCTACGCCACGGGAGGTTTTGACAGGTACTCGCGACTCAGCACCGAAGATCCAGCGCAGGATGGCTCTCTACGCTCACATTGAGGTCGTCTCTACCGAGGATGTCGGCGAGTTGCTGCACGGAGAGCTGCGGGAACTCTTCGGACAAAACCATCTCCTCAAAGTGGTCAACGATGAAGTGGTAGGCCCTGAGCCGCAGCTCGGGGGACAAGCAGGTGTCGGTGACCTGAAAGATGCTGATGCAGTTCTCTGGGCAGAGCTGCTCGCCCAGGAAGTTGTAGCAAGTTTGCACAACGCCCATGAGGTTGAGCTGATCGGCTGCCAGCAGCAGCTCCTGCACGTTTTCCTCCGTCACAGAGACCAAGCAAACTCAATGATGAGCTGCATCGTGTCCGGAGACAGGCGGAGATAGAATAGAACAGAATGTATCCTATCTTTATCCCTTTAAGGGGGACATTTTTCTCTGCATTTGACCCATCCCTGTATATAGGGAGCAGTGGGCTGCCAATGACAGGCGCCCAGGGAGCTGGGGGGGGTTCAGTGTATTGCTCAGGTACACTTCGACACGTGACACGTCCCAGTCGGAGATCGAACCGTGAACCTTCCGGTTCCCAGACGACCTCTAACCCAGTGCGCCACGGTCGCCCCCAAAGATGGTATGTGGAAGACCTCCTTGTCTGGAGGTGAACAGCGACTCCAGAGAGCTCTGCAGAGGATTGGAAACAGACTTCAGATTTTCATTCTCATTGTCTCATTGATAACAATGATAACGTTTTCAAATAAGCATTCACAAAATCAACATATTACACCATTTTGCATTAAAGGGAAATTGTACAATACGTAAACCGCCGGACATCATTCCGAGTGTAACTAGCAGTAAGAATGTCGCTGTCAAATAAATGTCACAAATATGTAATACTACATTTTGTATGCTATTTTTGATTTCTTTTGTGATCTCTCTGGAGCTGTTTCACCACCAACTACAATTCATCTCAGCTTTTGTGCAGCAGTGAACAGCTGCTTCCTTCAATTTGTGTGTCGAATTAACCATCTCAAGTGTTTGCAATTACTTTTCGTTTTGTTGCATTAAATTAATTCAGTCATTTTTCTGAACACACAAACTACTCAATGCTACTAATCAATACTAATCTGCTTAAAAGCACATTACTATGGACCTGAGAGACTAAAGCTGATCTATTATATCTTCTCCTTTGTCAAACTTGTCAGAAATGCTCCATGAACCTATGTAATTCGTCACATATCGTGATTAGTCTCCCAGACTTGATCATTAACTATTACTTTATGCTCATTTGAAGGATATACATTCACAGTATATATATATATATATATATATATATATATATATATATATATATATATATATATATATATATATATAAAATCAGATAGCCAACTCACTGGAAGTCCGTGCTGCATCGACACAGGACGAGCTTGTGGATCTCAAACGTTACGTCCTCGACTTTGACGACTGCGTCGCAAAGTTTCCCCTCCAGACGGAGAATTAAACACACTGCTCTTGACATGTGTGAAGATTCGGTCCAGTCGCTCATCTTGATTTTCTGAGAGAGCTTTCTGGTCTGACTTGTCTCAAGGGTCTCAACAGGTCTTGTGAGTCACAAGAGAGACACTGACCACACATCAGGTGCTAGAATTCTAGTTCCAGGATTCCGTGCTAGAATGGAATCCTGGAACTATGACATCGCTGATGAACTGACATCCTCCAATTCAACCAGTAGACCATGCCATTGTCATACAAGCATAAAGCTATCAAACATATGTTTTACAAAACATATGTTTTACATGTATTACAGATGTCCACCAGTAAAATAAGCAACTCATTTTACTGTTAGTTTAAACTCCTTGGTCACTTTGTTAGGTACTATATAATCTAATACAATCCACTACAACAGCTCAGATATCAATGTTTAGCTTTTGTAAAAAAACTTTCACAGAGGTGTTGATTCAACTGTGTGTTTGTTGTTGACGTTGAAGTTTGCAGTGCTGTGCATGCATCTATGCATGAAGCCATTCATTCACACATCGACACACTTACGGAGTCAAACACATATTCATATCCTTTAATCCAGACCTTCTTTCACTTTCAATGAGAAGAACAGTTATTTATGTATGTCTATGTATTATTTATAATCCATCCAGTTGAATTTGAAAACTGAGAGTAATAATTTGTTAAAATATAATTGATGTGTACTTTATTTGATTTGACAGTTGTTGACTACACAGACGTTGTTACTACTATTAGGCTTCTTGAATATATTGACATCTATATGGCAGTAAATAGCGCGAGTTAGATATTATTGTAATGTTTTTGTCCGAGGAGATTTTCTCAATCTGGACCTTTTGGAAATTTAGTTGAATACCCCTGCTTTATACTTTACCCAATGAGTACTACAAAAGAGTATTGAAATGATGTGACAACTGATATTAGATATACTGTAACACCAATTTTGTTTTTGATTACACTGCAGAAAGGCAATTTTTTGACTTCTCAGAACAAGGTGATTTCAAATATGAATACAACGTATTGAAAGGTACTCTGTGCATTTGGTAGATTTGCCGGCATCTGGCGGGGAGGATGCAGATTGCAACCAGCTAAACTTTTTCAAGCTGTGCCAAGCGAGTAGGAGAAATACGGTGGCCGATGTGAAAACCTGAACGCATGAAACACAGCAGTTCGTATTTGTCGTATTAAGGCGTTAATGTTGCACTGATGCACTCTGGATCAACCCGTGTGTGTCTGCAGGTGGAACACAGCACCCCCTCACAGAACATACAACTTAGAAGTTGCACAAACTGAAAAGTTGAAAAGAAAATCTCTGGAGGAACAGCAGTTCAAGGCACAATAAGCCTTTATTTCTTTTACAGCATTACAACATCTTTCACAACATTTTACTCGACATTACTGCAGGTGCCGTGGCCGTTACAGCTGCAACATGCCCCCTGTGCTCGCGATGAGACTCCACTGGCTGGTCTCCGGCCTGTAGCGCTCTGCCCGTCAAAACCTCCCGTGGCGTAGATGCACTCGCCCAGCACAGCGACGCTCACGTAGCATCGGCGGTGGTACATGAGTGGCCCCTCGTGCCAGGTGCGCATGCTCACGTCGAACCTGCGCACGCTGTTGAAACGCTCGACCCCGTTGAAGCCGCCGACGCAGTAGAAGCTCCCTTGAGGACGGCGGTGCCGTGGTAGGCGCGAGGACCCCACGTCTCGGTGCCGTGGTAGGCGCGAGGACCCCACGTCTTGGTCCGTCACCTGCATCCAGAGGTCGGTGCTGACGTCGTACGACTCGATGCTGTTCGTCGGATCGGTGCCGCTCCAGCCCCCTATGGCCAACAGGATGCCGTTAGGCAGGCGAGGGCGGGCGAGAGGGTTGCTGAGATGCGCAGAGGGTCTGGACCTCATGATGGGACTTAGGATTTCGATGACTGCCCTGACCATGTGCAGGCACTCAGCGTTGTTTTTCACCAGCTCATTGGACATCACGTTCAACCTCACGTAGTCCTTACTCATCAACACCAGTCACACCTACACAGAGACTGCAGCGCCACAGCGAAAAGTGCTCTTGTCTAAGGTATATGTTAACCTTTTGTCACCAGATTTAGTTTAGACTTGCATCTTCAGCATTAAAAATAAAAGTAACAACGCTGTGTGTGTGTGTGTGTCCGCCTCGAGAATACATCACAGAAATTGGCGACGAGGATAAAACTACGTTCCCGCAGGGTAGGAGAGACACTCTGTCAGTACTAGTGAGTATGATGGCCCTGTTTGGGAGAATTGACGAATTCAAGCCAGAAAATGAACAATGGTCCGCGTACATTGAACGGATGGAACAATTCTTCGAAGCTAACGACGTAGCCGAAGATAAGCAAGTAGCTACGCTTCTCAGTGTAATGGGTGCGGCTACTTATGGGCTTTTGAGAAATCTGGTGCAGCCCAGGAAGCCAAAAGATAAGACATTTGACGAAATAGTGGCCGTTCTAAAGGAACATTATGAGCCCAAGCCCTTATTAGTAGCTGAAAGGTTTCGCTTTAACCGGTGTAACCAAAAAGATAACCAGCCGGTGGCTCAGTATGTAGCAGAGTTGAAACAATGCGCATCTAACTGTGAGTTCGGCGCCAACTTGGACGCATCACTGCGAGATCGTCAGTGGAATAAGAAACGAGGGCTGCCAGAGGAGACTACTTTCGGAAAATGGTCTTACTTTTGCAAAGTCTTTTGAGATCGCGCTCAACATGGAGACTGCCGACAGAGACGCACGTCAGTTGAGAGGGATGGAAAGTGAAAGTGTGTATACTAAGACTGTATACTCCTACAGCGGACTGTATCTTTAGCTTATACTTAGACAGACAACCTGAAAATACATACCTCATAATACATAAGGGAATGTCGGATGATGTAAAATATTGTGTTTAACTTAGGCCATATGTTGTTGTTAAAAGTATCAGGAAACTGTTGTTCAGTTAAGAATGCTTAAGTTGTTGTTCTCAGTTAAAAGGGGGAATAATGTGGTGTATTGATCACATTACGTTACATGGTTGAAATGCTGAAGATGCAAGTCTAAGGCCATATCCACACTAGTCCCGTTTTGCTACGTTTACACTGAGCAGCCACACCACGCCGGAGTTTTGGAGCACCCTAAACGGAGGAACCTGAAAACTCCGCCGTGGTTGGAGGTATTTGAAAACGCCGGATTTTTGGTTGAGTGTAGACGTCGGATACGGATGTCTGTTAGAAGAAATGAGCCCACACCCATTATCGCGTGACCCGTACCCGGAAGAAAACAAACAGCCGGGCGACCAGCAGCGATTCATTTCAACATGGATAACGAATGGCAAGCCTTGCTTGCTGTGTTGTCTGTACTAGCAGCTATTGTGGAGTTAAATGCGTCATTTTACAATGCTGCTATTGCCTACAGGCGGAGGAGGCGAGCTATTCTTCGAGCGATGAGCGACCATTCCCGAGTCCAGAGACGCTATCAGCCGTACATGGAGCGCCGGTTTTGTGCACGCTGTATTACCTGTTGCGTACTAGCAGCTGTTGTGCAGTGAAAAGTCTGCATTTATGTGGAGCAAGCAGCTGTTATTCTAGCGATTTAGCGAGCTGCTTGACCATCGGCGATCAGCCCCCACGGAGCGGCTGTCTGAAGCTACAGTTAGCAATAAATGCTATTCAGAGCTACAGCTACAAACAGACAACACAGAGGAAACGAGTGAGAGACGAGTGATCAACGCTGATTCGTTTTACTTCTTCCGTTTGGTAGCCTTGAGAGACCTTAAGGTGCGTTCACACCAAACACGTTGATTTTTTGACGCGCCGCAAAAACGCGTCCAACGCGCCGCCGGTCGTGTTCACACCAAACGCCGCAAAATCGCCGGAGAGGGGGCGTGGTTTATAGACCTGGATCCGTTCAACTGTTAACCATGGAAAAAATAACCTATATTTCTACGTGTTGTGGAAGTCACAGATATCCCGGGTCTTTCTTTATGGAGCATGAAAATATGTACGAAGATATATTATATTCGCTAATGCTAATCGCGGTTAGCATTTCCCCATTGGCGGTAATGTTACAATTAGCTTAGAAGCTAGCGAGTCGGACCTGTTGCATGATGTTGTGCCCTAAAAGATGGCGCAAATGCCCTAAAGAGGTTAACATATAACTTAGACAAGAGCTCTGCTTTTCGCTGCGGTCTCTGTGTAGGTGCGACTGGTGTTGATGAGTAAGGACTACCTGAGGTTGAACGTGATGTCCAATGAGCTGGTGAAGAACAACGCTGAGTGCCTGCACATGGTCAGGGCAGTCATCGAAATCCTAAGTTCCATCATGAGGTTCAGACCCTCTGCGCATCTCAGCAACCCTCTCGTCCGCCCTCGCCTGCCAAACGGCATCCATGTTGGCCATAGGGGGCTGGAGCGGCGCCGATCCAACGAACAGCATCGAGTCATACGACGTCAGCACCGACCTCTGGATGCAGGAGACAGACCAAGACGTGGGTCCTCGCGCCTACCACGGCACCGCCATCCTCAAGGGGAGCATCTACTGCGTCGGCAGCTTCAACAGGGTAGAGCATTCCAACAGCGTGCGCAGGTTCGACGTGAGCATGCGCACCTGGCACGAGGGGCCACCCACGTACCACCGCCGATGCCACGTGAGCGTCGCTGTGCTGGGCGAGTGCATCTACGCCACGGGACGTTTTGACAGGTACTCGCGACTCAGCACCGAAGATCCAGCGCAGGATGGCTCTCTACGCTCACATTGAGGTCGTCTCTACCGAGGATGTCGGCGAGTTGCTGCACGGAGAGCTGCGGGAACTCTTCGGACAAAACCATCTCCTCAAAGTGGTCAACGATGAAGTGGTAGGCCCTGAGCCGCAGCTCGGGGGACAAGCAGGTGTCGGTGACCTGAAAGATGCTGATGCAGTTCTCTGGGCAGAGCTGCTCGCCCAGGAAGTTGTAGCAAGTTTGCACAACGCCCATGAGGTTGAGCTGATCGGCTGCCAGCAGCAGCTCCTGCACGTTTTCCTCCGTCACAGAGACCAAGCAAACTCAATGATGAGCTGCATCGTGTCCGGAGACAGGCGGAGATAGAATAGAACAGAATGTATCCTATCTTTATCCCTTTAAGGGGGACATTTTTCTCTGCATTTGACCCATCCCTGTATATAGGGAGCAGTGGGCTGCCAATGACAGGCGCCCGGGGAGCTGGGGGGGGTTCAGTGTATTGCTCAGGTACACTTCGACACGTGACACGTCCCAGTCGGAGATCGAACCGTGAACCTTCCGGTTCCCAGACGACCTCTAACCCAGTGCGCCACGGTCGCCCCCAAAGATGCCAAAGATGGTATGTGGAAGACCTCCTTGTCTGGAGGTGAACAGCGACTCCAGAGAGCTCTGCAGAGGATTGGAAACAGACTTCAGATTTTCATTCTCATTGTCTCATTGATAACAATGATAACGTTTTCAAATAAGCATTCACAAAATCAACATATTACACCATTTTGCATCAAAGGGAAATTGTACAATACGTAAACCGCCGGACATCATTCCGAGTGTAACTAGCAGTAAGAATGTCGCTGTCAAATAAATGTCACAAATATGTAATACTACATTTTGTATGCTATTTTTGATTTCTTTTGTGATCTCTCTGGAGCTGTTTCACCACCATCTACAATTCATCTCAGCTTTTGTGCAGCAGTGAACAGCTGCTTCCTTCAATTTGTGTGTCGAATTAACCATCTCAAGTGTTTGCAATTACTTTTCGTTTTGTTGCATTAAATTAATTCAGTCATTTTTCTGAACACACAAACTACTCAATGCTACTAATCAATACTAATCTGCTTAAAAGCACATTACTATGGACCTGAGAGACTAAAGCTGATCTATTATATCTTCTCCTTTGTCAAACTTGTCAGAAATGCTCCATGAACCTATGTAATTCATCACATATCGTGATTAGTCTCCCAGACTTGATCATTAACTATTACTTTATGCTCATTTGAAGGATATACATTCACAGTATATATATATATATATATATATAAAATCAGATAGCCAACTCACTGGAAGTCCGTGCTGCATCGACACAGGACGAGCTTGTGGATCTCAAACGTTACGTCCTCGACTTTGACGACTGCGTCGCAAAGTTTCCCCTCCAGACGGAGAATTAAACACACTGCTCTTGACATGTGTGAAGATTCGGTCCAGTCGCTCATCTTGATTTTCTGAGAGAGCTTTCTGGTCTGACTTGTCTCAAGGGTCTCAACAGGTCTTGTGAGTCACAAGAGAGACACTGACCACACATCAGGTGCTAGAATTCTAGTTCCAGGATTCCGTGCTAGAATGGAATCCTGGAACTATGACATCGCTGATGAACTGACATCCTCCAATTCAACCAGTAGACCATGCCATTGTCATACAAGCATAAAGCTATCAAACATATGTTTTACAAAACATATGTTTTACATGTATTACAGATGTCCACCAGTAAAATAAGCAACTCATTTTACTGTTAGTTTAAACTCCTTGGTCACTTTGTTAGGTACTATATAATCTAATACAATCCACTACAACAGCTCAGATATCAATGTTTAGTTTTTGTAAAAAAACTTTCACAGAGGTGTTGATTCAACTGTGTGTTTGTTGTTGACGTTGAAGTTTGCAGTGCTGTGCATGCATCTATGCATGAAGCCATTCATTCACACATCGACACACTTACGGAGTCAAACACATATTCATATCCTTTAATCCAGACCTTCTTTCACTTTCAATGAGAAGAACATTTATGTATGTCTATGTATTATTTATAATCCATCCAGTTGAATTTGAAAACTGAGAGTAATAATTGTTAAAATATAATTGATGTGTACTTTATTTGATTTGACAGTTGTTGACTACACAGACGTTGTTACTACTATTAGGCTTCTTGAATATATTGACATCTATATGGCAGTAAATAGCGCGAGTTAGATATTATTGTAATGTTTTTGTCCGAGGAGATTTTCTCAATCTGGACCTTTTGGAAATTTAGTTGAATACCCCTGCTTTATACTTTACCCAATGAGTACTACAAAAGAGTATTGAAATGATGTGACAACTGATATTAGATATACTGTAACACCAATTTTGTTTTTGATTACACTGCAGAAAGGCAATTTTTTGACTTCTCAGAACAAGGTGATTTCAAATATGAATACAATGTATTGAAAGGCACTCTGTGCATTTGGTAGATTTGCCGGCATCTAGCGGGGAGGATGCAGATTGCAACCAGCTAAACTTTTTCAAGCTGTGCCAAGCGAGTAGGAGAAATACGGTGGCCGATGTGAAAACCTGAACGCATGAAACACAGCAGTTCGTATTTGTCGTATTAAGGCGTTAATGTTGCACTGATGCACTCTGGATCAACCCGTGTGTGTCTGCAGGTGGAACACAGCACCCCCTCACAGAACATACAACTTAGAAGTTGCACAAACTGAAAAGTTGAAAAGAAAATCTCTGGAGGAACAGCAGTTCAAGGCACAATAAGCCTTTATTTATTTTACAGCATTACAACATCTTTCACAACATTTTACTCGACATTACTGCAGGTGCCGTGGCCGTTACAGCTGCAACATGCCCCCTGTGCTCGCGATGAGACTCCACTGGCTGGTCTCCGGCCTGTAGCGCTCTGCCCGTCAAAACCTCCCGTGGCGTAGATGCACTCGCCCAGCACAGCGACGCTCACGTAGCATCGGCGGTGGTACATGAGTGGCCCCTCGTGCCAGGTGCGCATGCTCACGTCGAACCTGCGCACGCTGTTGAAACGCTCGACCCCGTTGAAGCCGCCGACGCAGTAGAAGCTCCCTTGAGGACGGCGGTGCCGTGGTAGGCGCGAGGACCCCACGTCTCGGTGCCGTGGTAGGCGCGAGGACCCCACGTCTTGGTCCGTCACCTGCATCCAGAGGTCGGTGCTGACGTCGTACGACTCGATGCTGTTCGTCGGATCGGTGCCGCTCCAGCCCCCTATGGCCAACAGGATGCCGTTAGGCAGGCGAGGGCGGGCGAGAGGGTTGCTGAGATGCGCAGAGGGTCTGGACCTCATGATGGGACTTAGGATTTCGATGACTGCCCTGACCATGTGCAGGCACTCAGCGTTGTTTTTCACCAGCTCATTGGACATCACGTTCAACCTCACGTAGTCCTTACTCATTAACACCAGTCACACCTACACAGAGACTGCAGCGCCACAGCGAAAAGTGCTCTTGTCTAAGGTATATGTTAACCTTTTGTCACCAGATTTAGTTTAGACTTGCATCTTCAGCATTAAAAATAAAAGTAACAACGCTGTGTGTGTGTGTGTGTGTCCGCCTCGAGAATACATCACAGAAATTGGCGACGAGGATAAAACTACGTTCCCGCAGGGTAGGAGAGACACTCGGTGTCAGTACTAGTGAGTATGATGGCCCTGTTTGGGAGAATTGACGAATTCAAGCCAGAAAATGAACAATGGTCCGCATACATTGAACGGATGGAACAATTCTTCGAAGCTAACGACGTAGCCGAAGATAAGCAAGTAGCTACGCTTCTCAGTGTAATGGGTGCGGCTACTTATGGGCTTTTGAGAAATCTGGTGCAGCCCAGGAAGCCAAAAGATAAGACATTTGACGAAATAGTGGCCGTTCTAAAGGAACATTATGAGCCCAAGCCCTTATTAGTAGCTGAAAGGTTTCGCTTTAACCGGTGTAACCAAAAAGATAACCAGCCGGTGGCTCAGTATGTAGCAGAGTTGAAACAATGCGCATCTAACTGTGAGTTCGGCGCCAACTTGGACGCATCACTGCGAGATCGTCAGTGGAATAAGAAACGAGGGCTGCCAGAGGAGACTACTTTCGGAAAATGGTCTTACTTTTGCAAAGTCTTTTGAGATCGCGCTCAACATGGAGACTGCCGACAGAGACGCACGTCAGTTGAGAGGGATGGAAAGTGAAAGTGTGTATACTAAGACTGTATACTCCTACAGCGGACTGTATCTTTAGCTTATACTTAGACAGACAACCTGAAAATACATACCTCATAATACATAAGGGAATGTCGGATGATGTAAAATATTGTGTTTAACTTAGGCCATATGTTGTTGTTAAAAGTATCAGGAAACTGTTGTTCAGTTAAGAATGCTTAAGTTGTTGTTCTCAGTTAAAAGGGGGAATAATGTGGTGTATTGATCACATTACGTTACATGGTTGAAATGCTGAAGATGCAAGTCTAAGGCCATATCCACACTAGTCCCGTTTTGCTACGTTTACACTGAGCAGCCACACCACGCCGGAGTTTTGGAGCACCCTAAACGGAGGAACCTGAAAACTCCGCCGTGGTTGGAGGTATTTGAAAACGCCGGATTTTTGGTTGAGTGTAGACGTCGGATACGGATGTCTGTTAGAAGAAATGAGCCCACACCCACTATCGCGTGACCCGTACCCGGAAGAAAACAAACAGCCGGGCGACCAGCAGCGATTCATTTCAACATGGATAACGAATGGCAAGCCTTGCTTGCTGTGTTGTCTGTACTAGCAGCTATTGTGGAGTTAAATGCGTCATTTTACAATGCTGCTATTGCCTACAGGCGGAGGAGGCGAGCTATTCTTCGAGCGATGAGCGACCATTCCCGAGTCCAGAGACGCTATCAGCCGTACATGGAGCGCCGGTTTTGTGCACGCTGTATTACCTGTTGCGTACTAGCAGCTGTTGTGCAGTGAAAAGTCTGCATTTATGTGGAGCAAGCAGCTGTTATTCTAGCGATTTAGCGAGCTGCTTGACCATCGGCGATCAGCCCCCACGGAGCGGCTGTCTGAAGCTACAGTTAGCAATAAATGCTATTCAGAGCTACAGCTACAAACAGACAACACAGAGGAAACGAGTGAGAGACGAGTGATCAACGCTGATTCGTTTTACTTCTTCCGTTTGGTAGCCTTGAGAGACCTTAAGGTGCGTTCACACCAAACACGTTGATTTTTTGACGCGCCGCAAAAACTCGTCCAACGCGCCGCCGGTCGTGTTCACACCAAACGCCGCAAAATCGCCGGAGAGGGGGCGTGGTTTATAGACCTGGATCCGTTCAACTGTTAACCATGGAAAAAATAACCTATATTTCTACGTGTTGTGGAAGTCACAGATATCCCGGGTCTTTCTTTATGGAGCATGAAAATATGTACGAAGATATATTATATTCGCTAATGCTAATCGCGGTTAGCATTTCCCCATTGGCGGTAATGTTACAATTAGCTTAGAAGCTAGCGAGTCGGACCTGTTGCATGATGTTGTGCCCTAAAAGATGGCGCAAATGCCCTAAAGAGGTTAACATATAACTTAGACAAGAGCTCTGCTTTTCGCTGCGGTCTCTGTGTAGGTGCGACTGGTGTTGATGAGTAAGGACTACCTGAGGTTGAACGTGATGTCCAATGAGCTGGTGAAGAACAACGCTGAGTGCCTGCACATGGTCAGGGCAGTCATCGAAATCCTAAGTTCCATCATGAGGTCCAGACCCTCTGCGCATCTCAGCAACCCTCTCGTCCGCCCTCGCCTGCCAAACGGCATCCATGTTGGCCATAGGGGGCTGGAGCGGCGCCGATCCAACGAACAGCATCGAGTCATACGACGTCAGCACCGACCTCTGGATGCAGGAGACAGACCAAGACGTGGGTCCTCGCGCCTACCACGGCACCGCCATCCTCAAGGGGAGCATCTACTGCGTCGGCAGCTTCAACAGGGTAGAGCATTCCAACAGCGTGCGCAGGTTCGACGTGAGCATGCGCACCTGGCACGAGGGGCCACCCACGTACCACCGCCGATGCCACGTGAGCGTCGCTGTGCTGGGCGAGTGCATCTACGCCACGGGAGGTTTTGACAGGTACTCGCGACTCAGCACCGAAGATCCAGCGCAGGATGGCTCTCTACGCTCACATTGAGGTCGTCTCTACCGAGGATGTCGGCGAGTTGCTGCACGGAGAGCTGCGGGAACTCTTCGGACAAAACCATCTCCTCAAAGTGGTCAACGATGAAGTGGTAGGCCCTGAGCCGCAGCTCGGGGGACAAGCAGGTGTCGGTGACCTGAAAGATGCTGATGCAGTTCTCTGGGCAGAGCTGCTCGCCCAGGAAGTTGTAGCAAGTTTGCACAACGCCCATGAGGTTGAGCTGATCGGCTGCCAGCAGCAGCTCCTGCACGTTTTCCTCCGTCACAGAGACCAAGCAAACTCAATGATGAGCTGCATCGTGTCCGGAGACAGGCGGAGATAGAATAGAACAGAATGTATCCTATCTTTATCCCTTTAAGGGGGACATTTTTCTCTGCATTTGACCCATCCCTGTATATAGGGAGCAGTGGGCTGCCAATGACAGGCGCCCGGGGAGCTGGGGGGGGTTCAGTGTATTGCTCAGGTACACTTCGACACGTGACACGTCCCAGTCGGAGATCGAACCGTGAACCTTCCGGTTCCCAGACGACCTCTAACCCAGTGCGCCACGGTCGCCCCCAAAGATGCCAAAGATGGTATGTGGAAGACCTCCTTGTCTGGAGGTGAACAGCGACTCCAGAGAGCTCTGCAGAGGATTGGAAACAGACTTCAGATTTTCATTCTCATTGTCTCATTGATAACAATGATAACGTTTTCAAATAAGCATTCACAAAATCAACATATTACACCATTTTGCATTAAAGGGAAATTGTACAATACGTAAACCGCCGGACATCATTCCGAGTGTAACTAGCAGTAAGAATATCGCTGTCAAATAAATGTCACAAATATGTAATACTACATTTTGTATGCTATTTTTGATTTCTTTTGTGATCTCTCTGGAGCTGTTTCACCACCAACTACAATTCATCTCAGCTTTTGTGCAGCAGTGAACAGCTGCTTCCTTCAATTTGTGTGTCGAATTAACCATCTCAAGTGTTTGCAATTACTTTTCGTTTTGTTGCATTAAATTAATTCAGTCATTTTTCTGAACACACAAACTACTCAATGCTACTAATCAATACTAATCTGCTTAAAAGCACATTACTATGGACCTGAGAGACTAAAGCTGATCTATTATATCTTCTCCTTTGTCAAACTTGTCAGAAATGCTCCATGAACCTATGTAATTCGTCACATATCGTGATTAGTCTCCCAGACTTGATCATTAACTATTACTTTATGCTCATTTGAAGGATATACATTCACAGTATATATATATATATATATATATATAAAATCAGATAGCCAACTCACTGGAAGTCTGTGCTGCATCGACACAGGACGAGCTTGTGGATCTCAAACGTTACGTCCTCGACTTTGACGACTGCGTCGCAAAGTTTCCCCTCCAGACGGAGAATTAAACACACTGCTCTTGACATGTGTGAAGATTCGGTCCAGTCGCTCATCTTGATTTTCTGAGAGAGCTTTCTGGTCTGACTTGTCTCAAGGGTCTCAACAGGTCTTGTGAGTCACAAGAGAGACACTGACCACACATCAGGTGCTAGAATTCTAGTTCCAGGATTCCGTGCTAGAATGGAATCCTGGAACTATGACATCGCTGATGAACTGACATCCTCCAATTCAACCAGTAGACCATGCCATTGTCATACAAGCATAAAGCTATAAAACATATGTTTTACAAAACATATGTTTTACATGTATTACAGATGTCCACCAGTAAAATAAGCAACTCATTTTACTGTTAGTTTAAACTCCTTGGTCACTTTGTTAGGTACTATATAATCTAATACAATCCACTACAACAGCTCAGATATCAATGTTTAGCTTTTGTAAAAAAACTTTCACAGAGGTGTTGATTCAACTGTGTGTTTGTTGTTGACGTTGAAGTTTGCAGTGCTGTGCATGCATCTATGCATGAAGCCATTCATTCACGCATCGACACACTTACGGAGTCAAACACATATTCATGTCCTTTAATCCAGACCTTCTTTCACTTTCAATGAGAAGAACAGTTATTTGTGTATGTCTATGTATTATTTATAATCCATCCAGTTGAATTTGAAAACTGAGAGTAATAATTTGTTAAAATATAATTGATGTGTACTTTATTTGATTTGACAGTTGTTGACTACACAGACGTTGTTACTACTATTAGGCTTATTGAATATATTGACATCTATATGGCAGTAAATAGCGCGAGTTAGATATTATTGTAATGTTTTTGTCCGAGGAGATTTTCTCAATCTGGACCTTTTGGAAATTTAGTTGAATACCCCTGCTTTATACTTTACCCAATGAGTACTACAAAAGAGTATTGAAATGATGTGACAACTGATATTAGATATACTGTAACACCAATTTTGTTTTTGATTACACTGCAGAAAGGCAATTTTTTGACTTCTCAGAACAAGGTGATTTCAAATATGAATACAACGTATTGAAAGGTACTCTGTGCATTTGGTAGATTTGCCGGCATCTAGCGGGGAGGATGCAGATTGCAACCAGCTAAACTTTTTCAAGCTGTGCCAAGCGAGTAGGAGAAATACGGTGGCCGATGTGAAAACCTGAACGCATGAAACACAGCAGTTCGTATTTGTCGTATTAAGGCGTTAATGTTGCACTGATGCACTCTGGATCAACCCGTGTGTGTCTGCAGGTGGAACACAGCACCCCCTCACAGAACATACAACTTAGAAGTTGCACAAACTGAAAAGTTGAAAAGAAAATCTCTGGAGGAACAGCAGTTCAAGGCACAATAAGCCTTTATTTCTTTTACAGCATTACAACATCTTTCACAACATTTTACTCGACATTACTGCAGGTGCCGTGGCCGTTACAGCTGCAACATGCCCCCTGTGGTCGCGATGAGACTCCACTGGCTGGTCTCCGGCCTGTAGCGCTCTGCCCGTCAAAACCTCCCGTGGCGTAGATGCACTCGCCCAGCACAGCGACGCTCACGTAGCATCGGCGGTGGTACATGAGTGGCCCCTCGTGCCAGGTGCGCATGCTCACGTCGAACCTGCGCACGCTGTTGAAACGCTCGACCCCGTTGAAGCCGCCGACGCAGTAGAAGCTCCCTTGAGGACGGCGGTGCCGTGGTAGGCGCGAGGACCCCACGTCTCGGTGCCGTGGTAGGCGCGAGGACCCCACGTCTTGGTCCGTCACCTGCATCCAGAGGTCGGTGCTGACGTCGTACGACTCGATGCTGTTCGTCGGATCGGTGCCGCTCCAGCCCCCTATGGCCAACAGGATGCCGTTAGGCAGGCGAGGGCGGGCGAGAGGGTTGCTGAGATGCGCAGAGGGTCTGGACCTCATGATGGGACTTAGGATTTCGATGACTGCCCTGACCATGTGCAGGCACTCAGCGTTGTTTTTCACCAGCTCATTGGACATCACGTTCAACCTCACGTAGTCCTTACTCATCAACACCAGTCACACCTACACAGAGACTGCAGCGCCACAGCGAAAAGTGCTCTTGTCTAAGGTATATGTTAACCTTTTGTCACCAGATTTAGTTTAGACTTGCATCTTCAGCATTAAAAATAAAAGTAACAACGCTGTGTGTGTGTGTGTGTCCGCCTCGAGAATACATCACAGAAATTGGCGACGAGGATAAAACTACGTTCCCGCAGGGTAGGAGAGACACTCGGTGTCAGTACTAGTGAGTATGATGGCCCTGTTTGGGAGAATTGACGAATTCAAGCCAGAAAATGAACAATGGTCCGCGTACATTGAACGGATGGAACAATTCTTCGAAGCTAACGACGTAGCCGAAGATAAGCAAGTAGCTACGCTTCTCAGTGTAATGGGTGCGGCTACTTATGGGCTTTTGAGAAATCTGGTGCAGCCCAGGAAGCCAAAAGATAAGACATTTGACGAAATAGTGGCCGTTCTAAAGGAACATTATGAGCCCAAGCCCTTATTAGTAGCTGAAAGGTTTCGCTTTAACCGGTGTAACCAAAAAGATAACCAGCCGGTGGCTCAGTATGTAGCAGAGTTGAAACAATGCGCATCTAACTGTGAGTTCGGCGCCAACTTGGACGCATCACTGCGAGATCGTCAGTGGAATAAGAAACGAGGGCTGCCAGAGGAGACTACTTTCGGAAAATGGTCTTACTTTTGCAAAGTCTTTTGAGATCGCGCTCAACATGGAGACTGCCGACAGAGACGCACGTCAGTTGAGAGGGATGGAAAGTGAAAGTGTGTATACTAAGACTGTATACTCCTACAGCGGACTGTATCTTTAGCTTATACTTAGACAGACAACCTGAAAATACATACCTCATAATACATAAGGGAATGTCGGATGATGTAAAATATTGTGTTTAACTTAGGCCATATGTTGTTGTTAAAAGTATCAGGAAACTGTTGTTCAGTTAAGAATGCTTAAGTTGTTGTTCTCAGTTAAAAGGGGGAATAATGTGGTGTATTGATCACATTACGTTACATGGTTGAAATGCTGAAGATGCAAGTCTAAGGCCATATCCACACCAGTCCCGTTTTGCTACGTTTACACTGAGCAGCCACACCACGCCGGAGTTTTGGAGCACCCTAAACGGAGGAACCTGAAAACTCCGCCGTGGTTGGAGGTATTTGAAAACGCCGGATTTTTGGTTGAGTGTAGACGTCGGATACGGATGTCTGTTAGAAGAAATGAGCCCACACCCACTATCGCGTGACCCGTACCCGGAAGAAAACAAACAGCCGGGCGACCAGCAGCGATTCATTTCAACATGGATAACGAATGGCAAGCCTTGCTTGCTGTGTTGTCTGTACTAGCAGCTATTGTGGAGTTAAATGCGTCATTTTACAATGCTGCTATTGCCTACAGGCGGAGGAGGCGAGCTATTCTTCGAGCGATGAGCGACCATTCCCGAGTCCAGAGACGCTATCAGCCGTACATGGAGCGCCGGTTTTGTGCACGCTGTATTACCTGTTGCGTACTAGCAGCTGTTGTGCAGTGAAAAGTCTGCATTTATGTGGAGCAAGCAGCTGTTATTCTAGCGATTTAGCGAGCTGCTTGACCATCGGCGATCAGCCCCCACGGAGCGGCTGTCTGAAGCTACAGTTAGCAATAAATGCTATTCAGAGCTACAGCTACAAACAGACAACACAGAGGAAACGAGTGAGAGACGAGTGATCAACGCTGATTCGTTTTACTTCTTCCGTTTGGTAGCCTTGAGAGACCTTAAGGTGCGTTCACACCAAACACGTTGATTTTTTGACGCGCCGCAAAAACGCGTCCAACGCGCCGCCGGTCGTGTTCACACCAAACGCCGCAAAATCGCCGGAGAGGGGGCGTGGTTTATAGACCTGGATCCGTTCAACTGTTAACCATGGAAAAAATAACCTATATTTCTACGTGTTGTGGAAGTCACAGATATCCCGGGTCTTTCTTTATGGAGCATGAAAATATGTACGAAGATATATTATATTCGCTAATGCTAATCGCGGTTAGCATTTCCCCATTGGCGGTAATGTTACAATTAGCTTAGAAGCTAGCGAGTCGGACCTGTTGCATGATGTTGTGCCCTAAAAGATGGCGCAAATGCCCTAAAGAGGTTAACATATAACTTAGACAAGAGCTCTGCTTTTCGCTGCGGTCTCTGTGTAGGTGCGACTGGTGTTGATGAGTAAGGACTACCTGAGGTTGAACGTGATGTCCAATGAGCTGGTGAAGAACAACGCTGAGTGCCTGCACATGGTCAGGGCAGTCATCGAAATCCTAAGTTCCATCATGAGGTTCAGACCCTCTGCGCATCTCAGCAACCCTCTCGTCCGCCCTCGCCTGCCAAACGGCATCCATGTTGGCCATTGGGGGCTGGAGCGGCGCCGATCCAACGAACAGCATCGAGTCATACGACGTCAGCACCGACCTCTGGATGCAGGAGACAGACCAAGACGTGGGTCCTCGCGCCTACCACGGCACCGCCATCCTCAAGGGGAGCATCTACTGCGTCAGCAGCTTCAACAGGGTAGAGCATTCCAACAGCGTGCGCAGGTTCGACGTGAGCATGCGCACCTGGCACGAGGGGCCACTCATGTACCACCGCCGATGCCACGTGAGCGTCGCTGTGCTGGGCGAGTGCATCTACGCCACGGGAGGTTTTGACAGGTACTCGCGACTCAGCACCGAAGATCCAGCGCAGGATGGCTCTCTACGCTCACATTGAGGTCGTCTCTACCGAGGATGTCGGCGAGTTGCTGCACGGAGAGCTGCGGGAACTCTTCGGACAAAACCATCTCCTCAAAGTGGTCAACGATGAAGTGGTAGGCCCTGAGCCGCAGCTCGGGGGACAAGCAGGTGTCGGTGACCTGAAAGATGCTGATGCAGTTCTCTGGGCAGAGCTGCTCGCCCAGGAAGTTGTAGCAAGTTTGCACAACGCCCATGAGGTTGAGCTGATCGGCTGCCAGCAGCAGCTCCTGCACGTTTTCCTCCGTCACAGAGACCAAGCAAACTCAATGATGAGCTGCATCGTGTCCGGAGACAGGCGGAGATAGAATAGAACAGAATGTATCCTATCTTTATCCCTTTAAGGGGGACATTTTTCTCTGCATTTGACCCATCCCTGTATATAGGGAGCAGTGGGCTGCCAATGACAGGCGCCCGGGGAGCTGGGGGGGGTTCAGTGTATTGCTCAGGTACACTTCGACACGTGACACGTCCCAGTCGGAGATCGAACCGTGAACCTTCCGGTTCCCAGACGACCTCTAACCCAGTGCGCCACGGTCGCCCCCAAAGATGCCAAAGATGGTATGTGGAAGACCTCCTTGTCTGGAGGTGAACAGCGACTCCAGAGAGCTCTGCAGAGGATTGGAAACAGACTTCAGATTTTCATTCTCATTGTCTCATTGATAACAATGATAACGTTTTCAAATAAGCATTCACAAAATCAACATATTACACCATTTTGCATTAAAGGGAAATTGTACAATACGTAAACCGCCGGACATCATTCCGAGTGTAACTAGCAGTAAGAATGTCGCTGTCAAATAAATGTCACAAATATGTAATACTACATTTTGTATGCTATTTTTGATTTCTTTTGTGATCTCTCTGGAGCTGTTTCACCACCAACTACAATTCATCTCAGCTTTTGTGCAGCAGTGAACAGCTGCTTCCTTCAATTTGTGTGTCGAATTAACCATCTCAAGTGTTTGCAATTACTTTTCGTTTTGTTGCATTAAATTAATTCAGTCATTTTTCTGAACACACAAACTACTCAATGCTACTAATCAATACTAATCTGCTTAAAAGCACATTACTATGGACCTGAGAGACTAAAGCTGATCTATTATATCTTCTCCTTTGTCAAACTTGTCAGAAATGCTCCATGAACCTATGTAATTCGTCACATATCGTGATTAGTCTCCCAGACTTGATCATTAACTATTACTTTATGCTCATTTGAAGGATATACATTCACAGTATATATATATATATATATATATATAAAATCAGATAGCCAACTCACTGGAAGTCCGTGCTGCATCGACACAGGACGAGCTTGTGGATCTCAAACGTTACGTCCTCGACTTTGACGACTGCGTCGCAAAGTTTCCCCTCCAGACGGAGAATTAAACACACTGCTCTTGACATGTGTGAAGATTCGGTCCAGTCGCTCATCTTGATTTTCTGAGAGAGCTTTCTGGTCTGACTTGTCTCAAGGGTCTCAACAGGTCTTGTGAGTCACAAGAGAGACACTGACCACACATCAGGTGCTAGAATTCTAGTTCCAGGATTCCGTGCTAGAATGGAATCCTGGAACTATGACATCGCTGATGAACTGACATCCTCCAATTCAACCAGTAGACCATGCCATTGTCATACAAGCATAAAGCTATAAAACATATGTTTTACAAAACATATGTTTTACATGTATTACAGATGTCCACCAGTAAAATAAGCAACTCATTTTACTGTTAGTTTAAACTCCTTGGTCACTTTGTTCGGTACTATATAATCTAATACAATCCACTACAACAGCTCAGATATCAATGTTTAGTTTTTGTAAAAAAACTTTCACAGAGGTGTTGATTCAACTGTGTGTTTGTTGTTGACGTTGAAGTTTGCAGTGCTGTGCATGCATCTATGCATGAAGCCATTCATTCACACATCGACACACTTACGGAGTCAAACACATATTCATATCCTTTAATCCAGACCTTCTTTCACTTTCAATGAGAAGAACAGTTATTTATGTATGTCTATGTATTATTTATAATCCATCCAGTTGAATTTGAAAACTGAGAGTAATAATTTGTTAAAATATAATTGATGTGTACTTTATTTGATTTGACAGTTGTTGACTACACAGACGTTGTTACTACTATTAGGCTTCTTGAATATATTGACATCTATATGGCAGTAAATAGCGCGAGTTAGATATTATTGTAATGTTTTTGTCCGAGGAGATTTTCTCAATCTGGACCTTTTGGAAATTTAGTTGAATACCCCTGCTTTATACTTTACCCAATGAGTACTACAAAAGAGTATTGAAATGATGTGACAACTGATATTAGATATACTGTAACACCAATTTTGTTTTTGATTACACTGCAGAAAGGCAATTTTTTGACTTCTCAGAACAAGGTGATTTCAAATATGAATACAATGTATTGAAAGGCACTCTGTGCATTTGGTAGATTTGCCGGCATCTAGCGGGGAGGATGCAGATTGCAACCAGCTAAACTTTTTCAAGCTGTGCCAAGCGAGTAGGAGAAATACGGTGGCCGATGTGAAAACCTGAACGCATGAAACACAGCAGTTCGTATTTGTCGTATTAAGGCGTTAATGTTGCACTGATGCACTCTGGATCAACCCGTGTGTGTCTGCAGGTGGAACACAGCACCCCCTCACAGAACATACAACTTAGAAGTTGCACAAACTGAAAAGTTGAAAAGAAAATCTCTGGAGGAACAGCAGTTCAAGGCACAATAAGCCTTTATTTCTTTTACAGCATTTCAACATCTTTCACAACATTTTACTCGACATTACTGCAGGTGCCGTGGCCGTTACAGCTGCAACATGCCCCCTGTGCTCGCGATGAGACTCCACTGGCTGGTCTCCGGCCTGTAGCGCTCTGCCCGTCAAAACCTCCCGTGGCGTAGATGCACTCGCCCAGCACAGCGACGCTCATGTAGCATCGACGGTGGTACATGAGTGGCCCCTCGTGCCAGGTGCGCATGCTCACGTCGAACCTGCGCACGCTGTTGAAACGCTCGACCCCGTTGAAGCCGCCGACGCAGTAGAAGCTCCCTTGAGGACGGCGGTGCCGTGGTAGGCGCGAGGACCCCACGTCTCGGTGCCGTGGTAGGCGCGAGGACCCCACGTCTTGGTCCGTCACCTGCATCCAGAGGTCGGTGCTGACGTCGTACGACTCGATGCTGTTCGTCGGATCGGTGCCGCTCCAGCCCCCTATGGCCAACAGGATGCCGTTAGGCAGGCGAGGGCGGGCGAGAGGGTTGCTGAGATGCGCAGAGGGTCTGGACCTCATGATGGGACTTAGGATTTCGATGACTGCCCTGACCATGTGCAGGCACTCAGCGTTGTTTTTCACCAGCTCATTGGACATCACGTTCAACCTCACGTAGTCCTTACTCATCAACACCAGTCACACCTACACAGAGACTGCAGCGCCACAGCGAAAAGTGCTCTTGTCTAAGGTATATGTTAACCTTTTGTCACCAGATTTAGTTTAGACTTGCATCTTCAGCATTAAAAATAAAAGTAACAACGCTGTGTGTGTGTGTGTGTCCGCCTCGAGAATACATCACAGAAATTGGCGACGAGGATAAAACTACGTTCCCGCAGGGTAGGAGAGACACTCTGTCAGTACGAGTGAGTATGATGGCCCTGTTTGGGAGAATTGACGAATTCAAGCCAGAAAATGAACAATGGTCCGCGTACATTGAACGGATGGAACAATCCTTCGAAGCTAACGACGTAGCCGAAGATAAGCAAGTAGCTACGCTTCTCAGTGTAATGGGTGCGGCTACTTATGGGCTTTTGAGAAATCTGGTGCAGCCCAGGAAGCCAAAAGATAAGACATTTGACGAAATAGTGGCCGTTCTAAAGGAACATTATGAGCCCAAGCCCTTATTAGTAGCTGAAAGGTTTCGCTTTAACCGGTGTAACCAAAAAGATAACCAGCCGGTGGCTCAGTATGTAGCAGAGTTGAAACAATGCGCATCTAACTGTGAGTTCGGCGCCAACTTGGACGCATCACTGCGAGATCGTCAGTGGAATAAGAAACGAGGGCTGCCAGAGGAGACTACTTTCGGAAAATGGTCTTACTTTTGCAAAGTCTTTTGAGATCGCGCTCAACATGGAGACTGCCGACAGAGACGCACGTCAGTTGAGAGGGATGGAAAGTGAAAGTGTGTATACTAAGACTGTATACTCCTACAGCGGACTGTATCTTTAGCTTATACTTAGACAGACAACCTGAAAATACATACCTCATAATACATAAGGGAATGTCGGATGATGTAAAATATTGTGTTTAACTTAGGCCATATGTTGTTGTTAAAAGTATCAGGAAACTGTTGTTCAGTTAAGAATGCTTAAGTTGTTGTTCTCAGTTAAAAGGGGGAATAATGTGGTGTATTGATCACATTACGTTACATGGTTGAAATGCTGAAGATGCAAGTCTAAGGCCATATCCACACTAGTCCCGTTTTGCTACGTTTACACTGAGCAGCCGCACCACGCCGGAGTTTTGGAGCACCCTAAACGGAGGAACCTGAAAACTCCGCCGTGGTTGGAGGTATTTGAAAACGCCGGGTTTTTGGTTGAGTGTAGACGTCGGATACGGATGTCTGTTAGAAGAAATGAGCCCACACCCACTATCGCGTGACCCGTACCCGGAAGAAAACAAACAGCCGGGCGACCAGCAGCGATTCATTTCAACATGGATAACGAATGGCAAGCCTTGCTTGCTGTGTTGTCTGTACTAGCAGCTATTGTGGAGTTAAATGCGTCATTTTACAATGCTGCTATTGCCTACAGGCGGAGGAGGCGAGCTATTCTTCGAGCGATGAGCGACCATTCCCGAGTCCAGAGACGCTATCAGCCGTACATGGAGCGCCGGTTTTGTGCACGCTGTATTACCTGTTGCGTACTAGCAGCTGTTGTGCAGTGAAAAGTCTGCATTTATGTGGAGCAAGCAGCTGTTATTCTAGCGATTTAGCGAGCTGCTTGACCATCGGCGATCAGCCCCCACGGAGCGGCTGTCTGAAGCTACAGTTAGCAATAAATGCTATTCAGAGCTACAGCTACAAACAGACAACACAGAGGAAACGAGTGAGAGACGAGTGATCAACGCTGATTCGTTTTACTTCTTCCGTTTGGTAGCCTTGAGAGACCTTAAGGTGCGTTCACACCAAACACGTTGATTTTTTGACGCGCCGCAAAAACGCGTCCAACGCGCCGCCGGTCGTGTTCACACCAAACGCCGCAAAATCGCCGGAGAGGGGGCGTGGTTTATAGACCTGGATCCGTTCAACTGTTAACCATGGAAAAAATAACCTATATTTCTACGTGTTGTGGAAGTCACAGATATCCCGGGTCTTTCTTTATGGAGCATGAAAATATGTACGAAGATATATTATATTCGCTAATGCTAATCGCGGTTAGCATTTCCCCATTGGCGGTAATGTTACAATTAGCTTAGAAGCTAGCGAGTCGGACCTGTTGCATGATGTTGTGCCCTAAAAGATGGCGCAAATGCCCTAAAGAGGTTAACATATAACTTAGACAAGAGCTCTGCTTTTCGCTGCGGTCTCTGTGTAGGTGCGACTGGTGTTGATGAGTAAGGACTACCTGAGGTTGAACGTGATGTCCAATGAGCTGGTGAAGAACAACGCTGAGTGCCTGCACATGGTCAGGGCAGTCATCGAAATCCTAAGTTCCATCATGAGGTCCAGACCCTCTGCGCATCTCAGCAACCCTCTCGTCCGCCCTCGCCTGCCAAACGGCATCCATGTTGGCCATAGGGGGCTGGAGCGGCGCCGATCCAACGAACAGCATCGAGTCATACGACGTCAGCACCGACCTCTGGATGCAGGAGACAGACCAAGACGTGGGTCCTCGCGCCTACCACGGCACCGCCATCCTCAAGGGGAGCATCTACTGCGTCGGCAGCTTCAACAGGGTAGAGCATTCCAACAGCGTGCGCAGGTTCGACGTGAGCATGCGCACCTGGCACGAGGGGCCACCCACGTACCACCGCCGATGCCACGTGAGCGTCGCTGTGCTGGGCGAGTGCATCTACGCCACGGGAGGTTTTGACAGGTACTCGCGACTCAGCACCGAAGATCCAGCGCAGGATGGCTCTCTACGCTCACATTGAGGTCGTCTCTACCGAGGATGTCGGCGAGTTGCTGCACGGAGAGCTGCGGGAACTCTTCGGACAAAACCATCTCCTCAAAGTGGTCAACGATGAAGTGGTAGGCCCTGAGCCGCAGCTCGGGGGACAAGCAGGTGTCGGTGACCTGAAAGATGCTGATGCAGTTCTCTGGGCAGAGCTGCTCGCCCAGGAAGTTGTAGCAAGTTTGCACAACGCCCATGAGGTTGAGCTGATCGGCTGCCAGCAGCAGCTCCTGCACGTTTTCCTCCGTCACAGAGACCAAGCAAACTCAATGATGAGCTGCATCGTGTCCGGAGACAGGCGGAGATAGAATAGAACAGAATGTATCCTATCTTTATCCCTTTAAGGGGGACATTTTTCTCTGCATTTGACCCATCCCTGTATATAGGGAGCAGTGGGCTGCCAATGACAGGCGCCCGGGGAGCTGGGGGGGGTTCAGTGTATTGCTCAGGTACACTTCGACACGTGACACGTCCCAGTCGGAGATCGAACCGTGAACCTTCCGGTTCCCAGACGACCTCTAACCCAGTGCGCCACAGTCGCCCCCAAAGATGCCAAAGATGGTATGTGGAAGACCTCCTTGTCTGGAGGTGAACAGCGACTCCAGAGAGCTCTGCAGAGGATTGGAAACAGACTTCAGATTTTCATTCTCATTGTCTCATTGATAACAATGATAACGTTTTCAAATAAGCATTCACAAAATCAACATATTACACCATTTTGCATTAAAGGGAAATTGTACAATACGTAAACCGCCGGACATCATTCCGAGTGTAACTAGCAGTAAGAATGTCGCTGTCAAATAAATGTCACAAATATGTAATACTACATTTTGTATGCTATTTTTGATTTCTTTTGTGATCTCTCTGGAGCTGTTTCACCACCAACTACAATTCATCTCAGCTTTTGTGCAGCAGTGAACAGCTGCTTCCTTCAATTTGTGTGTCGAATTAACCATCTCAAGTGTTTGCAATTACTTTTCGTTTTGTTGCATTAAATTAATTCAGTCATTTTTCTGAACACACAAACTACTCAATGCTACTAATCAATACTAATCTGCTTAAAAGCACATTACTATGGACCTGAGAGACTAAAGCTGATCTATTATATCTTCTCCTTTGTCAAACTTGTCAGAAATGCTCCATGAACCTATGTAATTCATCACATATCGTGATTAGTCTCCCAGACTTGATCATTAACTATTACTTTATGCTCATTTGAAGGATATACATTCACAGTATATATATATATATATGTATATATATATATATATAAAATCAGATAGCCAACTCACTGGAAGTCCGTGCTGCATCGACACAGGACGAGCTTGTGGATCTCAAACGTTACGTCCTCGACTTTGACGACTGCGTCGCAAAGTTTCCCCTCCAGACGGAGAATTAAACACACTGCTCTTGACATGTGTGAAGATTCGGTCCAGTCGCTCATCTTGATTTTCTGAGAGAGCTTTCTGGTCTGACTTGTCTCAAGGGTCTCAACAGGTCTTGTGAGTCACAAGAGAGACACTGACCACACATCAGGTGCTAGAATTCTAGTTCCAGGATTCCGTGCTAGAATGGAATCCTGGAACTATGACATCGCTGATGAACTGACATCCTCCAATTCAACCAGTAGACCATGCCATTGTCATACAAGCATAAAGCTATAAAACATATGTTTTACAAAACATATGTTTTGCAAATATAAAGGTCGTTTAATCACTCAGATAATGAGTAAGCGTCATACAACGATGACCACTTCCGCTCACTCCATCCATCCGTGTGCTTCGTTCGGCCTGCGGAACTGACGTTGACGCGGTACAGTTTCACGTCGGACATAAATATGTGTCGGACCACCATACCCAGCGAGCGATAGTTGTTTCCTGTAAAACCTATATAATACATTTCTTAGGCTCTCGCGCCGTTGCAAAGGCGTTTATCATTATATCAAAAAGCGGAAATGCTGAATTCGTGGCAGGAGTTGTTTATTTCCTGAGAAGATGTTTGCGAGACAGTTTCGTGTCAAATCTAACACCGCCATCAAAGGATCAGACAGGTGAGCTGCTGTCAGCCTGTCATGTGTTTATAGCTGCAGTATATGACATGTGGTCGTTGTATTAAAAACAATGACACACATGAAGCTCATTGATAACCATAACAGAAGGTTGTCCAGATGTTAGACCTCTGAACGAGAGTAGTACTTCAGCGAAGCTTCATGTTTGTCCATTAAACCACAAACATATATACTATATAGATATATATCTATATATATATATATATATATATATATATCTATATATATATATATATATATATCTATATAGATATATATATATATATATATATATATATATATATATATATATATCTATATAGATATATATATATATATATATATATATCTATAGATATATATATATATATATATATATATATATATATCTATATATATATATATATATATCTATATAGATATATATATATATATATATATATATATATATATATATATATATATATATCTCTATATATATATATATCTATATAGATATAGATATATATATATATATATATATATCTATATATATATATATATATATATATATATATATATATATCTATATAGATATATATATATAGATCTATATATATATATATATCTATATAGATATATATATATATATATATATATATCTATAGATATATATATATATATATATAGATATAGATATATCTATAGATATAGATATATCTATAGATATAGATATAGATATATCTATAGATATATATATATATATATATATCAGTTGTAAATTGTAGTTAACTTTAGCTGAATTATGAATTTTACATATAATCCCAGCACCTGAACAGCCATGTCAGCTGACAATATACATCGATTTTTTCGCTGCGAAATTATTCATTGATCCTCGTTTTAATATGATCTCGACATTTGGATTCATGCTGTAATTAAATACGACACTGCAGAAAATCATATTTCCTCCAGAATCATCTCTGAAACACTTTGTTTTGTTACATCACGATACAACATTACTAATAAGCACCTGTTATGCGGTTAAGTAAGTTCTTACGTCTGAGGAAAGAGTGGTATGTGAAAACAGCAGAAGGCCATGTCCAGCTGAAGAGAAGATATTCATTTTCAATGAAAACTATATACAACGTTACACGTGTACAATATATATTGCGAGCAGTAATCTGTAACTGAGAGCTGTTTTTACTTCCAGGAGGAAGCTCAAAGCGGACATATCTGCAGCCTTCCCCTCACTGACGGCTGACGAGCTGTCGGAGCTCGTCCCCAACAAAGAGGAGTTAAATGTGGTGAAGATTTATGCGCATAAAGGAGATTCCGTGACCCTTTACGTTCTTCACAAAAATCCTCTGTTCTTTGAACTGGAGAAACGACTTTATCCTACAGGTGAGTGAGGTGGCCATCACGTTACGCTGAGATTATTGGACGAGCTCCTCTTTAAAGTAACTTGTTTTAACTGTCGCATTCTGTTCTTCAGTCTACGTGCTTTGGCGCTGCCCTGCTCTGCTGCCGGCGTTCAGGACATGGCCTCCGGTGCTCCAGAAGTTGATTGGAGGAGCAGGTACGCTGCTTTTTCTGAGGCCAAGACACGCACAGATGTTTGGTACTGTAGATTTAGAGTGGAGGGGGGGGGCGATAAATCAATAAGATCATTTATCGTCTTTCAGTGGAATCACATTGCGAGGAAATAAATATTCAAAATTATATCTAAATTAGTAATAACAAGCATATATTGACTTGCTTATGGGAATACTCCAGTGTGATTAAATCAAACTATTAAAACAATCGTATTTCTTTGTGTGCAAGCAGGTAAACAAAATCAATATATTGCTGGAAATATTTAATTTTGCACAAAAGTTCTTAATTAAATGGGAAAATACATTTCATTTGTCATGTATTCCATTCGCACAGGAGTACACAAACAATAGTCTCTACTATGTGGTTATTTATTTATTTAACTACCAGAAAACACGCTATATGGTTGAGATATGAACTGAGCTATATCCTGTAATAATAACTTACTTTGATGTGAAGTAATGAATACTGTGTCTCCCTAAAAGATCTCATGCTGCCAGGCGTGGTGGTGCCTTCAAGTGGCCTCCCTGATGTGAAACCGGGCGACTGCTGTTCTGTTACGTTGGTGAACAACAGGCGAGTTACTGTAAAAATCAGATTCAAAAAGACGTCTTTAACAGTTGTCCTCGCAGACGTGAAGTGTGACTCTTCCTGGTTGATTGCAGAGCTCCTGTTGCTGTCGGCACCGCTGCAGTGTCCAGCGGAGAGATGCACAGTTTGGGCATGAAAGGGAGAGGAGTGTGTGTTCTCCACGCCTACATGGATCATCTCTGGCGAGTAGCTTCCATCTTCCTGCAGATTCCAATAACGCATTTTTCTGCATGTTTTCGTTGAAAGGAATAATTCCACATATCTACGACGACACCGAGTGAAATCAATCTCCTCATCTCACTCTTAAAAGAAAACCAATGAGCATATTTTTAAATTTGTTGAACTATTCCTTTAATATTGAGATCACAGTATTAATCAAAAGCATCCACCCTTTTCTTTTGCTTAATAACCCTCTTAATAAGAATCTCCTCATGCTGAGCTGGAACTCAATAATTGTTGCTGAAGTTATGAATTTACATTTCACAGGATTCACCATCGAGCCTTTAACTCTGCATGTGTGTCTTCCTTCAGGGCTTTCGGAGATAAGTCAGGTCCTCCGTCGTTACCGGAGGCAGAGGGTGAAGGACAAGAGGTGAATGGAGAGGATTACGAGGTCGATGACACAGAGGAGGAGGAGGAGGTTGAGAAGTGTGTGGAGGAGGAGGAAGAGGAGGAGGAGGAGGAGGAGCAGACTTCAGGTGAAAAGGTCACAGGTCAAGCCTGCTCTGGTGTTGAGGAGCTGAGTCTGGCTGAGCAGGAGGAAGAGAGGGGCAACGAGGAAGAGGAGGCGAACCAAGACAACCTGAAAGGTACCAGACCGTCACGCCTCCCAACAGATTAGTGACAAAGTCATGTTAAAAAGGAACTATTTCCAGTTATTGAAGCACATTCCACCGCAGTTTATCCAAACCAGCTTTTAATAATAATAATCATAAGCCTCATAATTACTATTACCCCTGATTCAAATCAAATGGAGACATTCTCCAACTAAACGATTGCAGGGCTGCAGTTAATTCAGTGAGATGAGATTTTGCGATGTGGCAGAACGAGAGCCTGTTCAGACAGAAGAGGATGTGACCCGGGTCATGCCCTGATTTCCACAGAGATAATGGACGCCCTGCTGTTGCAGTGTTTTCTCCACGCACTCAAGAAGAAGGTGAAGAAATCGGAGCTCCCCCTGCTGACCAGCACGTTCCTCCGCAACCACATGTTCTCCTGCTGGTAAAAGTTCAGCTCATGTCTTTAAGACGTTCGAACGAGGAATTAGATTTAGCACTGAAACAAAAAAAACATCTGGTGTTATTTCAGCCCGAGTGGAAAGCAACTTGATATCAAGAAGTCCAGCTATAAAAAGGTATATTTGATGTCCAGAATGAGACCTTTTACATTTATAACGCCCATCTGCATTTATTCATTGTGTTTTGTTTTCTGAAAGCTGTCCAAGTTTCTCCAGGCCATGCAGAAGCAGCATAACCTCGTGCGAGTGAAGGAACTGACCAAGGGTGTGGAGAGCATTGTGGAGGTGGACTGGAAAAACCAAGAGTGAGCCAAGCAACAACTCGACTCCAAGAAATGCTTTGGTCGAGATTCAAACTCTCATCCCGCCCACCTTCAGACTGACTAGCCCTTTTGTCTTCCCCCTTTTTCCCCCTTCTCGTTCCGTTAAAACTTGCCAGGCTGCGTTACTTCAATGTTCCCGAGGAGACGGGTGATGAAGCGCCCCCGGTGCAGGACGGGGGGGAGGCAGAGCCCCCGTACCATCCGCCCGAGATCACCACTCTGTACTCCGTGTCGTCTCGACTGGAGCCGCTCTTCCTGGATGCCAAGAAGAGGTGTGTTTGTTTTCACTAACCCCCCCCTGACGCTTGATGCATGCACATGTCTGAAGGGTTCAGGCGGCAGGGGGACGTACCACGGAGAGTCGAAAGCTCGTCTACGCGCAAGCATCCAGCTGCTTCGTGTTTGCTTGAGCGCAGCACTGAAACCCCATCAACTCCAGGAGGGTTGTTCTGGAGCTGACCCTCCCTGCAGAGGGGGGGGGGGGGGGCAAGGCCGCTCTCTTTGTGACCAAGTCACGAATCTTAATCTCAAGCCGGGTTTACTGGAGTGGCTCAGATACAACACAATGTAGCGGAAATGCCTCAGATGTAGCACACAATGCTGGAAGTACGCAAGTCTGTGGATCACTCGGCTAGTTTCCTGTTATTTGCTACTAATTTGACCAATTTACACTTTTAGAGTGTTTAGGTCCAGAAGGGACCTTTTTAAATAGCTGTTTTGTGCCGGATGTATTTTAAAGGTCCATGTCGAACCAGGCATTGCAAACTGTATGTGTTTTATTTCTGTCCCAATAATAATAATAATAATAATAATAATAATCGCTTTATTCATACAATAAATGTCGTTTTTTTAACAAACATTTGTAAAAACACTGTAAACTGAAGATGTGCACGTCTTCTTTACTTACTGTGTGTGTGCTTTGATGCACTTACAGGAAAGGAACAATCCTGCAGCCGGCTGAAGTGAGACATATTGTCACAGAGTACGTGAAGGATAATGAGCTGGTGGATGAAAACAATAAGAAGTAAGTAGATACTTAAAAATACCAAGAAGTTATGATCTCAACATAATATCTCACTGTGTGAGCCGGTCCGCTGACTTTTTGTCAGTCAATCGACAGACAAATAATCGCCAACTATTTCGATTTTTAATGAAAGTACGGCAGACAATCTAAAGAATTCTAGAATTCTGGCTTAATTTCAATCAAAATGTACATTACAAGGTCTCACGGCATGTTTAGGTTAAAAGTGTTCCCGTTGAATTGTTCAGCAACTCATGTTCAGATCATTTAGAAGACACTAGAGGTGTGTGTCCGTAAAAGATATATATATATATATATATATATATATATATATCTCCATTAGTTGTGGACTGACGTTTTAAAGTCTCCACTTCTGCGCTTTGGCCGTCGCCATCTTGTTTTTTTGCAACCAGCCGTGACACGAGGGACATTTTAGACGACCAAAAAGTTACAGTTAACTCTTATGAACTGAAAACGCACTGAAAGGGTTAAAGTTCAAAGGTTTAAGGTGTGCAGCCTGTTCTCATTACCAGGTCGTCAAACACTGAGCGGCGCCTCCCCGCAGGGCTGTGCGGAGGTGTGAATACGTTCAGAATGTAGCCGGCATGAAACGACCAGAGAAGACGGTTTTATGTCTCTGATTCACTGCTTTGTTCTGAAGAGCGTCTCTCGCTCGTCATTCATTCACGCTCTGGCTCCCTCGACCACCTTTTCCAGGGATCGCGGGCCGACTTTGAATGATGTGTGTTTACGAACAGCAGCCGACGATGCTACAGGGTTTACCTTTAGCTTGCCGGCTCACTCACCCGCCATCTCATGGGAGAAGTTTCTCTTTCTGCCAGAAATCTCCTCAGATTTAGGCAACAAGCCTACTTAGGTTTAGGTCATAGTTTGGGGTTAAAACCGACCCTTTCAGGCAGAAAGCCCTGAAAGCAAACTCCTGTATTTGACAAATGAATGCATTATCTCTGCTTCTGATGTGGGAAAAGGTTAGTCTGTGTCAGCATATGAGATGGTAAAACATCCTGAGCAGATAACGCTGTTTATTACATAACAGGGTGGTAGAAGGGCAACCTGAATGACCACTGGACCTCTGCAGAACTCACCCCGGACCATGTGATGTCGCTGTAATTGACCGGAATGCTTTAAATGTGACTCAACTAAACAGAAGAGACGTCTCGTGTTTCCCTTTAGGTCATCAATAAATCTTTAAATCTTTAATAAATTGATAAAGACTGATGGGAGAAATTAAATGAAACCTTGCCATGCAGCAACACGGCAGCATGTTTCCTGTTAAATGCCGTGCTTCCACTAAAAGATGTGCCTTTTTTTCCTTTTTCCACTCGATGCTGCCCTCGTCACAGTTACGTGACCATAAACCCGACGCTGTGCGACTGCTTACTGGAGAAGTCCGAGTACCAGGAGGTGGAGTCTCTGAAGTGGGACGACCTCTTTAGCAGGTAGACGCTTTGTTTTCTTTCTCTTTTTTAAGGGACCATGTTGAGTACATGTGATGAGTTTCACCTCACTCACACTTATTTTATCTGCACTCCTTCAGCAGGCTGCAAAGGGAGAACAATACAGTGCATACAGTGCATATAGTGCATATAGTACACTGTGGATTTTTATAGATCATAGAAGAGATGAATCACCAACATGTGACGACACTGTAGGGGGAGACAGTGAGCTTCATCAGTATTATTTAAGACTGGAACACAACCAGTTCATGACTCACTGCACTGACTTTGAGTACAATTATCTTTGTTCGGTTTTGAAGAAGAGAGACTTTTATTTGAAAATGTTTCGGATCGCGTGGTCAATTTATCGGGATAATCGTGATTACCATCACGAGCTGTCAAGCTTGCTGTCACGGCAGAGAAGTGGAGGATGAAGCCTGATTAATAAGAATAAAGGATTTGTTTATCTCGTTTATCTCGGCTATCCTTTACTTTTAGAGGAGTTGTGATTATCTTATTTAAGAACGTTTGTTTTTCACACAAAAAAAGATGTTTCCTGTCTGTGCGAAAGAATATCTGTTTCTTATCCAAATGTAAGGATTTAAGCATATTTGGATGATTATCAGGATAATATCGTGAATTGTTGTTGCTCTCTATGTGAAAGTGAATGAAGTATAATCTTATTTGTTTACATGGTGGTTTGGTGGTCATATGCTCTACATTACTACTAAATGCAACAGTGTCTGTCTCTCCGGTGCAGGTTAAACGATGCCGCCTCCATTTTTTTTCAGGGCGCTGGCGAGAATGCAGGAGTGCTATGAAGTCGTGTACCCCGGACATGCACCCGTGAGGAAGAAGGGCCACATCGAGCCCATAGACATCTCTGTGGCTTCTCGAGGCTCCAATAAGAAGGTGACCACTTTTACTACATTCTCTTAGATCGCCAGCTGGAGAGCAGCAGGTGATTTCTTCTAAACTCTCTCCACCAATACGGATACATGAGAGTTTAACAAAGAGTCTGCCGCCGTGCTAGCAGCTCGCTGAACGAGGGTGCTAACTCAAACATGCTGAGGTTTAGCAGATGTCATTTTTACCATCTTTTGCTAAGTTTGTTAGCATGCTAACATTTGCTAATTAGCACTTAAGGGAGGGATTGACCTCTTGTCCGCCATTAATGTGCCTAAAAGATCCATCTATGTGTACCTTGTGACTTATTGGTCGACGTAACAACTAAAGCTAATGTTGAGTTATTGTTCTGGCTCTAACTGGTTCCATGTGCTGCCGGCAGGTGACTCTCATAAAGAACCTGGACGTGTACGGTCTGGATCCTGCAGCTGTGGCCACCGCTTTGCAGCGCAGAGTCCAGGCCAGCTCCAACTTACAGCCCATCCCCGGGTCCAAGGACAAAGTCCTGGTCCAGATCCAAGGCAATCAGATTCACCAAGCCGGCAATTTGCTGATAGGTTTGGAACTTAATAATACCTGAAGCATCTCAGAAATAGTTTCCCTCAATTGCTTTACTTGTACAAATACATTCTAATATTTTATTTATGATTGCAGATCATTATCAAATTCCTCGCAAGTACATCCAAGGACTAGACAAAGCTCCAAAAGGTGGAAAGAAGAAGTGACATTTCACCCGGTTTGCTCTTCACTGTCTGTAAAGCTGCTGTGTGTAAACAAGCGACTGTCCACTCGTGTAATAAAGGTGATTTACGTCTCTTCTTCTGGAGGCTGATGGAGGACGAACGCTTTGTTGTGTTGATCTGATTTGGCTCCTGAAGATATTGGATTAAGGTTTCATTCATTGAATGTGATCATTTAAACCAGACCAGCATCAAACATTCAGTGAAACTGATCGAATGTGTAGCCAGTTTAATGACGCGTCAAACAAAAAAAACAACGTTTCTGAAATAATTCAACTTAATTTCTCCATCGTTAAGTTTTTTTGTTAAAAAGGAAATGATACGTTTTTAACGACCCAAATCCTTTTTTCTTTTCAACAAAATGGGGGTGAAATGATCTCTTTATGGACATGTTCGTAAAAGCACAAAACTTAAAAATGGATACACCCTTCCATTTATTCTCAAACTACAACAAAATCTCCCAAAATAAAACGCCACCATCACCATCACCCCTGACTTGCGGTCAGAAACCACGGGCCTCCATGTGCGCCACACCTGTGTCAAATGAGTCTAAACTAAACTCAGAAGAGACTTCTGAGGAAACACACGGCGCTGCTCATTGGTCAACATCTAAATGGAAACCGGCCCCTCAGCCAGACACACCGGCCCCTGTTTGGCTTCCTGGGTGTTGTGAAATAGTTGGTTCAGGTCCACTGGAGGCTTCACACATTGTTTACTGGCTTGTGTGACTGTGTGAAGCCTTTAGATGGCTCTGTTTTCCACAGATGTTGAGACACCCAAAGCAAAGCTCCTTCTTCCTTTTAAGAAGTTAATTCTGGATATTCTCAGAGCGTGACCGTGTTTTGGTCCGTACACACATTCCCTTTTGATATGCGTTCCTTTTTCTCTGTGGTTTGGATATCTCCAAAAACCGGATCAGACCACAGCTTGACTTGATATTCCACAAAGTGCACAACATCCCTGAACGTTGGTTTGCATTGTTGTCTGTCACTAATAGGACATGCAATGCTTCTGAATCGTGCCCTCTGTTTTAAGAGGGATATAAAGTTCTCTCATTTCCTGCAAATCAGACGTTGCGTTGTTGCGTCCGCATATGAAGGAAATGTAATCCCAGAGCAAGGAAGCATTTCCAGCCTCGCCAGCAGGCCGGTGGAGAAGTTTTTCCAATTAAGCTGCAGGGATCTTCGTTTCGTTGCCAATGCTCTTGTAGGAGGGCTTTGGCTGTTTGGAAGCCTCGTTCAGCGCTCGTGCGTAAACAGCTTTGCGCAAGGTCTCGTGGACGCGCTCTGGTGTTTATTTACAGGTACTACATGCACTCCCCGTTATTTGTACTTGTCTCTTCAACACAGTGTTTGAAGACTTGCATGAAAACTTTTTGAATTTTAAAGGGTCACCTTAAAAACAGGTATTCCTCCGGGTGGAAGTTGGCTTGCCCTTTAAATCAACGATTGAGATATTTCATTTTGCCTTTGTAGAATATGTAGTTTGGGAATCATCATCGTGTGCAACTTTGGAACTGCTGTGACTTTTCATTGAGATGCTCGATACCAGCGATGCAACATCTGAAACACTGTCCATTGGTTTTAGTGCGTTGAAACATTTCATTTGCACCCAAAGAGTTGTGCCTTCAGCCAAATGTATGGTTTCCTTTTTCCTCCGCAACAAGTGTTGTACATTTAACATTACAAAAATGAAATATCCACATTTTTGTATTTCACCATCAACTTCACTTCTGAAGTTCAGTGCTCGAATAGAGTTTCCTAAAAAGTATCCCGTCGTTAAACATGTACCCAAATACAAAAGACAAACGTTTCTGTCTTAGAGCAGGACAACAGAACGGGCTAATTATAGGACTTATAATGTATTACAGGGTGGCCTAATTTGGAGTTGGATGTTCCCATTATCCAATGTTTCTATTTGGATGTCTGTGGATCTGATTTGGATCAGCTCTGCAATGCAGTTGACATTTAGGGAATAACCTTCCAGTCAGTGGCGGGCGGTTCTTTCTGTGTTTCTTTGTACCTCCTATATCTCTGCACACGATGTTCTGTGACGCCCTCCGTCCGTCTGCTGCTCAACAGACCTTTTGACTGTTGACCTCAGAAGTAACCGGGCCGAGCTGTAGATCAGCAGCCTACACACATCTGACATACGATACAGGCTGTGACAAACCAGAGCATGCACCGACTGGCACACTATCCATACTCTCTCTCTCTGTCTCTCTCACTCACTCACTCACTGTCTCACTCTCTCTCTCTCTCTGTCTGTCTCTCGCTGTCTCTCACTCACTCACTCACTCATTTACTCTCTGTCTCTCTCGCTCTCTCTGTCTCTGTCTGTCTCTCGATGTCTCTCTCTCTCTCTGTTTGTCTCTCTCTCGCTGTCTGTCTGTCGCTCTGTCTCTGTTTGTCTCTGTCTCTCTCTCTTTCTCTCCCTCTCTGTCTGTCTGTCTCTCTCTCTCACTCTCTGTGTCTCTCTCTGTCTGTCTCTGTTTGTCTCTTTGTCTTTGTCTCTGTCTCTCTGTCTGTTTCTCTCTCGCTCTCTGTCTCTCTGTCTCTGTTAGTCTCTTTCTCTCGCTCTCTGTCTGTCTCTCTGTCTCTGTTAGTCTCTTTCTCTCTCTCTCTCTCTCGCTCTCTGTCTCTCTGTCTCTGTTAGTCTCTTTCTCTCTCTCGCTCTCGCTCTCTCTCGCTCTCTGTCTCTCTGTCTCTGTTAGTCTCTTTCTCTTTGTCATTGTCTCTCTCTCTCTTTCTCTCCCTCTCTCTGTCTGTCTCTCTGTCTCTGTTAGTCTCTGTCTCTCTCTCTGTCTGTCTCTCTCTTTCTCTCTCTCTCGCTCTCTGTCTGTCTCTCTGTCTCTGTTAGTCTCTTTCTCTTTGTCTCTGTCTCTCTCTCTTTCTCTACCTCTGTCTCTGTTAGTCTCTTTCTCTTTGTCTCTGTCTCTCTCTCTTTCTCTCTCTCTCTCTGTCTGTCTCTCTGTCTCTGTTAGTCTCTTTCTCTTTGTCTCTGTCTCTCTCTCTCTTTCTCTCCCTCTCTCTCTCTCTCTCTGTCCAGATGCCCCATCTGCTGAAGAAACTTTTTGGCTGTTCTCCGAAAAAGAAACGTCTGTCTTGTGGCAATTAAATATATTGTGCAGGAAGTCGTGTCCAATACATAAGCCAGACTGATACGTACGACACATGCACTGTCTCGTGTTTTTTGTTTTCAACATGTCGAATCAGAATGCTGATTGATACAAAGATTACGAATAACTTGGAATGTGTGAACTGTCGGCACCACTGAGGTCCGTTGGATCAGCAAACCTTGTGTTGCAGCTGTTCTCCAGGTTTGACCCAGCACCGGCCTGCAGCAGCTCCCAGCGTTGGGCTTTGTGCTGGCTGAATGCTAGTAGCTGCAGCTAACCGCTGACTAAGGGTGGCGGCGAGGACGAAGCGAAAATAAGAGTTTTTCTCGTTTCGGCCATGTTGGATTTAATCCAATAAACAAACGTACAGAGACTCTGCACCCTCAACGTGATTGACAAACCCTCGATGCAGATCTAGGTCTTTGTCCTCTCATTTTGGACTGAGGACAGACCAGTAAGCAACCTCCACTGCTCCCAAGCGGCCCTCTGTTCACCATGCTGACATTAGGAAACCGCTTGCCCACACAGCGCTGTACATGCTGTGAGCCATCTGCCTGGTACAGTGGAAACAGGGATTTATCTGTGAAGAGCATGTCAAGTGCCAGATGCCGTTGAAAGTATGTTGGGGAAAAATCTAAATGACTAATTATTATGCATTTAATAATGAGTGAATGTTATACATTTGACATCAGCTCATGTCCTCTGTACGTGTTTAGAGCTGTGTCCTCGAATGGTTTGAACTTTCTGTGACACTAGGTGTCTCAGCAAATGTTTAATAAACTTGTAGAGGCGTCAATACTTACGCCTGGCTGATTTGCGACCATGACTTCCTGATTACAAGAAAGTGACCCTTAGACTGAAAGAATAAATGTCCTGTGATTAATGATTTTTACATTGGCTGGAGTGAATTTTTCTAATATGGGAGACTAATCATCAGCTGAGTGAAAATGAGTATTGAACAGTTTGCTGTTTGGCCCGTTGAGAGACGACCAAACCAGGTAAAAGTGGAGAAGGTGATGACTTCACCATGGAGCTGTAGCGGCGCGTCATGAGCTTAGTCTCACCCCAAACCAGTTGAACTTCCAGAGGAAGTGCAGTTCTTTATGATCTGATCCTTAACTGTCTGAATGGGCTTGTAGGACTTCCTTCTAAAATTTAGACACACATCTGAGTTTGATAAATTAAGTTTTAACTGCGACTTTCTTGACTTGATCTTTAAAATTGAAAAACATCATATGTGTATTTCAATGATTTGAATTTGTAATTCTGTAAACGATTTAATTTGGCAAGTAAGATATATATACTCAAATGTAGATTTCCGGTTTCTAAAGCATCTAAAAACATATTGGCCGTCTTTGTAAACCTCTCAGACATGTTAGTGATTTCATCAGTGAACTATTTCATTCTCAGTCATGTCTGAAGGGCTCTGATCGCGCACGCAGGCGAGTTACAAAAATTCAGCGGCGCACCATCAAGCATCACGACCACATATGGAGCCTTCATGCACAACGCGCAGGCAGTTATTACGCCATCTTCTGGCACATGAACCTTGCACCAGCTTCACTCTTGCAAGCTTTAGACTCGTCATAAGTATTTGGATGGAGTTCTCTACAGAGATCTGAATCCAATTTGACTTTCATGACATGTCATGATATAATATACATAGGAATCAATTGGTGTTGTCAACTACAGATGTTGGTTTTCTTTGGCACGATTGATGTGACCATAAAGGTGCCCCGCGGTGTTAGAGCGGGAGGAGGGGCATTTACTTTCAGTGCAACGGGACGGCCCCAACTGCGGTGCCCATCAACTACCAGGTAGCACATGTGAGCAGTCCAGATGGCGCTCTGTTGTCCTACCGCAGCCATACATTAGCATGACTCTCTACTCAAAGCAACACGGCTGAAGCCTCGGCTGGTACGGCTGGAATAGCCTACATCCAACGCCACCAACAAATTTGGTCTTTAGACAATACTGCAAGTGCTTTGACTATCCCACAATATCTACCACAACCAACCCCACTACAACTACCACAACTCCCGCTACCACAACTACCTGTGAACGAAAGAGCAATGGGCCTCATGGCAAACCTCCTGACCCAAGAATGTTTTACAAATGTGCCAATCAGCTGGCCCACACCCGCAGCTCCTCATGTAAATTGGGTGTGAAGTGGGTGTGTTCCTGTTGGAGAATTTTAAACACTGTGTAATTAGATGTGATTTACGTTCTGTTACTCATTTCAGGAAACTCGGCTTGTTCTGTTGCCACAGCACAGAGACTACAACAAACCAGAGAGACAAACAAGCTGGCTGCTAAGAAAAGCATTTTTATTTTTACATAAATTGAACAATACAAAGGGTAGGTATCGGTTGTCAGTCCTGAGGTGCATGTACGGGTGTGTGTAGCAGTAATTGGCAATAACAGTTGAAGGGGTTTTTTTGGGGGAGTTTTTCCTGTTCCGATATGAGGGTCCCGGGACAAGAGGATGTCAAATGTGTACATATTGTAAAGCCCTCTGAGGCAAATTTGTAATTTGTGATTTTGGACTATCCAAAAATAAATTGAATTGAACAGAAATATCAACCCAAAAGAACAGTGTAATGCTGCTGGCTGAAAGGATCTCCTCTCCCCGGGAGCGAGGCTGCCAAATAAAGATGGTATTTAAGCAGTGGTGTACAGTAACGAAGTAGAAATACTTCGTTACTTAAGTCGTTTTTTTGGGTATCTGTACTTTAGTTTACTACTCATATTTCTGTTGACTTTTACTTTTACTTCACTACATTTTGCAAAGAAAACTGATACTTTTACTCCGATACATTTCCCCAGAAACCTTCGTTACTCGCTACAAAATCAAATCTATCTTATTGTAATTTGGGTATTTGGGTATTTTGATTCCCAGTGATGCCCAGGATGCTACATGCTATAAGCTAGCGGGCGACTACCTGAGTATAATTCCACTCTACGATGACTGATTTCATGACGGAAGCAGAAATGGAAGCACCTGCTACTCCCGCAAAACAAACTACGGTGGTGACGAAGACCAACACCCGTGGATCGCTCGCGAGTTAGTGAGCTGAGGAAGTGTTGACAGTTGTGCAGCACTAGTTGGCTAACGTTAGCTATAGCTAGCCACCACACCATAGGATTGACGGGAGCCGAGAGAGCGCAGCCTTAGCGTTAGCATTAGCGTTAGCGTTAGCATTAGGGAAATCCTTCGCAGCAGTGCGCAAGCTGTCTGTGACGCTGAACTCTACCTGCCTCAGCGGCCTGTGAAAGGCTATTTAGCATTGCAGGACTAGTCTTCAGCCCAAGAAGAGCGAGACGGAATTCTCGCAATTTTGAAAACCAACTTTTTTTGAAGATGAACAGGACATTTTTCAGTTTCAAGTAATGACTGTTGCTGCTTCAGTATTGATCATGTTTTGATATTTGAGTCATGTTGTGGATGATCAGATGGAGTTATGATGGTAGCAGTTGCCCAATTGCAGATTCAGCTTGAGCAAAACCTTTGCCTATTGTGTTCAAATCAGGCCCATAGGAGTTTACAAGGCAGGTGTCCTTTCTCACAACACTGACCTGATGCATCAAGTGGATATGTTTTGCTGAACATAATATTATGCATTGGCCCTCTACATCCTCTAGTCGGAATGAGAAAACTTATAAACGCACTGTTACAACTCCTTCACAGTGTCATATTGCTTTTCGGAGAATTATGATGATACGTTCATCGTACCGGTAGATGCAAAAGTATACTTATGTACAATATATTATGTTGAACATTGTTGCTCCTGAATGGATCACAGCCAACCCAATTATTGTCAACACAGCTCCATGTCCTTGGTCATGGTGGCCACAGCACTTAAAAGAATAAACTTCATAATTCTCAAAATTCTGACCCTTTGCTTTTTTATTAACAGCATTTACTTGTACTTTTACTTTCAAGGAACAGGCTATGATGTTCATTTAATGTTCAGGTTGTGATGTACATTTAATATCAGAAAATTACTTTTGATACTTAAGTACTTAAGTATAATACAATAAATATCAAATACTTTAAGACTTTTACTCAAGTAGTATTCTAATAGGTGACTTTTTACTTTTACTGGAGTAGTTTTCCAGTAAGGTATCTTTACTTTTACTCAAGTATGGCTTTTGAGTACTTTATACACCACTGTATTTAAGCCACACACTGCCACTACCACAACCATCCCCACTACAACTACCACAACAACCACCACGACCATATCTGAACAACCTGAATACCCCTCTGTTGGAAATATCAATGGTCATTATGCCAACCCTGCCGATCCCAAAATGTTTAACAACTTTTCCAATCAAATAGCCCACACCCACAGCTCCTTATGAATTTGGGTGTTGAGTGGGTGTGTTCCTGTTGGGTACTTTTTAATCACTGTGTAATTAGCTTTGCCTGACATTCTGTTACTCATTTCAACAAAGGAAACTAGCCTTGCTTTGTCCATGTATTGTTGCTTTGTCTTAACATCATGTCATAAAGGTGCCACCCTACGGAGGAAGCATTTTGGCCACTTGTATCTGCAATCTCATTCTTTTGGTCTTTACCCAAAGCTCATGAATATAGGAGAGGGTTTGAACGTAGATGGACACCACAACCGTCCCCACTACAACCAACACAACCACCACTAGAACCACCACGACCATATCTGAACAACCTGAAAACCCCTCTGTTGGAAATATCAATGGTCATTATGCCAACCCTGCCGATCCCAAAATGTTTAACGACTTGGCCAATCAAATAGCCAACACCCACAGCTCCTTATGAATTTGGGTGTTGAGTGGGTGTGTTGCTGTTGGGTAATTTTTAATCACTGTGTAATTAGCTTTGCCTGACATTCTGTTACTCATTTCAACAAGGAAACTAGCCTTGCTTTGTCCAATTGCCACACCCCCACTCCCTATCCCTTTAAAGCATCGCAGCAAGACATCTGTCAGTCATCAGTCACAGCAGAGAGACGGTGTAGGCTTCTTTCACCATTTGTAAGTATACCTTTTACTTTGATCTTAACAAACCACCTTTTTACTGATTTCCTTTTTTCTGCTATGTATATTGCTATACATATATATATACACACATATATATATGTGTGGGTGGATGCTGAGCACCACCATACTTTTGGCATTTGAAAGCCGTATTGTAGATTTTTCTCTCAATTCTGGTCACTTAATTTGACAATTTAAATGTTTATCTCGGTGAGAATGGAGAATATGCCTCAAATATTTTTGGTGGGGGCTGAATATATCAGTGGCTGTTGGCTAAATCTTATCTGCAAAAATACACTAGTAGTGTGAAATGTGTCAAAAATAATTGTTCCAATACTAAAGTAAAACCACAAACTGTGCTTAGTGGCACTGCTGGACACACCACAGAATATGAAACTGACCTATTTTCTAAAGACGATGCAGCAAGTTTATGTATTAAATTGCGATTTTCTGACTTGAAATACTTTTTGCGGGACCAATTTATTGATAGGAATAGCTCAGGGTGAGAATTTGTCTACTTAATAATTGTGTTTGTATTTTTTCACTGCATATTAATCAAATGCTTCTGTTTTTGCTCATCCACAGTGGCAAAATGTGCAAGCTCACTCTAACTGCAGGTAAGGCACGCCGATCATGTAAATGTTTTATTAAAAGGGTCAGTTTAACCAAATCATATTTTCTAACTTACCTCCAGTGGTATGTTCCCAAGCAGTTGCATCATCAGCCCAACATCGTCTTAAACAGCTCCTTTGCTTGCACTTTTGCCCAAAATCAAATAGCTTAGTGGATTAATGAATTTGTATTGAAATGATTAGAATGATTAGTTTTGTTTAGTGAAACTGAATCTTCATAATCCACACAACACACACAGTGTTGATTACCAAGAATACATATTACTGTTTATTTTTTTATTGTAAAACAAAATTATATTGAATTACAATGTAATTGAGTGACTGCAGAAATCTTCAGAAGGTATTATCTTAGTAACTTGGACAAATAAAAACAAACTGTAATACTACAGACCAGTAGAAGAAAGTGAGAATATGTGTTTTTATTTTTATTTTGTCATTGTTTGTTTGGGTGGACTGACCTGAGGCCTGTACCATGAAGCAGCATTTGGGGTTAGTGAGGTAACGTCAGGGTTACGTCTCATTTGTCAGTTCCGTGTGGGAGGTTCACTTCTTACCTGGATAGACCTCGCTTCGTGGTACAGGCCCCTGTTCAGCTAAATTTAAACCCAATACTAAACAGTCTGTCACTTTCAAGGTCTCTGTTTGATCATCGCCAGCTTGGGTAAGTTCATAACATGTATAATTCATAATCAACAGTCTTACGATTAGATAAATGATGTCCTTAACTCAACAATTGTAGGAAAACAAGGATGGGGTAGTGGTTTTCATTTTCATTTTCATTTTCACAGTTCATGGAAACCCTTGTGATGGGAAAAGCGATGGGCAATACCCCAACCCCAATGACCCACATTCCTTTTACAGCTGTGTAGCTGGAAATACCTACGTCCTACAATGCCCATCAAATTTGGTGTACGATCAATCCAAAAACGCTTGTGACTATCCCGGGACAGCTACCAGTCATGGAAACCCTTGTGATGGGAGAAGCGATGGGCAATACCCCAACCCCAATGACCCACATTCCTTTTACAGCTGTGTAGGTGGAGGAACCTACATCCTACAATGCCCATCAAATTTGGTGTACAATCAAACCCAAAATGCTTGTGACTATCCCTAGAAGGCTTAAACCCCTGTAATGGAAGAAGCGATGGGCAATACCCAAACCCTAATGACCCACATTCTTTTTACAGCTGTGTAGGTGGAGGAACCTACATCATACAATGCCCAACACATTTGGTATATAAACGATTCTGCAATTGCTGTCAATATCCCAGAAAAGCTCAAACTACCATCACAACAACTCCCACACCCAAAACCACCCACACTTTATACCACAACTCCCATAACCACAGCAACTCAAACCACAACGACACATACTGAAAACCCCTGTAATGGATAAAGCGATGGGCAATACCACAACCTTGATGACTAACATTATTTTTATAGCTGTGTTGGTGGAAGATGCTACATCCAACAATGCCCATCTCATTTGGTGTACAGACCATCCTGCAATTGCTGTGACTATCCCAGAAAAGCTCAAACTACCAGTACAAATAATGGAACTCCCTGTAATGGAAGAAGCGATGGGCAATACCGCAACCCTGATGATCCGACTTATTTCTACAACTGTGTTGGTGGATGAAGTTCGATGCAAAATTGCCAGAAAATTGGGTCTTTAGACAATACTGCAATTGCTGTGACTATCCCTAACCGCTCCCACTACCACCAACGCAACTCCCACACCCACCCCCACTACCACCCCCACTAAAACTCCCACTACCACAACCACCTCCACTACAACAAAACCACAGCAACTCATTGGGACATTGTCAAATTCTGTTTGCTGCTGCCTTTAATTGAACCACATTCAATTAATATATTAATCAATTTCCTGCATTTCTGCATTTTACTACTGCATTCTTTAGTTTTTAATGGTTTTACTGTTTTGATTGTTTCAATGAATGTTCTTAATTGTTTTTAAATCTCCTTTTCTTTTGCCTTGTGTTTTGATGCTTTTAATGGTTTTATGTGAAGCACTTTGAATTACCTTGTTGTTGAAATGTGCTACACAAATAAACTTGCCTTGCCTAAATGTACAATTTCCTGTGATTCTTCCTTGCTGTTAGATGTGAAAAGTTGAATAGTGATTAAATATGTTGATTGAATCTGACATGCCTTCCTTGACTTCACGGTTGTTGTTTATGATATGAGACTTTTCTGTTGGTTCACGCAGCCCACGACAGGACAAGTAGCGTTCTTCGCTTGAGCTGTGTGAGCAGGTATGTGATAGCCAGAAAATTACAGTCGGACAGCAGTGGATTCTGCAGAGCTCCGTGGTTGGGGTGACCTAGCTGTAGGTGTTTCACCAAAAAACCCAAATTAGGCTTGGGACTTCTAATTACGTAGAAACAGGACCCTATTTTGATCAGCTCTACACAGGTTTTCAGCGATATGTTGCCCTCCCGTCAGTGTATGATGGCGGGGCGCAGCAAATAACCGCTAACGGCAGCAGACACCATGAATAAAGTTCAAACAAACGTTTTCATGAGGGTGCCCTTTTACTGCGTTGCACTCTTCTCTTGTTTTGCTTTACTGTTCTTCTTCTGAGAAACTTGACAAGGAAGCGTGAATACAATGCCCAGACAACCCCCCTAGTGGTGAGATGGCGTTATCTGCTGGCCATTTTTGATATTACACACATTACAGTATAAAATTAAGACTAAAAACAACGAGTATACATCAGCGTTCAGCCTACTATCTCCTCATGTTGGTAATATTGTTCAAATTTATTTCTCCGACAAACAATTATTGCAACTTTCCTGAGACGATAGTGTCCCGTTGTTCTGTGGGACGTCTTTCCCACATTTTCCCAGCAGACGTATCCGACTGAAAAGAAAAAGGGTCTGAAAGAACAGAGGGAAAGAAAAACACCTTCAGACGCATGTGTCTATTACACGTGGTGCCCCATTGCTGTGGAAAACCGGGGTTAGTGGTCTGCTCTCAATCAAGTAGAAGGTCTCATCTGGAGAGGATTTGAATGCAGGGGCATCTAATAATTCACACGTCGGGTTCTGGCGTCTCTCCAGACTGCCCACAGTGATCTGGCTCTGCTTAGCTCAGCGTGCAGCTCGGGGTCGCTGCTCCTCCCGGCAGCCCCGACGACATATCCGAGTTCACTGATGTTGTACCAGCGACACTGCACGAGAATGAGACTTTGATGACTGTGCGGTGCAGAGGTTACATAAGGCTGTAAGCCAGTCATTAAGAAAGATGTTTTTAAACATTTCGGAAATCTCCATTTGGCACTGAGGTCGATGATGCTGGTGGTTACGGTGTAATTTTTGTTGCGCATGGCAGATTATCTCCATTTCACTCTTCCTGTTACAGTAAAGGCTGCAGTTCGTCTCCAATCCACAAAGGCTTGGAGACGATTTGCTGTCTATAAAGTCAATATAAACGATGTGACAAATCAAACTTCGTTATCTTTTTGTTTTACTGTTTTGCCTCCACATGTTTTAAAAGTGATGCCTATTTTTGTATTTGTCACTGTTGCATGTCTAATGTTGGATTATGTTTTTTTCACGAGTGTTTTCGCTTGCATCGCTTTCAATTTAGATAACAGACTTGCTGATTGCGTAACGGGTGTATGGCGATGCTTCTTTTGAGCTTACTGAGGTCATTCTGCATCACTGCCGGTCCAGTTTACAGCTGAGAGGATGAGAAGATCAGAAATGATTTGGATGCAGTTATAGAAAATATAAATCTGGTTCATCTGTTTGAGGTCTGTAATCACAAGCAGCATGTTTATTTTTTATTTTTTGTAGTATCTGATAATCCACTGACAGTGTTTTGAGCTTATAATGTGGTTTGTAAAATGACAGAAAGGCAAACAACCAGTTCTTTTTATTTTGAACAAACATTATTTCCATTTGGTGATGAAATGATATCATCACTGCCAGGTTTTTGTGGCTTGTCATGAAACCATAAAGAGATGAGAAGATGTCTCTTTCCTCACAGTATCTGTGCAGACTTTGGGTAGTTTTAAATCCCGACAATCCTCCTGGATGAGTGTTCCAATTATCCTTTTAGAGGGCTGTCATGAGTGCAGAGCAGTAAATACCTAAAGGCAGAAACTCACAAGAAGCAGATGTCAAACAAGACAGAAAAAAACCCTGAAAACAGCCACGTATGAAATAAGTCTATAAACCGTAGGACTCAGCACAGAGCTGAGGAAATGGTAATTCACATTAATGAAAAGGTGCAAATAATCAACAGTGATAAGTCTGAGAATGAGCAGTCTGTGCCGCCATCTGTTGGTCATCAGTCAACACATCAGGAACTCTTTACAGTTAAAGCAATAACACAGGCTTACAGTGCACAAGGCCTGGACATCACCAGTGATTAAGTAAGTAAGTAAAGTTGTATTTACACAGCACTGCCTTACAGCAACGTCAGTGCTGAATGCAGAGGTCAAATATCATGTATACCTGTAAATGAATATCGAAATAAAACAGTTTTTTTGTGTAAAGCGCATACAAGAAGAAATTCTAAATCCAAAATAGATGTAAACGCAACACACTTAGGATCACAGAAAGCAGCCAGTCACCACACATACTAACCCTTGAACTTGAAAATATATAGAATTTATCGTGAAAAAAAAGATACATTTCTAGAAAAAACAACTTAAAGAAGTGGGTTTTAAGAGTGTCACGTTTGGCACGACTTACCGGTGACATGAATCATTTTGCTGAGAAATGACGCTAGCGTAGCGTCGTCATGCTCGTTGATGCTGCCATCGGCACACACACGTCTTTGCTGCTTACTTTTTGTAGATCAGTTATGTGTCGTGTTTAATCATGCAAACATGCAACAATAAATTTGGTCCATGTTGCAAATGCGACACATAGCACACAGGAGTTGGCTTGCAGGCCCGCCAGGTTTCCTTGCGCTCTCATTGGCTGTAGCTTCGCCCCAAAAGACTCGCCGACATTTAGCATGCTAGAAATCTGGAATGCATCTGCAATGCACCAGATATCAAGTCCTCGAACAGCTCACAAATAGCGCCCGAGCGTTGATGAAAGAACGCAGAGCCGACGTGGATTTGCCTTTCGACCTGTTGGCTTTTGTCCAGGAGCTCCAAAAAGTGACGGCAAGCAGACAATCGGGTCTTAAGTTGTGTCGAGTTAACGAAGCAGAACACACCGGCAAAGTGTGCGGGGGCAAGAGTCAGAGCTAAGTACGTGTTCAAGCAGACTCACGAAGTGTGTTGTTGGCAGAGGGAGCGCTGTGTTGCGTCCATTTTCCCTTCAAACACTGGTTTAGTCGAATTTCTAAGGCAGGCAGATTCATTTTTTGGCGTTATGAGTATAATTAGGACAAAGGATTTAGAAAAAAAAAAGTATTGAAATTGATAATTTTTTCAGTGAATCGATTACTTCAATAACGTGATTTCCTTTTGATAACTAACGTAATAACTATTGTAATATTGTTTCATTTCCATTCGCTGAGCCTCCCCTGGAACTGTAAGGAGCCTGCCTCCCACTTTGAAGACCTCCGTGCTAAGCTAAGCTAACCAAACCATGAGCTTTTACAAATCTACTACTTTTGTAATGTATTCATGTATTTTATTGACTTGTATCATATTGTGTGGTATTGTGCTGGACAGTGTTGTGCTATAGTGTTTGCTGTTGAACTGTACTGACAATATTAGGGCCACTAAATTGTAATAACCTGCTCGGGGACTACAGACAAACGTTAGCGCTCTAGCTAACTCTGGCACGTTTACATTGCGGTGGAAACCCCTTGTAAATACATAAACATTACAATGACATTGATCTTCTCATCTAAGTCTCAACAAGAAGGCAAATAAGCATATTTCCAAACATTGGCATAAGTAATCAAAATGTTGGAGTATTTTCCATTAAATTCCTGCAGAAAAGGTTAGCGAGGCTTTTCGATCGCTTCGGGTACATCGATCAATACGTGCAATGCAATTCAACTGACTTACAATACAGACAGAGTTTCAGGCTCCATGGAGTGAAGTCTGCCAGTCACTGATCCATCACACATCACACATCAGTACGTCATCATGCTGAGAGGATTGCGCTGCTAAAAATAATAAATAAAGGATTACACCATTTGACATTTTCCTGACCAAAACTGCTTAACCACTATGATTAGAGACCCAAAGAAAGAACATTCATGACGACACAGCAGGTTCAGGTTTCTTTTTTTTTTGGGGCACCGATTATGTTCTTGTGGTATTGACGTGGCTGAATCATTGATAGGTCGATAGATTATCAGGGGACTCTATAAGCCTCACCCGAACAGCAATCTGATATCTCCACCATCTGAAAATGTATAACCAAACCCGTCTGGTGCTTTACAGCTGGATACATTCATCTGCTGTTGACGTCGCCTGCTTTCTGTCTTCTATGTGTTCAATGCCATCCAACTCCTACTCAAAGCATGTCTGGATTGTCTGGATCGCTCTTTATTTCTGTGTTACTGCTGACTATACGTATATGCCTTTATGTAAAGTATAGTGTGTGTGTGTGTGTGTGATGTATACCACATGTTCTTGTGCATTCCATCATTCAAATGTAGCGGCCATAAACTGACAGAGGTCAGCACAGTTCAAACATGAATTAAAGAAGGAAACGTATCTGCCTCAGTGTCACAAGTAAACATATCACCATCTTGCGTCTCTATAAAATATTGCAAGATCACACTAATGCTTTATTATATCCCCTTTATTATAATGTTGGGATTTTCTACAAACGCAAACTTGTGACTCTGAGTGCATCTGTGTTGCAAGACATCTGCCCAGTGTTTGTCTTCCCCACATGCAAATACACCGACCTATTATCTCTCAGACTTTTGCGATATTCAACTAGGACTCTTGACAAATTTACAGCCATTCTGTCGTAATCTATCAAGGACTCTGAAGGCCAGGCCTGGGGTTGCGCTCAATGTGGTAGTTCAAGTACAATTAGTCGGCTCCATCATAATAGTGCTCTATTGACATGGGTCGAATGTTACCAGGGGTCCTCGTGTGATTTAGAAATGACCCCTCCACGTCTGTGTTTCGTGGGGCGCATCCACACAGGATAAGTGAAGTCTGTATCTACGTAACATGATATTTTAATATTATAAATACTATAATATTATATCCATGTTGTGTAGCGAGATGAGCCTCCTGAATTTGCACCCAAAATGCTGTAAACTTTTATTTAGAATTGCCAACGCAGGCTCCAAAGTTCTCAACCGATTTGCACGATGTGAGCTCTGTGTTTGGGGAAATATGGGACATAATTTGCGGCTGAATTTTTACTTGACGTATTACGAACATGGCAGATTAGCGTGTGAATCAGATGACAGACGACCTCCGCAAGTATTACAAATTTCCAGAGTTGTTTGCAAAGCTTTCTTTGCAGGTAACGTGCTCGTGTGTTGCACGTGCCGGCGTGCTTTTGAACACCAACACAGGTGTGAACGGGTGTGTCAATAGCACTGAGAGCCACGTGTGCGGTAGCAGCAGCAGACAGGCGGAGAGGGAGGGCGGTGCCCGTGGGTTAAGAGCTAAAGCCGCTTGGCCCAGATGAAAATGGCTCTCAGGCTCCCTGCCAATCAAAGCCCAGCCAACAGCCCACTCTCACTGACAGGGCAGGGAAACGGTCCGTTAGGCCACACGCACACTTGATGTACAGGCAGCCTATATACGGACGTAGTGTGGTGTACGAAATAACATTATGGGATAGAGACAAAGAGCGAGGGCTCTACTTGAAATTGCATTTATATAAAGATGCTGTAATCAATTTTTTGACATAGACAATGGATTAAATTACTTTAGTGCATGTGAAAGGGGTCACTGGTACGACAAACGGGACTCTGGAGTTCCCACCAGCTCTACGGAGCGCTTATTCTGCACATTGTTTTGTTTTTTTACAGCCTGCAAATTGTCTCATTCCACTCTCATCGCTCTCATATTATTGTTTTTTTTGGTCACAGACGGAAGCTGTTTTCAGAGAAAAAAGCTCTAAAAACATCTGTATATTACCTGCCCGGCATCAAACAAAAGACCGATACAGTTATCAACTATCTGGTGAGCATAGAGCAGCATTTAGCAGCTAAACAGACATATTTCAAATTATTTCAAGGGAGTGAATATTGGACTTAAATCCATCAGAAGGCCAGAATCACGACTTCTTGAATGATGATGTTGTTCCTCATCTGCTGGGTTTGTATATAAACAACTGCTTTTGCTAGCATGTTCACAATATGTGAACAGAATATAATGAATCATGACGCTGAAGCCTCTAGCTTACAGAGGCGAATAAGACATCAGGGGTCGGGTCACGCTTTAAGCCCTCTCCTCGCTAACACCAGCTGTAAATCTAATGCTGGAGCAGCTGTAACGTCTTAATCCAAGGTGTATCCATCACGTATCACCTCATGGCCGTAGTCCGCTGTGAGTTCACCGAAGTCGGGACTTCGGGTATTTACCTCCTTCTGCGCCATGTGAAACCACTTAAAACTGTTATTCATAAAAGAGCAGCGGGGTGCAGCAAGCTGCCATGCAATGTCTATGGAAAGCTGATGTGGCCGCTCCACATTTACTTGCATTGTCTTTTCACGTTTTATTTAGTTTTTTTGTATTATGGCTCAAATTTGCACCACATTTGGATGGAAACCTGTGACCAAAAAGTCAGTTAATGCAGGTTTAAAGTAACCTGACCTTGCAAAAGATGCATGGCAGGTGATTGGATGGCCGATGTCTGTCATGGTGAGGTGAGGTGTAACAGTGATCAGCCTGGATGTGTACCGCGCATTGCAGTGAGAGTTGGATTTTATATGGACAGAAGAAGAAAACATGAGATCTATGATGCCATTTTTTCAACAAGTGCTTCATATATAAATAAATACCAGTGACATGTCACAGCTTGTGCTGTAAACCCAAATATCATCAGACTTTCTCATATTTAAATCTGGTATTTGACGGCTTCCTACACCGTGGAAAAGAAAGCTTGAGTACTTCAGTATTGTACTGTAGTTGATGACCCTGCTCTCTGTTATTCCCCTCATTCAAATCCTTAATTTAATGCCTGACGAGCTTTGTGTTTCTTCTCTTAAATGTGCTCCTCTCACTGGGGAACATGCTTGATTATGGAGCAGAATGCTCCATTGTTCTCTTTTCCCTCTTGTGACCCACTCTCTGACCCTCTTCCAGCTTCCATTTACTGACTGATTTCAGCACACATCTCCTTTAATATTCCTTTCTCCTCCTTCCTCTTCCTGTCACTCAGATATTCTGACAGCAGTGGAGTTACTGTTTGAAATATCCGAGAGGCCTGAGAACCTCGACTTGGTTTCAAGTCACTGAGGGTAAAGTATCTCTGAACATCTGCCAAAACTCAGAGCTCGTCTAATTTGAGACACAGTTCGCTGTGACGTAATGTCGAGCACAGAATGGTTTGAAAACAAGCTTTCATCCATTAATGTCAGTTTTAGGATATTTGTGTTGCTAGGCAGGCGGTGTGCTCTGTTGTGCCCGGGTATGCTCGTTCTTGGTGTGTTCCCTGTGTTGCCCCCTTTCCCGTTCGGTTCTGCTTTGTGTTTTATGTGAACTATGTTTCCCTTATGATTATTTTTTAATATCCTTATCCCGTTCCTTGTTTTTTCCCTCTGATTTTTTTATGTTCCTCATTTGGACTTCCTTGCTCTGAAAGTTTTGCTCTGGGCATTTTTCGTTATTAAATCAGCATCTAACAAATCCTTCTGCGCTTGGGTCCATCCCCTATTTCATAACCTTGACAGAAGGCAGTTTACTTATTTAGGATCGGAACCAATAACTAGAATTCCGGACCTCATTTAATTTTGAATAAATCTGAAGTATCTTTAACTCTACATACGTCGTCAGCGTAGCTTTGAAGATGTACACCATATTGTCGTAGAGTTTGGCTGAGTGGAATCATGAATAATGAAAAAAGGAGTCGACCATATTGAACACTGTGGAACATCATAGTGTAATGGGAAACATGCTGTATCCCTGTTAAATGAATACAAAATAAATAAAGTTGATGGCCTTTCCAGGGATACCAACTACATATTTCTAACTATCTATCACCGCAGCGTGATCAAATGTGGCTCTCATATCAAGGAGACTTCTGTTTTAGGTTTCCCTTCACTGCCTATGAATCCTCTGTCAAGTGCTTGTCTTTCCCTCTCATTATTTGTATTTAGATGAATGTTTAAATTTAATAAACGTATATTAATAAAGTTACAATTTAGGAAAAAGTCTCTCCGAAGCACTTACCATGAGCCGGGCAGGTCAACCAGGTCTGTGAGGTAACGGTGCTGCATTTTAATTTCAATGAGTTATACAAGTGCTGCCTGCAGCCCTTCTACAGATAATGGGCCACGGTCACGCAGGAGAACGTGAAAGAGAGAAGCAGGATAAGAGGCAAAATAACAAAAGAGGGATGAATACACAGTCATGAAATGGAATCGCATTCTCCATTTGAAAAGAACATCAAAAGAGATGCTTAATCTCAGGAGGCAGTACTTTGTCAGCTGACGTGCAGCCCCTCTGTCTCTCAATCCCTCTCCATCCATCCCCCTTTTTTTCATGATGAGATGGATGATGATGAACGTGTGTGAGGGAGGGAGGGAGGGAGGGAGGGATAATACCTCCTGAATACGTGAATGTAGTCATAGGGCTTAAACTGACTGGGTGGCGAGTGGCGCACAGAGACCGAGAGCGTGCATGTGAGTGACACCAAGCACCATCATCACCTCTCCCCCTGCAGCCTCTCCGTCTCTCCATCCTCCTGTGACGAGAGAGCGGCACATGGCATCACGCAACAGGCAAGACAAGTCGAAGAGAGGATGAAAAATTGCCTCTTTTTTTTTTTTTTTTACTGAGCTACGAAAAGAGGCAGTGAGACGCAAAAAGTAGAAGCAGCATCTCCCGGTTGGCTCCAGCCAACCCAGCATCCGGCTTTTCTTTTCTAAGCAACGGGATCAGGAGCCGTGCTCAGAGTGAGAGAGAGAGAGAGAGAGAGGATGCTGAACAACATGACGGACGGCGAGGAGGGAGAGGGGGGACCCAACAGCCAGGGTGAGTGACGGAGGATGGATGTGTATGTGACGTGAGTGTGTGTGTGTGTGTGTGAGTGTCAGGGTGCTGAATATTCCAGTGCACACGTGTCAGGTAAAGTTAAGGGACTGAGATCATGTCATTTCGTTTTCCTTTTATTGTGTGTGAAGAGAGAGCGATGGAAAAAGGGGGAAACTCTGTCCGCTCTGGGTAGTCTGAGGTTGATTGGAAGCAGATATTACACTTATGTCGAGAGACTGGAAACAAGTGGATGTTCTCCAGTCAAGCATCCATCCGCTGCATCGCGCCTTCACTTGGCTCTCACCCCACTGCACCCCCCCATGGGGTTTTCAGACCCCCCCCCCCCCCCCCCCTCTTTTCTGCTGTTCATGGTCATGTGGAGGGGTACATCTGACATCTTGGTGCATTAGATGTGCTTCAGATGTGGTCCCGGTGCCTATACATGCTCACACGTCCGTGTCAAACACTTGTAGAAATCTAATACAAAACAGTTTCCAGCGGACGGAGTGCAGCCCCTGCAGAGCGTCTTCCATGTCTCTCGCAATCAAGACCATCTCGCCACGGGCAATATCTGCCATTCATAGTGGTGTGTGTGTGTGTGTGTGTGTGTGTGTGTGTGTGTGTGTGTGTGTGTGTGTGTGTGTGCGTGTGTGTGTAGGTGTGTGCATACAGTCCAAATGTAACCAAATATGTCTTCACTTTTCCATATTACATTACGTTACAGTCATTTAGCAGACGCTTTTATCCAAAGCGACTTACAATAAGTGTATTCAACATCGGTTTTCGAGAGAACGACTAGTCACCAGAAGTCATAAGTGCATCTAAGAGCATAAACCAGAGCCAACGTACAGTGCAGAAACAAACGAATGCAATAAGTGCCACAAACTAATATGAATATAATAAGTGCAATAAGCTAGTATGAATACAATAGATGCTAAGTCAGTGCTAAGTGGAAGGCTCAGGGTCGGCCTTCTTGAAGAGGTGAGTTTTCAGCCTGATGAAAGATGGGCAGCGACTCCGCCGCCCTGACGTCAGTGGGGAGTTCATTCCACCGCTGAGGGGCGAGGACAGAAAACAGCCGTATATATTGCAATATGTTTAAGGTGCAGAGCAACACGTGCAGTTTGCAGGTCGGAGGAATATCTGTATGTTTTTAGTTTTGGGTGAACTATCCCTTTAAGGACATCGTCCCAACATCAGTTTCCATTTTTACTCTGAAGACTCAGATCTATTTCTCTTTTGACTCCAGCAACATAAAACAACTGATCAAAACACAATCCTGGGTTACAGATGTTAAAAACTGTCAAAACTTTCTTCAGTTAAACTCAGATCAATCTGAAGCCGTTGTCATCGGTCCGGACGCCTCGAGTGATCGCTCCCCTTTTGCATCAAAGCCCAGTGCAGAAATCTGAGTGTTATCTTTGATCGCAAGCTTTACTCTGAAGGCAGATGTTCATTTGTGCTTTCTACAACTTCGTAATATTTCGGAAATCTGTTTTATCTAATTTTATCTAATAAAACAAAAAAACACATCTGTCTCAAAAAACATTTAGTCTTGCTCGGTAGATTTAATTATTCATTTTCATGTTAGAAGTTATAAAGCACAGGTGTCACTAATAACATGACAATAACAAAGTCAGTGACAGACAGTGTGCACGGTTAGCTGTTAGCTGTTAGCTAAACACACTCCCAACAGAAGAAGTTTTAACCGGACCAAAGTATAAAACAATTAAGCACAGTGCTTTGAGCTTCATGCTAACGGGTGTTGGCATGTTTACCAACCTAGTTTGGCTTGTTAGCATGCTAACATTTAACAAATCGTTAGCATAAAAGGGTGATTGGTATGTCATCACTTTTTGCTAGGAACTAAGACATAAATTACATGTTGGGGAGCATGACGCAGATGCAAAAGACAGGAGTTTCAACCCAAGTGCATTAGACTAAACAACAGGGGAACGATTACTGTTTTAAAGGTCCTGATTTGGGTTTAACTATTACATCCCAGGGGTGAATAATGAGGTGGCAGTTGAGATGATAGAAAACAGAGCAAACCGAACAAGCGTGCACTAATGACTAGCAAGACCATCTCATTACACTCTGGCCTTTTTTATTAACAGAGCGGACGAGATGACAGATTTATGAGCTCACTGGAGGCTGCAAACACTAACAGCAATTCTCTTTTCTCATAAATTACTTTCCCGTTCAGTTCCATAGTGCTGTGCCTACACCCCTTTAGATGGAAACACTCCAGGGAAGTAAAAGTAAATGGATCCAGACTTAATATTAAAAAAAACACTTCAATACAATACAATCTATTACAACACAACTACATAGTTTAGTGTCCGTACTTTACAGGACAAAGCGGTTTAAAATGTGCTTCTTGTTCTGCCATTCACGTGTGCATTTTTGCGAGCCCTTCGGGACCAACTTGCGGTTCAGTGTCTTGATCAACCACTTTCTGACATGTGCATGGAGCCTGGTATCGAACTGCCAATCTTGTGATTAATAGTGAACGTCCTGCTCTACTTTCTGAGTCACGGCAACATATTCCCATCCGACTTCGTCCCCAGGCAGCTACCTACTATGCGGTGAAGTCTGGACCTGGTGTTTTCTCCTGTGAACCAGACTTTAGGCCTGTTGTGACCATGAGGAGCCCTGACTTGTGTGACGCAATTATATAGTTACAGACTGTATATAAGACGTGAACGTAGTCATCGTGATGTCACCCAGTGCTTTGTGGACTGCTGTTATGACGCCTTGAGATTGGCGTTTTGGCCGTCGCCATCTTGTTGTTTTTTTTGCAACCAATGAACAGAAGTGACCATATTAGCACATCGGAGGAGTGACGTTGTATACGGCTCTGGTAGGGCAGCGACCTGTCAATCACCGTGTAGCCCCGCCCTAAAGCATCCCCTGCTTTATGGTCTGTTTGACTCTAAATGGACCATAATGTACTAAATGAACATCATGCTGTTTTGAAGAAGACTTGAAACTAGAGATTGAGACATAAACTCATGTTTACAATGTTTACTGAGGGAATAAATCAAGAGAGAAGTAGAGTCATTTTCTCATAGACTTCTATACAACCAGAGGAGTCGCCCCCTGGTGGACATTAGAGAGAATGCAGCTTTAAGACACTTTCACATTGGCATCACTCTTCAAAACCGGAGGTTGCCGCCTGTATATAATGGCTGGTGTATTGCAGAAGTCCAAAGGACGCGTAGCGTTGAAGTTGTTTTTATGAGTAGTTCTCGAGCCACAGACCAAATAATATTCTTCTCGTTCTGCGGGCACTGCACTTTAAACCCTCTACTGTGTGTACACATATAAATGTGTGCGTGTGTGTGTGTGTGTCTGTGTGTGTGTGTGTGTGTGTGTGTGTGTGTGTGTGTGTGTGTGTGTGTAGCATCTTCTCACCACATCCAACCCTCTCCTGGCTCACAAACACAGGAACAAACACAGGAAGACGTTCTCATTAGCAGCCGAGTTAAACAAGGAACCAATCGTCACCAGGAGTGCTATTCTCTCTGACGAACAAGCTCGTACGTGTTGGAGAGACTGAAGAGGAAAAAGGGATTTCAGAGGCAACAGCGTTGTTTCGTTTATCACAAAGAGCTTCACATCTGGAAGTGTTGGAGGCTGGTTTGAATTTTGAGCTGTTCTTGTTTTGATGAGATCTGTTGAAGGATGTTTTAAAAGTTTAGAGTATCTGGGGGATCATGCATACATCAGGACATTAGACAAGTGTACCACATGAGGCAGATCTGTTTGGCTTTGACATGAAGACTGAGGGGGATATTCCTCAAACTAGATGCTGTGCGTGTCTGGACAACAATGGAGTGCAAAGAAAAGTGTTTTCTGCTGCCGAGCCTTAAATGTTGGTTCAAGAGAAGACACTTTTGGAAGCGCGAGCATGCATTCATTATGCATCATGGCCAACGAACAAAGGTTCCGTTCGGTTACACCATGATGCGTTCAGGCTCTGTTCAGTAGAAATGAGTACTATTGGGCGAAGGTCAATTACAACGTTATCCATGATGTGTTTAAATGTAATCTCGGAAAATGTAGTTTTGGTGAGAAAGGTCAATAAATACATTTGTTTGAAGGAGATGTTTTCACAACAACATAACTAGATATTAGAGATTAATTATGACCCGAGCAGCTTACTGTATAATACTGTACAATCATTAAAACTGATAATGACAAGATTTGTTTTAATCTTGATCTTTTAATTCCTTATGATTTGAATTTGAATTGATGTGAATTTGTATAGATTACAATAACAAAGTAAAGGGATAACATTTGGACTTTTTGATGGTTTACACTGACTCCAGACTCCAGCGCTGTTGAACTGATGAAAAGTTCAGGGATCTCAAAAGTGATTGAAATTTTACCCAAAGAGGAACGCGAAAGTGTGAACCAAATTTCTGTTGCTAAAAAATAATTTATGCGGTTCTTATTGTACTTTAGTGTATAACCACCTAAAAATGAGAATCGTCAAATTGTTTTTGTGTTTGTTGACGGCACACCGAGAGTCAGTTTCCGGTTCCCCACCACTACTCCCCTTTAAGAGACGAGTGGGACTCCTGAGACAGTTACCTCCATTGGGAGAAATGAAAGGGAAGACAGATTATTAATATTCCTTTGGCTCCATAGTCAGATGCAACCACTTCGGAGACAGGAAGTGAACCGTTGTAGGAGCCTGTTATGAGTCATCTTTGGTTGTACCACACACTGCACCTTTTAACTCAATATTCTGTCCTCCATTCTGTTTTAATGGCAACTTTTACATTTAAAGTCGATCCACTTTTGGCCCACAGCGTCACATTTCAGTCTCACCCCTGCTGACTACAATCTGCCCAAGAGACAGAAACACCGGCAGGCCGACAGACAGTGAGAGCGAGTGTCAGTCAGCAGATAGGTTTAAATTAAACAAATGGCTTCATGGAATTAGCTTTTAATTCCCCAGGCGAGGGGAAAATGGACGAGGTACGTGTTGATGTAATTGTGACGTTTGCCGTGCAGCTGATTGGTGCCGTTCTCTCACATGCAGAAGTTGCTTTCCGCCTGCCTCTGTGGCCTCCAGCAGCTGCTGGATAATCCCCTTGAGCCTGCGTCCTATTAAGCTTTTAAAAGCCGCTATAAACTGTCCATTTTGTAATAGCCGTGTCACATCAAGGGTACAAATCTACACCGTCCCGCGTTTCATCTGCACGCTGCGGTCGAGTCACAGTCACGGCACCGTTACAGACATTTTCAGATCTTGTAATTCGGCAGCGATGTCATCTTTCTGAGGCGATCACTTCTTATCGATGAGTCATATTGGTCTGTCTGTCCTGAGGATAAAACATTAGTGGCAGAACAAATCATTTAAATCTGCTGAACATTAGAATCACAAACGTATCTGTTCTTCTCTTCTTTTTAGTAATTGAGCGGTTTCCTTCTGGACAGATTACGATCTGGACACAAACATCTCCCTCAAGCATAAACACATGGACTAATCGTTGTAATTTACAATCTGTTCTCACTCCCAGATTGTCGGTGCCTCTCCACATCAGAAATCAATGTGCTATGTTGCGGGCTTTCCACTAACTCCACTGTAAACCCTCCCGCAGCATTAATGGACTGTGAGAGTATGTGACGTGTGTCTCCTCAGGCCGTGTGGTGGATGGGTTCAACAAACACAGGTCTTCCAACCAAAGAGACCTGCGTTTGTGTCCCGCTAACTAAAAGTTAATGTTGACATTTTGTCACCAGTAGCTAGTGACGTGAGTCGTTAGTGTTGCTAGTCACACGTATCGTTTGTCCCTTACTCGTGATGTGAGTCGTTAGTGTTGCTAGTCACACGTATCGTTTGTCCCTTACTAGTGACGTGAGTCGTTAGTGTTGCTAGTCACACGTATCGTTTGTCCCTTACTAGTGACGTGAGTCGTTAGTGTTGCTAGTCACACGAATCGTTTGTCCCTTACAAGTGACGTGAGTCGTTAGTGTTGCTAGTCACACGAATCGTTTGTCCCTTACTAGTGACGTGAGTCGTTAGTGTTGCTAGTCACACGAATCGTTTGTCCCTTACTAGTGACGTGAGTCGTTAGTGTTGCTAGTCACACGAATCGTTTGTCCCTTACTAGTGACGTGAGTCGTTAGTGTTGCTAGTCACACGAATCGTTTGTCCCTTACTAGTGACGTGAGTCGTTAGTGTTGCTAGTCACACGAATCGTTTGTCCCTTACTAGTGACGTGAGTCGTTAGTGTCGCTAGTCACACGAATCGTTTGTCCCTTACTAGTGACGTGAGTCGTTAGTGTCGCTAGTCACACGAATCGTTTGTCCCTTACTAGCGACGTGAGTCGTTAGTGTCGCTAGTCACACGAATCGTTTGTCCCTTACTAGCGACGTGAGTCGTTAGTGTCGCTAGTCACACGAATCGTTTGTCCCTTACTAGCGACGTGAGTCGTTAGTGTCGCTAGTCACACGAATCGTTTGTCCCTTACTAGCGACGTGAGTCGTTAGTGTCGCTAGTCACACGTATCGTTTGTCCCTTACTAGCGACGTGAGTCGTTAGTGTCGCTAGTCACACGAATCGTTTGTCCCTTACTAGCGACGTGAGTCGTTAGTGTCGCTAGTCACACGAATCGTTTGTCCCTTACTAGCGACGTGAGTCGTTAGTGTCGCTAGTCACACGAATCGTTTGTCCCTTACTAGCGACGTGAGTCGTTAGTGTCGCTAGTCACACGAATCGTTTGTCCCTTACTAGCGACGTGAGTCGTTAGTGTCGCTAGTCACACGAATCGTTTGTCCCTTACTAGCGACGTGAGTCGTTAGTGTCGCTAGTCACACGAATCGTTTGTCCCTTACTAGCGACGTGAGTCGTTAGTGTCGCTAGTCACACGTATCGTTTGTCCCTTACTAGCGACGTGAGTCGTTAGTGTCGCTAGTCACACGAATCGTTTGTCCCTTACTAGCGACGTGAGTCGTTAGTGTCGCTAGTCACACGAATCGTTTGTCCCTTACTAGTGACGTGAGTGGTTGGGGGAAAATTGTAAATATTCATAGCAATGATAAAAGGTACATTAGTACTGAATGAATATTATTGTGTTTTTCGTTATTCTTTTGGAGAACCAAACCTATGATGCAGGTAAATTAACTTGCATGAATGACGTGCTTGTCTAGTCTTTGTAACCTCTCAAAGCACTTTACAACACAAGCATTCACCCATTCACACACACACATTCATACACTATTGGCTTATGTGTAATGAGGTCTTAATGAAATGATGCAGTTGAGATTGGAAGTAAATAAGTGAAGACTTAACGGCTCAATCGCTCATGTGTTACTTTGTAAATCTGAAATTAATATTCTTCTCTTTTAATATAATCAAAGAGAAATTCATCCTGTGGGTATCTTGAATCATCTGTATCAAATTTCATTGCAATGCATCCGATAGTTGTTGACACATTTTACCAAATATATCTCGGACCATATGCAAATTTAGGGTAAAAAATAACTATTATACCTCAGGAGGTGGAGCTGTCTGAGGTTCGATCCCTGGCTCCTGCAGTCTACATGTCAAAGTGTCTTTGGGCAACATACTGAACCCCGAAAATCCTCTTTTATAAATAAACTCTTCCTCCTTGCACACACTAAGCAACGGGCTGAAGATTAAAGCAATGTTGTGTTCTAGAGGTGCATTAGAAACTAGTTTTAGCGCATTGCATACAGACAAAGGAGCACAAAAGAGCTGATCCTGGGGCAGTAACTGGCTGTGGACATGATGAATACAGGTCAGATGTGGTGGCTCGTCCTGATCTAATCCGCCGCACATTAAACACAGAGTCCACTCAGAAGTTTTGTGTGTTTTGTGTGTTCTGTCACGTCAAATACACTCACTGTGTCTGCTCCCTGGTGCTTTCACAAGCTTCTCCGCCTGCTCCGCTTCATTTCTGCTTCTGGATTTTGCTTTAAGTTTTCGTTGCCTTTGATGTCTGGGAGGTGAAGCTTTGCGTGGCCACGTCACATGAATGTTTTCTGGATATTCTCAGAAGCTTTTACAACTGAATACAGATCCGTCTCAAGTGCCGTTCACACCCACATGAACCCAGTTCTCTTCAGCTGCAGGAATGTATCTATGTAGGTCACCTTTGACTCTCTTTTATCTCCCGGCCAATGATTCTCCTGAGTTATAATGAAAGGGAAACTGGGTTGTCTGGACTAAAAATGTTTTCTTCTTGCTGCATTGCAGCCCCCAGGTAGCTGCCAGACCAGCTGACTCATCTTTGAAAGCATGTTTTTTTCCAGATGACCTCTATATGATTTGTATCCTGTGCATCCTGAGAATCATAAAACAGTAACAGAACAGATTCATTTATTACAAATACAATACCTATCGAACTAATGTCTAATATATACTGTTAGGTGCACATAATGTTCGAGGTAATCTAATATATTTGGGACTCTTTCATGCTGTGAAGAGTTAATCTGATCCATATTAACAGCTTTGTAAACCATGCTCAGATGTCGATAGAGATATTTGAGGGATCACTGTGGTCTGTTTTTCCTCCTGGTTTTCTTTTAATTGCCTGAAAAGAGCTTTAAACCGTCCAGGTTCCAGCAAGTTATCAGGAGTCAAAGTTTGAAAAATATTGTAGTAATATGAATGACAGAATGACTCAGTGACAGTAAAACAGTAAAACTTGAAGGCAGCATTGATGATAACTCCTGTAATCGATTGACTGAACATTAATCAATTACAATTCTACTAATAAATCAGTTATTAATCAACATTTTGTTGTCCTCTTCTGCTTTAATAAATAAAACTGTCAATTGTCAAGGAAAATTAAATAGTAGCGTGTCATCTGCATATCGTTACTTGTGGTCGTTTTAAAACCAGTAATATTGGGGATTACGGTTTCATTCCTTTGGAAAGAAATCCAAACAATTTCTGTGGCTGGAAAATGCTCTGGAAAGTTGGAGGTCTTCCCAGTGCATGTGGTCCAATTTCTGCTGAATCGATGCCTTTGTGGTCTGAGGATTAAGACGACTTGCTGGGGAAAAAGGGCTCTGATTTAATTTCCACATCAGAAGGCATGAAGTCAGATGTGGTTCATAATATGTGAGGTTTCACACTGAGCCCTCACAGGGGGAGCAGATCGTTACGGGGGATTTGTGAAGAGAGAGCTCCAGAGCAGCACAGTGGTGCTTTGATCCAGACGCTGACGTCGGCATGCTCACAGTGACAATGCTAACATGCTGATGTTCAGCTGTAGAGAGGCCGTGAGACCTGAATTCGTAAAACTTATTTATTTTGCGTGTCAAGAAAGTCGCAGTGAAATATCTACTTAGTGCGTCTTTCTAGTTTTAAAGTGTCACTGACACACTTCTGAATGCAGCACAAATGACATGATACGTGCGGAAATTAAGAAAAGTACAATGACAGGCGAGGTAAGACGGATTTAACCTCATCCGTCACAGTAATGGATCAGGAGATCAATGTCACCGACACCTCTGGTTGGTCCGAGTTCACCCACTGAAGGATGAGGTCGGTGGGATTTAGTGTGAGAAGAAGAGGGGAGGTGTGTTTTTGGAAAGCTTGTAAATGAAACGTTATTGTCGACATTTGTGGAGAGACACAGATTCAACAGCTCACCTGCAGCTTTTATTATTTTGTGAATGTTCTGCAGCGTTACCTGCCCCATAGGTAACGCCTGAAACAAAGTCTTCACTTTTTAAACATAAAAAAGTATATAAATGAACAGATACATTTAAAAATAGATGATTAAAACTCAACCTCATGATTTAAAAAATGTTTATAATGATTCTAAATGACACTTTATGACATCACCCTTTTATTTCATACTTTGTTTTTGACAGTGCTGTTCGTCAACAGTTACGGCTCCCTGACTTTTTAGCCAATCACATGCCCCCCTCAACAATATGACCAACTTATACTCCACAATATATGTCACAAACACATACAAACATATGCACAGAGAGAAGTCCTCGCCCACACACACACACACACACACACGTGCACACACACTCACAAAGGCATTTAGTAAAACATGGTTTTAAAAGCTGATTTCACTCTAAACTCAGAGCTGAAATGAGCTTTAAAATGCAGATTGAAAAACCCCATGTTGGATTACAGAATACTCAGGTGGCTAAGAGTAGAAATAAAAGACCCAACGTGAGCCTTAATGTCACAAACCGACTGGTCAACTCTTTGTTATTGTCTGACGCACAGTCTGAGATCATTTGCCTCTTAACCTATTACAACAAAAAGCAAACAAATTGAAATAAGGAGTTCACGTTGGTCGTTAAAGTCATTTTAAAGGTCTTTTCAAGTCGTGAGTAAAGAGGTGTATGAAGCGTTCGGGAGTTTTGAATGTGTTGTGTTCAGGTATCAACAGGAAGCTGATGAATCCTTCCTGCAAACGACATCAAAATTCACATGCTGTCGAATCCAATTTGACGGTCAGCGGCGTCTTTAGGGGAGCAGTCCGTCGTTCGAAGGATTATGTGCTGCGTGAGAGCCGTTTGGCTGGCATTTGACTCTCCTCTTTGCTTTGAAGATTAGTGTATAATGCTGCTGCAGCTCGGGGAATTGAAAGAGATGACTTGATTGTGTGGCTTTCGCCAACCACGAGCTGCAGGACGTCCCATACATGCGGCTCTTTCACTGTAAAGCCGCTTAAATGCAGTTGTGCTCCTTACTTTGCTTTGTTCGTTGCTGTACAGGAAGAATATTATAATATAATATGAATCATGACGTCACTGAAAACAGCGTCGGATGATTGTTAACCTCAAGATAAGAGCACGTGTCATTATGTTGCTGATCCTGAACGCTGTGGAGGATGCAATCGGCTCTGATTTCACACTGAGTAGGATTTAAAATAGACTACGTTCTTGCTTCAGCATGACATCATTAGAAGAAGTCTGCATAGCAACTGGAACTCACAAATGAATTAAACACCTCAATGAAAGACCTCTTCAGTGAGTATTCTGCTGTAGCAAGAGGAAACGTGCCAGCAAGCTTTGATGACGTGTCTGAAGCCTGAAAGTGTGTTTGTATTCTCCTAATATGCAACGTATGAGATGTAAAGCTACCTGGATCACATTTGGTTGTTGATAACATGTCTATCAAGACACATACTGAATGTATCACTGACTACATATTTCATTTGTTTTTACATCAATATTCATATTCCAAACAACAACAATTGGGAGAGCAAATTACATCTTGCCCGTATCACACAGTGTGAGACGGTCAAAAGCTTCAAATACCAAAATGTCATATTCTAAGTCTTCCAGCGGGAAACCAAATCAAATCCTCCAGTTCTCCGTCATTGCTCCTGTAACGATATTACAGCTACTCGTGAAATACCAAATGATGGAACATTTCAACACTCTAATTTGATTCGTTAACAATCTACCATTCATTTTGTCGTCGTCATAACGACATAATGTTTCCGTGAGCAGCTGTGCGTGAAGAAGACTCTGCTCCACGTCTGCCAGCTGGTGCTTCTGTGTTTTCAGGTGACGGGAACCCCAAAGAGAGCAGTCCTTTCATCAACAGCAGCGCGGCCAGAGACGCGGACAAGAGCCAGCAGTATGACGGCAAGAACATGGCTCTGTTTGAGGTGCGGATCCTTTTCAACAACATGAAACCTGGAGTTTGCGTGTCACTCAGAGATATATCTGATATAACTGTGTGTTTCTGTTCCCTGCAGGAGGAGATGGACACCAGTCCAATGGTCTCCTCTTTGCTCAGCAGTCTGGCCAACTACTCCAACCTGCCGACGGGCAGCAAAGAGCACGAAGAGGCCGAGAATAACGAGGAGGGGGCGCGTCCGTCGAAAAAGCCTGTCAAGGTAGAGTCCTGCGTGTGATCCATCCATTCCACAAATATCATGAAGCTAACAGTTTAATAAACACGTCCTTATGGGTGCGCGCCATACACTGTATATAAGAAGTGGACGTAGTCACTGTGACGTCACCCGTCACCTACGGTTTTGAAGCCTCGAGTTTGGCAGTATGGACGTCGCCATCTTGGTTTTTGGTCGTCTCCATCTTGGGGCTTTTTTTGCAACCAGAAGTGAGACGAGAAGGTGGAGCTAAGTACAACCGGAATGCAAAATAAGACCTTTTTAGATGACCAAAAATATACATGCAGAATTTTGAGGACTGTAACTCTCAGCAACAAAAAAAGAGCTCTATGGATACATGTTAGCTATTTATTGTGCAAACTATACTTTGTTTGAATCGCCGATAAACATTTATCTTCTTACTTCTCTGCAGCTCAGAGGAAATAAACCCTTTCAATCGAACAAAGAGCTTGTCGTCTTCTCTTTGTGTTTGAAAAGAATAAACCCCTTTCTTTCTGATGAAATAGTTGGACCTCATTTCATTCATTTCAAAGGCAGAATCTATTTCAGCAGACAGAGACCAACGTGCACTACTTCCCCGATTATAACCCCCGTGTTTTAATCCCTGTAGACTGAAAACTAAGACACAAAAAAACGTTGACTAATCGCTTTCTCAGGCTCCACAGCTGGGCACTCTGATGGGCGTGTACTTGCCGTGCATCCAGAACATCTTTGGGGTGATCCTCTTCCTGCGGATGACTTGGATGGTCGGGGTCGGAGGCGTCTTCGGCTCCTTCGTAATCGTCTTCATGTGTTGCTCCACGGTGAGTGGAAGTGTAGATCTGCTGTTGCATATTTGTTGGGAAACACGACGGCTCTTTGGCCACTCAGAAAACAAATGTATTGAAATATGCGTGGTTCATTTATTGCAGGCCAATAGAGCTGTAAACATCCATCCACCAAATACAGCTTAAAGTGGTTCCTCAGCACACATACCCCTTTTTTATGTTTTTTATTTTATTTTATTTGTGACATATGGCAAGGTTTTTTATTATTCTTACTTTTGTAAAGATGAAGGAGTGGCATACCAATGGGAAGGTTTTTCTGATTATTATTTTTTTTTTATTTGCAAATATAAAGATGAAGGAATGACATACAGATGGGAAGGTTTTTTTATTTTTACTTTTTTTTATTTTACTGAGAAGAAGAGATTCACTGTACATGTGCATGCAGAGGAAGATGTGTGGTGAATAACCGTTGTGTGGAGTCAGTTTCAAATAAAAGCATTTGAGGCTTTCATGGCGGCAGCAATAACAGAAACAAACACAAGGACTGTCTGTGGAAAGGGGAAACAAACGCGAGGATGAATCAGTAGAGAAATAGAAATGAAAAAGAGGAAGAAAGAAATTTCAACAAATCATAATGCGACAGTAATAATATTCTTCTAATAGTCTGTTTCTGTGTGTGTTTCCACTTGAACGTGTGTTTGCAATAGAAATATGTTATACGTGATTTAAAAACAGATTATCAAATCCCTTGAAAGCTCAGCCGGTCCCTTTAGATCAGCCCATCAAACCCTTTTAGTTGTTCCAGACTGAAATCCAACGTTGCTCGTCCGTTTTCGCTCAGTGTGAGATCGACAAACTCCACCGCAGCTTTTATCTGCCTCCTTAAAACCAGTGGTGTACAGTAACGAAGTAGAAATACTTCGTTACTGTACTTAAGTCGTTTTTTTGGATATCTGTACTTTACTTTACTATTAATATTTCTGTTGACTTTTACTTTTACTTCACTACATTTTGCAAAGAAAACTGATACTTTTACTCCGATACATTTCCCCTGAAGCCTTCGTTACTCGCTACAAATCAAATTTATCTTTAGAAAAAAAATGAATCATGAGACCAGCGTCGGGGACTGTGGTGTTTCAGGTTATTATAGATTAAATAAAACATACTTACTGATGTTTTATTCCATTTCTGCCAATAGATCTCCCTAAATGCTGCACAATGTTCCTTAGAAGGGGACTATTAAAATACGGCTCATTTTTGGTCTCAGTTGACTGAAATTCCTTTAGTCTGTCATTATTTATGCTTTTATGACACTAAATTACTTATTGAGACACTTAAGGGCACATCTCTGGTAAACACAACCTTTAAAGTATAGCTTTTGTGTTTTTGCAGTTTTACAGATCTGTTGATTAAATCAAGTAACGGATTATTTTTATAGTCCTAATTATTATCCTAAGATGTATTCCAAACCTCCTCTGGTGTGCTTTTTCCAGACGATGCTCACAGCCATCTCCATGAGTGCCATTGCAACAAATGGAGTGGTGCCAGGTGAGTGGATACCTGAGAGGAGATGTATTGCTGTGTTTGAGTGTGAGAGAACGCAAACCGACTCTTCTGTGTGTTTGTGACCGTCAGCTGGAGGTTCATATTACATGATCTCTCGCTCTCTGGGGCCCGAGTTCGGTGGAGCTGTTGGGATCTGCTTCTACTTGGGCACCACTTTTGCAGGAGCCATGTACATTCTGGGCTGCATTGAAATTCTGCTGGTCAGTAGAATATTGTCTTTACAGCCTTAAATATTGTCTATCATTCGTCTATAGTCCTGTTTAATTGTCATTTCCTCGTGCTTCCACCCTTCCCCACCACACCATGCCGTCTTTTCGCCTCCCTTTACTTTCCCTTTCTCCCTCCGTCTTTCCATTCCTTCAGATTTATATCATCCCCCAGGCAGCCATCTTTAAGATCGAGGGCCTGGAGGGCCAGGAGGCAGAGTTGGCTCTCCTCAACAACATGCGGGTGTACGGCACCATCGTGCTGAGCTTCATGGTGCTGGTGGTGTTTGTCGGGGTCAGATATGTGAACAAGCTGGCGCTGGTCTTCCTGGCCTGTGTCATCCTCTCCATCGTGGCCGTTTACGCCGGAGTCATCAAGACCGCCATCGACCCCCCCGTCTTCCCGTAAGTGACTCGCTCGTTCACCCCTCAGAGTCTCCCGGAGGTGAATGTGACGATGACGTGCCGCCTTTCTCAACAGCGTCTGCGTCCTGGGAAACCGAACGCTCCTCTCCAAAGGATACGACGTCTGCGCAAAGCTCGTCGAGATAGACAATGAAACCGTCACCACCGACCTGTGGAGGACCTTCTGTGATTCTGAGACTCTCAATGCCACTTGTGACGAATACTTCACCAACAACAACGTCACAGAGATACAGGGCATCCCGGGGGTCAGTAGTGGCATCCTGGCAGGTAAGCGATGCCTGATCGATGACACCCTTTGCCAATCATCAGGATGAGGATCAATGCACCGCACATGCTCAATTAAACGTCCCTCTGTCTTTTAGAGAACCTGTTTGGGAACTACCTGGAAAAAGGGATGTTCCTGGAGAAGCGTGGGCTCGCATCAGTAGTGGATACAGACAATCCGCCGACCAGCACCAACCGCTACGTCCTGGCTGACATCACCAGCTTCTTCACGCTGCTGGTCGGGATATACTTCCCATCTGTCACAGGTGAGCAGCGGAAGAGGACGTCCTCGTCCGATTGAGGGGGCCGTCTTCAGCTTTAAAGCTGCTCGAATCTATATTTCTAGAGTAAAATGGAAATCCTTAAGGTTTCAGTCCCGGTTGATTTAGAATTTCTATGAAACTGTGCTTTGAGTTTAGCAGGCTGGGGTCCAGAATCCAGTTTGTAATACTACACATGTTGCAATATTTTCATCAGTGTCAACAATCGCCATTGTGTTACCTTTTTGGTGATAGATAGAGTGACTTAACATCTTCAAGATCACCACGTAGACAACGGATTGGACGTATTGTGATCGAGGTAGAGATGAACCATTAAAGAACAATTATTATTTGGGCTGTTTCTACTTTACTTGCTAGTGAGAGATACAGACATTGAAGTTGAAAGAGGGGATGACATGCAGCAAAAAGACCCGAGGGAAGACTTTAACTGGGGCGGCTGCATTAAGGACTTAGACTTAGACTTGATACTAAGTGCTCAAACCGGAGATCTACACTGTAATCAGGCCCGTTTCAAGAGGCAGCAGGGAGCTTTCCAGGATAAAGAATCCATCAGTTATTGGAGGTTTACAGATCACGAGGAAAGTTCTTATCGTCACTTCCTGCTCTGCTGACTTCGGTGGTAAAAGGCCGGAGCTTAGATGCCAAACGTCAACGCTGCACATTTTCTGCATTCACATATAATCTATTCCAAATTCATTTTGCAGCTGTACCATCTTTTCATGAGCAGATCTGTCAACCGGATTACTGCTGATGCCGGTGATGTGACTAGAGAGAAAGGAGGAATAGACATTACCTCTCCCTGCTGGTTGTCAAAGCACAAAGCTCCTGATTGTTTCATCTCGCTCCTCTCACAGGGATCATGGCGGGCTCCAACCGCTCTGGAGACCTGCGCGATGCTCAGAAGTCGATCCCCATCGGCACCATTGCAGCCATCACCACCACGTCTATTGTGTGTATCCTTCACTGAGCTCAACCTGCTGGTTCTACATAAACCTTTGGCATGTGATTTGGATCAAACATCTCCAATAATACATTTCCTGACAGCTTGTCCCCAGACATGTCCACTGTTGTGCTGTTTGGAGCCTGTATAGAAGGAGTCGTCCTCAGGGACAAGTGAGTCTGATGATGTAGATGTGTGTAAAGGACCAATTGTTCATGCATCCACTTATATATCAGTTTGAAAACATTCAAAAGACGTTAGTTCATCTGAATGAATGGTCAGCGAGTCAGTGTTTGTTATTGCAGCTTCTGATCATGTCTTCTCTCTCCACAGGTTTGGTGAAGGGGTCAACGGTAACCTGGTGATTGGGACTCTGGCATGGCCGTCTCCGTGGGTCATTGTGTTCGGCTCCTTCTTCTCGACCTGCGGAGCCGGACTCCAGAGTCTGACCGGAGCTCCACGGCTCCTGCAGGCCATCTCTCGAGACGGCATCATCCCATTTCTTAGAGTGTGTACACATGTCGCACTAAAACGTGTCTTTGTTATTTAGCTGCAGAGAATGTTGATATTTTTAGAGGCAAACTCAAGACGTACTTTTTTAATCTGGCTTTTAATTGAGCTTTATTTATTTATCTTCCCAATGATTTATTTAAGTACACATTTTTAGTTTATTAGTGTGTTTGATTCAAATCTTTCTGTAGCTTTAGGCTGCAGAAACAAACACGATCATCACATTAATAGATGATTAAAATCCCATACTTTATATTTGTACAGTGCGTACTGTCCAAGGAGGTGCAATGAATCTTGATTTAATTGAATCCCTTGTTGCTGCAGGTGTTTGGACACGGCAAGGCCAACGGGGAGCCCACCTGGGCCCTTCTGCTCACAGCTTGCATCTGTGAGATTGGCATCATCATCGCCTCCCTGGATGCAGTCGCACCCATCCTCTCCATGTGAGCACATCACACACACGCACACACACACACACATACACACACACACACACACACACACACACACACACACACACACACACACACACACACACACTATGTTCATTGTTGTGCGGCCTTTTTATTTTTATTGTCTCCTCCTCTCTCTTTAGGTTCTTCTTGATGTGCTACATGTTTGTCAATCTGGCCTGTGCCCTGCAGACTTTGCTGAGGACGCCAAACTGGAGGCCGCGCTTTAAGTTCTACCACTGGTGAGTGTGTGGGGTCAGTGTCAGAAAACCGAACATATGCTGTGATGCCTGCTTTGCATTTTAATCAAAGTAACAGCATCTGCGAAATGACGATATTCACCAGAGCTGTGTGCACCTGGATCACCATGGGGAGCTAAACCCATGCTGTCTGCACTCCAGCATGAGTTTAACAGCAGAGGATTAAACCTGTTTATTTATAAGCTGTGGTGATTGTTGAGTTCCAGCCAGCGGTGTGAAGCGGGCAGAAATGATTTAGACCAAACATGTGACGTCCTGTCTCCTGCAGGGCTCTGTCTTTCTTGGGTATGAGCCTGTGCCTGTCGCTCATGTTCATCTGCTCTTGGTATTACGCCATCATCGCCATGGGCATCGCCACCTGCATCTACAAATACATTGAGTTCTGCGGGTAAGCAATCATAGTAGGTACGATTGAATCGCAGCCACCAACTTAAGTTTCTCACCCGGTTTGTATTCTTTGCAGTGCATCCACTTATTCTGCCAGTGGCTGTTGTTTCAGCTCAGTTGGGCTTGTTTTTGTTGAATGTGCTGCGTCACAGAGCGGAGAAGGAGTGGGGCGACGGGATACGTGGCATCTCTCTGAGCGCGGCACGCTTTGCTCTCATGAGGCTGGAGGAAGGACCGCCACACACCAAGAACTGGAGGTCAGTCCACAAAAACAGTGCTGCTCGTATCACCGGTTGAAGTTTAAAACACCCTTTCTTTACCGTACTGAGATGAGATGGTCTTTTACTTGGTGCTTTGTTTTCTTTTCTTTCGTCAGGCCTCAGATCCTGGTTCTGGTGAGCGTGGACGAGGAGCAGAACGTAGAGCAGCCTCGTCTGCTCTCTCTGGCCAATCAGCTGAAAGCAGGGAAGGGTCTGACCATCGTCGGCACCTCAGTTCAAGGAACCTTCCTGGACAACTACACGGAGGCGCAGAGGGCAGATCAGGTTCGTCCTCCAATCTCTGACGCATGCACTTTGACTTGTGATAGAACCACAGTGGATTAATATCACTCGTCGCTCATCACCGTTATTCACAGATGGCCGATGCTACCCCGTGATTGGCCATTGTGCCTTTGAAGGCGGGACTTAGCGAAAGGTCAATTTGGCTGAACTTTTACCCAGATTTTGGGATGTCCGACAGAAAGGGTGAAAGGAGTAAAACAGTGTGTGGGACAGATGGTGCACCAATGCACTAAAATGATACACTTCATATCTTCACTGTATAGACATTTACAGAAGTAGGAGAAGATATCTGCCAGCTGTGATTATTTGTTCCGTGTCACATGACGTGCGGCACACGCTACAGCTGTCAGGGACGTGAGAGCTGTCTTCTGCTCTCTGTGCGTTTGCAGTCTTTGCGTAAGTTGATGGAGACGGAGAAGGTGAAGGGTTTCTCTCAGGTGGTCATCTCCTCCAATCTGAGAGATGGGACGTCCCACCTGATCCAGGTTGGAGGACTGGGAGGTCTGAAGCACAACACTGTGTTGGTCAGCTGGCCCCGAAACTGGAAACAGCCTGAGTACCACCAGCAGTTTAGGAACTTTATTGGTAAGTCTTAAACACTGGTAAAATAATCTATGTCTTGGATATTATTTAATGAATCTGATTACCCTGGTTATTGAGCATGTATGACTTAAAGTGGTTTGTTCACAAAACAATGCATTGCTCTTTAAAGTTACTGAGGAACTTTTAACTGATTATGAAACAGTCTCAATTTAATACTGATGCCTCTAAATGGCCTGAGAAGATGGGCTGTTTCTATCGCCTCAATCACCATCACCAGAGGAATCATATTTTTTCCTGTGTAGATGAATTAAACAAAGTGAGGTAACGCTTTCCCAGGCCCTTCGTTGTACTGTATACCGAATCCATTGTGTCCCTCCACAGAGGTGGTCCGAGAGACGACTGTGGCCAGTCTGGCCTTGTTGGTTCCGAAGAATATCTCCAGCTACCCGTCCAACGGAGAACGCTTCACCGAAGGCCACATAGACGTGTGGTGGATTGTCCACGATGGAGGCATGTTGATGCTGCTGCCCTTCCTGCTGCGACAGCATAAGGTGGGACACAAAGAAACGTTCTTTACATTTGAGATTGTTTGGTGTGATTTTGTCTAATAACGAACACCAGTTACAAAGGGCACGGTGTCGAGGTTTAAAAAAAGAACGTGTTGTTCATCGGCTGTGAATGTTCCTGTTTTCAGGTGTGGAGGAAGTGCAAGATGCGCATTTTCACTGTGGCTCAGATGGATGACAACAGTATCCAGATGAAGAAAGACCTCATCACCTTCCTCTATCACCTGCGCATCGAAGCTGCGGTGGAAGTGGTGGAGATGGTGAGAGACTCGTCTGACACATAGTTCACAAACACGAAGGAAGCCAAGAGGAGAGGACGATCATTATATCTTTATTTGATCAGGCTAGCTCATCGAGATCAAAGGGATAGTTTGGGTCTTTGATGATGAATGATGAAGATGAAAAATAGCTTTTGTTTTGAGACAAACCCAGATTTGTTTCATCCATAGAACCAAACTTTCTTTCATGTTATGTCTCCTGTTTCAGGACTTGACTGTATGATAACTGAACAAATGTATTCGTCTCTTTAAAGCACGACGGTGACATCTCGGCCTACACCTACGAGAAGACTCTGGTAATGGAACAACGGTCGCAGATCCTCAAACAGATGCATCTGACCAAGAACGAGAAGGAGAGAGAGGTAAAGCAGAAACGTTCGTACTACACTTAACTGGAGGAACCTTGATACCTAAAGAAGGCGTGTGTCATTGTAAAACCCCTTTTACCGAAATGGTGAGCACAGAAGACCGTGAACGTTCTCATGAACTCTCTGTGCGCTCCAAATACCAGCTCTCGGGCAGGGAATCGGTTTATAATAAGGTGTTGTTGTCTGGACTTGTTTTTAATGATCTGAGGGAAGTGAGAATGAATTCTAGAGGGAAATTAAAACTAATTCAATCCTTTTTATAACTATAGATCCAGAGCATTACAGATTCATCCCGTGGGTCCATTCGGCGTAAAAACCCGTCTGCCTCGCGCTCCCGGCACAGCGTGGACGAAGCAGCCAGCGTGGCAGAACAACCAGAAGACGAGGTAATGCTGCCACGGTCCGATTTAGGATCAAATAACTTGACCCTCTTGTTCTCCGGCTGAATCTGCTGTCATTGTTTGATCTCGTCCCGAGTGGTTTCTCCCACACTGATGAGTGTCTCTTTTCTCTCTTTCACTGTCATGTCGCGGTGTCTGTCTCTCAGTCTGTGGCTGTGTCCAACCCAAAACAGGTGCAGCTCATCCACAGTAAGAACGCCTCCGCACCAACCAGCCCCACCAGCCCCACGTCTCCCGCTGCGCCTGCGGGGGGCGCCGCCACGTGGACGGACAACGCGGGCGCAGAGAAAGGGAAGAGCACTTTGGCAGCGAACCCGGAGGCCGGCAAGGACCTCTTCAACATGAAGCCGTGAGTGACCTGTCAGTCCTCTGCTCAGCTCCCAGCACAGGAAGCACACATGACACACGACATGCACACGGCACACGTGGGTCAGTGGTAAATATTTGTGTGTATCGACCCACTCACAGACTTTGAGCTGCGCTCCTATGAAGTCTTTGTGTTTGAGGGCTCTCTGGCAGACCTTTTGAGCCCTTTATTAACCCTTTCCGTAAGTCAGCATTAGCATGGAGACGTTCACATTCAGACCGGCAAATTACATTTACTCCTTGAGGGTTCAGGGTTTAAGGCCTCAGGGGGGACATTGGGATTGGGCCTAAGACGCAAGGAAAAGACGCAAGTGAGCGAAACGTGGATGCAATTAAGAGACTTGGGATGTACGCATTGGGTTCCTGCGCAACAAGCGAAACGTAAACCATTAACTAACACAGATCTTGTAAGTGCACATGTCCTGTTGGTAATTAACTGTAATTATTTCCCCCACTAACACGCTGCTGCAGGGAGTGGGAGAACTTGTAAGTATTCTTCTTTTATTTTTGGAGGAAGACGCACTGTGTGAACTGAGCAGCTGAGAGCCTGATTTGTGAACCAGAGAACTAATGCGGCTTTCTGTTTGCCGCATCAGGAGCCAGGTCGACGTGAGGCGGATGCACACGGCGATGCGGCTCAATGAGGTCATCATAAAGAAGTCCAAGGAGGCAAAACTGGTCCTGCTCAACATGCCTGGACCGCCCAAGAACCGCGTGGGCAACGAAAACTGTATCCTACATAAATCATAAACACAGTATAATGTATATTTTGCAGATCCTGCAGGTCCCACGATGGCCAAAGTCTTCTGTCCTGATATCCGTCATCTCATATCTCAATAACAATACATATCGCGATATAGCATGTTTTCTGTTCATTACAGTCAATATGAAATGACCACATGGTAAAGCCTATATATTCTATATTCCTGTGTTAAATACTTGACAAATGAGAAGTGTTTTATCATTTAATTAAGAACTTTTGTGCAAAGCGAACATAAACAGCTTCGAGGTTATTATATACAAACATACAGTTCTGCTACAGATATCTGTGTTCATTTTTTAGACTCTACTAGAATCTTTGCTGTTTTTGTGAAATATTGGATAGTTTTCACGTGTTTGGACGTTGAACAGTTATTTAAATAAAACCCTTTAAGAAGGTCAGAGGGGAAATCGCTCTCTCATACATGAAAGTGTGACAAGGAACCTCGAATAGACGCAGCTGGGACCTGATGGTTACATTGTTTTTTATGTAAAATATATATATATATATATACATACTTAAGGTAAACGCAAAGGATAAATCCGTCTGTAACTAACACTTTCATGTCATGTAAGAAAACTACTCTCCTTCACTGTGCTTGTCTCTCAGACATGGAGTTCCTTGAGGTGCTCACTGAAGGTCTCAATCGGGTCCTCCTGGTGCGTGGAGGTGGACGTGAGGTCATCACCATCTACTCCTGAAGGGGCTTTGAGGTGTTTCAGGGGCCCACACACACACACACACACACACACACACACACACACACACACAGACTCTGCCCTCCATATTGCCCCCCATATTGTGCAGCGGTCGACTCTCTGATCTCTGCCTGTCAGCTGAAAACAGCAGATATACGTTTTTGCTTAGTTCTGACATTTTATTGCAAAACGAAACTCAAAGCGTCTCTTATTCTAAGAAAGAAAATGAAAGGTTTTCACTTGTTTCTTTCCCTTTTCTGACTTGTTAAATCAACATTCTGTCCTTTTGCTTTTCGTCCTGTTCATTTGTCAAAGAGGATTTCTTTTCTTCTTCTTTTAACTGTTATTTATTCATTTATATTATATTATTTATGTATTTATTTATCTAATCATGTCTGTCTTTGTCCTGGTCTAATTTTGCTTTTCATTGTATGGTTGTAAGCATACAGGTATTGTTATTAGACTTACAGGTAATGATATGTATTCATAGTGGAAATGGGTTCATTCACATTCATTAATTGGAGAATTGAAAAAGCAGAAGTGCGAGCTGTAAATACATTCACTGCTAGTTTTATTATTCGTTATGTTTGTAAATAAAAGTCGCCATCTGATAGATTCATGTCAATGACATGTCATAAATTATATCCTAAACTATTCATTTTTCATATAGTGTGGTTCAGAAAAAACGTTTAGATCCATAAATGTTCTGTATAAGAAGATTGGTCCCGCTCTCAGCCTCAGCCACGAGATGCTTAGCTTAGCTTAGCTTAGCTTAGCTTAGCTTAGCTTAGCATAAATACTGGAAACAGCTAGCATTGCTCTGTCCAAAGGTAACACAATAAAGCTCACTAATTAATATGTTGTATCTCATTCGTTTAATTCTTACAAAAAACAGTGCTTTATTATAAAATAGTTATGATTGTTATTCTGTTAAGTTAACTGCTAACGTCAGAGTCGTTCTCGTCTAACTCTCTGCAAGACAGCGAGTCAGCATATTTCCCAACATGTCCAACTACATCAAATGTAACTTTGCTGCTATACTAATGCACCCTGTTTAAAAATGTGAACGCTGTGATGTTGTGAACGCAAACATTTGCAGATCGTGAATAATGTGTACAAATGAAAGTGTTTTGGAAGCATCTCAGAATGTTTGTATTAAACAGTTTCAGGATGATTTATTCGTCGAGTCAGATTATCCTGCAGAGTGCTACCGCTCAGGCGTTTAGTAGCTGTGAGTCTGTGGATGTTTAGTTTCTATTCGTGTGTGCATTAGTCATTTTTGAGCATTGATTAACTCATGCACATTTGCTGTTTCGTCATAGATATTCACGCCGAGTCTGCAAACATTTCGTAGGATATGACCAGTAAGAGTCGGCCACATGTACATTACATGTGCTTAGTTTATATAATATCTATACAGGCAACAAAGTGTTTGGTCATAATAGTTTATTATGGAAGTTTTTGTACAGTAAGTACACAGTAGTTTGATTTTATTCCTCTCTCCCCTCGTTGCTCTATTAGTGCTGTGAAGTATTTAAATTCTGCATCACTTGCAAACAGCATTCAGTATCTTTTCCAGGAAATCATAAGACGTGTGAGTACAATTTGTATTGTTTTCAACCCCGTAGCTCACCTCATCATATTGATATGTCCTCTTTTTGGTGAATATCTGTGCAGCCCCCCGTGTTTCCCTTATACAGTAACTCTGAAAGGTGTGGCTGCAGAACATGAGCAGCAACGAACCTGTGTTCATTTGTGATTCATGAGAAGATGATGTAGCTCTACAGGTTGATGTATCGGTCACTGGTCTGCAGAAGTCATAATCTATAATTGTGTGTGTGTGTGTGTGTGTGTGTGTGTGTGTGTGTGTGTGGACGGTGTGTGTAACTCAACAGGAGGACAGAGTGAAGATGGGACATTTGTAAATAGGTGTGTGATTTTTAGGCTTAGAGATAACACGTGCAATATGTGTCAACACGGGTTTTATAGATGTACAATAGTTTGTATTGTCTTTTAAAATGATGAACAAACTTTCTTTCATGTTCTGCCATGTCTTATGCAATGATGTACAAGTAATGGTTGAAAGAAACCATTTTATATGTCGGCAAAATGCAATAAACTCAAATCATTTGAATACGACAGTGACGGTTCGAGTGTCGGTGATGTTCTTACAGCGTCTGCTTACAGATTCATTGTTTTGCAATTGGATTTATGGTTTGAACTTTTGAAAATGTCGACTGTGTTTGCCTCTTTATCAGCATCTCAGATCTCAGATCACACGAGACACATATAGAACATCAAATATTAATTTGATGCTCAAATACCTATAACAAGCATCATCTACATGAAACTAATGAGGAATATAATTAACTGACAACTGCCAGACCAAATTATGTGAATAGTACTGAGTACTGGCATATATATACTGTTAAAGTCTTATAAAGTTAATATTGATGTGGAAGCACAAACAAAAATAACAAGTGTTTTAAATTACATTTAAAGGTGTGTGTTTCACAGGTCTGTAGCATTGATGATGTTAGCATCATCTAGAGCAGATAATAAAAGAGACGAGAGACCACTGACATTTATTTTTCCTCATCACTAGATGGCGACCATGAGCCGTGAAACGAAACTGACGAGAGTTAGTTCTCGCGAGGAAAGGCGAGATTGCAAAGCGACAGGGTGTTCGTGCCCAGAGCATCGTCTGACAGGAGAGATGTTGTTGTTTGAGGCTAGCCCCTTTTGGAAGAGCGCTGGGCTTTAAAACTAACTTTACGTCGTGGAAAAAACAGTGGAATTACAATGTAATGTACTAACTGACGAATCTAGAGGTATTGTCCTTCCTCCGTTCATGTTAATGAATGGAGGAGGCTCGACAAGAGCTGGGAGGCGGGGTCAAAGAAAACGCTAGTGCGCATGCTCCAACTGGGCCCGTAATGCGGAAGATCCGGGTACTCTCATCTGAATTCCACACTCGGAAGTCGAACTTTTTTATACATCCTTGGTTTAACGAGATGTTTTGGCATAAAACGTATTAAAGGGAGTCGCAAACAGTAAAGGTTCCAAATCCTCATGTTTAGGACTTTGCATAGAAACTCATGAACGGAAACCAAAATTTGGCAATTTCTCTCTTTTTTAATTAGTTATTTTAGATTTACACATAATACAATATTTTAAGTGAGCAATGTATTCGATTTTTAAATGTATTTGACTAATTAGAATTAAATTGAAAAGAAGCAGATACAGAAATACTTTTTTTTGTAATATATGGGCACACCAATAAACTACTCTACTGTAAAACATTAATCTGTTAAGTGGTGTTGTGTCGTTCATTTTGATGGGAAATATATTTTATATGGCACATGGGGTTTGCTAATTATTTATCTATTTATTTGTACTGTTCTCTAAGCACCTGAATTTCCCCACACTATGGCTCATTTTATTAAAGGTAAAGTGACAATATTGATAATGACATTAGATATTTAGGATACTTCACTCCTTATCTCGGGATATTCCTTTTATTTGATTTTAAGTAAAATACATATAGGATTTGGGAGTTTTTGTTACAGTTTAATTCTGACATGCTGCTGGTCTACGTTTCTGATCTGCTGCTATCATTGGACCTCCAACAAACCTGGTTACAGATATTTGTAATCTATAAGAAATGTTTGTGGACGAGTTTGTAAAATAAAGTTATTTAATATACTGTACTGTGTAACCTTGTTTGCTTGTAGAGTTGTGAGAGAAAGTCAGAAAACCTCAGTTTGTGGTTTCACAATGAGAGTGGTGTAATGTCGTTTATCTCCAGCGGGTGGCGGAAAAGCAAAAACAAAACACCACCGCTACCGCAAAATCTGATAGTAGAAGAAGACGAAGAAGAAGAAGGAAGGAGAACGTTTTCAACCCAGGGCCACACGACCTGACGGATAGTTGCTAACATTTAAAAAAAAGGTTACATAACTTCGATTTTTCTGATTGCATCTTAGCTCTGAGTGATCTGCCGAGAGGGAGGCGTCGAGAAGAGTCTCCTCAACACCACATTTCCCGTGATATTTTGACTTTGGCACGTCATTTCATCAATTTCAAAACGGTAATGTCAATGTTTGCTAACGAAGCTAGCTCGCTAGCCGCGGAAACGCTGTTAGCCATATTGGCTGTTAAATTTAGCCCTTGTTTTTACATTACTTGGACTACTGTAAACATCTTGGACCGACGTTATTTTTAATTGGATTATTAGTGGCTTAATATATATGTTTACTGGTATTCATATAAGCAGTCAAGTGTATTAATAAGGGTCATTATTGATGTAAGCTAACGTTGAGACGACAGCGATGTAGCTTGTTAGCTTTAGCTTTGTGTTGGAGTGCAACGCGTGTTTATCTCTAAGTGATCTCTAATGCAACACATTTGAGCTTTATGTGAGGTTAAGGGTGGTGTTGTTATTCAGATTAATTGCTACTAAAGTGATCTCTAATGCTACACATATATTTGAGCTTTATGTGAGGTTAAGGGTGGTGTTGTTAGTCAGATGAATTGCTACTAAATTGGTTTTTATCGTAGATTATATTTACAAAATTTGGGGGAAATCGTTAAGGAAATTCGGTCAAACTCTGTCTCGCATTGCTGCCATCTAACGTTAACGAACGCTAACTTCTGTTGCACATACAAGGAATGAGACATGGTGGATGGTGCATAACATTAAACAATCATAGATGTAAACTTTATTTATCCCCAGGGGGAAATTCGTTAATCATCACAGTGCAAAATACAAGACATGAGCTACAAATAGAAGCATGTAGAAATTTACAATAAAATATAGTAAACAAACAGTTGAGTTAATATTAAAACAATCTAGCTGTCATCCACCAGGTCTACATTTAATCTACCAAAACAATATTAGTTTGTATCTCAGCTGACTAACCTTACAGAGGAGAACCTGGCTCGATTACAAGGTGAATTTAAAGGCATGTAGTAACAATTACAAGGTGAATTTAAAGGCATGTAATAACTACATTTCTGTTGGTGCAACAGTATTGTTTATTAACTGTGTAAAGCTGGTACAACAAAGGTCAAGGACAGAGAGCATATCGGTGTGATGGCGGCTGTATGGGAAGGGAACACAACTTAAGCACAACTGCGTCAAGACGCTTTTTTCAGTGTCTTACAGAAGCTGCCGAAATAGTTTCTTATGTGTAAAAGTAAAGGAGTTGTTTGTGTCTTTCACAGGATCATCATGGCTGATGATTTTGACGTTGAGGCCATGCTGGAGGCTCCATTCAGAAAGGTGGGTTGCAGATTACAGAGATATGAGGCCTGTTTGTTTCACTGTTATGATTTTACTCTTGAGTCCTTTTTTTCTGATATTTGCTACTGTGACAAAGTTTACTTGACTGTTGTGTGGTGTATAATTGAGTATTTCAAACGCAATACAGAATTATAAATAAATCCACATCTATCTCTCTTTATAGACTTCCCTAATGATATCTCACCTCTACTCCCATGAATTCATCTTTGATTCCACTGTGAACTGTGAAAAAAAGGAAGGTAGTTATTGTGCATATACTGATGTACTGTGGTTCACCTTAGGACTAAAAGAGACTCAACCTAGAACATCAATCCCTATTCGGTTGCAACAAGGTGAATGCCAATGGTTGATAAGCCCACCTTTACCTGTCCAGCAAAGGAGGCAGTATTCAGATTTACAACCTGCATGCCGTCACGGTTTCTGAATGTGCCGTCCAATATGAGCCGTTTTCTGGAACGTCGTACACTGTTGCTTTGAGAAAAACCATGTATCACTCTGTCATCTTTAAGTTGTGTTAAGAAAAAAAAAAAACATTTCACAAATTAATACGGGATACTCAATTGTGTTTGTGTCAATCTGTTACTGTTTTAAATCCAATAGTTTGACATCAGTATGCTTGAAAATGCAGATATTGCAGTTGTGGAGCGTCTTTGTGCGAATACATGAGCCACGTCATGGTTTTATGGCAAAATACAGGTGAACTATTAATTTCTCTTGCAAGTAAATATGAATACTGCCTCTTTGCCATAGTCAACTGTAATGTGAATCAGCATCTTGATTTTGCATGCTACACGATACCACAGATATTGATTTATTATTATTATGACTGTAACAAATAGATTCTATCTAGCATCATTGTATTATAAAGTGAGTTTCTTTTCAGTAGTTCATAATTCCTTCTGAAGTCAAAAGGCCAGAAGTATTATATCATGCAACCTAAAGATAATGGCAGTGTAACACGTGGCTGATTTGATGGATTTCTTTCTTTCTTTTTTAAATTCATTTATTTCCTTGGGCGTCAATATTACTAAGAAGTGTGAATCCCTGTTTGCTTCAGGGCAAGATGTGTGACAGAGGTGGCATCGAGCTCTTACAGTCCAAGAACGAAAATGGGTGAAGATCACTGGACTGACACCAACCACACAGGATCTCTTTTAGTGGCCGCGGGCCATGCGTGGTCACATGATTAGGCACACATAGTGGCATTGGTACGACCTATGAGACGGGGAATGGTGGAGATGATCTGACTTCTGACCAAGCTTCCTGAACTCAGCTAACATGTTGGACACTCTCCCTTAACTGTGCTTTGTTGCATTCAGTACTGAGCAGCCTTGTTAAAAGCAGGAGTGGGATGGGAAGCAATTGGGGTGGTGGAAGGACACTGTCCAGACATGACAGTAGGAAGTTTTGAAGTATAATTATTAATTGAATACATTCTGCATTTTCTCTTGTCCCACCCCATCCCCTTTACCTTGACGACTTGAAATGTTTCATCTACGTCCTCATGATGTTCTTCTATCAACCTTGCTTAGGATGAGATCAAGTCCTCTCATGCAAATGGACACAGCGAACAAAACAAGAAGTAAGTTTTCATATATTTTCTGGCAGTGTTAGCTGTTTGATTCTGAGCTACGAGTATAAAAAAAAAAAAGCAATGTGTTTGCCCTTTGCACGACGATGGTGTTGTAACATGTTTCAGAAAAAGGAGAAGCCGTAGCAAGAGCCGAAGCCCAGGTTCTAGGAAGAGAAGAAGCCGGAGCAAAGACAAAAAGAAGAGCAAGAAGAGGAGCAAGAGCAGAGAAAGAAAGAGGAGCCGCAGCAGAGAGCGCCATCGCAGCGGCTCCCGGAGCAAGGAGCGCTCGGGCCGCTACAGAGCACGCAAGAGCCCCGTGTACGTCTCCTTTCTATGAGCGACCCACTCTGGCCTCTCTGTTAGGCACACCTGCACAGTCTCATGCAATCCAATGCAACGTTATTGTTTACGAAGCAAAAGAGGCGCAAACCACCCACCGGCTATCGTCTGACGATGATTTGGCTTTTTATCGGTTTAGAATGAGCTGGTAAACTGGCTACTTGTGAAACAATCCGGTCGTACACGTCGTCTTTCAACTCCAGTCGCCCAGAGGCTTATTATCGACAGACCGATAGCCGGTGGGTTCTGAGATTAAACCACCACTAACTAAACTCCTGCTGTCCAGTATGTAACTTTATTTACACTTCTTTGACAGTGTCTGCTAAAACTCAACATTATAAACACCATAAAAGAAGACTTGAAGGCAAATCAGTTGTATTGGATTACATAAGCGTGTACAGGCGTCCCGATAAAGAGGAAACTGAGTGTAAGTAGTTATCAATAGCTAGTGTGTCTGGTTTGTTTGTTGTTTATTCAAATATCCTGTTTTGACAGAAAAAAGTTCAGATTTAAATATTTCTGTTTGTAAAAAGGTATTTTAAAAAGGCAAGTATGCAAAGTTACGTACTATCAGTCGTTCAGAGGCCTTTTGTCTCGTCGTACAACGTTACGGTTTTATTAAAGTGAGTGATGACGGTGAGCCAACAAGCTGAACACCAGCAGCCAGACACTGAAGCTACTGAATGTAATGCAGCCCTCGTTGTATTCTTCTTCTTCTGTAACGTGTGAAAATGTCTTCTGTGAGACGTGCCTCTCTGCGTTTTAGAAGCTGGTATTTGTGTGATTGCTAGTTTCTCCTTTAGGACGACAGCAGTAGACGTCAGTGGTAACCGTGAGAATGTTGGAACTACAAAGATTGTTTTCCGTGTGCAGAGAAACTCGTCTTTTCCAGCGTTATTTGAAACTGAAACAGTAATTCTTCTTCATGTTTTAGCCGGAAACGTTCAAAAAGTAGGAGTCCCTTCAAAAAGGAGAAGAGTCCCATCAGGTGAGCTGAAGCTGCACGTTCCCGTCTGGGTGCTTCATTTCCTGATTTTGTTACAGCACCCTGAAATCAAGTGATTGTTTCTCAAACTCACTTTGAGGTTTTTAACGGATCTTTAAAAATGTGTTTCTATTCAAGAAACTTTGAAGATGCTATCGGGCCGTTTAACAAAATCAGGGAGTATGTCTGATTTACCTTTCTTAATCTTTTCCATAAGTATTCATTATATTACCATTTATTTAATCCTGCCGAGGTAGTGGTTTGTTAACGTTTGGTGTGTTCTCTTTTGTTGAAGGCAACCCATTGACAACCTCACACCAGAGGAGCGGGATGCTCGCACAGTCTTCTGCATGCAGCTCGCTGCACGAATCCGAGCTCGAGACCTGGAGGACTTCTTCTCCGCCGTGGGAAAAGTCAGTTGTTTTTGGCGTTGACGCGTGTAGTCCGGCGTGCCTGTGTGTGGAAGTGATCTCTTAAATGGTCGACATTCTCTCTGCAGGTGAGGGATGTGAGAATGATCTCGGACAGAAACTCCAGGAGATCAAAGGGCATCGCGTACATCGAGTTTGTGGAGTCTTCTTCTGTTCCGCTGGCTATCGGATTGACCGGCCAGCGGCTTCTAGGAGTTCCCATCATCGTCCAGGCCTCTCAGGTCGGCGTCTTGTTATTATCGTATTATTTCTACCTGATGTGACGGAGCATTTTAATACCAACGCCTCCCTTTAAACCCATTTTTCAAATGTTGGAGTGTTCGACCCAGATAACAATGCGATTTAGACAATTCCTGCATTAATCTACCGCATTGACGTAATTACCTTACTTACGTGTGATTACAGGCAGAGAAAAACCGAGCTGCAGCCGCTGCCAACAACCTGCAGAAGGGCAGCTCCGGTCCGATGAGGCTGTACGTGGGCTCGCTGCACTTCAACATTACCGAGGAAATGCTTCGCGGGATCTTTGAGCCGTTCGGAAAGGTCAGGAACGCGTTTCGCTTCCGAATAAATTATGATTTTTTTTTTTACTTGTAGATGCATTGGTGACGATCCTCCTGTGTTGTGTTTGCACAGATTGAGGGAATCCAGCTGATGATGGACAGCGAGACCGGTCGATCCAAAGGATACGGCTTCATATCGGTAACCAAAGAGTCTCCATCACCGTCGGGGCTTGACTGTTCGCAGCCTGTTGGACTCTGACCTCTTTGCCTCTGACCTCTTTGCCTCTTACAGTTTGCAGATGCAGAATGCGCTAAGAAGGCCTTGGAGCAGCTGAACGGCTTCGAGCTGGCCGGCCGCCCGATGAAGGTGGGTCACGTGACGGAGCGCTCGGACTCATCGACGGCCAGCTCGTTCCTGGACAACGACGAGCTGGAGAGGACCGGCATCGACCTCGGCACCACGGGGCGGCTGCAGCTCATGGCTCGACTCGCAGAAGGTTTGTTAATCGCCTGCAGCGACCGCACAGACAGTCCCCTTATAGCACACGAGAGCAAGTCATTCGTTTGCCAAATTTATATTAAAAACTGTACCAACTGTGTAGATAAATATGCCTTCAGGTACCGTCCTCAGTTCAGAACAATATAGTTGTCCACAGTCGTTTAAGAAGAAATAAAAAGCCAGTTGGTAAAAAATAAATAGCAATGCATCGACATGGTCATGTTGGACATTAAAGCGGTTCATGTCGGTGGCTTAGATCTACTGTCTCTCTCTCGGGAGGATCTGCTGCTTCTCTTAGTCGTGTGTCATCACGGTAAACTTTAAACATTTGGTCGGACAAACGAGACGTGTTACGGCTTTTATTCGGCCTCTGAGGATTCACGAGTGGCGTTGTCTCACTATTCTGACGTGTCATGTTGCACGGCTGTAGGTGTCACAATGTTGCTTATCGGACGCCCCGCCCTGATTTTCTCTGCATGATAAACAACAACATGTGAGTAGTTATTGGATCTGAACATTTTCTCCATTTCTGACTGCTGGGTCTCAAAGGATGTTGATCTTCTCATCCAACTGTTTCCTAAATGTCACAATCTGTCCGTGTCATGAAGCGATCGTTGGATTTAGTTTCTTAAATTAAACGCGTTTTCATTTCTCTCTCTCGTCTCTCAGGAACTGGTCTGAAGATCCCTCCTGCTGCTCAGCAGGCGCTACAGATGACCGGCTCCATTCCCTTCGGAAACCTCTCTATTCCACAATGTGAGCCTCTAGAAGACGTGTTGTGTGTGTTGATATATTATTTCTTCATCTTTCTAATCGTTCTCTTTCTTTGTTTCAGCTCTTCCATCTCCAAGCCAAGCGTTGAACCTCCCGTCACAGCCGCTGGCCACACACTGCCTCCAGCTGTCCAATCTGTTCAACCCGCAATCGTAAGGACGGGTTCAAACAAGACTCTCATGCCCAGATGTGCAGGTTTTGGTCTCCGTACATTTTCCTCCTGCCCACAAGTGGCTGAGAAGAAATGGAGCGATTTCAGTGACGAAGAACAAAATCCATCTGCACATCATTTTAAATAGAAGTTCAACCAAAGCTAATCTGAGGCTTTAGCAAATCGAATGGGTGTTTTCTAAAATAATTCAAAGTTCCTACTTTGTTACTGGCCTCCTGCTGCAGCTCAGGAAGGAAACCGAGTGAAGCTCCAGAAAGAGTTTCACATTAAAAGCATTACTTTTAGAAGATGCGTTGTATTGACTGTCTGACTCAAAGTCCTCGTAAGCGCTCATTTCAGGAATACCAAGAACGTAGGCTTTTGAAGCCGTTGTGTTTCTAACGTTCCCAAACTTGTTCCTCCAGGGAGAACGACCCCACCTGGGCCGTGGAGATCCAGGACGATGTGATCGAGGAGTGCAACAAACACGGAGGAATCGTTCACATCTACGTTGATAAGAACTCTGCTCAAGTAAGTTCACTCCCAAATGAAGGGGACACGGTGTCACAGGCCTGACAGGACGTCTTCTGTAACCGTTTGTGTTCTCCCTCACAGGGAAACGTGTACGTGAAGTGTCCCTCAATACCAGCAGCGATGGCGACTGTAAACGCACTTCATGGACGCTGGTTTGCAGGTTTGTGACGACTCAGTTTGTTTTTGAAGCCTTTTAAAATGTGACCTTCGAGGATTAGAATGTGGGGGATAGTGTTCCCGTTTCTAACAGCACCGTGTTTCCTTTTCCCTTCCAGGTAAAATGATAACGGCCGCCTACGTCCCCTTACCGACCTACCACAACCTTTTCCCCGACTCGGTAACGGCGAAGCAGCTTCTAATGCCGACACGCCGATAGTCTGAGACGTGAGCGTCAGTGTAAATACCTTTTTGTTTGCGGTCATGAAACCGACTCATTGAAATTAGTTGGCAGTGTGTAATAAAAGTTGCCTGAAGTTCATGTGTTCATAATTGAATATTAGGCAGGTTTTTGTTTTTTCTGAGTTGCTTTTCAAATTTTTCGTGGGTTTGTGTTGTAAAACTACCACTGAGAAGTAATCTGCAGTTATCTATTGGTCTGTATGTTTTTAAATATTCCTGTCTTATCTGCTTGTTTAAATCAACAGTTTTAGATTTCAAATAAATTGCAAAGAGTTACAAAACTGTGTTGGGTTAATAGGCCTTAAATGCCAAAAGTATATCAATGTCAACAATAATCCTTTGTAACTTTTTACAGCCATAATTTCATTTTTTGTATGAAGGCTCCCAATAAACTTTGGCAAATTTGACAATTCATTTTTAAGTTTTTGTCCCATTTCTTTGGGAGCTCCTCATCCAGAGTCAATTAAAAATGTGATTTACTTCATTTGGACCCCATGTTTCTCCTTCACTGGTCGCTTCAATCGGTTTTTATTGAACTGGATTCAAACCGGAGTTGCCGCTGACAACGTGGAAAACAGGATGTGTACAGAGCGGATGAACTCGTGTGGATGGTTCTGCTGCTGAGCTCAGTTCAATCTGAGAATAACAGTGAAAATGACTAATGCATTTAAATATTAAGATACACCAATCTAACTCATGTTTTTATATTACACTTGATATGAATCCTGTGTTAACTCAACTTTATATTTACACAGATCAAAAGAAACGTGACTCCTAGTGGTGATACATAATTATAATAGTAAAGCAATGCAGATGTTTTAAGATGATTCTAGAAGTCTGTCTTCAGTGGAAACGAGCCTTCAGCTTCCCAAAACAACGCTGTGAGAAGTGAAGGAGGCAAACCGTGGAATCCGGCCTTCAGATTCACAGAAGCAAAGTCACGAAGTTTGTTATTCCCAACAGACCAAAGTGGAAAGAGACGAGGGCTCACGGTGAGCCCCGCGTGGGTAACATTTATATTGCATTCTGTACTAGGCCATTTATCATAGTATGAAAATTATAAATATATTATACTATGAAATTGTAATGACATTCTACATTTATTTGTCACTATACTGACATTTCTATGATATATCATACAATCACTACAATTTTCATTTGCATATTATGTTCTTTTTATGATCATGTCAGAGTTCATAACTAAGCTAAATAACGAATTTAAATTTTGTACATTTTTAATATTCAACATGAACCTGATAATGAGAACAATGTTCCTACTGGAGAGCTTCAGAGGATGTCGTCTCAGAGTCAATGTGCTCGTGTTTATTTACTGGATGATGGATGTGCTGATTCTAACATGTCAGGGATGCTGTAGAGAAACAATCACGTGGTATTTAAAGTGCAACTAAAAGATGAAATGACACATTGCCCTTTCAAATAAAATGTATAAGCCGAAAAACAGTGGCGGGCGGTAAATCAGGCATACATTTGCAAAACCACCAGTTCTTCCTTGAAATGTTTAAAAAAAAAAAAAAAACTTTGGAAAAAGCAAAAATCTCCTTTCCGTGTTGCTCGTGAAGGTTTGCTCTCTGCTGAGGAATGGGCTCATTGCTGCCCCTTGTGGCTGTTGGGGGGAGAACAGCCACTACAACCATCAAATACCAGTGGACGTGTTCTGCGGCCTCAAGGGGCAGTAATGAGACCATTACATCATCGTTACACATTAAATTGAGATTCTTTTAGTATTTCTACATGCACTTCCGGAGCCGTTTCCCACTCCGTTCCCACACACAAGCACAAGTCAATAAAACAAATGACACGAGACGGGTTTAATGCATATACTGTGAACTTTATCTTCCAACAAAAGGTATCGCAACAACTAAACAGTTCCTAACTTTACAAATCTCTCAATTTACATTTTCCTTTTTTTTCCTTCTCTTTTTCAAACTTTTACTCTTTTTTTTAATTTTTTCCCTCCAGAACGTCGTTGACATCTAGAAAGAGAATGACACGGTTAGAGTCTTTCATGGCAACATTTAATGTCTGCAACTCAGCACACACTTCCTGATGTTAAGAGTAAAGAGCAATAGCTTTCATTCAATATTGTGACTTGATGTAGAGATCAGCTGAGCTTTCCACAACAGGACATCCGTTGAATTGATTAACTGCAGTTCTGTTCTGAGCTACTGAAGGTAACCCGGTCCAGTCTTAACCAACAGCTGCTTTAATTAAGTCAGCACGAGTAGTAACTGTACTGCATGTGTTGTAAGGATTCATTCACCGCTGACAATAAATGGCGGAAGAGAAGTTGTTGCTGACCTGAAAGGACTCTTCACTTCTTAGGAGGGCATTCCTTCGCCTGGTGAGCCTGCAGGACGGCGATCGCCTCGTCCACCTGACCGGAGGACGGGACAAAAGAAGATGCAATAATCCAGCGACACCAGTCTCACCATCCACACCACTCTCTGCTCTGGATGATCAATATCAAGTTACAGCCAGGACTCTTAGCTTAGCATAACCACCGGAAACAGTGTAAAGGTGACAGTCTGCCTAGCAGCACCACTAAAGATCACTAACTAACACCTAGAGAAACGAAACAACAGATTATACGACGCATTAGTCTTATTTGGCTGTAAATGGACTTGTAAAGCGTCTTCCTAGTCTTCTGACCACTCAACGCACTTATTTTTCTCGTCACCTTTGCTCTGCCAGGTGACAGCTGTACAGTCATGATTCAGGGCTCATCACTGTGCGTTTGCTGACACAGTTTTTAAATGACTTAATGAACTGACTACATGTTGCATGTTGCAGTTTTAACAGCTTTTGACTTATTTATCGGGGAAAATATCCGCACCGACGAGCTGATTTGCATGAATAGGTCACACACGGCCTTAAACAGATCGATTATGACGTCGCTTCCTGAACAGATGTAATGATCAGCAGATGTTGTTTAAGTAGTTTGGCTTTTGCGATCATGTTATATTATCATGTAGAATCCTGCGGTTGGTTGGTTTGCCTTCACACCACAAAACAAACTGCACCAGAGTCCGTTAGGAAGCGAACAGAGTTCCAGCTTTTCCAGCAGACTTTGCACAGTTTGACTCTGGAGACGGTGCAGAAGTGATGAAACAAGAGCAAATAAATAATGTAAATACAATTCTTTCGTCCTTGCGGGAGGTGGGCTATGATTGGGTAAACACACGACTCTGTACCAGCAACTGTATAATAGTTGTATAACAGCAAGACAAAAGAAAGCAACACCTCATACCTTAGAGTGCAGGGACTCGGGGGTCTCCAGCATGTGCAGCAGCTCAGAGTTGTCGATCTCCAGCAGCATGCCGGTGATTTTTCCAGCCAGGTTAGGGTGAAGGGAATGGATCACCGGGTACAATCGCTCCCCTACGCATCACAAGCAGGGAGACGGGATTAACCACAGAGTTCCTTCAATGGACAATACAGAGAAGCAGCAGAACTGAACGGTGGCCCACCGAGGAGCTGCTTCTGGTCCATGAGTGGAGCTGCAGCCAGCATCGAGGTGGTGAGAGGCTCGTGGCCTTGAATGCGCACCGGTGGCTCCATCACAGGAGCAGGAAAAACCTGAGGAGCGGAACAGTGAAAACTGAAGCACGGCCACACGGTGGTGATCAGCGTTTCGTTCCCGGTCCTGGTGCAGTGCAGACGACGGTACCTGTATTCTTGTCATGGGTGCAGGAACAGCGAGGACCTGCTGGACGTTCCTCACAGCAGGCGAGTACTTGTACTGGCCGCTCCTGGTCATACCGGGCACGTCCGTACGGCCTCCCACAGTCTGCGTGGCAATGTTATCTAAATAAAGACGTCACACGCGTCAGAAGGTACCGTCCACGCGGCCGGAGTTCCTCGTGTTCTCATACTTACTCGTCTTCTGCGAGGAGCTGATGATGCGCGGCGCCTGGGTGGAGGCCTGTCGGACCGTAGCGATGGGGGTCGAACCACGTCGGGGAACAGCGGGACCAACAAACTGGGTCGAGTAGGGGCCTGAAGAAAAGGACGCGCGACGTTTACACACATTGCATTCATCCATGCTGTATGTTCATGCGATCACATCACTAATGACGGACTCACCCTGCAGCCTGGGGGGTTGACCCGTCCAGCGAGGAACTGGCCTCATGTTGCTGACGGCGTTGTGGTTGTAGAAGGAGCGAGTTGGAGGCTGCGAGAATACATCAAGTTAAATATTACAGGTCAACCTCTGGATCACAGCTGATTTAAGCTTTGTAATTATTGAACAGATACATCACACCAGCAGCATCCTTAATTAACTGTAACGTTCAGTGAAGCTCATCTTCATCTATTTCTCTAGGGGGGGGGGGGCATCAAAGCTCCGTACCTGAGGAACCGTCATGTAGTACCCGGCCTGCTGGTACGAGTCGATGATGGGACTCGTCATGGTCCTGAGGGTAGCGATTCTCTGCATGTACTTGTTGGTGAGGATGGCCTTGCGCTCCTCCCTCCGCTGAGCCAGAGCCACGTACAGAGGCTTGGTGGCGACGATCCTCCCGTTCATCTCCGTCACGGCTTTCGTCGCTTCCTCGGGTGAAGAGAAACAGACGAAGCCGAAGCCTTTGCTTTGGGAGCCGTCCGTCATCACCTGCAGCCAACGAGGAAACCATGAAAGCACTCAAAAACCGGAGCTGCAGACCTGAGACTCCAGTAACTTCAGGCTTTCATTGCCTTCAAGTCTCAAGACGTGTGTGTGTGTGTGTGTGTGTGTGTGTGTGTGTGTGTGTGTGTGTGTGTGTGTGTGTGTGTGTGTGTGTGTGTGTGTGTGTGTGTGTGTGTGTGTGTGTGTGTGTGTGTGTGTGTGTGTGTGTGTGTGTGTGTGTGTGTGTGTGTGTGTGTGTGTGTGTGTGTGTGTGTGTGTGTGTGTGTTCTTGTTACCTTGGCACTGGTGATGGTGCCATAAGGAGCAAACTCCTTCCGGAGTCTCTCGTCGTCGATGCCATCGTCCAAGTTCTTCACGTACAGGTTCACCCCCTGGAACCAGAGACGGGGAAGAAATGCAACCGTTTCCTCCGTCCTTGTCATGTGCAGTTTAACGTTCCATTGCATTTCACAAAGTCCACGTCTGACTTTGTGAGTTTACTCATGTCACCCGTCTGCATTCAATGTCTACATAAATGTCTACATTTCCTGCATGTTGACATGGCTCATATTACGGCTCATATTACTCTGATTTGGGAAAAGGTACAGACCTTGTTAAATAAAATGTCAGCAGCTGCTTTAAATGAACAGCAGTACCTTTTTACCATTATTTTCTTCATATTCAATGCAACTGTAGGCAAAACATTTCTTTGAACGAGCACAGCTGCTCAGCTGAACTACCTTGAATAGATTAACATCGACATAAAACAATTAAGGTACCGCTGCACCTACCGTTATTATTATGTCTATAAAACTAAATAATACATAAACACAGCTCCAGAATGTCTTCAGACGTTCACCTGGTAGCGCTGGATGCGGTCCTGTTTGATCTGGTCAAACCTGCGCTTCAGCTCTCCCTGGCGCTCCAGACGCTTCTGAGCCCGACCGACGTAGAGGATCTTCCCGGTCATGTCCTTCCCGTTCATTCCATCAACGGCCTGAGAAACAAGGGCAGCAGCAACGTGTACCTTTGTTCATCTGCAGTACTGAACAGTACGGACTCTAATATAAGAGAGTATGTGTGTTATTGTTGCACCTACAGTTTACATGAATTATTAATAATCATAGTATTTGGACACTTAGCATGAAGTAGTTATGTTAACATGCTACAGTGCTGCCAACATGTAAACTAACAGTTATAGAACATATTATACGCTATATTTCATGAGCGGGAGCAGAACGACGGCGTGCCAAATAAAGAACGGACAAAGAGCAACACCAACACCAGACTACAGGTCAATAACTGGCTCGTTGTTCTCTGCCGATGCACTGAGTTGCCTGTAAACTATAAATCAAAGCTGCCGTAATGTCAGTGTAATGAGTCCGGGTGCACACACTACCTTCTGAGCGTCCTCGTGGTTAGCGTAGTTTACGAAGCCAAATCCTCGTGAGCGGCCCCTCTCATCCTTCATCACCCGCACACTGAGAGTCCTCCCTGAGGGTTTGAGCACAAAACAGTCTAACTCAGAAGCAAAGTGTGAAAATGTGTTTGTAATCGCGCTACGGCGCCAAGCGCGAGCATGAACAAAGCTTTATACAACATGTAACTGGCAGACCGCTGTGGTCAATTTTAAGTACAATATCTCTGAGATGTAGTGGAGTAGAAGTATGAAATTACATAACAAGGAAATACTCAAGTGAAGTAGGTTATACTTAAGTAATTGAGTAGCCTAAATGTGCTTAGTTGCATTCCACCACTGCTAAAGCACAGAGTTGTTTGAAAGAGCACCAAGATCTAGCCGTCACAGACGTAGCCTTCACAGACGTAGCCTTCACAGACGTCACAGGCCTAGCCTCTTAATGTTGCTGTTAAAGTGCACCAGATTGATGCATTCAACCTATAAAAAGGTACAGCATTTGCTCCTGGGGGAGCATACCCCCAGTCCAGCCACCACAGTCTCCCAAGTTCCCCTGGGCATCACTGCTGTGGCATTCAATCCATCACAGAGAAGTTCCCCAAACTGAGCAGGAGAGCAACACGCAAAGAATAACAAAAATGTGCCTTCTTACCAAATGCCGTAAAGATTTCCTTGAGTTTCTCGTCAGTGTAGTCTTCACCGAAGTTTTTGACGTAGACGTTGGTGAACTTCATGGCTTTGGTGCCAAACTCCATCTCTCTCTCCTTCCGGGACTTAAAGTGTCCGACAAAGCTGCAGACAGAATCAAACCCACCGCCGAGGGGACGACAAAGACGGGACAGGACGAAAACAAGTTTATAAAAGTTAGTCTCTGGCTTCAGCATCAAAAAGACCGTTAATGAGGACAAACATCAAGAACACAACATCAACATCTGTTTGACAAAAATGATTATTTCTGTAAACACTGTTCTCAGATGACAACATTTTAGATCAAATATGAACGTTTCTCCTCCGATCATGAATGAGAACCTGTCGCTGTATAGACATCACTTTCTGATCTTACTTTGTCTCTTTAGTCCTAAAATCACCACACACACAAAGACAACAGACCTACACACAGATCCTACTCATTCACTGACCTATGCAGGGACAACTGACATGTTTCCCCCAGACAATGGGCCTTTGGGTTGACAATGCCAGGTTCCAAATGTTTACCTGTCTTTTCACTGAGCAGGAAAACACGGAGAAGTCATCCAGCGTTAATTTACAGCTTATATACATGTATACATCTTCTGCACTACTCTTTGCCTCAACGTACTCGTCTTACCAACCTATTGAGATCGTTTTTAGTTTACTCACACTTTCCTGTCGTTCAGCAGCATCCCGTTCATGGTGCCGATGGCCCGGTTTGCAGCCTCGTGGGTCTCAAAGTGAACAAATCCGTAACCTTTGGAGCCTCTCTCGTCACAAACGACCTACGAAGACAAACGTGCAAATTACATCTCGCATTCCGAGTTACAAATGTGTCATCTTGCACTTGAGATGAGAATTGACAACATCTTGTTACCAAAACCTTTATCAACTGCACTCATCATCCAGACTCTGCAACAACTCCGGATACATTTTCTGTGATTCTGACAATTTTGGAACCGGTTCTCGATTCCCATCGTCACTGCAGCAGCTTTGTGACGGGAGTGTTGTCTGCTTCTGGTCGTGACTGTAGCAGCAATAAAGACCCGTTTCTGTTAGTGCTGATGAGGCACTTTTGTGGGCAAAGCGTCGGTGTGTTAAACATGTGCGTTAGTGCTGATGGCCGGTTTTGTTTTGTTTTGTACAAAGAGAATCTAAGTTTTTGTCCTTGGCGGTCTGGTGTCTCGCTCCGCTGTAGTCTGAGCTGGAGGAGTTTCTAGTGGACCTGGTTGATGTCATCTGATTTCGCGCGACGGTCCGCAGAAGGCTAAACTATTAACAACGTTTTCTCTCCGTCCCTGAAGCGCTTCGCCGATACTGTCGCTCTCTAGAGCGTCGGCTCACAGTTCATCATCTCAGACGTACGAGGAGTCAATTCTGACATCCAACAAGACAGCAACACCGCACTTTAGATGCGTTTACCTCCAGTCTTTACTTTACATGCGTTTGCCTCCAGTCTTTACTTTACATGCGTTTGCCTCCAGTCTTTACTTTACATGCGTTTGCCTCCAGTCTTTACTTTACATGCGTTTGCCTCCAGTCTTTACTTTACATGCGTTTGCCTCCAGTCTTTACTTTACATGCGTTTGCCTCCAGTCTTTACTTTACATGCGTTTGCCTCCAGTCTTTACTTTACATGCGTTTGCCTCCAGTCTTTACTTTACATGCGTTTGCCTCCAGTCTTTACTTTAGATGAGTTTACCTCCAGTCTTTACTTTACATGCGTTTACCTCCAGTCTTTACTTTGTTGTGCCGCCAGCCAATACCGTGACGTCAGCTGTAAAGGGTCTATTTCAATATCACTAACACAACAAATACATTAAATATACCGTATATATATATATATATATATATATATATATATATATATATATTTGAGTCTACGTTTTGCTGTCCCTAATTTTGTACATGATAAAAGCCCAAGAATTGGTTCCCAATTTCTAAAAAATGGCTGCCGACGGCCATCCTTAATGTGGAGCGCTGATTGTACTAGTCATCATGTTTTGGATTTAGTTAACAATATATTTGACATGTTATGAGTTTATTGCTCTGATCATCAGTTATGTTTGTGTGATTTTGTATTATTTTGCCACATCAGCGTATACTTTATATAATATGAATATTGTTATGACAGCCTTACTCATACACATCATGATGAAGACAAGTGGGTCAACCACGCAGTCAGTAACTAAGACGACCGAGGCCGCTTACCTTGCAGGACAGAATATTGCCAAAGGCTGAGAAGGTGTCATACAGCGCCTTGTTGTCAATCGACTCATCCATGTTCTTGATGAAGATGTTTCCCACACCGGACTTCCTGAGTCCCGGGTCACGCTGAGACCACATGATACGGATCGGCCGACCCTTGATAACGTCGTAGTTCATCGTATCCAGGGCGCACTCCGCTAAGATAATAATACAACAATCACAAAGTCCTTTAGTCATGAACAGCATCTTCATTATGCTGCTCACACACCGGTCGCGTTTTTTCATTGACGCGCGTCGAGATTACATACAAAGTCTATGCACAGACGCGATGAGACTAAAAATCGCGGCGTGCCAGTCTCATCGCGTCTGTGCATAGACTTTGTATGTAATCTCGACGCGCGTCAATCAAAAAACGCGACCGGTGTGTGCGCAGCATTACAGTTGACATAAAGCAGCACTACTCGTCATGCAAGACCATGTTTCTCAAAGTCAAGGATGCTTCCTTGGTAGGACGGGTCCTTCCTCGTCGGGTCCTGTCGAGGCTCTTTCTGTACATTCGGACATCCAACGAGGGTGCCGTGTGCTTAAGACATGGACCGGGTTTTTTTACTTTATATATTTGGTAGGGACAGCGCACATTAATGAAACATTCGATCCACCCCTTCATCACCTCCAGAATCGACTACTGCAACAGTATTCTTTATGGCACATCATCCTAAATAAACTCCAGTACATCCAGAACTCTGCTGTTCACCCACTACACCCCTGTTCTACAGAACCTCCACTGGCTCCAATACAAAGTCCTTCTCCTCACTCATAAAGCCCTCCCCTCCTACCTCACCGACCTGCTCCACCACCACACTCCCGCCCGTCGGCTCCGCTCCTCTGAAGCCAACCTCCTGTCCCTTCCACTCAGGACCAAGCACCGGACATGGGGCGACGGAGCCTTCTCCATAGCTGCCCCCTCCCTCTGGAGCTCCCTCCCCAAACACATCAGAGACTGCACCGACCTTTCCATGTTCAAATCACAAATCAAAACTCACCTTTTCAGAACTGCTTTTAATGTGTGACCATTATTGTGTGTTTTACAATTTTAGTGTATAGCTTATTTTATATGATGATCTTAATGTAAAGTGTCTGAGTATTCTGAAAAGCGCTCTATAAATAAAATGCATTGTTAATATTATTTATTCCAGTGAATTCGCCAAGAGGCTATTTTTCATCTGTGGTCGCAGATTACCAGATACTTTACTGAGAAAATGCAGTACAATAACATTTTCTAGTAGGAATATTGATTTTGCATTCCTCAAAACAATATTCAGTTTCAAAACATGTAAGTCTATTAAAAAGAAATTTATGTAAATAAACAGGGATTTTTACAATTATTTTAATTCATGAATGTACAAATGCTCTCCTCAATGACACCAGACTAAAATGGGAAAAAACACACTTCATTAAAACTCAACAAACATAATGAAACTCATCAGGCCGTGAAGATCTATGAGTGAAGATACAGCAACTGGAATAGCAATAAAAAACTAATGTGGGTGGAGTGATGAGGTGAAATAACTGAACGTTTACCAACATATTTTCCATTTACAATGCAGGGGACAGGAAACGCGCGGCGCACAGAGGATTGTGGGTGTTTTAGGAGCGCGTAGGATACACGCGTATCCTTCAAAGTCTCCTAAACGAAGGACTCGGTCCTCAGTAGAATTGGAACGATCGTTCGGTGGGATTCAATGTTGCAGCGTCGTTGAAATTCAGTGGTTGAAGGATCCTTTCCTTGACTTTGAGAAACACCCTCAGTCACATTCCACTTCCTTTTACCAAAACAGAATAATCTGATTATCGTTACCCTGTCAGCTGATCCATTCGGAGTATCATCCCCACAAAATCATAACATAAAACCTTGTCTACATTTGATTCATCTTTTAATCCTTGTTTTAGGCCCATGCCTATTTCTAGACCATTGCAGTGGATCCACAGTGGGTGACACGGTCCAGTGTATTACTTTGAGAAACATTCAAGTGTGTCGATTTCATTTATTGCATTTTTACAAAACGGGTACGTTACCATCCGCTGGTTGCTGGAAGTTAATGTAGGCGTATCCCAGAGATCTGCGGGTGATGATGTCACGGCACACACGGATGGACATGATTGGTCCGGCAGGAGAGAACTTCTGGTAGAGCATGGCCTCCGTGACGTCAGGGTGCAGGTCGCCTACATACAGAGAGGCGAGGGGGTACGATGGTGGACTGCTGTTCATCTTGGGTGACAGCTGGTTCAAGAAAGAAAGAATGTTGTGAGTATTAAATGAACAAGCTGAGACACAGACTATATCCTCTGAGGAATCAGTTTATTAGGTACACAAAGTTACATCCCATGCAAACCTCCACAAACAGCGTAGCAACAATTTCTACCTTTATAGACTCACACATGTCTAAAATCCACTATGAGCATCATGAGGCGAGTCAAACTGATTACCCCCCCCACCCCCTCTAGTCCGACCTTTGGAGCCTCAAATGAGGAACCAGCGACCGAAGCTGGTTTATTTTGTTGTTTTCTTGCAGCCACAGCACCTGTGGAGCTAAAAGGAATAAAAAGCGAAGAATTTTACATTATGATGTTTATATTCAGTAAAAATTAGTAATGGGTGAATCTAACATGTAACCTTATCATGATGTGTTCAAATGTAATCTGGTGAATGTTATTTTGAAGAGAAACCCGAATAAATAATGTTTGAAGTTTTCACAGCAATATTAAATAGAAAGAGAGGGAATTATTATGGCCCGTCTACCTTAGATCTAAGCAGCTTATAATACATAACTAAAACTACTTTTTTTTTTTTTTTCTTTATAAATTGTGTTTATTCTCAAAAGCAGAGTACACAGTTATACATTGCACATGTCATTTTTCATTTTCTCCCAACCATAACTAAAACTATTAATAACAGGATTACTTTTAAGCAATAAAAATGTAATCTTTTATTTCCTTTTAATTTAAATTGTGTTTTTTGAATTGCTGTACTGGCTTATATAGCTCAACAATCGGCACTTGGCAAAAAAACAAACCATTCACCACATTTTTGTCAAAACCGTGATATGATCCGAACCAACATGAGTTGCACCACAACTTGTTTATTTGGTCCATCACGTTTATTCCAACAAGGGTCAAACGTATTATTTTTGTAAAAACTGTATAAAGTTCAAATATTTAATATAAATATATTTATATTATATAAATATATATTATTATTAATATTATTTTAGCCAACTATGTGAACACAAACCATGTGTGGTTAAGAAAGTAAATATAAATAAAAAAATAAAGTATGCTAATTACCATGTCGAGAGAAGGGGCGTGGCTAAATGCTGGGGGGATGAAACGGTTCCGCGATCTAAAAAAAAAAAAAAAAAAAAACCGCCCGACACAAATCAAACATTTAACTTTTAAACAAGTTTTATCAACTAATTCTGGCAGAACTTAAATAAAACAAATCAGGCCATGACTACAGAAAAGTGACAATATTAAAAAGGATAGTAAAACATTAACTGACTTGCTAGCAAAAAACACTTAAGCTAGCTGAAGTTAAAACGAGCTCAACTTTAACGTCACAACTTTTCTTCGATCGCTTCACATTAAAAGTTAGTCGACATCTGGGGCAGTTGAGGCAACTCTCAATTTACAGAAAAACGATTAAAAATCTATTAAGAAGAAGGTTACTTACGGCTTTCTTAAATAGCTAATGCTGTCCGGATAACTGTTACTAGTCTCAGTGTAGCGGGTCGTTTCCACATGGACGGTGAGGTTGTTTTCGTTTAATTACGACCGTGGAACACCTGCAGCGCTCCCTCCGCGCGTAGTCGTTTCAATTAAGCTGTGAGAGGGCCAGAGAGGTTGACTGGCGTGATCATTCCGCGATGAAAAGTAGTTCCCACATATCGAGGGCTAAAAATCTTATTTTTTCTTCCTAAATAAAAACACAGCCCATCCACAATTTAACACCAAATCTCGGTGACTCCAAGCTGTCTTTATGAACTACTAAATCATATTAAATTTTCTTGTGAACAAAAAAAGAAGACGTAATTTGCCTGTTATCTTAAACGAAACTTTATTTCACTGAATGGTCTTTGACACTTTCCTATTTCTTACATGTATAGTGAAACTAGAATGGTTTTAAGATACATAAACACAAAGCTAGAATTACACCAACCATTTGTTTATCTCCATTTCGTCATTGCTTTTTTTAGAGCTATTCTAAAATCTTCACAACCACGTGTGTGCACTGGGTAATAATAGACTGTTACAGAAGCAAATTTTTTTTTAGCCATAAGACTTGTCAGTAAAAACAAAGCAAGTAGATACCCGATATACAGACAGGCTTCGTTCCACATTCACTAACTGCATTTTCATCAAGCATAATAATAAACTGACATGAAGTTTTTTTTTTTTTTTTTCCCTCAACAGAAGATTATTTCAATTCATTGGAGCATTGTCAGAGAAAACAGACTGTCAGCTATAATGTGGAATGGTGTCTCTCAACTACAATATGTGGAATGTAGTGGTGATAAATGGTATTGTGACACTGAGCTTCTTTCCAAAAGTGATGACTTGGGACTTTTTCCCAAATTTGCCCCCTTCAAAATAGACCTGATTTTTGAGGCGATCATTCACACCAGCTATCCTTAAAAAGCAGAGAGCTACACCTGGGTGGAAACTGACGTCAGGATGTAGCCATTTGAGTTGGTCTGGTCTCGCCCTTTCCCTTTGAGATTTCTAAAAACAAGCAGATGCTGCCACAGAGGCTGCAAGAGAAAGCCAGGCACAGATTTTTTTTGTGTTTTTTTTTGTTGGAGAAAACAACCGCTTTAAGAGGAATATTTTGCAAGCAGGGTTGATACAGTGTGGTAAGACATTTTTTTTTTCAATTAACATCAATAAAAGGTTACTTTAGGTTTTACATACAGATGATAGTCAATCTTGCAAAATACATGGAACCACATTTACGCACATACAATTTTCATTGTACTGAGATCAAGCAGCACCTGAACAGTGAGTAAAACTACAATGACAATCCATACTAAAGTTTAAAAAAAAAAAAAAAAAAACGGAGCACTGCCTTTTCCGAAAGCCTAATAATGTGGAATGTCTGAACAAATCTAACATGACAATTTAAGGGGTCCCTTAAAACTTTGAAACTGTGAATTTGTGAACATGATCAAGGAGCATTACACCAAGATGTCAGTGTCACAATACAGCCCACCTCCTTTCTGTATGAGCCCACAGCAGAATTGCAGTTGGTTGTTAATACAGGATTGTACGTGTGCCTGGTAATTCAAACACAAACACAAAAAAACAAATACGTTTTTGGGTTGTGAAGCAAATGGAACGCCTACCATCACAGTGTTTGGTGGAAATCAACTGCCAGTATAATTACCATACAATAAAACCTGTAAATATCATGATGAGGAATCACAAATAAGAAAGTAACAAAAAATAAAATAAAAAGCACAACAAACTAGCTGGGACAAAGGGATTTGGAAGGACGATTAGAATTCAAAACAACCCCCCCTCCCACCCCCAGACCGCACACACACACACACACACACACACACACACACACACACACACACACACACACACACACACACACACTGTCATACCCTTTCACACTTGCTCTTTCACTACATACACGACGCCAACAAAAACAACAGCAACATGGACTCACTACTCAATACAACATGTTTCCACAAAGTGACTGAATCTGCTAACTGAAAATCACCCTGTCACCTCACAGAGAACTGAGAGGGGTAAACTAGTTGGTCAGGAGCAATTCAGGCTGCTTATCATACAGAAGTGGGAGGAGCTGATGGAGTGGAGGGGGATGTATATAAGCTGTCTGTGTTTAAGATAAGAGTGTAGGTGGATTAACAGTGCAATTCCATTAGTTTTCCCCGTCTCCGGTCTCTGCCTCATCTGCCTGGTTTTCTGATGTCCACAGCTGGGAACAGAGACAGGGAGACGTTATAGTTTATAGTGTAGACTTTGAGTGAAATACCGGGATCAATCAGGAGGGGGAAACAAAAACAGCCCGGGGCCGAAAACTCACGGTCAGGTTGTCCCTTAGTAGTTGCATGATCAGGGTGCTGTCTTTGTAAGAATCCTCGTTCAAAGTGTCGAGTTCAGCGATGGCGTCATCAAATGCCTAAAATACAAAGATTGCAAATTGTTATTTCAACTTTAATAATCCAGCAGCATCCTGTAAACACTGTGTGGCACCGACTATGCAAAACAGAACATTTGTTTGAGCTAGTCAGCACTGAGCATTTCACTGAGCTGGATGGGTATTATCTTCGCAGGCACCTCTTCTCACCGATATCACTGATGCTCGGTAGATAGATACCAATGATGAAAATGTAGCCACGGTTTCTGGCCATTTACGATGTTTGTGTTCAATTCAAATTACAGTTAACGGTTTCAAAACTATAACATTAGGCTTCAGTTCATACCCCCTTAGCCAGAGCGCAAGCCTGGTCCGGGTTGTTGAGGATTTCATAGTAGAAGACTGAGAAGTTGAGGGCCAGGCCGAGCCGGATTGGGTGTGTTGGCTGCATCTCGCCCTTGCTGATGTCAAAAGCTTGCTGGTACGCCTGCTGGGAATTGTCCACTGTATCTTTAGGCAGAAAAGGGTGAACAAAATTAACCAATTAACAAAATTAACCATCACTGTTTAAAACACATTTTAAAGCAGTATTTTGTGGGCCACCTGGGGGCAGCACAACAAGCAAAAAACAATGGCATACTGTATTGTCAAACAGGGAGAAACACCATCATTTATTTGGAGTAATCTTTGTGTCTGCCTAACCTCCCTTTAGCTTTGTTTCAGTCACTGCTATGTCCTGAGGAAAGTATGTGTCTGTAGGTGCTGAATGCTCCACTGTGTTCACTATATGTGGCCCAACTTCGACAGCTTGCCCTCTATATGTCAACAACTGTCTGCTGTTGCTGGAAACAAAGTGGATAAGAGTTGTTGTGAGAGGGAATCAAACAATAAATTGTTGGGCTACATAGAGTTGAGAGGGACTGCACAGTAATGCTCTGTTGGACCCTTTCACATAGTTATTTGACCCATTGTTATTATATAATATTCATTAATGCAGCTTTAAGTACACTGTTACAGCACATACTCATAATATTGATCATGTCTTCACTTACCCTTCTTAGTATCCCCAGATGCAACCTCAGACAGGTATCTATAATAGTCGCCTTTCATTTTCAGATAGAACACCTTGCTCTCAGCAGCAGTTGCATTGCTAATGAGAAAGTTGTCCAGTAGCACCTGAAACCAACAATTAAACAGCTCAGTTGTGTGTTAATCATGCTCAATGACACACAAGCACTTTACAAGTGTATGAATTTGGGTCTGTTTGTATTCGCCAAAAAATAAAAGAAATCCCTTACGAGCACATCGCGGCAGATTTCCTGCAGCTCGGTTTCAATCTTCTCCCGGTATTCGCGTGCCATCTGCTGCTTTTTGTCGTTGCCCTCGGTCTTCTGCTCGATGCTGGAGATGACTCGCCAGGATGAGCGGCGTGCTCCCACCACGTTCTTGTAGGCGACGGAGAGAAGGTTACGCTCCTCGTTTGACAGCTCGGCACCTTGCTCCGTCACCGACTTCATGGCTGCAGCCATGTCATCATAGCGCTCAGCCTGCTCAGCGAGCTTGGCCTTCTGTACCAGGTCGTTCTTATCCATTTTCTAAACTGGGGGAGGGAAAAAGAAATACAAATAGTACAGGTTATGTGGAGTTAAATCAAAAGACAAGATAGCTCTCACATTGTCCGTTCATTGGACATTTCTGTGTTTGTACATTAAGTGTCAAGAACTGATTTTATTTTGACCTGGCAGACCAGGAAACCCTGCATCCAATGGAAAGTGAGGATAAGCAGTGCGAACTGGGCCCATTGGCAAGTGGGTCAACCACACAACCATCACTAGCTAATGTTAGCTGCTAGCTGCCGTTACCGTCAGATTGATAGCGTTCGTCAATCCTTTCTCGTCTCTAACCTAATTACGACTGAATCAACAGTCTTAGCGTCTTACGATGATACCAAATGTGATACACACACGGGTTCCTGGCTTGAGGAAGGTTTTTAATGCCCTCCCCTTATGTTCCTAGCATGGTCTATTTCGACTAACTTGATGTCAACGGTTAGCTTTAGTAAACGCGATCGATCCGATTCACAATTTTGTTTTGCACCCATTTACATTAGCGACCTAACAGGATTAGATAACGTTATATTGTTGCTAATCTGTCGTTATTTGTGAGTGGAGTGGCTAACAGTTAGCTAAGCTAGCGTCGTCTAATGTAGCTAACGTAGATAACGGTTAGTAGGCCAGCGTGACCAACGACTGACTTTCGTTTGTTAAAATATATAGAATAAATACTCGGTTAGGGTGTTGGCAATCCATTTTTAAAATACAATGAACATAATATAAAAACATTCCACTGCAATGTCTGAACGTTGCGTTTGGCGTTTTAATTCATTTTCTAACAGCTGTATATCACGGCCCGCCCAGGCTGAACGAGCCTGTCAGAACAAAAAGTGTCATGGAATCCGTCCGTCCGTCCGTTAGCTCGCGAGCGTTAGCTGCTAGCTCGCTAGCGTTAGCAGCTAGCTAGCGCGCGCTAACCCACTTGCCTTTCAACAAACCCCCGCGAGCTTGGTCCGTTATCGTGACGGCTTCAACCCGGACACGATGAAAAGGCTATTCTAAGATTGAGCTCCTCGTGCAAATATATAGTATTCTAATGCGCTCTGTATAAGTACGACGTTATTACACTTACAATATTGGTGACTTTAAGTCCTGCTTTTTTTTTCCTCTCTCTCTCGCTCTCTCTCACTCTCGCGCGCTCTCACTCTCTCGTTCTCTCTCTCTGGTCAATTCAGCCTCCGTCCTCCGTGTCGTCGTTCAGGGCAATAATTACCACTTCCGCTTCACAGCCACTTCTGTTTCCTCGTTGCTCCCCACACATCTGCCTTACATAATGCAGCAACTGCTATAGGCTGAAATAAGATCATTAATATATAACATAGATACTCAACAGCTCACATATTGTGTGTGCTTACATCACATTCTCATAATCTATTTTGGATTGAGATGGTTACATGAGGATTTTGATTTATTTATTCAAATGTATTTAAAGCAAAGAATGTATATTGTTTGGTTGAATCTATGCACTACTGTTTATTTAGTTCATTTAATATTCTATTTCATTGTATATATTGTGCATTTTTATATCTAATATTTTTACTCTTATTCTTATTGTATACATTGTGTATTTGATATTTTTACTCTTATTCTTATTGTATATTGTGCACTTTATATTTAATATTTTTACTCTATTATTTTATTTACCTGTATCAAAATGGCTGCTGTAGCAAAAATATGTCCCCTTGCGGGATTAATGAAGTAACTATCTATTAATTAATAAAGTAACTATCCATCTGTCTGTCTTAATGTAGCTGCTTTAAACTCGTACAACATTGACATTATCCCTTTCTATCATTCTGCTTCAACATGAGAGCCATCTGCATTTAAACACATTATAAATATAAACAATTTTGGGCAGGACATTGGAAGCCTCCTATTGGTTGTAATTGTGTGGAAACATATTATCAGTAACTGAGACGCTTCATACGTGTGAGAAAAGCTCCTTTTTGCTTCCCATCATGCACAGCAAGATCAATGGTAAAGGTCAGTGTGCAATTTGCTCGAGGACATTTACGCAGATCCGGATGTTTATCGGTGGGCTTGAACACGATAAATCTTCCTATAGCACAAGCAGTGGAAGAAGAAAAAGGTAAAACATCTTTATGACAATTTCCTGCAGGCTCCATGTTTGATCTTTGCCTGAGTGCATATGACAACAGTGCCGTTTCTCCTTTTTTTAGACGAATCACAGTCTATAAAATGTCATTAAATAGTAAACCCAGGGATACATCTTCAAATTGTTTCTCCAAATTCCACAGATGTTCAATTTGTTATGAAATGAGACAGAAAAACAGGAAATCCTCACATTTGAGAAGCTGGAACCACAAATGTTTAGAGTTTTTGCATAAAAAAGGACTTGTGAATGACTGCTAATCAAAGGTGATTAGTTATCTGCCGATCAACTAATTAATGAATCGACTAATAGTTTCAGCGCTAATTGTTATTTTTCTACATTTTGACAATAAGTGGTCGTAATCGTAGTAGTTTTATTATCTCTCTGAAGAAGAGGAAGCATGTGAGTTTTGGACACCTCACATATAATGTTAATCGCTGTCCGTTAGCGAGACGATGGTCCCTGCATTGATTAGGAAACAAAGACACATCGCCTCATGGAAAGTGTTAAGTATACATTTTGTAACTGTCCAGTTGCTAGAATGTTAAAATGTTTTATCATAATGCAGAAAAGGGGATTACAGCTGCACACCAGAACTCCTCCACGATTAATAAACAAACTAAAGACAAATATTCCTTCAGAAATAGAGTCACAGCCATCTCCTAAAGAGACACGAATAACTGCTGTTATCGAGTTGGTATTTGAACTGAAGTATGAAGCTGAAAAAGGGAAATATTAAAAGATAGTTCTCTCTCTACAGTTCAGTGTGAATCACTCCATTTTTTCCATTAATTACTTAAATTCAGGACCACTCTTTCTTTCCAGTAACATTATTTTGTCGACTAAAGTCAACTTTAAAAGCAGCGTTCATCACGTGTACCTACTGATTATCCTATATGCATTTTAATCATCCCTTTGTGCTCAGTATGAACACGTTTCTGTCCGTTTTCTACACAAAAATAACAATACATCTCTTTAGAACCTTCTGACCACTGACAGCAACACAAACACAGCATGTGTTGAGTTAAAGTCCGTTTCCTTTTCTTACTCAGCAGCAGCAGCTTAATAAAAAAAACAAAAAAAGGAAACTGGATGGAAAAAAAGTTTTCTGCTCACATGAACCTCTCGATCGCCGCCCAGCAGACGGACGCTCTCTCTCCTCTCGCCAGCTACTAAGACACAATGATGCAATTCAGGACTTTACTTTTGACATCTGTGATGCTCCCGTGGATGCTGTCTTCTGCAGCAAAAAATAAAAGCATGGAAGTGAGAAAACCTAAGGTAACGATATCTTTTTGGGGGGTTTGAGCGGGGTGGAAGAAATGCACAATAGTCTGGAGTCGGGGATGTAAAGAATAGTTATTAAGATTTCTCCTTTTTTTTTTTACAGAAAAACACGACAAAGATTCCAAACTTTAATGTCCTTCAAGACACCGAACCAGCAGCTCCAAGAGCCCACGGTAAGGTCCGTTTAGACAGATCTAAGTTCTCAACAACAGTTTCAAAGCCGATTATGCAACACTTTCTGAGGCGTTCTTCCACATTTTTGTGAATGTAGCTACAGCCCCATATTATGTAATAACGGGGCCGATTAAGTGTCCTCGTATAAACTGTCTGGTGTAGTTTTAAGCTGCACTGTCACATCGTTTTCTGTCCAAAAGGTGATGATGAAAACGTTTGTGATGTTTCCAGTGCTGCCGACTTGCCTGCTGTGCGTTTGCCTGAGCGGGTCCGTTTACTGCGAGGACGTGACCCCGGAAATGTCGGCCGTCCCGGCGCTGCCAAAGGAAACGGCGTATCTCTACGCACGTTTCAACAAAATCACAAAAATCAGAAACCAAGACTTTGCAAACATGGGTGAATACAAGTCGTTGTGATAGTTTAGTCTTCAGTGAATGTCATCTTTCAAGCTCACTTCCTGCGTTTTGTCCCTCAGCCACAATGAAAAGAATCGACCTCACCAGGAATCTCATCTCCGAGATAGAAGACGGAGCCTTTTCTAAACTTCCAGATCTCGAGGAGCTCACTCTGGCAGAGAACAGACTGACTAAACTCCCCGTGCTGCCCGGCAAGCTGGTGTCCTTCAACGCCAATTCCAACCGGCTCAGAACCCAGGGTGTGAAGGCGACCGCGTTTAAAGTAAGTCTGCAGACATGATGCACTTGGCATGTGTTTGATACAGCAAGCGGCCCAATCACCAGAATAATAAAGAGAAAGCATTTCAGGGACCATTATTGTCTTTGTTTGAGTGTGAACTGTAATTAATGGTGGAAGAAATAAAACCTAAAGCTTGGTGAGAGTAGAAATGAGTGAGAAATGCATTTCAATACACTAATATATTCGTGGAATTTTATGTGTGAAATGCAGGATGGATAAATATAGAACTTAATGTCATTTAGACAAGGGTTTAAGATTTAATTAGGAATTCATATTTGTATTTCTTTAATTTTTAATTATGTTTGTTAAAAGGGCCAAAATGTTGTTTCACTTGTTGTGTTTTTGTTGCCGTCTTAGAATACAGTGTGTGTATATATATATATATATATATATATATATATATATATATATATATATATATATATATATATATATATATATATATATATATATATATATATATAGCTACTGCTTATGCTTATGCTAATAAGCAGCTTTGTTGTTGCAGAAACTCACCAGTCTGACATATCTCTACCTTGGAAACAATGAACTGGCAGCAGTGCCCCAACTTCCAGAGTCTCTGCACGTCGTTCACCTGCATGTAAGTTCACATGTGACTCACAGACGCTCTGGGGAAGAAAGTTGATTCTGTTTTGTTCCCGTCAGAAGAAAGCCAGCGGTTGTGGCTACGTGACGGTAGAATTGTTTCCTGTGCGTTTGTTCTGCAGAACAACAAGATCTCCACAATAACAGACGAGACGTTCTGCAAAGGCAACACCAGCCACTACATCCGCACCAACATGGACGAGGTGAGACTGGACGGGAACCCCGTCACGCTGTCCGAGCACCCCAACAGCTTCATCTGTCTGCAGGCGCTCCCTATCGGATGGTACAACTGAAAGTAACCCAGAGCATGCTTTTGACGGAGGTAAACCAGTCACAAAGTGCAGTTCTTATGTTACATTTAATGTAGTCAACTCTCGTGTACGATCTCTTAGAAGCAGACAGAAGTCATGTCATTACAGAAAAACAATATTTAAACAAGGATTGTTTCTTATCTTAGATGATGTTGCACAGATACTGGCAGATTGTGATGTCTCTACATACAAAGACTCATTTCTGTATCTTTTATTGAGTTGCGGTTTTGTCTCGGCATGTGCTATGAATATGTCAATATGAGACCATTGTTGAGATGATTATTACTGCCAATAGTTCTTATTAAAGATAAACTTGCATGCTTCTCCATCAGCCTTGCACTCTTGACTCCTTCATAACTGTGATACGGTTGTTGCGGCATGCTATGAAGTACAGTCCAGCCTGCAGGGAACAAGTCAGAGAGTCCAAGAAGGTGTCCTTAGTCCACATTAAGTCCCACCGCCGCTCACTTGGCTGCAGGCTCATCAAGAACCAAACCATCTGCTATCTTCTGCTGGTAAACCCGCTCTGATCGTTTCCTTCGGTAGACATCATCTGGAAAAGAAGTAAAAGACTGAATGAGGCACTTGAAATATAGACAGGTCTGATGCTGTTAAAGCTGCAGGAAGTGATCAATAATATTAATAATGACTGCCTACCATTTAGGTGAGCTGGTTCAAAGGGTGCACTTAATGGAGCTGAGCCCATGTTCTTCAAGCAATGACACATCTGAATGTCTTCAGTGAAGAAGGTTTATACCAGGACACGGGAAACCAAAACAGCTGTAATTCACTTATGATATTGAAAATAAGAATAAAAGAGAGTTTGCAACTGCAACAGATATGCAGTAAGGAAGCAGTTCTACCACAAACAAGCTGAGGAATGACGTCTCTGAAGAGGAAAACTATTTCCCGTGTCCCTGAATAGCCTCAGAATACGGCAGGATCAAATATGCACGGCAGCTTTTTCTCATTTGTTTTGTTTTTAACACGAGAGGATTTAGTTCTGCTGAAGTGCCACATCTGGAATAAATGGTTACGGGTTCAGTGAGAGCAGCTCTACAGGTGTAGCTTCACACAAGAGCAGCTTCACACAAGAGCAATAACAACAGATGTGTGCAGTGGTGGAAAGTTGATTTATTCAAGTACTGTCCCAAAGTACTACGTTTGAGGTACTTATACTTTACTTTTCATGCTGCTTTATAGTACTTCTACTCCACTACATTTCAGGGGTAAATATTGTACTGAGTGTATGAAAAGTTACTCCTTATTTTTCGTACGTTTTCCTACAAAAGTCAGCAACTCGTGTTAACTTCTGCTCGTTACATGAATACAGTCTTTTCAAAATAAACTTCCATCTTCACAGAACACAACTCAGTCAAATACTTTGTTAGGTTTAGGCAACAAAACTATTTAGATTGAGGACAAGATTGTGGTTTGGTTTACAATAACTTCAGCAGTGTCGTTACTGAAGTACATGAACCATAAATCACCGTTCATATTGGGCAGCAAACAGCGGTCTCTTGGGTCAAATATCGGTAATTGTTAGACCCATCCACCTCGTCTCCCTCCCACCCTGTGTGGCCTTTCTTACTTCCTCGTTCATGATTTGGCGGATAACACACAAAATGTTTTTTTCTGGGATATCTACGAATTACAGCACTTTATTTTGAAATCCCAATTGTTTTTTTCCCCCAGAGAAATGTGATGTGTTTTGAATGTGAAGAAAGTTTTGAAGATGAGCAGAAATACATACGAGCAACTAAAGTCCAGAAGCTTATGAATTAATAAAAATGATTTTAAAATGAATAGGTGCCACATGCACATTTAAAGAGGTCAAAGACACAAAAAAGATGACTAAATCATGCCTACATATGTGCTGACTCAGCAGAAATAACACTCAATGAGAAAAGTTGATCTACAGGAGAATAAATATTTAAAAGCAACACAGAATGCCAGAGAGCCTTACAGCATCATGTTCCATCATACGTTTATATTTTGAGGCCTGAAATTAGTGATTTCCTTTGCAGAAATAAAGGCTTTTTGTTTCCACCATAAATTGATGCAGACAAATTCACCAGAATGCAGGAAATAAATAATATTTACAGCGGGAGGACCACCAGAACCCCCACTTAATGTGTCCCCCACCAATAGTGAAGCCAAATCTACACCCTTGTACTTATGTAGCATTTTAAAAGGAAGGGTACTTTAGAATTGTAGTATTTCTTCCACCACAATGATGTGCAGTATGTTGTCTTCTCCTGGTATTAAAGTCTGCATTAGGGGCTGATTGTATAAACTCACACTGATAACCTGCTAGTTTGAGACCACGATCAGCCACAGGTAGTTTGTGTTGAGTGGAAATCACACCAGAAATATCATCATGTAATCGATACTGAGGTACTAAGTCAAGGTATAGTGTGACATGTATTTCTATGTGTCAGCAGCTGTGCATGCAGCTCCCTGACCTGTACTGTGTCCTTAAAAATGCCATCTTTTTCCAAGTTTCCTATTAGCAGTGAGAGGAGGAGAGGGAGGTTTGAGGACAAGGTCAACAAGGGTTGTTGTGGGTCCTAAATCTGTCCACAAAGCACAGTCCTAACAGGAAGCCCACAGTAAACAGTGAGGTACTGAAACAAGCAACTTGCCAACTGTTCAAGTAAAAAGACTGAAGTTCAACTTTCGTAAAACAAACTCAACGTGTGCATGTATACTCACAGAAAGTCTCTTTTCCTATCCTCACGTTGATCATGATCCACTCCATAACGCCTCCGATGCAGAAGAAGACAGGGAGGAACCTGTACGTCCCGAGGCGTTGTTTGCCCGGAACAAGGCTCAGTAGATATTTTACTTTATCACTCTTTCTAAACATCGTAAATAGATATTAAACAGCCTACAGTGCTGCAGAGAAACGTGTCCTCTCTACTTGTTACAAGAGCAACGGACGCGAGAATGGGTGCGCTCGTTTTGTGACCCGGCGTAAAGCAAACGAGCGGAAATGTCTAGAATCTAGACACGAGCCAAAGGCAGCTCGAGGTCGGAGTACAAAACGAACGCATCCAGGAAGAGTCGTCACATCCGGTTGTGTTATGCGTCATTAAAACACGGAAATACAAACAAAATAAGATAAAAAATAAAATCTAAATCAATTTTTTTTAAATTAAATACATATAAAATAGTTTTAAAAACAGCTCAAGTTAATTTTATAAAGTCATGAATAGAAAAAATAAATAAATAAAAGGGTTTCCGGTGGCAGTCTGCCCTTTTATGCATAGTGACCTATAATATGTAATATATATAAAATATAAATATATATATATATTATAATATAATTATAATAGTAACGTAACAGCATTAGAGCAATGACACAAACACACGTTAGGCTTGTTTGAATAAATAAATGACCAATGGTACAATGGTGAATCTTAAATAGTGTGACAGTGATCTTTTAAAGCTTTTGGGGTCTATGATGTTCAGCCTATCACTGAATATGGATGCAAGTTTAAATCAATGTATTGAATTTGCTGAAATTTACACCTAATTTAGTAAAAAAAATTCACCCATTTCTGACTTGGTCTCGTAGTTATTAACATAACATTACCCTGGCATTTATATGGAAGATGAAAACTTTTGTAATTTTGTCTTATTTAAAAAAATAATAAAATGCATTGGTCATTGGACTTTACAATGTGTAGTAACTTAAACACAAACAAATATAGTAGATTATTTTAAGTAAAGTTCATGTTTCCTAAAGGGATTCAATAAATAATCTACAAAACAGGTCACTGGATGGAAATGCAATTACTAAAGAAATGTGTTCCTAGCATTCAGTTTAGAAATTAACTTTTCTAACAGGAAAGTGTTAGTGAGGACATTATTAGCTGCCATCTTTATCTTTGCTTTACAGCAGAAAAATAGTGAACATGAGGGCCAACTGGCCTACAGCGCTCCACTTGTATCACAATTATGAATGTAACTTGGCAGGAACATTTTGTAAAAATATTTTATTAAATGAATGCCACATCGCTCGAATGCTGATCAAAATGACTGATAACTTCTCACACAGGCTACTTCATAAGAAGTCCAAGTTTCCACAAATTGTAGCGAACTTGTTTGAACATGCTTACAAGGAGCTTTTAAAGTGGTTGGATGTTTGACTTGCTGACACACAGTAGGCCAATATCAGTGCAAAATATCAAGATAATGTTAAAAGTTCAACCATAAAACAAAACTAATGACTGACGAATGCACAAATGGGTTTATTTTGGCTGGAATGATCAAACACATCACTGTTGAGATGAGCTCTAAACGGTAACAGTATGATGCAATACTGCAGAGCGCACAAATATATATATACACAAGACACATGCGACGACGACGAGGGTCTTCAGGAATAGTACCGTACAAGGCGAGAAGAGAGCTAAGAGACTAAATTTAAGATCTACTGGAAATTGGGCAAAAGATAATCATACATTATTATTATTGAAAAACCTTCACGACTGACGGTCCAAATAAGTTCTCTGTTCGGTGTCTGTCGTCCAAAACACAACCAAGACAGCAAATTGTTCTCTTTCCCCCTCAAATTGAGATCTAATTGCACATTAATGCAAATTAAGACTTAGCGCTGCTACTGTGTGTAAGCAGTCTTAAACCACGGCTACCTGTTTACATTCCCTTTATCATTGAAATAAACAGATGCAGGTATTGGAACCACATAAAATCGGAAAATACTCCTAAAAAGAATCAATGTACCCACATTTTTAGCATCGTTTGGGTAAAATAGTGTTCCTAAATAAATACAATCGTAATAGAATCATTATCGGGTCTTTCTGCTTCATAAGAATTGTGTTTGTAGACATAAACCCCAAGAATTAATTTCTCTAGAAATGTTAAATAAGTAGAGGGAGCACAGATAAAGTGTTCTTGCACTCCAACAGGTGAACAAATCAAGAATTCACATTTTCATTGTTTTTATGCTTTCCGTCTGGACTTTGAGCCTTTGTGCCACATTTATCACACAAGAAAGAAAAACATTATTATTGACACATTACTCAAACAGAGATCAACATGAGTTATTTTTGTGATCGTGACTTGTGTAACATGGAGACAAATCAAACAGTTGTGAGCAACGCCTCCGCCGGGGTTCAGTCCTCGACTTTGTGAGCCGGTCTGCAGAAAGTCCAGTGATGCTCCACCGTGTTCTCGTTCGCTCGCTCGCTCATGTGGTGCACGCGCGTGTTGCGGATGGTGAAGCCTTGTTTCATGATGTAGTCCATGAGGTGAACCCTTAGGGCCACCTCTTGGTGATAGTCACACGGTCCGAAGGTGAACGACACCTGGCAGTCTCTGGTGTCCATCATGTGTTTGCTCCACTTGGTGAAGTTGTTGGAAATACCTTCCAGCAGGCCGTGAACCTTCGTAGTTATGGTTAGCTGCGTGATGATAACAGCCACCGGGTTTGAATATTTAGACAGTTTCCGGGTGCTGGAGAGCTCCACGACTTGCTCGAAGATGTCGGGAGGGTACAGCGGCTTGGGGTCGTTGAGGCACAGGATCAGCGGTTCGATCTGGTAGAAGTCCGCCTCTTTCCTCAGGAGGTCCGTCTCTGTGAAGTCCAAGGGGAGGGTGAGCTCGGACGTCCGCAGGAAGTTCAAGATGTACCGGAAGAGTGTCCCGTCGCGATCGATGAAATAATTCCCCTGGGAATCGCGAGTTGTGGGGAAATCTCCCCGGAACATGGCGCCCAGCATGGAGTCCGGATAGCGCTGCAGGGTGGATAAACTGGTGGTGTACAGGCGGCCTCCCACATTCAAGGTAACAGGAGAACCCATCTATGGCAAAAAAAAAAGATACAGGAAGATGATAAGAAACATGTTTCTGTGAAGTTTAAAATGAGCATTTACATCCTGCAGTTGTCGGTGAATAACATGGATAGTGTGGATTTCAGCTGTCAACCTAGCTAAGATCAATGGAGTCTAATACAAAAGTTCTGCAAAAAATCAGCTAGTTTGTAGTGTTGAATAATATCACATTATAGTGAAAAGAAACACCTTTCAGTGTAACACAATACGATTCAACGGCACCGCAAACTACAGCCTCCAGAACGATCAGACGGTTGAATAGACACCTCTCTAAAGCAGTTTTGATAAAATCCAAACATTACAACCTTCATGAAAGTAGGGAAGTTATTAGACTGCATTCATTTTAGATGCTGAACGTAAACTGGTTAAACGTAAATTTAACATCAACAGTGTCAGAAATGAATTGCTCTTATTCTAGTCTGTCTGCTGTCCATCTCTTACCCTATGGCCCCAGTCTCCATTATCCATTTGTAGAACAATACCCACTTGGTCACAACCAAAATAGAGAGGGAACAGATACGCTTTGGCTTAACTCAATTTCACCTGTGAAAAAACAGTCACATTAACATGAGCTGTAACACAGTTATGCAGAGTATGATCGACACAATCATTTAGACTTAAAGTCAAATCATGTGTTTTTACCAGTAGAGCCTCCCTGTGCCTGTTGTATTACATGAGTAATGATCTACCCGTCTGTTGTAGCAGAAGGTGCTTACTTTGTGGTTTAAATGAGCACAATGTATGCAAGATATTTGCATCTGGATACATGTACAGTGTACATTCTGCATTTGACTAAACTAGCCGTTTGAGATCATAATACATGATATTCATCATCATTTTGGTCGCAGGTATAATCAACTAAGCTAAAACCTCTCTGTAAGTAAAAGTATGCAAGTATAATCAACTAAGCTAAAACCTATCTTTAAGTAAAAGTATAATCAACTAAAAGTGCTCAGGAATAAATATATAATATTTCTACTGAATTGAAACTGAAATCTGACGTTACTTAAGACACAATAAACCCACTAAGTAACTCAATTATTCAATAATAACTAGCTAACGTTAACTAGAGAATGCTAGTGAAGCCAGCTAACGTTTTTGATAACTAATGTTAATGGGAAAAAACTAAAGTAGCTATCCAACCGTTATACAGTCCACTCTTTCTGCCTTGATAAAAAGAAGGAAGCTGGCTAACGAGCAGATTTCGCAAGGAAGTAAAATATATATTTTTAAATATGTTTTTTAAATATATATATGCTGCTAATGAGCTGTGGGTCCAGTGAGGATGCACTGAGATATGTAGCGTTGAATAAAAAGCGAGTACCACAGTGGGAAAACGGAGTTTATCGTGTTAGCTCGCCAGCTAGTTGCCTGCTAGCGAGCTCACACGGCTAACGTTAGCAGTCCACGAGCCGTTCTGCCGTTACTACTCACGCGCGTGGATCTTAATCAGCCCAGCTGGAAGTAACAGAGACGTTAAAATAAAAGCCTTACCTGCGCGTTTTTGTGCCTATTACTCTTTTGTTGTTGTTGTTGTTGTTGTTGTTGTGGAAACGATGTGCGGTTTGGTATTTAACGTTACCGTCAGTAACTCGACGTCGTTACTCGACTCCGGGCTGCAGCAAAACTGCGCACACAAGGAGGTTTTTATGAAGGAGGGGAGAGGCGGTCCTGCTGCAACCACAGACACCTCTGCTTGAATACACTCACACACATCCAGATACAGATGAACTGCATGGGCCTTTTATTATCATGATGCAGGTTACCATACAATGCAATGCATTTTCTAAGAAATGCAAAGCACTATAAAAAAAAAGAAAAATCTTGCTTTCTGTCACATGTCACAGCTTAGACGTCTGTTTACACGTGCATATCATGTTCATTAGTCTTTAGTTAGCTCAGGAGGCTTTCTTTGCGCCCCCCCTGGCCCCTTGCTGCAAGATGATGAACTCCAGGATGAGTTTGGCTGTCCGACAGGGCCTCTCCATCACCACGGAGTGTCCACAGTTCTCCAGCAGGTCCACTCTGCATCCAGGCAACACCTCTGCAATGACTGCGGCTCCAGAGACGTCCACCACCTTGGACAAAAACGGGGGCCCATACAGTTATCATGTGGACCTGGAGCACCACAAACCTGAGCCACCAACTTTTGTACACAGCCACATGCATTTTTAGGATGAATTTAGAATCAAATGCTGCCACTTATTTAATTATAGGCCTTGCTGAGTCACTGGATCAGTGGATCATCATTACCTGGTCCTTTTTGCCCCATATCACTTGTAAAGGAGCCGCGATCAGATGTAAGTGCTCCTGTAAGGCGTATCTCGATGTCTCACCAACAATCTCCATGAATACTAATAAATAAATAACAAAGAAACACATTTACTAGTCTAAACTATCCTGCAAATCCTTTAAAAAAAAAGTGTGTGAACTGACCTTCTTCGTAAAATGTGTTGTGAGGCTGCCGAACATCTACCAGCCCTTGAAGAATCTACCGATGACAGCAACATGTGTAAAACAGCAGCAACCCAGACAGTGACTACTGCAGTGAGGTGAGATATCATCCACTGTGAGTGCACATGACAAAGTGAATCCCCATCATGCATTGTATTTTTCAGAAGAGGTGAAGGCCCTGACCACCTGCTGAGGGATTTTAAAGCGAACATGAGAACAGAGTCTGAACATGTCCTCCATCTCCTCGGGCGTGGTGGGGATCAGCGGGATCTTTAATGTGTAGTTGCTGTGCTCCAAGTCCTGCAGGTGATTGTCGAATTTGGTCTCACAAGGATGTCTTATACCTGCAGGAGGGGGAAAAAAAGAAAAGGAGGAAATAATTAAGCGTGTGTGTGTGTGTGTTATTATGATCATGTCAGGTCATGTCTTGTAATTCTTTAAAGACAAACAATAGGCGTACAATTAATCCACGCTCAGTAGGAAATTCATGTGCTTTTAAAGTTTAAAGGGGAACTCAAGCTGTTCAGTGTTGCACTTCCATTAAGTTGAGGGACTCCAGAAACACATTTAAAAAAAGAGCAACAGAACCAGAGATGTGGGCAAAACATCTAAAAATGTTGGCTCCTACATTTCCCATAATGCAACTCAATAGCCTCTTCCATTAGGTCTGTGAGCCAATGGGGAGAGTCTAAGCTTTGTAAATAAACTTCTACTTTCCCAGTTAATTGAACTCCTTTTTGCCCGGATTGAGAAGGTAAAAGTATCTTCTCTTATGAGCTGATTTCATGTCGGTCAATGAAGCTACTGAACCTTTTTTTTTTTATCCTGAGCGTGGAGGAGTTTAAGAATACTGGAACATATGTTTTTCAATTTCTATATTTTAAAGTCGGGATTAAATAAAAAATGTCCTTTTAACCCTTTTAGATCACGTCCCCGGTTATAATTTATATCTAAAATAATTAACAGAAGAAAATTCTATTTCTTTGTATTTTTACAACAGACACATATTGTTTTGATCCAGTTTAAATTGTGCCAGATGATGTTTGTCAATTTAAAAGATACATTTGCACGTAAAGAAAGTCTAATTTTGCCATAAAAGTAAAAAAAGACTAAAAAACAACGGCTAATGGAAGTGGCAGACCTCTCATCGGGGTGAGATCCGCAGTTATAACCTCTTGGTTTTAGCCTATAGTTTGGTGATAGTTTGGTGATGTTTTACACACACACACACACACACACACACACACACACACACACACACACACACACACACACACACACACACACACTTTCTCTTGTCTGACCGTCTGGACAAATGAGAGTGATGCTGCAGATCTCTGAGGGGTAGCAGGCTGCGTAAACCCCGGCTACGTTTCCTCCCATGGAGGTCCCGACCACATGGAAAGGTTTCCTGTTCAAGCGAACGGTTTCCACAAACTGAGGAAAAAAAGATTTTCAGTTGAATGATTTTAGGTACCTGACAAATACACCCTTTTAAATCCCCCTCCTCTTCAGTGTGTACCTGATGGATCCGTCTGACCTGGCCCTGAACGGAGTAGTCCTCTGTGTTGGTGCGTGTCGTTCCCTCATGGCCCGGCATGTCCACACACACAATGTGAAGATGTTTCGGTAAATACTGGAGCAGCAGGAGAGAAGAAGGTAGACAGCTGAAAACCACGAATGTATGGAAGCCAAGAAACGCTGTAATAACTGGAACCTGAGAAGCAACTGAATTCATCGCGTTAAAATATTTTACTTTTGGAAACCGTCAGTCTGAACTTAAGTTCAGTTTAAGCTTTGTTTTCTCGGATCATGTGACTGACTGACTGTAACCTGAGTGGACAGAGGTCTGATTGACAGCTCATCCTTTGCATGACATCCACTTTTTTGAATTTGATCAGTGGAATAAGAGCAAATTTAGTCAATTCTGAATTTGTGAACTTTAGAAAAATGTAAAAACCAGCCTCGAAATTACCTGGAAATATCAAAAAAGGAATTCAAGCCATATAAATCCAAATAAAGACTCTTCAGGTTTAAATTTCACATTAACATCACTAAGTGTTAAAAGATTTAAATTCTCATGGCCTGTACTTCTATGTGTTGTCCTCAAAACTCTTATGAAGCTATTTTATGAATAACATAAGTTTGCTTAATGAAAAGTCCCAGTTTCAGGACAACATCCTGCGATCTTGTCACGTTTCGTGTCACTGCTCCTTGAAAAGAAGAACACGTTCCGATCATATAATTCTGTTGAGAGTCATGAGCACGAAGCAGCAAACTGTTTTGACAACAACCTTGACAACAGTGAGCCACGTGTCTTTGTGAGCAGAGAAGCCGTGCAGCATTAAGATGGAGGGTCTCATGCCCGGCTTTCCTCTGGAGGCGAAGCAGAAGCGATAGCCGCCGCAGTCGGCGTAGCGCACCTGCAGGCCCAGAGTCCTCCTCCAGTACCTGAAGAGGAAGCAGGAACGTGTGAGCTCATGAACACAGACACCGGAACGCAGAGTCAAGTAATAATGGGCTTTGAAGCAAACTATTTTGTGTACTTTCACACAGTTTATGTTCATAAAGGTCACATTAATAAAGGATATAGGCTCACATACTTTAAATCTAAATGACATGACAAGACATGTAGGAAAAATCAAAGTACATGTGGGCGTTGCTTTAAAACAGCATCCAAACTTCAAATCCAGGCTGATATTCAGTGAACAGATGGATACAATAATAATTAATAACAAGACTTGAAGAAATTGTCTTTTTGAAGGAATGGTGCAGCAGCCACAAAAACATGGAGTCTTGGGTTTGAATTTTTAACTCAATTTCATTCAAGGAAACTGGATATTAAGCTGAGAAACAACAGAACTGCATTTTTTAGATTTTGGGCTATTTTGCTTCCATGAAATGTCTTCTTTCATTTGCGTCTGTAGATTTTCTCCTAAATTCACCAAAAGTTACATCAAATATGTATTTTTTTTATGGCTGCACACAGCATGTTCTGATTTGTGGAGTGATACAAAGAGATATCCTTCATTCCCTCTGACTTTGATCTGTCAACAAAATGAAACATGACTTTTGGATCCGTCTTAATCCAGTGTTCAGATTTCTGTTCTGGGAACTTATGCAAATGAGCACATATTTAATCAGACAATGCCTCATTTGCATATTAAAACATACATTTTCAGAAAACCTGCAATTCAAAAAATTGTTTTCTTAACATTAGTACTCAACTGGGGAAGTTTCATTGTGGAATATATTACTTTAGATTTTAACCCTATTCTCCTTTAGTGTCTCCCCTTAAGCAGTTACCAGTACATGCATTTTGATTATAAGCTAGTTTTGTCGTCAGTGAATTGTAATTTACTGTAAACTACTTGGAGCATAACTATCATTTGTGGCTGACAAGAGGGAATACACGTCAGATATTAAACGTATGAAGTGAAAGGCGTCGACCTCACCAGTAGTAGACTCTGATGAGTGCAGAGGGCCAGAGGAGGAAGGAAGCAACGAAGGCCAGGATGGGAATAGCCAGAGTTCCCCCCGCAATTATGAACAAGTTCACCACGTCCAGATCAGCTGCCATGGCTTCCCTACAGCAAACACACACACACACACACACACACACACACACACACACACACACACACACACACACACACACACACACACACACACACACACACACACACACACGCAGTGTCGGGGGAGGGGGTAACCACAGACCATACAATGTTGAGATAATAAATAGTAAATAACACAAGAAACACCTCTACAAGCCACGATTTCCCTTTTTTAAATCGTAAAAACTTACTTTTCAGATTATTCCCTGCTGGTTTCTTGTGATTCTGTTGTATTAGTTCTACAGCATGCAGATACTTGAGCTTATTTAAAGGTGTTGTTGATGTGTTGAAAGCATAAATAGTCAAATTAACTACTTGATATAATCAAAATAAAAAACAACAACTCTCCCCGTGGAGTGCAGTCAGTCCCTGGCAGTTTGCTCTGGATAAACTCATTGACTATTATATCATTGGGGAAAACCGGGCCACCACATTATTCGGTCAATCTTTTAAAGTGAACGCACAACAGGAACCTGACTCAGAGTCCAGGCAGTTCACTGTGTACAGAAACACACATATAAGAGATCAATGCTGCAGTAAACCTACAGTAAAGGATTGTATTGTTGTGTAACAAAGGATTATTGAAGATATGTGACCACCGAAATCAAAATGTAGAGACTGAAGGATTAAAAATGATACCGTTAAAAGGTAAACATTCTTCATTTAATGCGTCGCTTTGGACAAAAGCATTCACACAATGTAGTTTCACCTTAAACCCTCCAACAAAGGAGCGTCCGTCACATTCATCCACATGTGCTGTCTGGAGCTTCAGGTCCAAAACGTACCACAGGGTGTCATGATGGAGGCCGACTCTGGAGCTCCTCCTGGTTTACAGTCAGTCGTGAAGATGATTTCTGTCTTTCCTCTTCTTCCTCTTCTTCCTCTTCTTCTTCTCCTTCATGAGGAGGTTTCACTGAAGGGAAGAAACAGAACTGATCAACATCAAACAAACTGCCCACAAGAGGTGAACGATCTGAGGATGTTCTGTATGTTAAAGAGAGACACGACATTTTCTTAATGTAAGGAATCAACTGGTGAAGTTTCCTGGTGATATCTACTAGTTAAATGTAGCGCCTCCCTTTAATGAGAGACGTAATAATGAATTGAAAGGTCCACCAATGTTTCTGCATGTGCTGGCCTATTTATTTGAAACATCCAGAAACATAAAAGTTGTACGTCACAACCATTAACAGGTCGTTTGTATGGAAGGAAAGCTACAATTCTCAAGATTTTTAGAATTGTAAAAGAAAATTTAAATAGAATGAATGTAAATTAAAGCTTTATTAAGTTCAAGATCACACTGTAAAAAACTAAAACAAAAAGCCCATCTACTGCGATGTGCAGCTGCCATTCTGATGCATCTCTGGTCCACTACAGATGACCTACATACAAACTGGAGCAGAACTAAATGGACCCGGCCACTGTGCAGAGGAGGCTCGCGTTGCGTGGGAATGCTTCAATGCTTCTCAGGTTTGGGTTTATAAAGGACGGAGAGAAGAGGCTGTCGTCAGTCCGCTCACATGTCTGCACACACACACACACACACACACAGAGTCTGAGCATCACGTCAACGTCCCGGTCATGTGACGTCGGATCCTCAGAGGGATCCTTTACACAGCAGGACAGAAAGGAGGGTCAGATGCTTCCACATCACCCGATGGACGTTGCGAAATTTGAGATTTCTCAACGAGCCTCTCGCCCTGTTGAGAAATACACTGCATCTTGTCTGATATCTGTCAGTGTGGTCTGCCGGCTCAAAGGGCGTAACTGCACTGAGAGCTTCACCCTGTCATCTTCCTGCAGAAGTGGAGGCCACCACAGTGAGACGTCACATTTACTCTGATGTTACAAACCCATAAAGATGAGGTCTTACTCGAGGCCGGCTTTGAGAGAGAACGGTCAAAAACAGACAAAAAGCAGATTTTCAGTGCACGTTCCTGCATGGGTCACGCTCCACAATACTTGCATCCTACATGTCCCATAATGTGACGCTAAATGCCCACTTCCTCCAGTTTGTAACGCAGTCTGTACACTTATAGTCTAAAGCTGTCGTCTCACTGTGTCACCACGTTGGTGAGACACTGAAATGTGATCCAGGAAGTCCGGTTGGAGTAAAAGATTAATGTGTTTCCAGGAGCTGTGTGAAGGATTTAGTAGCATCCAGCGGTGAGGTTCTGTGGAAACAGACGCTGTGAAGAGGACCCTGCTGTAGACACAAACAGCTCATTCTAACCTGATTATACACTCATGAAGACAGTCATGAATATTATATTCTATTTCTAATAATCTCCCCCTAAATCATACACATTGTTCCTTTAAAGGCTCTACAACTCTGTAGAGTTGTTCGTGCAGTAACTATTTTGTCACAGGGCTGTCGTTGGGCTGAACGAGGCCTTAAAATGACAGCGTGCAGCATTTATGGGATCTACTGGTGGAAGTGGGATATAACTGTAGTTCTCCGACATGTGTGGCACACAGGAGACGGTTCAATTGGCTTCAATCTGAACCCTCAACCACCAGATGGCGCTATATCCTACACACTGCAGCTTTAAGGCCCAAAGCCACATAACCCTGATGACACATACTGGATATTTGTGTAGATACTTGATGTAAAGAAAAACCTAAATTGTATTTAATCCTCTAAAAGTCTTTAAGAAAGAGGTGTGATTTAATTATATGAGCACTACAAGGTGTGTGTGTGTGTGTGTGTGGATTTGAAGGTATTCTCTGGAGCAGGTGGGTGTTTCTACATGGTTTCTTTGACTCACATGTTGCTCCATTAAGTTCCCGTCTGTATTATCTCCCGGTCATGTTACTGTGGTTCAGCTCCTGCAGAGGGGCATCGAGTGTCTCTTTGTCCTGCAGGTCACTAACAAGTCCGTCCACACACACACCGCACACGTCTTCACCGCACCGCAGTCTACGCTGCTGCACGGTGCAGAACAGCAAGCCCGACATAAGATCTAACCTCGTGAATTATTTAGCTGGAGGGTGGAAGCAAAAGTATGAACGTAAATACGGTTCCCGTCCCTTAACATGAACAGACAGTACACACAACAGCTTACCTCGTATCTGGTGTTCCTCTACAATGAGGGGATCAAAATAAATAGGTCTGACCTCATCTCCGTGAAGCTGTTCAGCGACTGCCTGCTTATGCAATGACTATAAAAAGGTGTGAACGATGAGGTTAAGATCTTTAATTGAGGTCACTCGTACATTTTAGAGCAGTTATTCATGAACTCTGAACCCAAGAAACTATATATATATATATATCTCTCCATCTCTTCACAAAACACATATCACAAATAAAGCAAATGAATAGATTGAGACTTGACATAAAATCATACGTGTTGCATGCAAATATATAACCATGAAAAACACTACTGAACAAGTTTAGTGTTCAGTTTCAAAAACATGACATTTCAAGTGTGCACCAGTTTCTTGTTGGTAGATGGAAAACATTTAAACGATACTGTTATGCAACACTGACTTCCCAGTGGTGTGCAGTCCCCGGGTGATCGCAGTTATCGATAAAATGTCGGTTGCACTGAATTCAAACCTTTTGTGTATTAATTGGCACAAGAAAGAGGAATATGATGAACAGATAGCTGGTGCAGAAACGTTACCGTCCATGTTGGTGAATGTTGATGAAGGAAAACCAGAGTTTACATACATCTATTGGGGCTGTTTCACTTTAATCGTCATAAAAGAAAAACTGTTTTCAGAACTATTAATAACGCTGAACAAAAACCCCCCAAAATGTCCAAAACACTGAAAATCCCCTCTTATATCAGCGACAACAGATATTATCTTAGCAGTGCCCACCTCCTCCATAAACTGATGTTAAGGCAGTCATCATGCACTCAATCCGGGGCTGCATTACTGTGAGAATATTTATTATTCCGACAGTTACAGAGATGTGTTACATTGAGGGAGGTTCAAACTGCAGGTGATATATCTAGAGCTAATGAAGCGTGTAGCGGTTCTTTACATTCGTTAACGGATGATCCTAGAAGTCGTGGTGGGAAACAAAAACACACGATCCTTCAAGAATAATAACAACAACAACAGGGATACAAACAAACGTCTTCATTTTTGCACACAAAAGTGACATTCTTTTTATTAACCTCTCATCTAAAATAGAGCCTCTTAGAAATAAAACCGTGTTTAGTATGAGCCCTCCTACTTAAAAGTGCAGATATGATAAGGGGGCAAGTTTCTCAGTGCGGAGAAATCGGATGATAAACGCGTGTGTGTGTGCATGTGTGTGTGCGTGTGCACGTTGCCCTCAGGTCCTGAAGAGCACAGCAGCAGTCACAGCTGTTAGAGCCACAGCAACAACGGGCCCCCAGATCAACCACGGCTTCTGAAACAAGCGGCGACACAGAAACATGAGCAACACCACATGAAACCGACCACCAACCACCGCTACGTCATCATCACGGGATTGCAAAAGCTTTGACAGAGGGAGCTTGCCATTTGAAACCAGTGCAGAGAGAGAGAGAGAGAGAGAGAGAGAGAGAGAGAGAGAGAGAGAGAGAGAGAGAGAGAGAGAGAGAGAGAGAGAGAGAGAGAGAGAGAGAGAGAGAGAGAGAGAGAGAGAGAGAGAGAGAGAGAGAGAGAGAGAGAGAGAGAGAGAGAGAGAGAGAGAGAGAGAGAGAGAGAGAGAGAGAGAGAGAGAGAGTTTAAAAAGTAAAAAATAAAACAGCTCTTTGAGATAAAGAGAAGCTCATCCAAGCCAACGGGGAGAAACAGTTGTTAAGCATGAGCCATCCAGACAAGACGAGCAGATGTCAGATGTTGGAACTGTATGATTAGAGAGGTTAGAGTCTCTGAGACGTTTGGTTTCCCCCCCCCCACGAGGAAGGCATTCCGGGGAAATAAGTCATGCAATCGGTCCAAAAGACACTGGTGAGAATGAAAGATGTCGGCCGATTTGACAGGAGTATCGTGTACCTTACTACCACAATGCACCGTAGCACCAATACAGCACAGCCAGGATAAGGCCCATGACTATGGCTTGAACAGGCAGCAATGGGGACGTCTACAGAAGGGAAGGGACATTACAGTGATCAACTGCAGCGGGACATACTTCTAGCTGGGCGGAGCTTTATTAATAAACCAGGAGTCAGGAGTCTGTAATTGGTGTTTACACAAATCTCAAAGTGACACACGGCTGCCAACAGCAGCAGACAGTGGATGAGTAGAGGGGAGCAGGTGTGCTGCTGTGACTAAAGAAAAAAAAAAAAAAAATATATATATATATATATATATATATATATATATATATATATATATATATATATATATATATATATATATATATATATATATATATATATATATATATATATATATATATATATATATATATATATATATATATATATATATATATATATATTGTGAATCTTACAAAAAAAGATTTGGGTTTTATGCCCGGAGACATTTTAACAAGATAAAACAAATCTGATGCAAAGCTCATGCTCCTAAAAAAGCAAATTTGTCTCTTATGCAAAGCTATGGTGCTGTTTTCCTTATTAAAACAGAATTGCAGGTTATTCTAAATGATTTGTCATACAATTACATATATATATATTATATATATGTATGTCTGTTAGTGTGCGATGGACCAGCACTCACCTTTGTCCCTTTGTCCTTTAGTTCCTCCATGTTGGCTTTGCACTCCTCAAACTGGTCAGCGAGCGACTGCTTCTCCTGCTCAGTCTTCTCACATTTCTCCTTCAGGTCCGACAGCTCCGTCTTCACCTCCTCGTACTGCGTGAAGCAAACTGTTATTTTCAACTTCATCGCAAGACAAATTCATTTCATTTAAAATGACTCAGCTGTATTATAGAAAGCACCTTTTCAAGGTGAGGCAACTTTATTTATAAAAGCACATTTCATTACAGAGAAACTCGATGTGCGTTACATTTAAAATAAGAAATATATGCGACAAAGTGAGGTCACAGTAAATTAAACACCATATTTAGATAGTCAAAGTTGATGGACAATGTTTTTCCTCATGTTGACTTTTTAATGTGAAGCTGTCGGCCACATTATCTGCCCAGAGAGGTTTCTGTTGCTGCCGTTTACATTCCTGATGATGCAAATAAATAGAAAAGCCCCACAGGAATGTACTACTGCTTCCGTTTTGTTCGTCACGCGTTTGTTGTGTCGCAAATGGGCTACGACGTTCGTGCATCCTTGTGTTACATAATGACTTTAAATGATCCTTGAACACACACACACACAAACAAACAAAACAAACGCACGCACGCACGCACACACACACATACAGACACGCACACGCACAAACAAACGCACGCAATCATGCAGCCCAAAGTGCACCACAGATGAAAACATCACAGACAAAGTAACATAAGGTAACGCAAGGTACCGCAAGTCCTTCCTCCCCGCTGCTGTCAGGCTGCACAACAAACTGCTCTCGGGAGACCACTAACACTTTGAACACTTTGAACACGAACATTTGACTGAACATGAACACTTCTGAACACTTTAATTCACTTGAACATGAATATGAACACTCTGAACACTTTAATTCATTCACCTGGTGCAATATCTAATCCGTGCAACCCTGTGCAATATCAAATACGTTTAAGTATTATCTTACATTTTACTCCGTCTGTATATACTGGTATATTTAATATTCTTCTTTACTGTCAATCCCGTGCAATATCCAATACGTTTAAGTATTATCTTACATTTCACATTTTTACTCCGCCTGTATATACTGGTATATATTTTGTATTCTTCTTTACTGTCATATTTTTATTACTGTTTCGTCTATTTATACTACTTGATTTTTTAATCTTCATTTTATTACTTGTGAGCAATGCTGCTGTAATCCTGTAATTTCCCCACTGAGGGACTAATAAAGGATTATCTTATCTTATCTAATAAATAGATACATCAGAAGGCTGCATGTCTGGGTCAAAGGTTGTCGAGCATCGGTGACATTTTCTCTCATGCTTTCGTCCTCTAACAGAGGCTTTTACAGACGAGCAAAGAGAACGGCGAGAGCACTCAGGTACCACGGGCTCCACGTTTTATTCAGTGGCTGACGGAGTCGATGCCTCATTCGGATGAACGGCTCGCGGTTGACGATGATTTCGTCTCCGCTTGCTGCTGTTCAACGGCGCCCCTCCTCCTCTCTCGCTAACCCATTCCCATCCAGCCTGCTCAACCTGACTGGGAGCATGCAGCAGAGCAGCCTGGGGGGCTGTTTGGGCTGGAGGATGCTTTAAAATGTCACAATCCTTTTTGTTTTAACAGAGAAATTCACAGCCACCTCAAGACAGCTTTATGTCGTTAGATTTATTATCCAAGAGCCAGAGAGTGCTGCAGGAACGAGTCCTGAAACCCAGAAAGGAGTTAATCTCTAAGTCAACAGGTTTATGCCTGAAATAAGGTCTGTGGTTCACACCAGCTTTTCACATTTTGTTCTGCAAAATAAGACACTGGGAAAAGGGTGCTGCTCTGAATGAGACCACAAAACTCATCACACCAACTAGTCCGCCTTCACAGCCTCGTTGTGTTTACCCGCGCTCATGCGACTGTGGTTTAGTCCGTTTACAGCGTAACGTTAGCTTTTTACTTCTGCCAACGCAGTCACACTTCAAAAATCAGTCCGTATCATAAACTTGTGTTTGCCACAAAAGAAATCACCTTGGCTTTGTTGTCGAGGGAACCAGTGATGCTAACTTCCTGGTTGGCCTCCAAACATATACGTCCTCCCCGCAGCGCTCTATTAGAGGAAGCCATTAAGGCAGTTCTGTGTCCTCGGATCAGTAACTCCATCATTGAAAATCCCAGATTGTGATGTGTTCAGGGCCTGTATGACATCAGAGAGCTGCTGACTGATACAACATCCTAATGTCCTGAACCAAACTATTTATACGGGCAAATAAATAACTGAAGCAACATACGACACACCATGTGCAGTTAAAGAGCAGCCAGTGGCCCAGACGGACAGGTTGAGGATCAGGGCCTGCAATTATCAAGTGAGTCAGAGTAGAAGGTTGGTTCTAAACGGGGCCTATACAAGGAACTACAGTGCAGTCAATGTAAACAGCTGCACTGGTCACAACATCTGTTATGTGTGACTGTCAGGTTTGAGGGTAGAAGTATTCTTAGCTCCATAGATAATGGCTCGGAGTGGTTCTGGTTTTTACTCTCAGTGTTTTCTTCTTTTGGGCACGTACCTCTCTCTGCAGAGCCTTGCTGTGGCTGTCCGCTTCCTCCAGCTGCGTTTGCAGCTTGCTGCTGTCCTGCTGGTGCTGGAGCTGCAGGGCCGCCAGCCTCTTCTCCAGCTCCTGCTGGGACCTCTCCAGGGATTTGAGGCTGCCGCTCAGCTCCGCATTCTGGGCACGTGAGCTACCGGAAACAAGACAACGCGGAGTTCAACAGGTAAGGGGAAGAAGGGCGTGTGGTATTGTGTGTGTGGCAGAACATGTTGGAGCAGAATCAAGCAAACGAGACAAGAGGGAGCACGGAGGAGGTGAAGCTGAGCTCTTGGTGCACACTGACCTGGCGAGCTCCTTGTCCAGCTGCTGCTGCCTCTGCAGCGCTGCCTCTTTCTCGGAGCGCAGAGCCGCACATTCGCTCTGCAGGCTGCCCTTGTCTCTCTGGTGGGCCTTGAGGACTTCCTCCCTCTCGGACTTGAGCGAAGCGCACTCACTTTGAAGGCCGCTCCTCTCCTTCTGGAGCTTGTTCGCGGCGTCTTGCTTTTCGGATCGCAGGACCGAGCACTCCTTCTGGAGGCCGTTACACTCGGCCTGCATGGACTGCAGCTCGCCGGCTGTGAGGATAAAAAGAGCTTTTATGTAACATTCTTGGAGCAGATGCTCTGTCCTTAATTAGTCGCTTGGACAGACATTTGAGTCTCAACAAAAGAGCCATATTTCAAAATCACGAGGATACTAATATATATGCATGTGCACCTTGTATTTCTGCAGTTTTCTGCCACTGCTTGCTCTGCTGCTGGAAGTCCCGCTGTAGGTTGTCAATCTCTCGCTCGTACTTGTTGGCGGCCTGACGCCATTTGTCCAGATCCTTCGAGGCGGTTGCCAGGTTGGCCTGGGCGGCGTCGGCGTCGCGGTCCCGCTCTGCGGCGGCCGCCTCCAGGGCGCGTTTCAGCGCCTTCACCTCGTCGCGTGCACTCTGCAGCTCGTCCTGTGAACCGGAGGAGACGTCCATCTGCTGCCTGAGAACGCCCGTCTCCTCTTGGAGCTGCCGCAGCTGGCCTGTCCGGCCCACGGAGGGAGGTTCAGATTAGCGGACATTTTTTCAGAAGGACAGACAGAACATTCCAGTCCACATATAAACAACCATGTACCTTGAAGATGTTTTATCTGTTTTGCAGACCCATCAGCTTGTTGCTTGTTTTCATTTCTCTCGTCCTGCAGGATACCTGCAAAAGATGAATGCTATTATTTCCTGTGTTTGTCGTTGTCTGTGTGCACAGTACAAAGTGAAGTAAATGGTATCTAACATCAAAGATTATCATTATGTTTACCCTGTAGCTCCATGCATTTGTGCTTCTCAGTGTTAACCAGCTCCTGGGATTCTCGGAGGTCATCATTCAAGCGCTGGATCATTTTCTCTGAGTCACCGAAAGACCCCATGTTGGACCTGGTCAAGTCATCTGATAATGAAATACAGAATAAAACATGCATTATGCAGATTAGACGTTCTTCTAGCTGGAAGAGTAGAGATGTGTGTCTTCCTGCAGTGCATACAGGGACATTAGGAAGTTTAAACCACGATGACACATCAGGAAGCAATGACGGCAATTCACAACTATAAAAATAGACGGATAACTCAAAAGTTCCACCACATTAATTCTGCCTCAGTCCCAAATATTTAACCAGGGCCGACATACTAGATGATTTCCCAAGATATTAAAATGGGACTATTACATAAACTAATTGCTAACCCAGAAATAGACAACTACATTATCTGCAATTTAAAAATAAATAAATAAATATAAATATATATATATATATATATATTCATCCAAGCTTTCATCCTAAATTGTCCATTAACCCGGCAACAAACAAGTCTCTGGCACGTCTCCACTGCTTGGTTAACAGTGAGATACTGTAAACAATACACAAAGGCCAACGTTGTCAAGGGGCTGTGTTGTTTCCCAGAGGTGGAAACAGGCTCCACAAATACTCGGGCTTTGCAAATTCCCACTGAATATCTTGATCCCCTAATCTGCCACGGCTCGGAAAAGAGATGACCTCATCTCAGGCCCAGCAAGTTGGCACAAGGCGGAAAAAAAACAGGAGTCGGGACGGGTCAAGCGTGTGCGCCATAAATGGACACATCATCAGTGAAACGCTGGAAATGAAAAGTGATTTCATTGTGTCTGTTAAGGCACGCGTGTTGATAAATGTCCCTAGAAATGAGAGAGGGGGTACGAAGCGGCTGCTGGAGGCTGGTGGCACCCTCTGACTCAGGCACATGACCACGCTGCTGTGTGCCAGACAAAGGATGGGCGGGGCGGCGCTCTGTCCAGCGTGTGTGCATGAGGTCGTGTGTTCCCTCATGCATGCATATGTATGAGAGAGAGAGAGAGAGAGAGAGAGGGAGAGAGAGAAAGAGGGAATGCGAGTGGGCTGGTCAGTGGGGTTCTGTGTGAACGACGTCTGGAGACATTTCAGTTATCTTTGGGAGCATGAGTTATTATGGTCATTATGCGTTAGTGTCACAGAGTAATGATGGGATTAGCCTGTGTGTAAAAATACCTCTCTGACTAGTTGGGGGGGGGTGAGCATCACACGGCCTCAAGTGACAGGAAGAAAAAATGTAGGAGAAAGTCTTTTTTTAGCTCGGGTGCTGAGGGCTAAAGCCATCATGGTCTATATTTCGAGCCAGTGAATGTGACGGCGTTCTTTACAACCGAATCGGAGGGAACTGCCCGGACTGAAAGTCCACAGTGTTCAGCGGGTTTCTATAAAACTGCAGAGGGCCAGGGGGGGGGGGGGGGGTATTACTTTACAGCTATGAAACGGTGCTGTATGAGATCCAAAGAAAGAAACGTCCTGATCGGTCTCTGAGGACTGAGGTGCTGTTGTCGTGAGGACACTGTTTGCTTTGTGCTGCCTATATGCAGCGTGGCGTCACAAATTCATCCGTCATGCAAAATTAATTCGCTCACCAACATGCTCACGCATTATTCCCATGAAGGTCCCTGTTGGTTTTCCTCTGCACTGCAATAGCTTTGGATAAGTAACCCTACATGGCGCTAACACACCGGCTGCCATCCATCTTCTAATAAGCTGTTGACACTTGAGAAATCAGCCCCTGAAAACAAGGCCACCTACATCACCGTGAGCTCTACAGCCAACCACACACTCTACTGAACTGTGACTCATGCTTTTCTCTCCCTCTCTCTCTCTCGCCCCACATCATCAGTTAGTAAGATCACGGTGTCAGGTGAGAACAGCCGAGTCATTCAGGAAGGAACACAGCTGGGTTACCTTTAATGACCGGTACGTTATTCAGGGGATCACTCAGCTCTTTCTCATCCATTTGCTTATCTGTAAAGAAAAAGTAAACACACACGCACACATATATATATATATATATATTATATATATATATATATATATATATATATATATCTCATGGCAACAAACACATAGACTAAATCAAGAGTTAATGTTGATAACTAGAATACATTTTAAATAAATATCCTAACTAAATCATTAAAGCTATTGCTGCTGTTGTTTTGGTTAAGGGTTAGTCATATCAAGTACTTCTGCAAGCTGCATAAGTGCTGAGAAATGTTCCTTTGAGGTCTTAAGTCACAGAAAATAAAAAAAAAGGTCAAGAATAAAACTCATCAGGAAATATTACCTCGAGGTGATCCAGGAGCTTCTGTACTCGTTGTGTGCTGAGGCTAAAGCAATCTCTGGCACGAAGAACTCTCCTCCAACTGTCAGATTTTTCTCAGATGCGAAATGGACCAGTCCAAGCTGGGAGGCTGGAAGGGGGGGACACACCGAGGGGATGACAGACGACGTGTACCAGACCTCCCTGCTATTGTTAGACTGAAGCCAGTGAAGACAAAGAAATGGTTGAAATAAGTGAACAAATACTTAAAAGTGTGGTTATAAAAGCCTCAGAAGAGGTAAATCAGAGGAATGTCATCAAAAACACGAGCCCCCTGCCCCCCTTTGTGTTGTGGCTGAAGTCTTCCAGCCCCTCCACACTAGGTCATGCATCCGAGTGGGGCATGTCGGAAGCTGCAGCTGCACAGTCAGTGACACAAACACAGAGAGGTTTTGTTCAGGGAGCCGGGGCTGCTCTCAGACCAGTTGGTACTGATGTAAGAAACCTACAGGACACAGAGCAAGGGCGGCCAGTGTGATAGCGTGCGTCCTACATGTGCTGCATCCACCTCCTCTCGTACTCTGCCCTGCAGGCCTTTTAAATGCATGTATTATTAGCCTTTAGCTTGAGAGCTGCACATCATCCTGAGGGGGGGGGGGGGCAAAACTGTGCTGCGACAAACTGTGTGTGTTGTTCAGCTGATCTGCATTGTATCGGACTGCTTTGAAACGTTTGAGAGGCTGAGGTGAAATCGAGACAATGAAAGAATAGCATTGGCCGACACTGAAAAGGCTTTCTACATGTATGCAAATAAATGTTTCCCTCTCTGGTCAAAAGCTTTTCATAACTTCCTAAACTTGAATAATGCATGCAGTCCACACACAGACATGCTTGTGTAAAGGGTGGCATGGTTCAGAGAGTACATTTGAACTTAGTTATTTTCATCATACACAAGCATGCTGACTTTTGAGAGCAACAGATTCACTGGTGTTGCCTAACCTGAGTTCATCCAACGGCTGTATGGTTCCATATTATGAATGGTGACATATTATGTGTCATACTTGTAAAGACAAAAACCACAGGCTCAACGGGGCAAGTATGAACAGCTCTGGTGTTAATTGCTTTTCAGGATCAGTACATATAATAACAGAAAAGCTGCACCCAACTCAAAAAAGTGCAAACCAGAGAGCGTTAAGAGACCGTCGGCCAGCTAGCTGCTAAAGTCTAAACTACAGCTGACGGGACATTTAACACATTAACAACCCACATTAACAACACGGAGTAGTGTGGACATTAGTCAGGACACTTAAGAAGCTTAAGAAGCTGCTTCTACAGTTGGCAGCAACATGCTAACAATACATTTAACTAGATAATCAATTGTTGGACAAGGCTAAGGACTCAGAGTAAAAATGTAAGATCCTATAAATATAGTAAAATAAACATCCTTTATCTGTGGACATATTCCAGAGAGAGACCTCAACCGTGGGTGGCTGAGCAAGCTAGTAATCAAGTACAGGTTTATGATCTAATGCTGCAAATCATTGACAAATTTTCAGTCAATAATCAAACTGTGCAACCTTCGACTTTATTCTCTATTTTACTTCTGGGAACTAAATATCCTACAGAGGATTAAAGGCTCTGAAAGAGCAAGCAGTGTTCTGCACACAGACAAGTGAAAGGTAAACCCACAAACTGGTTTTATAGGTGAAAGATTCACCAAACTGTAACAATAAAGCTCAGCAGCAAAACTACTTCATGTCAAAATGTGTGGGAGCCAATAGATTCAATATGATCTTAAGTTGCTTAACTAGTTGCGTCTTATCACGCTTCCAGAGCCACCATGCCAAATTCCGAGGAATTTACCCGACATGCTTTCATCACATTTACAGCACTCTGGACAAATGCAACAAAACAAATCAGCAATAAATCTGCCTTGATAGTGTTGAATATATCCTATCAAAAAGGCACAACTAGTAGTTGTGATGAATGGAAATACAGTCCACACTCAGCTGCCAGTTTATGACATACACACAGCTAGAACTAATGCAGTTTAATACAACAGTCCTGAATGTATCCCGCCTTTGTGAGGGTTATAACGTTCAGGTTTTCATTGAAACTGTTTTAGAGAGAAGGTGAATAAACTTTATGAGCATTTTGGAAGATTAAAACGTGATAAAATGATTTATTGCAGGTATTTTGGATTATACTGCATTCGTTTTAGCTTGGTGAACCTTAGTAACTGTCAGCTAGGTGTATAATGTTATTCATGTCATGCTATATGGATGTTATGGAAATGTTTTGAAGGAAGATAATACAATTCAAATTCAAGTCATTTGTGTGACGTCATCTAGTTTACCCACAATAAGGAAAATGAACACACAGTACACACAGTAAACTAACTTCAAGTCAACTGGCGTTTGTTTGACGTTGTAATCTTAAATTAAAGTTAGATGCTAATGTTACTGTTAGCTTAGCTCATGTTAGCTTAGCTACCAAACATTAAATAACGTTGGCTCATAGCTAGCTAAGTAGCTGTTAGTTGTTTTTATTGTTACCTTGCATTTCTTTACTTAACATGAAGTTACACGGTTAAATGTGTCTTTAAAAATATTTAAACTGTCCTAACTTACCAGAAAACAACTCAAAAATAGAGTTAAGTTACTGTTAATTAGCTGTGATGATAGCTAACTTAGCCTAAAGTCATCAAATATAGAGCTAACGTCAAATTAGTAACGTTTTAGATGATAATAGCTAAAGTTAATATTAGTTTAGCTAATGTTAGCTTAGCTACCGAAAGTTAAATAATGGTACTGGATGTAACAGTTAGCTAACTGATAGCTAGCTAACTAGCCGTTAGTTGTTTTTAGGGAACTAAACCAGGACTTTTTAGGATGGTGCCAGCGGAACCGCCTCCATATCAACACCAGCAAGACCAAGGAGCTGGTGGTGGACTTCCGCCGGGGTAAACGCCCTCCTCCGACACCGGTGAGCATCCAGGGACTGGACATTGAGGTCGTGAACTCATATAAGTACCTGGGTGTTCACTTGAACAATAAACTGGACTGGACTGACCACGCTCACGCTCTTTATAAAAAAGGACAGAGCAGACTCTTTCTGCTGAGGAGACTGAGGTCTTTTGGGGTGCAGGGAGCACTCCTGAAGACCTTCTTCGACTCCGTGGTGGCATCAGCCATCTTCTATGGAGTGGTCTTCTGGAGCAGCAGCATCGCGGCAGCTGACAGGAGGAGACTGGACAAACTGGTGAGGAAGGCCAGCAGCGTGCTGGGGTGTCCACTGGATACTGTGGAGGTGGTGGGAGACAGGAGGATGATGGCGAAGCTCTCATCCCTGATGAGCCACGCCTCCCACCCCATGCAGGACACTCTGGCAGCTCTGCACAGCTCCTTCAGTCACCGGCTGATCCATCCCCGGTGTCTGAGGGAGAGGTACCGCAAGTCCTTCCTCCCCGCTGCTGTCAGGCTGCACAACAAGCTGCTCTCGGGAGACCACGAACACTTTGAACACTTTGAACACGAACAGTTGGACTGAACATGAACACTTGAACACTCTGAACACTTTAATTCATTCACCTGGTGCAATATCAAATACGTTTAAGTATTTACCTTACACTTACATTTTACTCCGTCTGTATTTACTGGTATACTTAATAGTCTTCTTTACTGTCAATCCTGTGCAATATCCAATACGTTTAAGTATTATCTTACATTTTACTCTGCCTCCGCCTGTATATACTGGTATATTTAATATTCTTCTTTACTGTCAATCCTGTGCAATATCCAATACGTTTAAGTATTATCTTACATTTTACATTTTACTCTGCCTCCGCCTGTATATACTGGTATATTTAATATTCTTCTTTACTGTCAATCCCGTGCAATATCAAATACGCTTAAGTATTATCTTACATTTTACATTTTTACTCCGCCTGTATATACTGGTATATTTTGTATTCTTCTTTACTGTCATATTTTTTACTACTGTTTACTGTTTACTGTATTTATACTACTTGATTTTTTATCTCATTTATTACTTGTGAGCGATGCTGCTGTAATCCTGTAATTTCCCCACTGAGGGACTAATAAAGGATTATCTTATTTTATCTCTGATATTATCTCTTTTTATTGTTACCTTTTATTTCCTTACTTAATATTTAGTTACAAGTTGAAATGTGTCTAAACAATATTTTAAAAGTATTTAAACTGTCCAAACTTACCACCAAACAATTAGCTCAAGTTAATGTTAAATGCGTCTTCTTCTTCTTCTTCTTTTGATCTTTTTGGCAGTTGGCAATCTTTCGGGTGCATTACCGCCACCCACCAATCTGGAGTGTGGACTAAGGATATCCTCTATATAATAAAGAAAAGCATCAGTCTTGTTAACTCTAAATATTGCAGAAGAAGTTCCCAACATTTGTCATCAAAGCTTTTCTTTCGTACATTAATTATATTTTCCTCTCCCATCAATCTTAGACCTTTTTTCATGCCTTCCCTCGCTGACTCGTACCTCTGACAGGTAATAAAACATGGTCCACAGTTTCTTCTTCTTCACAAAGTCCACACTTTCTATTGTTATGCATCCATTAACATAGAGGGAACTATTAAGACCAGTATGGCCATTCCTTAGTCTTGTTATAATCATCTCCTCTTTCCTAGTTCGTCCACTATAACCTGCACTCCAATGGTTTATTTTTAAATATATATCTTCCTTGACTCCCTTTATTCTGCCATATCTTATTGATTTGCCCCTTAATCACCACTTCTGACTCACTTGTATTTACATTAATGTCATTTCTCCCACTCTCCAAAGCCCTTTGTGTTGCTTTATCCTTCTCATTCCCATCGACTCCAACATGGAGCCACACAACATTAACGGCCACCCGCATTTCATGTGATAATGTTAAATTCCAAACACAATTCTACTTGTAACAATGACGCTGAAGAGGCAAAAACAACCGCGTGTTCATCCTTCAAGTGGAAAACATCCCTGAAAAAAAAAGAAGAAAGAAAAGTTGCCTCATAATGAGGTGGGTGTCGCCCTGCAGACTTCCAGCGTTACGTGTGGAGCTAGCGGTCTGAAAACCAGAAGTGATACTCTCAGTGTCGGTGTCGGTGTTAGCGGGAGGAGGTGGACACATCTCCACCAAACGGTGTTTTCCGTTATCTAACTTAAGCCACCAGATGCTCGACCAGTAACTTTTTGTTGTTTTTGTTTCCCTATTTAGCTTTTTACTGTTTTGATCGAGTGTTTTTTTGTGTCTGCTCCCCGATGACTTCCTCTATCTCAGCCTGGATTTGGAGTGAGAGATTTTGGCTTCCCGAAAATGTTACATGGGCGGACCTGGAGCGACCACCACCTGGTGTGGAGTACCCGAGAATCCGACACCTACTTTACGCACTACCTCTGGCAGTCATAGTGTCCATGCTAAGGCTGCTGTTTGAAAGGTACGCGTGTCCTTGTTTGTTGCTGGTTTTTTTCTTGTTTCATTCTTTATTTGGATGCGTGCTCCCGTGTGCGTGCACAGTTGAAAGCTGCAGCCTATGTGGCAACTGTTGCTCCGAAAAAAGAGTGGAAAAAAAAAAAAAAAAAACAGCCACCAAACCCTTTGCAACAAGCTTTAATACATGACTAATTCTTTACGCACCCTCTCTTGAACCAACTATCTGCAGGCTTCAACCAAAAAAAACAAAAAACCGAGCTGCTCCTAGTTTAAAGTAACATGACATTAGTTGTTTTTTTTAACAAATGGACTCCGTAGATGGGACTTCTTCTCCATGTGACAGTTAATCCTCTCCTGGTTGTCTTTTGTCTTGGCTTCTTATTAATAGTGTTGGCATTCCTCAGAGGTGATGACTCATGAAATATCCCACTGGCATGAACCACATGTTTACCTTGCTCAGCAGGATAGTTTAGGCACTTTTTATTTTGTGGAAACTGAGCCTGGGTTATGTGCTTTTAAAATAAAATAAACACACACACACACATCTGTATTCCTCGGTCCAAAGTCTGTACTTCTATTCATTCAGTCTCTTCTTCTCCACGTTCGGGGGAATTATCGCGTTGTGGGGTTGAAACCTGATCAAATGTGTCTGGACATGTGACACACATCAGCATTGTGGTCGGAGGCAGCCCTTCCATCTCTGTCTCCCATATCCTCACATGACACAGGTCACCATGCTCTGTTTAGACTAGGTGCTACATTCCCCAGGATCCCCTCCCAGTGCTTGTCTTTAGACTCTTTCTCTTTCTCCCCCGCTCCCTGTGAGATAAAGTCGAACATTACTCCGTGTGAGGCAAACTGCACACTCGACAGTCCGAGGCAAACTCTCAGCTAATGGTTCATCTGTTCCTAAAGCCGGTACAACATGCTTAACTTATCTCCCTGACTCTCTCTCTCTCCTTGTCTTTGTCTCTCTAAATACCACATCTGTGTCCCCCCCACCCCTCTCTCTCTGTTTTTGTGCCTCTATCTGTGTGTGTGTATACAGGCTAGTGGCCAAGCCCTGTGCCCACATACTTCAGATTCAGGCGGGAGTGCCTCGACAAGCTCAGCCCAATGCTGTCCTGGAGAAAGTGTTTCAGTCCAAAGCGGTACGTGTTCGTCCCGTCGGCCATTAAATGTTCCTCCGCACGCTGGAATACAGTGAAGTGCTCAGAGCAGCTCGGTGGTGGCGAGAGAAATGGAAAAGCAAGTGATTTCTTTTTTTTGCTCTCCCCAGTCTCCGGACACGAGGCAGCTGGAGGGACTCTCCAAGCAGCTGGACTGGGATGAGCGGAAAATACAGAGATGGTTTCGGGTCCGTCGGAACCAAGACAGGCCCAGCATGCAGAAAAAGTTCTGCGAGAGCATGTGAGTTCCTGCTTCGCTGCTGTGTAGTCGAACCCTGAGGACTGTGGTTGACCCCACTTATCCTGTGAAAACATCTCAACATCTTCACCTCTGCTCTTCGAGAAGACAACAAGTTGCATTGCTCTGGTTTCTTTTCTTTTCTCAGGTGGCGGTTAACGTTCTACTTTGGGATTTTCATCTATGCCGTTCGACATTTGTGGGGGGTGAGTTGAATGAGCATGCGATGCTGATACTGTTGCATTGAAGTGCGTGATAATAATCATAATAACTTTATTTCAGTAGCAGTCTTTCAAAAACAATGTTGCACAGTTCTTTACAATAAAAACATGATGAAAGTGATCACGGTCAGGATATAAGCAAAATAAAATCGTTAAAATAGAGACAACAATATACCATCTGTAAAGAAAAAGCAAATCGATAAAAGTGAGTCGATAGTTCCACAACTTTAGCTTTTATTAATGCTGTGTGTGATTGGTGATGTAATCATATGAACATTTCATCCGTTTCTGTCAGTCGCCCTGGACGTGGGACACCAGGAAGTGCTGGTACAACTACCCCTTTCAGGTGAATAGTCATTATTACTTTTTTCATTAACTGCATTTCCATCACATCCAGCTGCTTATAGCACCATATTGTCTGCCGGCCAGAGAGGCTTCACGTTCTTTAAAGGTGTGTTTTTATTTTTCTTGCTTCAACACAAACAGCATCAGAGCTCTGAGCAGTTCACCCACTACGCGGCCGAGCTCGCGTTCTACTGGTCTCTGATGTTTTCCCAGTTCATCGACGTGAAACGTAAGGTGAGTAAACGACGGCCCCTCCCGATCCGCCCCCTCGTGTCGGATGCCGGTTCGCCGGCTTCCCTCGTGTCCCGGCTTTCACGGCATTATATGTCACCGGTGTGTGTGAGAATTGGCTTATTCGTGATGCGCTCTGGCAGAACAGGTCGGACGGGAAAGGTTCACAGGGCTTCCTGTGTGTAACGATTCAGCCTGTCATCCCCGTGTTTACACAAGTCCTTCAGTTGGTGACGCAACTTAACCGACAGCCTGTTTGGTGGATGCATAATTAACGGCATTGGGACTCAATTACCTCATTGTTCACATTCGCTGCAGGTGGGTTTTTTTTTTTTTCTCCCTCGCATCCTCGTTTACCTCTTCCCTGTTGTCTCTCCTCATTCCCCCGATGACAGGACTTCATCATCATGCTCGTCCACCATCTCGCCACCATATTCCTCATCACCATCTCCTACGCCAACAACATGTTAAGAGTCGGCACTCTGGTCATGTGCGTGCACGATGCGTCCGACGTCTTCCTCGAGGTAAAGCAGTTCTCCTTTTTTTTTTTTTTTTTCTTAATGTTGTTTCGCAACATGGAGCAGGCGGGGATGATACCGCCGCTGTGTTGAGGAGTGACCCGTACGACCTGTCTGACAGGGGAAAAACACACACAATCACATCAGTTATTAGTGCAGTGATGCAATGGACACACTGGAAATGTAGCAGAACGAGTTTGGGTTGTACTCGACCAAATATATTGTGAGCAGACTCGCACAAGTAGAATTGTTATCGACTAATCTGTTTCGTTGATTTAACCGACACATCTGGAAAACTTGAGTTTCTCCACAAAGAATCGCACTAAAGCAGCACTTCAAAGTCTTAAAATGGGTTCTCGCGTTTCTTTGAATTCATTTAGAATTTTAAAAAAGCATTAAAAACCACGCAAGAGATTTTACTCAACGAAGACCAGAACAACCGATTACTAAAGTAGTAAAAGTAGACTAGAGCTACGTCTACTTCCTTTCATGAGCCTTCTTAGTGACGCGCTCACTGGAGATACTTGTGTGTGATATTTTCATACAGTGAATCATTTTAATTCCTTATCTATTCCTCAAGGCTGCCAAGATGGCCAACTATGCCAAGTACCAGAGGCTGTGCGACGGCCTGTTCGTGGTGTTCAGCATAAGCTTCTTCTGCACTCGACTTGTCATCTATCCTTTCTGGTGAGTCAAATGAGACGTATTTACAAACCAAATTCCTTTCTTTTGCCTATTAGAAGCATCTCTACTTTGAATCAGTGGCTTAATGTGAGCTGCTCTGAGGTCTGTGTGTGTGTGTGTGTTGCAGGGTCGTTTACAGCGTTCTGATTGAGAGCTGGGAGATCGTTGGGCCGTACCAGACCTGGTGGTTGCTCAATGGGTTGCTGTTGGTGCTGCAGACTCTTCACATCATCTGGTTCTACCTCATCGCTCGCATCGCTATCAAAGCCATATTCAAGGGGAAGGTCAGTGTGGTTGTGCGTTTTGGTTTTTAGCCACGCTAGCGGCATCGTCGAGTCAACACCTATTGGTTAGATTGATATTCAAATTCATGGTCCCCGCAGGATGAGTACGACAGAGTTTGGCGATTCCTCGGACGTCTCCTCTGGCGCCACCACGAGACATTTCTGTTATTTAGTGAACTGTCTCTACGATTATTGGATAATCTTTACGAACGCATTCTGCGTTCACGTGTAGAATCTGTTAAGATTTTAGCATCTGAAGCGTTCCAAGTTTCATTTTGTGGTCTGAGCACTGTCGAGCAGGCTTTGGTTGAATGCAGGTAAACAAGTCAAAATAATTGTAATCCCAGGGACAGTGATTTAGCTTTTCATTGGTTTAATATGAGCTTGTCAGCTGGCTGATTGTGAAACAATCCGGTTGTGCACGTCGTCTCTCAACTCCAGTCTCTCGCTTCTGGAGTTGTTCATTTGAGTGTAAACGACGAGCGGCGCACAGAAAAGGAAGTCTTGACCTGGATATCTGCATCATCAGACTGATGCATGATGGGTTAAAAGAAAGACTATTGGGTGGATTTCCACTAAATTTGGCTTACACGTCCATGTTTCCTTCAGCGAAAATCTTAATATCTTTGGTGATCCTTCGTCTTTCCATCATTAGGTCAATTTAAATGAATGCAATACTTTGGTTTATCGCTAAACACCTGTAAAAACCAATGACATCACCATCCGCCTCGTCTGTACTTTGTGTTAAGTATAAAAAAGACGTTTTGTTTCCTCAGTATTCCAGTTGACAGTAAAACCGTCTTAATCCCGTTTGTATTTCATTGTGCAGGTGTCGAAAGACGAGCGCAGCGACGTCGAGAGCAGCACGGACGAGGAGATTTATTCCACTTCCAGTAAAAACCCCAGTCAGACCCTCAAACCGAAGGACATCGGCCACACTGGCAGCCTTAACGGAGAAGCTCACGACCACTGAGCACCACGAGGGGGATGTTCACCTCCAGTGAGGCTTTTATTCACCTGCTGAGTGTCTGTGTGACCCACTTCGTCACTTTGACCTCTTGAAAAAACACCAAAAAAAAAGACCTGAAACTTTTTTTTTTTTCCACCCAGAAAGATTTGCTGAGTCGTAGAAATGGAGAGTGGACTTGGATACAGAGGGGAAACCCTTCTGTATGGAATAAAGACCGTCTTACTGAGTCGGGTTTACACTGTGTGAGGTTTACACCTGCTTTTTGCTTACAGGAGTAGACAGAACTGTGTGTGCGTGCGTGTGTGTGTGTGTGTGTGCGTGTGTGTGTGCGTGTGTGTAGAAGTTAGAAATGGAAACTGAGCATGTCAACACTATTGTCAAAATGCATTTTCTACATGTAAATACATTTTATTTGTGAAATTGGTAATATATTTACAGCTGTAAAACAAAATCACTGCAATCTGCCTTAAACCGCTTACTGTCCCGTAAGCGAAATCTCTCGTAACATGCCAAAGATTTCTTAATAAAACATTGTACCAAATTCGGCAATGAATGTGAAGGATTTTTATTATTGTTATATACGTGCACTTAACCATTTTAATCTGCCTTATTACATCTGTGTGATCTAAATAAAGCAAAAAGAGTGCATTTTCTTGAAGGTAAACTTATTATATTTATTTTTGTCAGATAAACAGTCCAAATTTAAATATTTTAATTACTTTGACATATTGTCAAGAAAAGCAAAAGCGAACTTCTCATTTGAGAAGCTGGAATCAGTGAATGCGCCATTTTTCCTTAATGTGATTTAAAATATCAATTTTGATGATTAATTGTTTATTTTTTTCTGTTTAATCATTTCAACTTTTAAAAAAAATGAACTCTGCACGTGAGCAGTCTGAGACTAATCCGTCTTCTTCAGTATCTTATTTTGTCACACTCGTCCATCATCTCAAAGACGTCCTCACTGAAGTCGTTGTACTTCAGGCTGAAAGAGGCAGAAAGCAGCAGTTGTTTGTTTCAACCTTTTTAAACTTCATGTTTTAGATGGTTTCTAGTCCGAGTGAATCGGGGCTTACTTCATCTCCAGCATGTTGTCGCTGTCCTGCATGACGTGGACGAGGGCTGGGACGGAGTCGTCCGTCAGCAAGTTGTTTCTCAGTTCCAGGCTCTTCAGAGTCTTGTTGGCTCTCAAAGCGGCGCACAAGTCCTGCACGCAGTCGTCCGTCAAACCGGTCATCTCGACACTACCGGCAAAGAGAGGCAGGTTTTAAATAAAGAGCAGTACAAGGAGTGTTCTATTTACAATTGTCAACTCACTCCAGCTCCTCCAGCAGACAGCTTGGATGTGCAACAGCATCCCAGAGGTGTTTGACCCCCTGGTCTCCCACTTCATTTATACCGACGATCAGGGACTTCAGTCGAGAGGAGCCACCTCTCAGCACCGAGCCCAGCTCCTCGAACACCGTCTGGGTTAACTCGCATCGCTGCAAGCTGCCGGGTGGAGCAGAATACACATTCAAATGTCTGTGAAAGGTGATACTTCATCACTGGAGAGCAGCGTTGAATGGGCTGTGACTCCACCTGAGCTTCTCCATTGGACATCCAGGTCGACGGAGGGCTTGGCAGAGCAGCAGCGCCCCCTCCTGGAACAACTCGTTCACAGACAGGTCCAGATCAGACAGGGAGCAGTGCTCCGACATCAAGGCCTCCGACAAACCGGGGCAGCATTCTGCGGTCAACTCGCAGTCAAACAGACTAATGTGAAAAGATACACAAATGGTGTTGATTAAAATATGGATATGAATGTATGATTTAGCAAACAAATTATGGATTTTATTTAGATGTTAAAGGTAGTGTGTAGGATTTAGGGGCAGAAATCTAAATTAATACCAACGAGCACATACTAACTCCAATTTATCTGAAAAAATCTGATTGTTTTGCTCCAAAGTTCTTCATTAAATGAGAAAACACTATTTTTGTTGGGTATTTAATTCACACGAGTGTATACTAAACCATACGTTTATTTCATATATTGCTTATATTTATTTATATTAAATGAAATACCAGACAACATGCTACATCGTGATGTCGAGATATATTAAATTACCTATATTGTGATAGAAGATTTTGGCCGTATTGCCCAGCCCTCCTACATAGGGAGCGGGTCCTCTTCACGGAGTCCGCCATGTTTCTACGGTAGCCCAGAACGGACAAACCAGACACTGTGCATTCCAATAACCATATTACTATACTATTCCAGTACGCCAGGAAAATATTTCGTACGTCCTGATATATAGTGTGTCAAAAATACCAGGATGTTCTGCATCTGGTGGCATTTTGCAGTATGAAACTCCAGCATGTTTTCTGGCCCACAATCCTCTGCGCACACGCTGTGCCTTTAAGGAACACATTCGAATCATGTCCCTTTTTTTTTGTCGGTTTTGTCATCTCGTTGCAACACAGACTTACGTGAGGCCCTGCAGTTTGCAGAGCGGGTGCTGCAGGGATTCGCACAACGCCTTCACTCCCCGCTCACCGATCACGTTTTGCGTCAGGTCCACTTTTCTCAACTCCGATTGGCCCGAACACAAAGCCGCTGAGAAAACCTCCATGGACGCAGCAGTCAACTCACACTTTTGTAGCCTTAAATAAACAAAACAATTCAAAGACAAACACACACCTCTGACAAAAAACAAGACTTGTAATACTAATACTGCCCAGTATAAAGTACATACTGGAGCTCCTGGAGTTTGCAGAGAGGACTTTGCAGCGCTTTGCACAGTTTCACGAAGCCCTGGTCCCCGATCTGATTGAACGGCATGTCTAACACACACAGCTGAGGGGCGCCTGAGGTCAGGACAGACGCCAGATCTCCACAGATCGCCTCGGTCAGTTCGCATGCTCGGAGTCTGAAGTAAATAAGAAGCAAAACATCAAGGATTTATTAATGTCTGTTGACATGAAGGCACATTTTAAAAGAATCCCTTTAATCTTACTTTAATGTGTGCAGCTTGCAGTTTCTGAGTCCAGCGCAGAGAATTTTGAACTTCTCATCTCCGAGGTGGGATTGAGAGAAATCCAGCTCCTTGGTGAGTCCTCTGCTGAGAGCCGAGGCCAGATGAGGGACCGCATCGGTACTCAAGGAGCTGTCCGTCAAGCTGTGGGGGGGGGGGGGGAAGACGGAGCGATCTTACATAAGACGGCGTACTGAACGCAGGAAATGGATCGAGGCTGAGACACGTGGACTTACTTTATCTTGTGTGACAAGCTCATCGTCGGAGCCAGCATCTCCGCTTGTTCCTTCGTCAGATTCCTCGTTCGGTACAGATTCAACAGCTCCATCTTACCGAGGCACGTGGCGACATAGTTCAGGGCCGCACAGTCCTGGAGGTTCAGGTCTCCGTAGCTGATGCCGATCCGTGCCGAGGGGGCGACGATCTCTTTCACCAAACTCTCGCTTTGAGCTTGAAGAAGCAGATGGAAGCAGCGGTGGTGTTTGTCCTTGTACCATTCCTTCAGCGTCACCTCAGAGGTGCTTTTGAACCAGCGGTTGAAGTTGGTGATCCGATCAGAGTTCATCTCTCCCAGCAGGGTCTCCAGCGGTCTGCGCTGAAGTGGCCCCGAGAGCCCCGACAAGAAGACATCTACAAACGTTGCACGGCCTTTGTGCTTTTCCAACATCTTCTCCACACCCTCGGACGTCGACGTGTCCAAAAGGAAAGCCGTGGCCAAGATGAAGTCCTGCATCAGTTGGGAGTGGAAGGAGAAGACGCGTCCGTCCGACCGGTCGCCGTCTACTCGCAGGAAGCTGCCAACCGAGGTGAGAAACCGTTGAAGACCAAACGAATCCATTTCCTCTTTGGTGCAACTCGAACGCTGGTCGAGGAGGCAATGAGACGCCATCTTGCCGAGGGCCAACACCAGGTCTCTGCTGTGGGCCTCGTTCAGCTGGAGCGTCTGAATCAGGTGGACCAGGATGTCCACGTACAGCTGAGACAGCGTTTCAGGAAGCTTTGCTCCAGCATCCATCAGAGACTTGTAGACGGAACAAACCGTCCAACAAAATCTGGGGGAGGTGCAGACATCATAAAAGCCTAGAGTGCTTTCCATGTGTACTCTTGCTTTGTTGGCAGCAGCCGGGTCAGCGACGAAGAACCCCTTGAAGTAGGCTTCTCTCTGTGGCTTCAGAAACCCCAACACCTGCACCCGGGTGCCACTCAGAAACTTCTGACACTCGGCCGGCCTGGACGCCACCAGGAAGGCGGCTCCTTTCAGCAGCGATCCGTGAAGCAAGCTGGACACTAAGCAGGACACGGGGACCGCCTGTCCGGGGTCAGAGCAGAGGGGGAGGACGGAGGGGTCCAAGCTGTGTTTCCACTGATCCAGATCATCAAAAACAAACAACACACCCTCTGGATTCTGCAGGAGTTGGGGCACGGACTCTGGAGGGAGACGACCGTGGTGGCGCAGTATTAATGTCTCCAGGGAGAGCGGCCCGTCGAGGGAATTCAACTCCCTGAACCGGAAGTGGAAAACAAAGGAGAACTTCTGGAGGTGCTCCCCTTTGGCCCAGCCCACTACTAGCTTCTCCAGAGCAGTGGTTTTACCCGACCCTTCAGGGCCGACCAGCACTACAGTCCTGGTTCCACCAGACAGGGCAGTGTGGACGGCGCCATCGACAGAGGGCCAGTTGTCGTCCACATTTCTGTCCGTCCCCTGGGCTTCAGCGGTCAGCGGGGAGATGTACTCATTGTTCTTCATCACACTGACAGGCAGCTCTCCTCCAAGAAGTGTTGACGTGTCATTTGACTTCAGGGTGTGAGTCAACACTGCGTCTTTGTCCATGTTGTAAGTCACTGTAAAATACAAAGCAGTTAAAGGAATTGTCAGTCCTTGTTAAAGGAATTGTCAGTCTGCAGAAAACAAAAAACATGCAACTCATGTCTGCAAATAGACAATCATTAACTGTACTTCCCGACATTAAAAGCTGTCTAGCCAACATGTCCAGTAACAATGCAGATCTGGAATCTGTGGAAGTGCAGTTACCTTGTAGAAACTCCCTTGGGGAAACAAAGTGTGACTAAATATCTTTATGAAAAGCAGACAGACGTTTTAATAGTCGGGGTTACGTCTGCACTGGGGAACGAAGCAGGAGTTGCGCTCGCGCTAACTGCCAAGAAAACCGCGCGCAGCACAAAACAGGAAGTACTTTGTGTTTTCACGCCCTGGGCGCTGCCTTGCAGACGGCCATCATGGAGTGTCATGTGACAGAACTATTTTAATGCACTCCTAAATCAAGCTCAGGGGTTGCAAGTGACGAAGGTCACAAGTATTTTATTTTGTTCATATTTAACTCTAATGCATTTCAGAGGGAAATGTTCTGCTTTTTACTCTGCACTGTATTTATTTGACAGCTTTAGTTCCTTTGCAGATCCCGATTATTAATACAAAATATACATTTTGTTAACGTGTTAGTGTAGATTAAACCACCCAGCAGTAGATGGCGTAGTCAAAATGAATCCCACCATCATCCCATCAATTGTCTGATCATAATCCAATAATTCTGATGCTAATAGGAGCTATTTTCAAAGTACATTTATCTGATAACACTGGACTTGTTCTTAAAGACACAGCATGTAGCATTTAGTGGGATCTATTAGCAGGAATGGAATATAATATTCACAACTATGTTTTAATCTGTGTATAATCACTTGAAACTAAGAATTGTTGTGTTTTTATTAGGTTAGAATGAGCCCTTCATATCGACATATGGAGCAGGTTCAAGGCTATTAAATGAAGGCTGGGACGAGGTTTTGAGCTACAGGGGTGTGAGACATGCACAGTGTTACAAACTGGACCGGTTTGTTCACGGACAGGACAGGGGGGCTCTATGGTCCGTGATTAAAGCCGCCCAGAACATCATCGGGACCCATATATTGAGCATCAGTGATATTGGTGACAAGGGGTGCCTGCTTTAAGGACATTAAAAGACAAAACCCACCCGGCCACAGTCTGTTCACGCTGTTTCTGTCTGAGAAAGAGGTACAGAAGTATCAGCTGCCAGTCCACCAGACTTCAGAGCCATTTCAATTTATCGACCAACCTCCACCATATGATATAGTTCGACATTGACAATAAAGTGGTGTATTTGACTCACAAATTTACTAAATGCTGTATTGAAGAAGACTTGAAACTAGAGATTGAGACCATCAACTTCTTTACCACCAGAGGAGTCGCCCCCTGATGGCCATTACAAAGAATGCAGGTTTAAGACACTTCAGCATTGGCTTCACTTTACAGACCCGGAGGTTGTCACCTGATTATTACTCAAGACAAAAGGAACACAAACGATCATGCAGCTGAAAACGCCTTTATTGTAAACACAGTAATGAATGTGATATCCAATAGGAGGAGAAAAATAAACAAGAAATACACACATGTGGCTCATTGGTGCAGTTGGCTGATTGTAGGTCACAAAGAGGTTTGTGTTGGGGTTACAGTTACATTGTTACAGTGATCCAGCTGGCTGATGTGCTGCAGTGTTGTTTTCTGCCTTAGTATATTCTGCCATTGGTCTCCACTGTCTTGATGAGAATTGCACTTTTCCTGCGCGGCTGGTGGTTGTTTACTTGGGTGGCTGTAGTGAAGAGGAGAGTAGAAATGTCACATACACACACACACACACACACACACACACTGCGGGCAACCCATCCTAATGCCAGGGGTAAAAAAACAATACTTTAAAACAATACTTACACTTGGTGGCAACTGTTTGGATGTTGACAACAGAGTGCTGTCCAACTCTGTGAGTGAGAAAGCAGGAAATACACGAGTGAGGGGAATTCCTCTGGTCATGCACAGTGTAATTAATCATGTTCACTTCCGTTATGTTTGATCATGCTGAATCCTACGTAACCTTTGTCTTAAGGAATCTTGGCCTGATGGCCTCAACCAAGGCAGAGGTCATCAGGAGATGATGAGAAGGCCAATGAACCTTCTCTAATGTATAAAGAGAGACAACAACGTCCCATCTGGGTGCACATTTCAACCTAACACTTGTCCCGTGTACCATGCTCCGAGCATTAAAGGTGTGACAAAACTGAAAGATTTCTGTCTCGTTCCTCGTTGTCAGAGTGGGATTACAAAACTGCCACGTCGCATATACAAATACAGAAAAACTGTAAGCATTGATATCCTGGCATCTGAGTTTTGAAGCTATGGACTTAAAAAGCCCGTAAAAGCCGAAATGACCCATCAACCAGTGAGTTACTATGTCGTGACAACTTGACACGGCAGAGGTCTCTGCCAATGCGACGCACCTTTCCTCCTCTCCCTCCAGCAGCTTCCTGTAGGTGGAGATCTCGATGTCCAGGGCCAGCTTGAGATTCATGAGCTCCTGGTACTCTTTGAGCTGCAGAGCCATGTTCTGCTTGGCCCTCTGCAGAGCCAGCTCCAGGTCCCTGATGCGAGCCTTGGCGTCCTGCCCGGCCCCCTCCCCGCGCTGCTCCGTGTCGGCTATCTGGCCCTCGAGGTTGGTGCGCTGCAAAATAGTGCAGGTGACAAGATGTGAGCATGCTGATTACCCCTTTAAAATAGAGGGATGACACGGGTCATGTCATGTTAATGTGTCAACGGCAATGCACTCTGTTGTTGTTAATGTGTTTAACTCTGCCCTGAGGAGGAGTACTACGGTTGTACTAAAGTTGATTTATTTATTCTTTCCTGGTTTATAACACCTGAGGCTTAAAGCATGCATTATCTGTCAAATTGAATGACCAAACAAGTCCAGTTGCCTTTGACTTGCACCGTATCATGTACTCCATGAACCTTTTCACTCACCTGTGCATTTACAACCTGGATTTCATTCTGCAGGCGAGCAATCATCCGGTTGAATTCAGATATCTGCCCCTTGGTGCTGCGCATCTCATCGCCATACTGGTCTGCCTCGGCACTCATCTGGTCAAACTGGTGCCGGCAGAGATCAAGCCGAAGAACAAATTGACGAGATCAGTAATTATCAGGTTTGACAAGAGTGGTTTCTAGTATTCTAGTACATGCATGAGCTTTGGTTAACTGCTGAACCCTTTCATGTTTGTAGTTTAAAAAGAGAAACTTTGTTTTTACCACAAAGTAATGGCTACGTTGTAAGTCTGAATCCCTCGTGTTTTAGTTCTTTACCTTGCTCTTGTGCCAGCTTTCAGCTTCTTCGCGGCTGCGAGCGGCAATGTCCTCATACTGAGCCTTGACCTCGGACACGACCTGATCCATGTTCAGGCCGCGGGAGTTGTCCATCTGCACCACCACAGACGTGTCCTTCAGGCTCTCCTGCAGCTCATGCAGCTCCTTTGTTTTTTAACCAAACAATAGAGCAACAGTAAGAAGACATAATCCTCACATTCTGCATGTATTTTCGTACATCGTACTAGTTTAATGGATGTGTACCTTGTCATACAAAGTCTTGAAGAAGTTGAATTCATCACTGATTAAAGACACCTGGTCTTCCAGGTCCACCTTGGACATGTAGCCGGTGTCCACATCCTGCAGGCAGCCAGAGGAAAACAAACAACCTTCTGTCAGTGCTTCTTAAACCTTTTGCATTTGACAGACACGTTTGCATTTCATGTTTCAAATGTGTGGCTGCACTAAAATAATGATACGCTTTATTTATATGGCACTTTTAATGACATAAAATGCAGCTCAAATTGCTTCACAAGAGAAACAAAGAAATAGCAGGTATTTAAAAACAATGAAATAATAAGATACAAAAAAATTGAGATACAAAATAGACTAAAACTAGAATGGGAAGTATGAGAAAAACAAAGTAAATATAAAAGGAAAGCAGTTAGAAAAAGCCCAACAAGGAAAAGTATTAGTATGAGTTTCATATGAAAGAGCTTAACTTTAAAAGGGATCACCATTCACCAGCATACTGTACCTTTTTGATCATGACGAACTCGTTCTCTGCTTCATTCCTCTTCTTGATCTCAATCTCGTACCTGAAACAGCCCACACACACACATGCAGGTATCAGTTTGCACTTAATTACCACCGACGCTCACAGTTCACAGACTTTTAACAGTTTCTTTTTCACGACGCATTCTCACATTGTCTTGTAGTCGCCCATATCTCTGTGCGCGACACTGCTCTCCATGTCCAGTCTGTGTTTGTCGTTGTTGATGAACTCCAGCTGGTTGTGCAGGTTGGCGATGTAGGACTTGAGCATGGGTTCAACGTTGGAGGAGGCGGTGGTCTGTCCCTGCAGCAGCTTCCACTTGGTCTCCAGCATTTTGTTCTGCTGCTCCAGGAATCTTACCTGTGGCACACGTGGGAAGAAACCAACCAAATCAGACTCATCAGACACTTGACAGAACTTGTATAAGAGAAGTCGTTGGCCTTTAAATATACGTTAAAATGCCAAAAACGCTAATGTTTTATCAGGGTTGAACGTCCTCTTACCTTATCAATGAATGAGACGAAACGGTTGTTCAGCCCCTTGATCTGCTCTTTCTCCTGGGTGCGAACAGCTTGGACGTTGGGGTCGATGTCTATGTTAACCGGGCTGAGCAGGCTCTTGTTGACGCTCACGGCTGTAATGGGGGCCCCGATGCTGATATTGGGGATGGAGTAGGAGCCCATGGACACGCTGCTGAAGCCCCCCGGAGACGTGCGTAGTCCCTGGCGGCTGCTTCGCTTGCTCCTCAAACTCATGGTCGTGCTGTGTGGAGGTCTGTTCTCTCACTGCTGGGATGGAGGACGAAGAGGGCCGGGCGGTGGTTGAGCTCTGTGTGTGCATCGTCTTATCTCTTGGGTTCTGCTTTATAGGCAGTGTTGGGTGGGGTGCGATAGGGAAGTTATGCGGCTCCTCCGATGTGGGTGAACCAGTCGGACGCATGGCGCCTGTTCTCCCACCACCGGAACGGAAGTTGCATTGTTTTCTGTTGTTACGCTGGAATTCCGACTGGCGTTGCGGCGTCGGGTTTGCTGCATTCCAAGAAAAGTCGGAATTGTGATCCAAGAAGTCATCAATCAAAACCATCACTGATAATACATTTAAAAAACACCTGTGGAGTCAGGACAAATATTTATGTTGGTTTTATGCCAAAATTAGGTTTCACTGTAGTGTTTTTAAACAACAGGGTGACAACTGCTGGCAAAGATTAACTTACTGTAGGCGAGAGGTTTTCAAAGTCTGAGACTGTGTCTCCCCTCGGAAAAAGGCGCCTCTCACCTTCTCTACTCGCGTATATAGTTTCAGTCGATCCCTGGATGCCTTTAGGATCAAACTAACTAAACTAAACTAAACAACTGAGCCAAGATATTATTACTGTTGGACATCAGAATACACCAAATACAAAAAAAAAATAACTTTCCAAAAGCAGTTTTTTTGTTTCTGACTCTGGTAAACTGTACCTCTGAACCAAATCACACACATTTAAGTTACTTTATGTGATCTTCTTCTTTTGATAACTAATGTAATATTGTTCAACACACATTGACTGAGCCTCACCCGAAACTGTTTGGAGCTCACCTCCCACTCTGAAAACCTCTGAACATATTTCTGATGAATTGCACGAGGTGTCACCTACATTTAGTGAAATTATCTGTCTGAACATCTTGGCACAGAAAGCAATATTTTACTATTTCTGCCTGTTCTGTTCTTAATATTACATCATCATAATACTATAAGTTGAACAGAAACAAATATTTGGCAATTTCTGCCTGTTTTACTTTTACTTACTTACAGATGTACACATAACATAATATTCTAAGAGAGCATTGTATTAGAGTTTATTGAAATGTATTAATGTAGATTAGTTTAAGAGCAGCAGATACAAAAAACATGTTTCGTATTACGTGGGCACATCAAATTATTAAAGTTATTCTTTTAATAGAAAATTAATTTTCCATGGCACATGAGGTTTTCTGATCCAGAAACATGGTTTTCTTGCAGTGTAACTGGTAGAAAAGTCTACATTCACTTTAGTTTGCTCCTATCAGGGAATGAACATCTTAAAATTACAAAACATATTGTAACATCTGTGAAATATGTTCCAGTTTCCAACCTTGTGCTTCCTGATAACAGTCAAAATGTTGACATTCTTGCTCCAGACATATTGTTGAATGTTATGTCGAAAACTATCGTTGGTGGCAGCCGGTTGTAAATAAAAAAAACCGGGCTGTCCTCTTTGTGTCAAACACTCTTTGCTGCTTTCTTTTCAAACTGTCTCTCTTGTCACCCAATCATCGCCTCCCTTTAAAACAACAACGACAGAGAAAATAATCCTCTCATACAACCAGTTGTGGGTTTATTCTGGAGGTTTGTCAAGACTGACGCTGTGCCATCGAGGTAAGTAACGCTGGGAGAGACTGTGTGTGAGTGTGTGTGTGTATATTTAAAGCAATTTTACAAACGTATTTTTACTCAAATTTAAATATCTCTGTTAGCTCTCCTCTTGTCGGATAATGAAGATCGCCTCGTTCAACGTACAGAGGTTTGGGCTGACCAAAATCTCCCATCCAGATGTTCTGTCAGCTCTCGTGAAGGTAAAGCGCGTCGGCAAAGACGTCACACAGCTGTGGATCAGTAATGATGAGCGTTGACTTTTTAGAAATGCGCAGCTCGTGCCACTGGTGTGACTTTTAGGGAAGCAGGCCAAGAAGGAACAGTCATCGTGTGTTTGATATGAAGATAATGAGTCTTGGATCATACCAGTGTGATTCGCCGTCTCTGATGACGCTGCCACAAGTTTGGATGAAAGATAACAAAAAGCATTCCTTGTTTTGTCTTCTGTGTTTTGTAGATTGTGTCTCGATACGACATCGTGGTGATTGTGGAGGTGGTGGATGTGAGCGGAGCTTCTGTTAAAACGTTCGTGGAAGAACTGAACACGTGCGTTGACTTTTCTTTATTCATTTCTGAATGAGTCAAAGATTTAGTTTGACACGTGTTTTTTTTTGATACCGTCCTAGAGTCAACACAACCCATCACTACGCTCTGCAGCTCAGCGCGCGCCTGGGGAGGAACAGACACAAGGAACAGTTTTTGTTTCTGTACAGGTGAGATATCCAACCACGTCGCCAGAGTGCAACACCTCCTGGAGCGTCACCACCGAACAGCTGCACTGACATCTATGTTTCTGTCTCACTGGAAGGGACGACGTCGTCGACCTGATCGACTGCTACCAATACGAAGACAACCAGGTGAACCACGTGGACGCTTTTGCAAGAGAGCCGTACATTCTCCACTTCAAACCGCGACACACGGGTCAGTCCGAACAGCAGGGAGTTACAGATATCCGTCTGTAGCGACACGTCTGAGTCACGTCCATGCATGGACTTGTTTGTTCTTTCAACAGGTGAACGAGACAGATTTAGTTTGACATGCACATGAAAAAGGGGAGCAGAGGGCAGGTTGATCAAGTTAAGTCGGTCTGCGTCCACACGTGTGCGATATGTCGTGATGGGGCATGTTATCGTAGAGATGAGCGTCTGTGGCTTACAGGGCTCTTTACGTTTGCAGTGCTGAAGAACATAGTGCTGATCCCGGTCCACGCCACGCCGTGGGACACGGAGAGAGAGCTGGATGAGCTGTACGAGGTCTTCCTGGTGGTCAAAGACAAATGGAAAACCGATGTGAGTGGCATCATCAACAGGGTCACAATAAGGTTCACGGGTTTAAGGACCATTTATTCTCATTATGCAGCACAGAGGCCGCTCCGTGCTGCGATGCAACCGGAAAGTGCAGCTTGATCTGGGACGCCAGGATGGAGCCAGGCCTCTGTAGAGACGTGGGATCAATAAATAGCTGGTAAAAGGGAAAAGGTGTAACCTGCAGGATTATTACAAGTTCCCCACGAAAAATAATGGCCACAAAAGATGCGTTAATCTGCTGTGGACCAGAGGTTTTCAAAGTGTGCGACTGAGGGCTTCCCCTCAGACACCCCCTCTTAGTTCACTTGCTTAGCTCAACTCCTGAATGCCTATAGTGTCATTTTATGTTATTTGATCCCTTGACCCTCAACAATTGAGCCAAGATAGCCTAATATTACTGTTATAATAACTTCAGACTACATCAAATATATAAAAAAGCATTTATTATTTTCTGACTCTGGGGAAACTGCTGTATCTCTGAACACATTTAAGTTATTCTCTGTGATCTTCTTTTGATTACTAATGTAATATTCTTTCACTGAAAGAAGAGCTTTAATTAGTTCAAGATTCATGACAAGACATATTTCTATTTCATACTCTTGTAAACAGAGCAATCACACCAATTACATGGCCTATAAACTATCCTTGAGTTATGCTGTAACCTGGATCTTCTGATGGGATTTCTCCGTATCCTCACTGAGGGATACAAGAGCTTTCATTAGCACTAAAATGGACGTATCTGATTTCCTCTAGAACATAATGATCCTCGGGGATTTCAAAGCCGATGGTGCGCATGTCACCCAGAAGGAGATGAGGGGGATTCGTATTCGCAGCGACAAGAATTTCCACTGGCTGATTGGAGACGACGTGGACACCACGTCAAACACCTCCAACGACCACTCCTACGACCGGCATGTCTGCACTGATACAAATACATTCATGCAATTCCAGGAGGAGAGAAACTGCACATATCATCATTATACACATGAAATAACGGAGTGAACTTGTGTGCAACAGGATTGTTGTGTACGGAGAAGATATGCTGGCAGCCCTTGTGCCAAACTCGGCCAAGCCGTTCAACTTCCACAAGGAGTTCTCTATGACGGAAGAAATGGTGAGTTTGTCCCTCTCAGTCGAAGTTGAATCTAATCTAATCTGACAGCATGTTCTGTATCGCTCAGTGTTCCTCCTCCTCCTGCAGGCCCTGAGAGTCAGCGACCACTACCCCGTCGAGGTGGAGTTACGTAAAGCTCCTCCTGTGACGAAGGATTTCCAAAGATGTGACGTTGGTGATACCCGGAGAGCTTCAGGTAACAGGGCTGTCACAAGTTGAGGAGCCAAACTGTAATTCTCTCCGTCACCGACAGACAGGAGCTGACCTACTTTACTCCTTTAGATATTTACAGAGCAGTGTGGCCTTTGTGAAAGACGAGTGCAACTATTGACAAAGAATGCTTGGAATTTGAGCTTCTTGTAAAACAATTTCACAGCTCAACTGAGAAGGTTTTACTTTCGAAAAGCTCTTTTTTTTTGAATGCACATGATCTAAACTTGGAACTTTTACTTTTTTTTGTGTTTGATCAATGCAACGGCTTCACATTGTCTTGAAATCTCAGATCAAAACGCAGTAACAAGTATTGCTAAACGTTGTAACTACATCAGAAATGAGTCAAGACCAGAATCCGACCTTTTTGCATCAATTTAACCATTTAAAAAACATGATGCCATAAAATACGTTTTAAAAAACAGCATGTAGCATTTGCAAAAACTAGGAAAAATAGGTAAAAAACAACCAAACTGCAGTTATAACACTCCAGCTAGTTATAGCGAGAGCTATTTCACCCTCTTTCTATTGTTGTAAAAACCCATTTTGATGCTCCAACATCTCCGTAACCGAGTTTGATTTACCACGTGAATAATTTACAGTTGCTAAATCTAATCATAATGAATTGAAAACACAAGTAATGCTGCTAAAATGGGTTCAAATAGACGAGAAGGGCCAAAGAAGAAACAAGAGCATATTTGTTAGGTACTGAGTTACCCCTGTGCCTTTTAAACGGTGAAAACATGCAGCATCTATGTTTTATTAGGTTTTATAAGGTCTGTGACAATGCACGGAGGCCATATTTACAGGAGAAAAGCATTTCACTCATCAGAAGCTGAATTCAATAGCCTACACATATTTGAAGAATTCTTTCCAGTGACAGTTATCACCCACTGTCCATGTTACTAATTAGACCGTGTGTGTGTGTGTGTGTGTGTGTGTGTGTGTGTGTGTGTGTGTGTGTGTGTGTGTGTGTGTGTGTGTGTGTGTGTGTGTGTGTGTGTGTGTGTGTGTGTGTGTTCTCTACTCACAGAAATCCTGCAGGCCGATGTGTTGGAACTGCAGAAGGAAAATCTCTTGCTGGAGCGAGAAAAACTTCAACTTCAGATCTGCATGTTAAAACAGCGGCTTGCCAAACTCCAACCGCAAAAATGACAAGAAGATCTCAAACACGGCTGGCTTTTGTGTAATTTAGAAATGTATATTGCAAAAATGAATACATAATTGGTATCATACACGAATGTTGCCCTTTGATTGTGATTTGGCCCTGATATGGCTTGTTTAGTTTACAATACATGTCTGGCCCCAAGTGAGAATGAATGGTGGTGTAGTTTGTCTTCCAGACTTATAGAAAACCAAATAAAAACATGGAGATGAACGAGTGTATTATGATACGTAAATAAGCTATTTCTAAACCAGTGTAAACATATAAGTCTATTTCAAAAAGGCTTTTTTTTTGATTGACAAAATGTAAAATACAAATAATTCAGGTAAACATTAGCAGCACTTACAGAACATATGTAGGTAATTAGTATAAAACACATACACACAAATATATATATATATATATATATATATATATATATATATATATTTATATAGTTATTTAGCAGACTAAGGGAGTTAAATTCAAATAGAAAAAGTAAAAACTTAAGGAGTGAATTAAAGAAAACTGTTTATGAATGACTATCTCATATGCCAACATTTCCAAATGTTGAAGAGCGCCTTCATGTGGATTTGAATATTAAAAGATAAAAACCTGTGAAGAACGAGTAGAAGGCAGAAACGACTGACGTGTGCTGCGTTCAAGTGACCTGCGTAAGCTCCGGTCCTCAGCGTTCTACGGTCGTTAGAACACGAGCTGCCACTCATGCCTGCGGTTAGACATGACAACGAATATGACTTGTTGTCAAATGAGTTAACACTCATGTGATGTTTCAAAACAATTAAAAGATACAGCGGTACGTACGTTTTATTTGTTGCAGGGAAATAATAAACATAATTGTGTCCGTTATTCTCTACACCACGTGAAGTAGACGAAATCTAGTCACGTGACTGCCGGAGCCCTTCCACCACCCCTGAAAGAATCGAGCCGTTTTGTAAACAACCGTGCAAAAAAAAAGAAAAAAGAAAAAGCTGTGCGACCGCGAGCCAACAACTTCCTCAGTGTCCATCGAGCTAACACCGAATCCTCGCGCTCACCTGTCCGGTAGACAGGCCGCCTCAATGCATCACAGAGGACCGAGAACGCAGCGGGGATCATGGATGTGTACGATCTGTTTAGTAGCTGCAGAAAGGGCGACGTGTGTAGAGTCAGGTAACCGACGGATCAGCTGACGTGTGTGTGTGTTGTTATGTCAGATTGCTGCACCAACGTTACTTCCTACCCTGTTTAAAAATAACAACAACAACAACAGTCTTGAGCTTATTTACTTAGCTTCTTCTGGGGGTAAAACGGTAGCATTTTCTGTTTTCAACAAGTCACAACGGAACCTTGCAGCTAAACTCAAAGCGAACTGCAGTGTTTGTTTTGCAAAGAAGTGGGAGGTAAACAAGGGTTGCTAGCATTAGCGTTGACGACCCAGCTGGTAACTTTAGCTAATGTTTACGTGCAAATCAGCTGCTCGGGTTACAAATGTTCATTTCAGCTTCATATCAGGCACGTATTATCCATGTCAAATAACAAAATAACAATGATAAAGACAATCCGAGGACAACATAGAGGTGTCCTCATTGCGGTTCAATCCACAGTGATTAAAAGACAGAAACATTCGTGCCAATGTTTCCAAAAACAGGATGAATACCTTGTGTTTACCTTTGCGTGAAGGCCATTTGTGCACAGAGATCCTGAATGCATCATTAAATGCCACCTGAATCATCTGTACACATGATATTTACATGCCAGCATCTGTGTAACCTCTCATTTCTTTTATTTCCTCTGCTAGATACCTTGTTGAACAAAGAGACGTGGACCTCAATGTAAGAGATAAATGGGACAGCTCCCCTTTGTAAGTACAACTTAGTCGAGCGGTCCACTTCTCTGGCCAGCACGGCGTCGTCATCCTAACAACTTAAAATGTGAACGCTCTTGTTCCTCAGGTACTATGCTTGTCTCTGTGGTCATGAGGAGCTGGTCCAGTACCTGTTGGCTACTGGTAAGGTTGTTAATGAATAATGAATGAATAATTAAGTAATGCAGACATAAGTAGATAGGCGCTCTCAGTGGAGTGCAGATCTCTGCCAGGTGTTTGCTTTACACCCTGCAGTTGGCTAAAATGATACAATGTATTTGTCTTCTTTGCTTTGCTTTCAGGTGCCAAGTGTGAAGCCAACACGTTTGACGGCGAGCGGTGCATGTACGGCTCTCTGAACGAGTCTGTTCGACGTCTGCTCAAAGACTACAAGTGCATCAGTGTGCGCGCCATGCAGCGGGACGACTTCAACTACTTCCTGCACATGTACGTTTTGGCCATCCGTGTAACTGATCCACTTCCTCCTCCACAGAGCTGGAGGCAGAACAGTTCGATCTCCTTTTTTTTTTCTTAGTAGTAGTTCACAGTAAAAACCTGCATGCCTCCATTTGCTCTAGGCTACTGGAGCAGGGTCCACACAGCGACGTCAAGTTCCTGGTCCACGGACAAATATTCACGGCCCACCGCTGCGTTCTCAGCGCACGCTCAGAGTACTTCACTGATATGTTGGAGAGCAAATGGAAAGGGAAGACCTTGATCACCCTCAAGCACCCTTTGGTAGAAACAAATATATGTTGATTACTTCTGTCATCAGCTTTGTTATTAGATGGTCGTGTCTGTCATACAGCCATGCAGGCACATTGTGTCTGTCTACATCTGTTTGGATAAAAGCCGTTTTGATTTTCAGATCAACCCTTCAGCCTTTGGAGCCATTCTGCAATATTGCTATACAGGTGAGCGCCAAATGTTAAGGCTGAACAGTTTTAAGACATTGCAGGAAAATTCAGTCTGTACTAGTTTATAAATGTGTCAAAAACAAAGATTCATCATTCTGCAAACCCAATAAAAATCGTTTATTTTAATGGGAAATCAACTCTTTTCATTCATGTTTCTTTCTTAATGCTACAGGACGAATGGATATTGATATAAGCCTCGTGGAGGACTGCAGACGACTTGCCAAACAGTGCAAGATGGACGATCTGATGGAGGAGCTGGAGAATAAATGCATGCAGCTGTATGAATTTGGTAAGTGTAACATTATCAGGGAGGAAAATAGGATTCACCAGAGTGTTTAACCACAGGTGTGTAGTCGTAGTTTGGGGCAGGATGTGACATGTTGTTGTTTCTGTGTAGCGCAGATGAGCTGATAGATTCTATAATAACGTGATATCCGATCGGTGCATAGACTAAAGTGCTCATTGATACCCGACTCAGCATTCTAGTCTGTATCCGAGGCATTTCCGTTATTGGTATTGGAACTACTTTTTCTCCACACGAGTGACGTCTGTCTCGTCTTTCCTTCTGTCCTCATCAAGTGTCCAACAAGCCGGGGATCTGTGTGAAGGTTCTCAGCCTGGATCCTCACAGCTGTCAACTTCAGGAGGAGATGGCCCAGTTAGCCGACTGTGCACTTCCCACTGAACTAAGAGTAAGGAGGCGACGGCAGGAAAAGAACAGGATCGCTGCTGCTGTGGCGGCTTATTGAGCCTGTTTCTTCTTCCCTGTCGGTTCTCCCCAGGTTGGATTTGGCGAACTTCCCTTTAACAGAGTCGACCGCTTCCCTACTTATCCCGACATCTGCTTCAGAGTCGACGGTTTCAACTTCTTGTGCCATAAGGTGCGAACAACAAAGCTCACGCAACATGTCAAGGCTACTCTACAGCCTCTCGCCATTCAAATGAATATGTCGATTTGCTGTGTGCTTGTGTCTCCAGGCGTTTTTCTGCGGGCGTAGTGATTATTTTAAAGCTTTGCTGGAGGACCACTTCAGTGAGGGAGAACAGCTGCAGTCCCAGCCCAGCACCCCAGTGATTACTTTACACAACATCTCCCATGAAATATTCATCCACGTCATGTATTACATCTACACCGATGACACGGAGGTCAGTGCACAATTTCTGTCAACGAGTTTATTTTGTGTAACGACATGTTTTTTAAATTGTTGCTCGTCAGTCGACCAGCTGAGGAGTCCTAAAAGAGCCAATGAAACAGAAGCGCCACCTTTTATGGATCAGTTTGTGGCCGACGGACTGGTTTCCTACGGTTCGGCACGAATTTGTATCAAAGAAACAAAGTGTGTGAGGGTAAAGGAGTGTCTTAAATATGAGATAAGATAAGATAATCCTTTATTAGTCCCTCAGTGGGGAAATTACAGGATTACAGCAGCATCGCTCACAAGTAATAAAATGAAATGAAGATAAAAAATCAAGTAGTATAAATAAACTAAACAGCAAACAGTAAACAGTAATAGAAAATATGACAGTAAAGAAGAATACAAAATATACCAGTATATACAGACGGAGTAAAAATGTAAAATGTAAGATAATACTTAAACGTGTTGGATATTGCACGGGATTGACAGTAAAGAAGAATATTAAATATACCAGTGTATATATATATATACAGACGGAGTAAAGTGTAAAATGTAAGGTAAATACACTATAATGTAAGGTAAATAAACTATATGCAGTTTAAGGGTAGATTAAAAAAAAAAGAAGATTATCCTAAAACAAGTTATTTCTTAAGAGTTCTTCCTGTTGTATTTGAACACATCACCAAATGTTCATTTATACTAAATAGAGCATGAACGCATCATAATGTAACTGAATGGCGCCGCCCTATATTAGCTGATAGCTGTTAGCTACGTTGCTAGCTCTCCTCCTGCCGATTTCAACACAGATTTGTTGTTCACAATGTAGCGTCATCGGCCAATAACGATCAGCAGTAAAACCTTATTTCACACACTGATGTATTCATTCATTTTTGTGTGTGCCTTTATTGAGGATATATGTGTCTGGGACAAGAAAATCGTTTAATTTTACCATCTGTGTAAGTCGCTCTCCTAATATGCTGTTATTAACACTGCGGTGTAGGGGATCCCGACCTTACATTAATAACCATAGTTATTACGGGTCTTCAGATGTTCACACCCTGGCAGGTTTGCATCCTTGACCTATGCAACATACTAAATATTTAAAACTCTATATATTGAGTGGGGAAAAGTACGATAACGTTTTCATGATCTTTGAAAATGTAACCAGTGATGGTGAACACTAATATTACCATTTTGTTAATGTCCCTTGAATGCTCATCATGATTACCTGACTGAATATATATATATATATATATATATTCTTTATTCCCAGCTAATCACAGAGGTCGTGTTTGACGTGCTGTGCGTGGCCGACATGTATCTGCTGCCCGGGCTGAAGCGTCTTTGTGGGAAGACGCTCTCTAAGACCATCTGCGAGGACAACGTTGTGTACATGTGGAAGATGGCGAAGCTTTTCCGTCTGTCCCGGCTGGAGGATAACTGCACAGAGTTCATGGCTAAGATCATTGAGCGGGTGCGTGTCTGTTTCTCTGTGTTGACGCTTGAAGCGTGTGGGATATCGCAGCTGGTGGCTGAAGTGCACACAACACTTGATGTCTGGATGTTGAATATGGATTTGGAGGCAGCTGAAGTTTAGCTTGGCTCAGCATTAAGCCTGGCAGCAGCAGGAAAGAGTGGTTCAGCATGTAACGCCCCATGAAACTACAACTACAATGAATCAGTGAGGTGCTGGAGGTGGATTTTTTTATTTCACCTTTAGATAAAGCCAGGCTAGTTGTTTCCCCTTGTTTTTAGTCTTTATGCTAAGCTAACCATGTCTAAGCTCTTGCTTCATATTTAGCAGAAAGACATCAGAGTGGAATCTTCTAATCTAACACACACGGCAAGAAAACGAATAAGCGTGTTTCCCAAAATGCCAAACATTTGCCAAATTGAAAAAATTCTCAAAGTAAACGTGTACATCTAACATCGCCATTACACGTCTGAGGCCACATACATATTACGTTTTGTTGGTGTGTCTGTGAGCTACAAGTGTGAGATTTAACACCTGCGAGCTGAGGTTGATGTTCTGGATGTACAGGTCGGCCATGCTCCCCCCCCCCCCCCCCCCCAGCCCTCAGGGTAAATTCCCACCTGTCTCACCTGTCTGTCACAGCTGGTGGAGCAGGCCGAGTTTGCAGAGATCATCAAAGAGGACGCCGCGTCTGTGGAGGAGCGACAGGAGACGGACTCCGTCCCCTTGGTGGACGAAATCCGCTACCACATCACCGGCAACTTGCAGACCTACAGCGCGATAGAGGAGGCCAATCAGAAACTGGAGGCCTTGGAGGAGTTGCTCTGCAGCATCAATATTTACTGCTGAGGGGCTCGACGGGTTGCGGGGGTTTGAAGTTTTTAAGTTTTTATGCTTTGGGAGGGGATCTACGGTGGTGCAAACATAGGGAGAGGAAACTCGTCTCCGTGGGTTTTATTTTATTTACAGTATATTGTACAGAATATATATATTTTCAGAAGTTGTGATGCATATTCAGAGAACGCTCTCAAGGTGGAGTCTGCGATTCTGGAGAAATATTGTTGATGTTTGAACTCAACACCTGAACGAATCCTTTGCTTTGAATTTGGCGTCCCTCCCACTTCCACTGTGTTTCTCTTTATTCATCCAAGTCCTCCTCCCTGTCCCGTGCGCGAGCATGAGCGCCCCCTGTTGCCGATTGTATGTGTTAACGCCGATCTTTGACAAAGAGAGCACTGGATTAGAATCACTGACTGCACCTTTAAATTATTTTTTAAGTACGACATATCAAAAGACATTTGGTGTACAGCACCAAGTTCTGTTTGAGGACATTGTGTACGATGTATTTACACAAGCATGGGTTTGTTTTAGGCATCATTTTGTAGCTGCTAGAATTTAGACTCGCTGGTTATTTAGCTCTTTTAAACTGTACTTTGGCCCCAACAAAGTTCAGCACCAGCCCTCAAGTGATGCTCCATGAGATTTAATTGTAATGCTCTTAGAAAGCCAAACGAGTGCATGTCACACATGCACCGACACGCACTCGATAACTCTGGAAAAGACGGAACGGTGGAGTACAAGTTCAGGTCATTCATCCAGAAAATGTTTTTAACCTCAATTGTTATGTTCAGTTACATATAATATAGTTTTATTATGTATTTCATGTGCAGAAGCATGCAACTTTTATTGTGGATTTGATTGGATGTGGCGGCTGAACTTCGACCTGTTACGTTGCTCCTGTTTCACACTTTATGACTTATTGATACACTTATTCCCCTTTAACATTTTCCTCTCCTTTATTTAAACCTTAAATGGGAAAACTAATTCCCTGATGGCTTGTATGCGACAAACCTCTCTTGCCCAGTGTGCGCACAAGAAAATAAAGCTGAAATGTTTGCATGTAAAATCCACCATCCCAAAAAAAATGGAAAGATAACTGCTCCTGGTTTTGGCAATTAAACGTGGTATTGCAAGAGTTGTGTTTTATTCAGAGTATTTAATGAATTTTGCATTTCATTGGTTTTACTTACATAATTCATGATGTCCACCACTTTGGTCCTGACTGAAATATCAACTAGTAGATATGCCGCCATGCATTTTAAGAGTGTGCAGAGCAGCGGCCATTAGCTAGCCAGTGGGACACACACACACACACACACACACACACACACACACACACACACACACACACACACACACACACACACTAATGGCTGTGGTGCTGTTCCTGTGTGGGCTGTCTGCTCGTTGACCTTTAGGGAGGTGATGAACAGTTTGGTTGTAATGTTATCCAGCGCTCATGTAGCTTCACACCCAGCAGTCAAAGTGAGCCGGACGACATGGTGGACTCTGTCGAGCCTTGTAGCTCCGCCCCCGCTGCTACAAAGAGCCAGAGAGCATCCATGACAGCATGTTAGCGTCAGGATGTTAGCATTTTAGCTCAAAGCACAGCCTGCTGTGGACTCTTGTTCTTTCTCGAAGCAATATTTTACTCTCTAGAAAACAAAATAGAGTTTTTTCTTCATTATAAAAAAGTAAAAGTTAACACAAGAAACTTTCATTTTGTGTCGATCAGACTCCCTTTAGAAAACCCGTCATTTTACTGCATCAAGGGGTCTGACAGTCTGGCCCTCTCAGTCCTGGTTCTGGTTCTGGTTCTGCCGTGCCTCTCTTCCCTCCGGCCTGGGCCTCCAGCAGCGTGGTGTCGGTTTTGGCTCCCAGGAGGCAGGAACCTGCATGATTTCATCTGATTTTATGAGGAATCCGACACGATGGCACCAATAACGAGCATTAAGAATAACTATATAGAAACGGCCAGTCTTCTCGCTGATGTTTGCTTATGAATACGGAGGCATCAGTGTTAATTGACTGTTTCATGACCAGTTCAAAGGTCCTCACAGTAACTTTAAACAAAATGCAGATACAGCTGTGTGAATCAGAGGAACTCTTTCCTTGAATGTACATCTTAAGTCATCAAGGCGCCTGAAGATGGCGCCATTTCTCAGTTTATAATTGCCTCAGAAACAAAGCTCTTCACGCGTTGTGGGAAACAAATGAATCCATCACACAGGTCTCTCAATTCATGGGAACGTTTCCTGAATGGGCCTGTCGGACAGTTGTGCATTTTTCAAATCACACTTTCATCACGAGTCCACAAAGGTGAGAAGAAGGGCAGTAAATAGTGCCGCGCTGTTACATGTTAGATTTAAATGTGTGTGTGTGTGTTGGTGTACTTGCCCTATAGTTTGTAATCGGTGTCCCTGTTGGCTCCATCACTCGCGTTTCAAAGAGTCCTGGGAGGTGAAGACAAAAGTGTACGTCACCTTAATGGAGCCACGATGTTCACAACAGTGGGTATAAGCTCAAATCCCAACAGGGAGTACGCTGTGAAGCAGAGCCGCTGTCAAAATACATTAAAAGTGCAGTTCAACTGAAACACTAAAGCCATCCATTAACAAAACCGCTGGCTTCCAGCCCAGCCTCTCGAAGGCCCACATGTTTGAAAAGACAAGAATAAACAACACAATTAGTTATGACCCCAGCAAGCTTCCTTTGCACATGTTTAATGGTTGTTGCCATGCGACTCTGTGTGGTTCTTTTTTTGGTCTTGGGTGGGAAAGTCTGTTTTATTGGGTTTTAGATGGACATCCCACTGCCGGGGCGAACAGATATTTATGCGGTGTAAAGGAATGATCTTATTTTTCTCCTCTCTTTATTGGTGTCCATGGAGACTGTGTTTACAAGTCAACCCGGCGTCTCCTTAATAGCCGCTTGGTGCCTCAGTTTGTTCCCATTCAACGCCTCTCTACACCTCCACGCTGCATGGCCTCAAGTCACGGCCTGAAAACTGTGAGGTTGGATTCAGTTTAAAGCTTTTAATCTGAAATGTCAGTTTACACGGAACCGATGCGGGACAGAGGATGTCGTACGTGTGAAGATTGTAAAGCCCTCTGAGGGTAATTTGTAACTTTGGAATCTACAAAATAAATGTAATTTAAGTGGATCGGATAGCCATGAATTTGTTTTAGAAATTCTGTGTACCCAGAGGATGAACCTGAGCGACGTTGATGACCCCCTGACTTTCCTCTAGTGCTGGTACCAACTTACTTTGTCCAGGGTCCAGTCAATGAACACACATTAATGCATCTCAGCTGATGCTATGCACCATTGTGCTTATCTATTCATTATGATTCATATCATTATTTTCCATTTTCAAATGGCTTGCAACATACTGTCAGAGTGTTGACTCATATTCAAGTCATGTGTCCTGTGTCCTGTGCAGTCCTTACAAAACATGCTTAGCACTGATTTTTTTGTTTTTGTCAAATCTTGAAGGGGTCAGCTGAGGTTTTGAATCTCTTGGCTCTTGACTCGTGCCACTGCATGACTCATTGAGACTTCACCGGGACATCTACCAGTCAACTGAAATTATTTTCTGTTAATTATTTTGAACCTCCTTACAATAAAGAGTATTATCAGCCTCGCTGTTTGTTTGGAACTTGCATGTGCTTCACGTCCTTTAGGTTTTGCTGTGTCGTTGTACAGTTTGACTTCATGACGTGTAAGAACACGAGCTGCGTCTCATGCCATTTCTGGGATTGTCTTTCCTGGAATGAATATCTCAACCATGGCGGGTTTTTTTCTATGTCTTGCTCACATGTCGGATACATTACAGTTGGAGCAGATTGAGAAGGCTATATATACATATATATACAGTGCATTGCATAAGTACTCACCCCCCCCCCCCTTGGATGTTTCATCCAAGGGGGGTGAGTACCAAATTAATTTGGCTTTTTTGACAAGAATTTGCAAAAGAGAAAAAAAACTCTTTAATATCAAAGTGAAAACAGATTTTCACAAAATAATGTCAATTAATTAAAAATATATAAGGTAAAGTACAGTATTCACCCCCTTCAGGTCTGTATTTAGTAAATGCACCTTTGGCTGCAATCACAGCACTGAGTGTGTGTGTGTGTGTGTGTGTGTGTGTGTGTGTGTGTGTGTGTGTGTGTGTGTGTGTGTGTGTGTGTGTGTGTGTGTGTGTGTGTGTGTGTGTGTGTGTGTGTGTGTGTGCGTGTGTGTGTGTGTGTGGATGTGTCTCACTCAGGCTGGACCATCTGGACACTAAGATTCTTCTCTATTCTTCTTCTTTAAATCAGCTCAAGCTCTGTGAGGTTGCTCAGGGATCGGGCGTGAACAGCTCTTCTCAAGTCCAGCCACAGATTCTGGATTGGATTGGAGGTCTGGGCTTTGACTTGGCCGCTCCAGAACATTCACCTTGTGGTCTTTGAACCATTTATGTGTCTGTTTTGCTGTATGCCTCGGGGTCGTTGTCTCGCTGGAGAATAAATCTTCACCCAAGTCGTAGTTCTCTTGCAGACTGAGTCAGATTATCCTCCAGGATTTGGGGATATCTTTCTGCATTCATGTTCCCGTCTACCTTTACAAGCCTTCCAGGGCCTGCTGCTGAGAAGCATCCCCAGAGCACGATGCTGCCCAAAAACCTCAATTCAACCTCAATGAGACACTGTGAGGGTTTTAAGTTTTATTTCATGCATTAAGTGTCTGTGAGAGGGGGTTTGGGGAATGTGCTGGAGTGGGGGTGGTGTGAAAGTGGCAGGGAGAGGTGTGAAGTTTAGGACAATGGGGCATAGGCCCAGGTGGGGCTTGTTGGACTTCAGCCAATCAGTGAGCTGATCGATGAGCTGAGGAATGCAACTTTGAGGGGACAAAGGGTTTGAAACTCTGGGGGGATTTCAGATCTTCTGCTGGCCACCGAGGAGGCAGACCAGCCTTCTGGGTGGCTCGGATTGGATCTCACATTTGATTTTATATATAGGTTTGTTTTGTTAATGATTGTGTGATTCGGTTTGTATCTGTTTTTATGCTTCTTGGATAATAAATCCATTTGATTTTTACTTTAACCTGCTGTTGTGTTTTGGAGGCGATTGAGACAGCATGGCTGAAAGGGGGGGGGGGGGGGCGATTTCTCCCTGTGTCCAGAAGTTGTGGCCTTAACAATACTACATCATTTTTTACTTCAGTAAGACTTTGAATACACGTAGTCTAACTTGATAGGGACAGTTATAAATGTATTCTTGTTCTCTGAGACATTTAAATGACAAAAAAACTTAAAGAGACCATAAATACAGTGTAATGGGGTATTTTCTTTTACATTTGAAGTAAGTAAAGCTTCTGAATTCTTCCACTATTGGAGGATTTACAGTTTCTTGTGTTCACTATATGACATCCGTCTGTAAGGCGTTGTGTCCTGGACAGACCTGCGACCTTGTCCCTGAGTATTGATATGTCCTCCCAGACGACGGAAGACATAACTCACTGCTGCCGTCACTGCCAATATCCTAATTTGTTATTAGTTAGAGATTACCACCTGAGAGAGAGAGAGAGAGAGAGTCGTAAGCTCATTAGCTGGAGACTAACCTGAAAAACTCTGTCTCTCTCTCCAACACCCTCACTCCATCGTCTGTCCCACTTTTACATTGTCAAGCATAAAAAGAAACAATACAGTGTGATACACACAGCACAACATGTGGATGCATTCTTATTTGGCACGTTTCAGTCCGAGTTTGGCGCCACAGAAAGCCCGATGTTGCATTTCAACGGACGGACTTACAGACTTAGGACCTGGGCGAGTGTCGTGTAGTCCCAGCCGGTCATTACGTAAGAAATGGCACCGCAGAGACTACAAGCGCACTAAACTGAACGAGAGTTTCCCGCCAAGAAGATCTCTTTGTAGGATTGTCTTGAAGCGACTTTCCCTCCACATTTCCACCGCAATGTCGGGCAAACATGATGCCGATGATGCCTGTAAAGTGTGTGACAGTCAGATGCCTACACTTAACATTGCCATGGTAATGTGGGATTACACGCTCCCTTGAAGTATTAGCAGCCGGGACACAGACAAAGCAGGCGAGCGGGGGTCTTATTAGTCAGCTTTGTCAAAGACGGAGCGAAGACTCTTCTTGAGAAAGTATCCATGCGTTAACAAGAGCAATGCACCCCGTGGTGCGGCAGGCCATTTCATTTGTGGCTTTATTTTTCCACCGTGTGTGTCTGTGAGCCGTCGTCATGGGTCCATCTTGTTTTTGTTTGTTGCCGTACAGTGCTATGTAGGTGAGTCACAAGGTTGCCAGTAGAGAACGCATCCAGCTCTGCAGATAGACACAAACAACGTTGGCATGTGAGGGAGGATTACACCGTTACCATGTGACCGATCTACCCTCAGACAGACCTCTGACAAAAGACGGGCTAAATCTATCCAGGACAACTACTTCCGGTCCCAAAGCCCTCAAATGTGAAAATAATATCTTGAATTACGGCTGTCGCCATGTTGTTGTTTTTTGGTCTGTTTGACTCTAAATGGACCATCATGTACTAAATGAACATCATGCTGTATTGAAGAAGACTTGAAACTAGAGATTGAGACATAAACTCATGTTTACAATGTTTACTGAGGGAATAAATCAAGAGAGAAGTAGAGTCATTTTCTCATAGACTTCTATACAACCAGAGGAGTCGCCCCCTGGTGGTCAGTAGAGAGAATGCAGGTTTCAAGACACTTCCGCATTGGCTTTACTTTTCAGAACCGGAGGTACTAGCAATAGCTATGTTCGCTGTTTATGTTCACAATGTTAGTTTTGGGGGAGTGTCTTTGGAGGAAGGTCTGAAGGGACGAGCTGTCAGTGTCTTTCTTACTCGTTTTAGCTCATTTTGGAGCTAGCGCTGCTAGCTACTTTAATTAGAAGAGTTGGCAACACTGGGCTGGGTTTTTCAGTTGGTCAATTTTTTAAATCTAGCGTACTCTTGCTCGTTTCTCACGATTACCAACCCTTTTGCCATTAATTGCGGGTAGAGAATTATAATATCAGATATATTTTGGCACAAACAATTTAGCTACATGCTTTAAATTTAGACATGAAAACATGGTCACATGAAAGATTTTGTTTTGTACGATAACATACTTCATAAAGCTTTACTAACGATGTGATTCAAAACAATGGGGACAAAACCCAGTTAAGAGTACGAGAGAGTTAGCATCGGATACAAATGTTCAGCAATTAGCAAGCTAGCAACGTGAATTTCATATATGTTGTAATTTGAAACGTGAAAACTTCACGGTAACTTTTACTTACTAATAATATCATTAATTCTATGGTAGCAATAACCTGCTATATGGTAGCAACAGGTTTAGAACAACTCTCAGCTTAGTTGCCAGCATTTTATACAGTGTCATCCACATAATGTCTTCCAGAAAATCGTCAACTTTGAGGTTTCAAAGCTTAAATTTAGCAACATCTCGTGATATCTTCAGCTTGGTCGAATTGAGCCGTGGTGCAGTGAGGTGACACGGTTTAAGAGGCGGAACCTGATTGGTCATCCTGTGTTCATGCAGGGCTCTGATTGGTGCTTTGCAGGAAGGCAATGGAGACTTTGGAGATAAGATGTTTACCTTTTTGTTCAAAATTTAAGGCAACAATTGGAAGTCAAAATAAACCTACAGAAACTGTTTAAGAAAAACTTGGCAAAGAACATAATTTGAATATGATAAATAATTATTTTAATCATGAGCTCACAAACCTGGTCTCCAAACAGGCTTATGGTCTTGTGAGAGTTGTAAAACCCACCTTGTTATAAGCGTGACCTTATCACCGTGATTAGGATGTTGACTGTGTGGGCATGGCTGCTATTGTAACCTGATACAATAGCAGTTAGATAAAGCTTTCTTTTCCCTGTTTGTGTTCAGCTACTTTAGATTCAAGGTTGGTTTCTGTCACAGTTACAAACAGTGAGGGTCCAAACTTGTGTTCTTTCTTTCTTCCCCTTTTTTCAGTTACTTTCCTGTTTCCTGCCTATTTCACCCTCGGGCATCAGAAAGCAGTTGTGCTGCTGACAGAGCTTTTGTTCTCTGCAGGGAGAAACCATCACTGAAACTCAAGTTGACTGGCTTTGAAACACACTATGCTTTACAAAACGGACATGAAATGTTGCTTTTAAGGCTAATGAGGAAATGTGCAAGAAGAGGCACACAACAGCATTGAAATAAGGAACAAAAACAGACACTCTGTTCGTTCCTGTAGTGTGTTTTTTTTTCATAAAATTGCACAATGAAATACTTTGCTTACTGGCTCAATATACATAAAAAACAACCCTACTAAGATTGGTAAATCGCAACACCAGTCAACATGCCTTCACTTCACAGGTTCATACTAATGTCTTACTGGTAAAACAATGATAGAGCTTCTGATAAACACTCTGGTTGGTATTAGTGGCCACCATCTTGATGTCTTTACCTGCAAAAATATAGTTTTGTAAATCTTTTGTGAATGCACCAAATGTCAAACCTACATTATATATAATGCCGTGATTTTCTCTATATTAACCATCGCTATACTATGAGAGTCTGGTCGAAGTAGATCTGATGTACTGAGACATTTGCCGAATATCTTGTGCAGGTGCACCTACTCAACCTGCTTCGGTCTCCACCCTAACCGATGCATGAATGATTGACGTGTGTCCTTATAAAACTCCAATACTCAGTCAGAACAATATAATCTCAAATAGCACACTAAATCCAGTTTGCCAGGATGCTGTTATCCACCGATAACTGAACTCTGAGACTCGCACTCTCTGTTTCACAATGAATCAAAGAATCAGAATCAGCTGTGTTGGCCATGTATGCGTACGCATATAAGGAATTTGATTTCGGTCTGTACGTTGCTCTCAACGTACATTCACAGAATATACAAAAAAAACAAGGACAACAAAGTACAACAGAGGTTATGCAACCTATCATATACAGAGCATGACACTGGCCAAAATATGAAGGATTATGGCTGACGTCAGCATGTTAATAAACACAACACAAAATCACGAAACAAAGTAGCATATTAGCGTGCTATCATTTTCCAATGTCTTTGGCTAGAATGGAGACCTACAAGAGATCAAATAACTAAACTGGCAACCCTACAGCCATGTTGCCAGCATGGCTAACGGCTGGAAGGCGTCCAAAATCACACACTCCATCCCTTTATTAATGACTTATTAACATTTAAAACTCCATGTGTGATGACTTATTAGAAAGTGGAAAACCCCATGAGCATTTATTAATAGCTCACCAACATTTAAAAAATGAATACACCTGCCAGTTATCCCCCCCCCCCCCCCCCCCCCCCCCACAACCTGGCAACCCATCTGCTATTCTTGCCTATAACTGACCAATAAAGCATTATTAACCATTGATACAGCCATTAGTTTCAGCTCATGAGAAAGTGGTATCAAACATATGAACACAGAGTCATTTCTGGAACTATTGTGTTTGTTTTTTATCATCCAACATCGAACTATTGAACAGTTATCCCTCATTGTATTTGCTTTGTGTGTGTTGCATTTGTCTGTTAGTAGACAATATAACAGTCTCCTGAATGATGATACCACTTATATTAATATTCTCTCTTCTTTCATTGTTTCTGCACGCATTGTAAATGGTCAATATTGCATACTTTTGTAAAATGTAATCTTATATTCTGTTCATATGTTTACTTTGTGACATCTGCCTCTTGGGACTAGATGAAAAACAGCCTCTTGGTTTATAACTCTGGCGCGTTGACAGCAATGTTTTTATTCATGTGCACTGTCCCTGATCAAATTAAGTGAATCGATAAATGTATTTGTGAAGATACTGTGAGCGGAGATGCGTTGTTTTCTCCTGCTGTCCGTGACAGAGAGCCGGCTGGAGGGAGGCTGTCGCTTTAAGAAGCTGTTGCATGGAGAGAAGCTGGTGATTTTCCACTCAAACTGGTATTAAATTGTTTCACTCTGCGTCTAAAACGAGGAACAACGGGCTGCTTTGGTAAAACGAGGACAGGTAAGCAGGCTTCTTCTTTACGCATCGAGTCAGTTAATGATGGTGGTTTTATTTGCAAAAAAACAAAAACCGCGCAAGATGGATAGAAAAACTATAATGTATAAATCCGCTTTTTAAGATATCTCTTATTTTTAAAGGTTTGTTTTTTTAAGCACACTGCGTGTTGTTTAGTCATCTCTCGCCGTGTTTTGATGCTGATTCATTTTATTCTCTGATATAAACAAACCACATTTCTCTCTTTTTCTTTGACATGATGCTGTGTCCTCATTATTCCCACAATGCTTCCGCTATATATATATATATATATATATATATATATATATATATATATATATATATATATATATATATATATATATATATATATATATATATATATATATAAACAAAACAAGAATAAGAAAGAAATCCTGGCGCTTTAACTCCTGCTTTAAAAAAATCGCAAATACAACTGAGCAAATACAGTTTTGGTCATAAAAAGAAAACAACCCTCTGTTCTGGCCTTTGAACCCGGTTTCCTGTGTTTATAGCTGATAAGAGCTTGTTCCTCGTTTCTCTTTGATCGTTTTTTGGAGGTCTGCTGTGATGCGTTCAGGCACAGCCCCGACTTCACAGTGATATGTGATGTGTGTGTGTGTGTGTGTCACCCTCCACACCCACAAGCCATCCACTAATTAAATGAATGCATGAGTGAATTAATGCAATAACAATTATGATACTGATATCGTGATATTTGATATCGTCTTAGATTTTGGATTTCGGAAAGTGTTTTCTTTTCCTGGTATTTAAGGCTGCATAACAGTAAAGTGATGTCATTTTCTGAACTTACCAGACTGTTATATTATGTCTTTACTCACATATTCATTATGTGCACATTAATGATGATTATTATCAAAAATATAGTTTTGTGAATGCACCAATAGTCAATCCTACAATATATGAAATACCGTGATTTTCTCTATAACCATCCCTATACGTTGAGAGTCTGCCGAAGTAGCTCTGATGTACTGAGACATTTGCTGGTTGATATCTTGTGTAGATGCACCGACTCGACCTGCTTCGGTCTCCACCCTAACCGATGCATGAATGATTGACATGTGTGTCCTTATGAAGCCCAGATACTCAGTCAGAGCAGTATGTACTCATTTAGCACGATCTATAGATCCGGAGCAGTGAATATCTAAACAGGCCCACGGAAGAGCAGAGAGACAGAGAGACAGACAGACAGACAGACAGACAGACAGACAGACAGACAGACAGACAGACAGACAGACAGACAGACAGACAGACAGAGAGACAGAGAGACAGAGAGCGACAGAGACAGACAGAGAGACATACAGAGAGACAGAGAGACAGAGAGAGAGCGACAGAGACAGACAGAGAGACATACAGACAGAGTAAAGAGACGCCTCTCCTTATTAGGAGTTGTTATACAGTTGATACTGTACTTGTTTGCATTTCGCAGATAACAAACCGCATGTCGTGAAAATAACGGAGGGGGGGGCCCACGGTGAATTCGAAAAATGTCCAGTCGTGCCAGGGATTTATCGCAGAATATATGTGTGTGAGAAAAACATTTGTTCTCACACAAAGATGCTTTTCATATTTTATTGCTGTTTGAAAGAAAGGAAGAAAAAAAAGCTCTAAAACTGTCAATGCTGCCTTCAAGATCATGATTCAAAGCCAACCCTCAGTGTTGGAGTGGCCTCTGACTTGTCCTCCAACATGAACGTGTGTGTGTGTGTGTGTGTGTGTGTGTGTGTGTGTGTGTGTGTGTGTGTGTGTGTGTGTGTGTGTTAGTGTGTGTGTGTGTGTGTGTGTGAGACACATACTCACCCTCCCACCACTTGGCTGTGTGTGTGTGTATGTTTGTGGGTAGTGAGTAGGTTGGAAGTGGAAATTTACAGTCTCCCACGTTGGTACCTGAGTTGTCTGTCACAGCGAGGCAGCGGCCAATCTCCACTTTGGATTTAATTGTCTTTAGCCAAAGGGGGCGGGTCCCCCCCCCCCCCCCCCCCCCAACCCCCCCGGCTGTCAGCTCCACTTCTTGTGACCCGTGTCGGCATAAAGGCGTTCAGTACAGAGGAATGGTGACAGCTGAGAGAGAGGAACTCTGTACATATAGTCGCGGCCATGAAGGAAATGTAAGTTTTTCTAAAACTGCTTTGCTGGAAAAGAGATTTGATTTGTATTTGATCTTTTTTAAGGTTTTCTGCTTGAATGTATTTAAAAATCAGTCAAATGAAAAGAAGTTGTAAAGTGTTGGTGGATATTTGTGTGTTTAAAGGTTAGATAGAGGAAAAACAGAGCTGCAAGTAGATTTTATTGTTGTCTTTTGTGACTCATTCATTCATTTGTGACAGGATTAATGAGGAGTAAAGCAAATTTTTTTTTTTTAAAGAATTTGTGTTCAAGTATGTCTGGTTTAAATCCCAAGGACAGTTTGTCTTAAGTCTTATCTGGCCTCCCTAACACCATGCCGGCAGGTGAAAGCATACGCTAGGCAGACGAGGGGGAAAAGGGGGAGAAAAGAGATAAAGAGAGAGAGAGGGGGGGGGGGGGGGGGGGGGAGAGAAACAGGATGAGAAGCAGAGTGGGCAAGAACTGATCCAGTTATGTAAGGAGGTCTGAGAGTGGAAAGCGGTTCAAGTTGACTTGTCATGCATAACGGGAAGAGAGGGATCTTGGAAAATGATGGGACACAGTGTGAACACTTCGTGAAGCGTTGATGAAGTGAAGAGACGCGCATAGTTCCCTATAGGAATGTCTCCTTTTTAATGTGGGTTGTGGTAAAAATACAGAGTCGGGACAGAGTCGGGACAGAGTCGGGACAGAGTCGGGACATGCCTAATTTGGAAGCTTTTTTTGCACAACTTGTTCTTCGACAAATAACGCGGCCTAAGTTTATTATTTTATTTCTGTGCCTGCAGCCTTAAAGGTGGAAGTATTTGATGTTGCTCCTCTTAAAAGAAGAGGTAATTTCCCCCCCTTTCAATTAATCCTGTGTCTTACAATTAATTACAGCTTTCCACATTGTCCTACCTTTTTTGTTCTTTGCCAGCTGGGAGCTTAAGTCACAGTCTTGGCACGTCGTACACAGTTATTCCAGTCCCTATTAGGGGTTCTTTTCTCCTCTTCGGCTCATGCAGTTGGAAATCAGATGCCTCTCTATCAGTATTAACAAATCCTGTCGTTCTTGGAAAGGCGGTTTACAGTGTCGATACTCAAGTGAACTTAAGCTGCTGTATCGTCTTGAGAGCAGCAGCCGGCGGCTCTAAATTTGGACTCCGGCGGGCCGACTTGTTGCTGATTCGTTTGCAAAAGATGAAAGCTTAAAGAGGAAACTTTCCCCCCGGGTCAAGCGGCGTGTATGGGCGTGTATGGCATTCAAACATTCCCTTCCCTTTTCCTTTATGGACAATGTGACCCCCCCTCTTCTGTGCCTAAAAAATACACCTCGAGAGAGTAAAGGCTGAAAGCAGAGAGCTGCAGTCACAATGTGAACATGCACATGCTGTCGCCCGGGGGGGGGGGGGGGGTTGTCCTGCAGTTGTCCTGGGTGACGTTTTCTTTTTAGGAAATATGGTTATTTGATTTTAAAAGGTTTTATTCCAAGGGTAGAGAATAGGAAACATGTCTTGACAAATGAATGGAAGTCCTCATACCGACCCGTTATGGGGTTAAAGGTAACAGAAAAGATACAGTCAAGTACTTTCAGGTGACGGAGGGAAGAACACAGGAAGAAGTTTTGATTGGTCAAACAAAGCAAGAGTAAAGTAAAAAAATAAATTAAAAAAAGTACAATAAAATAATAACAAAACTTTGGGTGATATTTTAGCTATATCACTTGAAGCTAGCCTATGAAATATAGATAAGAAACTCAGTGAGTATTCCTTGTTCAAAGCTGTGATTTCGCTGTCTGGTTTAAATCAGCTCCCCAAAACATTTCTCTTGTCCGAATGAACTCCGTGCATTAGATGTTCAGATTAACGAGATTAGCAACATAGTTCTGTGCATCGTGTACTCAGCGGTTACACCGCACGCTGTAACGCAATCAGGAGACGGCATTATCTCCCTAGAGCCCCGCCCACATCGGGGTCTGACCCCGCCCACACCAGTGTCTGGCCCCGCCCTATCTATGTCGGACCCCGCCCACATCCGTGTCTGACCCCGCCCTATCTATGTCTGACCCCGCCCACATCTGTGTGTCTCTTTGTCTTTGTGTCCCTGCATCTTATACTTGTCTTTTTCAAAATAAGAACATACGTTGCCGTCCACAGCATGGCACAAAAAGAGAAGCTCCAATGCTTGAAGGACTTCCACAAGGACACCCTGAAACCTTCACCGGGGAAGAGTCCCGGCACGCGGCCCGAGGATGAGGCCGAAGGCAAGGCTCCTCAGAGGGAGAAGTGGGCCAGCAAGCTCGACTTTGTCCTGTCGGTGGCCGGAGGCTTCGTCGGACTAGGAAACGTCTGGCGGTTCCCTTACCTTTGTTATAAAAATGGCGGAGGTAGGCTTGAAGATACAGCACAGAGTGTTAAGCCAATGAATCGTAAGCTGATGATCGTTGGAGATGTCTCACTTTCTGCATCCGTTCCCCCCCCAGGTGCGTTTCTCATCCCTTACTTCATCTTCCTGTTTGGCGGCGGCCTGCCGGTGTTCTTCCTGGAGGTCGCACTGGGCCAGTACACCTCAGAGGGAGGGATCACCTGCTGGGCCAAGATCTGCCCCATCTTCACTGGTCAGTCACACATACAGACAGAGGAACAGAGGCTCTGCATCACAGCTCAACTCATCCCTCACAAGATCATTCACTATGTAACGCTGAGGAAGAGCATCATTTGCCAAAACGAGAATCCCGCCCTGATTGTCTTCCTGTTTCAGTCCAGTTTTCATCTGTATTCAACATGCATTCCCTTCCTATGTCATTGAACCACTTTGACTTCATTAGGCTGCTCTGTGTTATGTGAAAGACACAGTACAGAAGGAATATTACGACTCACAATCAGCTTTAAGTATAAGTTTAAATTTGACTTGTTCATGGCCAAGCATGTTTGCACACACAACGACTTTGTCTTTTTGATTGGTGCGTGACAATAAACACAGCGCAGAAGTAAAAGACGTAATTAAAAATACTAAAACAAGACTATGTTAAAATAAGTCTGTTATTAAAGAGTTACGTGTCTCTTTATAGTGAAGAGTTGTTCAGGGGTGTGTACATGTAAATGTGTGTGTCCTGGGGAGATAAGAGTCAATAGAGATAGAAATAATAAAACAACAGTTAGGGACAAAAACAACAAAGCTGGACGAATAAACGTAAAGCACAAACAGGACTGTAGTTTAAAACAAAATGGTGTAAATATAAAGATTATATATCTATATATATATATAGAAAACACTCGTGACAAACATTCAAATAAGAAATAAACGTATCTATCATGGAGGATGAATGGTTTTTACAAACACACACTTTTACGTAAAACATAAACACAAAGCCATCCTTGGATTACAGATTGTGTGAGTGTAACTAATTGATTGTGTTCTCGGTTACCGTTGAAACAGACCAGCGAAAGAAAGAAAGCCGCCTCGCGATGGCAACAGCAGTCTTTTGTCTCAACTTAAAGGATGTATGCCTTTTATAAATACCGTTGTCAGCGTCGGGTTCTTTTGACCCGAGGTCACCAATAAGCTACTGATACTTTAAGACACTCAGAAGTACATCGCGACCGTCCGTCTCTTGAGTGACAGCTGAAGACAAGCCGCGAGGCGCCGCGAGGCAGCGCGCCTTCAGCTGCCTCCGTCACGCTCTCGCTCGTGTTCACAAACACGAGATGAAAAGAGACGAAGCCGTTCCTCTTACCGGATCTCCAGCAGCTGCTGGCGGTCTCCGCTATCTAGGGAGCGCTGAGGCCGCAGCACAAGTGGCCGCAAATCTGACCAATCACAAACCTCCTCATTGTCCCCCCCCCCCCCCCCCCACACACACACACACACACACACACACACACTCCCCACCTTCACACACGCACACACCTGTCACAGCATTGACTTGTCCATCAGTTTGCATTTGGTATGGAACGAGGCGGTGGGGGCGTCAGAGATGATGAGTTTAAAAATACTCCCGAGCAGTTGAAGAGTACCGGGGATTTCTGTGTCCAGGTTCGTGGCAAAGTCATCTAAAAATAGTGTTCAAACACTAAGGACATTATAACAGTAGATAGCAGAGTCGAGCTCAGGACGTTGATGAAGAGTTGGCTGTCGTCTGTGTTCGTGATGGCTCGGCCATAATCTTCTGTAAAGACCACCAGGCTGAAAATCTATACCAGGGTCAGTAGTGGCCGGGTGTGGTAGTGTGTAGTCAGAAGTACACTTCTTCACCACTGGAGCAAGGCCAACCTCCGGTTCTGAGAAGTGAAGCTGAAGTGTCTTAAAGCTGCATTCTCTCTAATGTCCACCAGGGGGCGACTCCTCTGGTTGTATAGAAGTCTACAGAAAATGACTCTACTTCTCTCTTGATTTATTCCCTCAGTAAACATTGTAAACATGAGTTTATGTCTCAATCTCTAGTTTCAAGTCTTCTTCGATACAGCATGATGTTCATTTAGTACATGATGGTCCATTTAGAGTCACACAGACCATAAAGCAGGGGATGCTTTAGGGCGGGGCTACACAGTGATTGACAGGTCTTTACCACTGCATTGTCTGTGTTTTCGTCCTACAACGTTAACCCTTTCACATCCTGTTTTCACTTCATGGAAGTTAATTGTTACATTTTTGGTCGCTTAAAACCAAAACGATGGTCCACTAACCAGTGAGTGACGTCCCAGTGACAACGTCCACTTCTTATACAAAGTCTATGAGCAAGGCATGAAGTTAAACTTAATAATAAATAAAACAAGATTTTCAACTGCTGTTAAAGCGATATTATCACTATTTGGATTACAAATAACAGCGGATTACGTGACTACTTGAGCGAGTGTTGCTCGTAGTGACAAAACCACATCGAAGAATATTTCTGGAGTTAGTGGAGACCAAAATCAGAGCTAAAAGAGAGTGGACTTACATCCATCAGGTGACCAGAAACATAAAAGCTTAATGTTAAACCATAACAGTGAAAATCTGCCTTCCTTCCCGTCCCCTCTCCAGGTATCGGCTATGCCTCTGTGGTGATCGTGTCTCTGCTGAACGTCTACTACATCGTGATCTTGGCCTGGGGACTCTACTACCTGTTTCACTGCTTCCAGCCGGAGCTCCCCTGGGCCAAATGCAATCAGCCCTGGAACACAGAGTTCTGCATAGAGGACACGGTGCGCAGGAACAAGACCTTATGGCTCGCAGCCAACATGACCAACTTTACCTCCCCCGTCACCGAGTTCTGGGAGTGAGTACTAACCGACACACATGCACACTAACACACAAACACGCGTGAATATACTAAAGTTACACTGCATCTTTAGCTTGCTTGCAAACAAATGTGTTTGAGTAATTCTTACAAAAAAAAGCACCGTTTACTTTTAGTTTTCTGCCAGTTTATCTCAAACTGTATTTGTGCAGCAGAATGAAATGAAAAACAACTTTTTTAACCCTTTAAGATTAGATCCACACTCATATTGTGCAACTAGTTAACAATATATCCACAAAAAAATCGATTTCTATGTATTTTTATATCAAAATGATCGTTTCTGTGTGTTCGTTAAGTGTGCTTACGTAAGCAAAGATGCTCCGCTACATGCTAAGCCCACCCACTTTTTTGTGGTCCAATCAAATGCAAAGGATTTAAATCCCCTGTTACTGTACATCGATCAAATATTCATTTTTTGAGGGAATATGTAACAGTACGGAAGCAAAAGACGCTCTAACTTCTGTTTGAATGGGACTTTAAACGCAGCTCCACAAACTTTGACTTTAGTTGTCTTTTTCGTGCCCGTTTGCATCGTTACATGTTTGAATTTGCAGGTAATTCATCACAATGAACGGCTCTAAACTACAAATATTCATGCAGCATTAGACACTTCGATGTTAAAGCCTTGAAGCTGTCTTTCCCTCCATATTGAGACGCTGGACAGGCCAGAGCAGCAGAACAGAGCAGGCTACATCATGTGTCTGTTCGATCTCCACGTTTATCAGGGTTGTCACAAGATCCCTTATCAAACCGCCATTAAGCTGCTGTGCGTCTCTGCCTCCTCTGCAGACGCAACGTCCTGAGCATCTCCAGTGGCATCGAGGACATCGGGCCCCTGAAGTGGGACCTGGCCCTGTGTCTCCTCGCAGTGTGGGTCATCTGCTTCTTCTGCATCTGGAAGGGAGTCAAGTCCACGGGGAAAGTGAGTTGCTGAAACGGAGACGCGTCCTGTTTGTTATTGTGTTGCCTGGATGCTGTTTGGCCTTTACTTCTTCTTTTTTTTTGTTTTTGTTTTACCCGTTGCTTCGAGGAAAGCCACATGCTGGGAAAGCAGTTAATTCGGTTGATTTAGAGGCACGAGCCTCTGCGCCGTCCTTGAAGTTTCTTGTTGGCCAGACTCACTGTCGGCTGTAAAACATCCACTGTTCAGCCTCCTCTCTGTTTCTGCCAGAAGCCGGGTCAGAGCCAACGAGACGAGCTCTGGGTGGAAAAATTCAGAACTCTGTTAAGCTCTTTTTGTGGGTTTATTTTCACGTATATCACAAGGTGCATCGTTATGATTAGTGTGCATTAAAATGATTAATCTAAAGCCAAATCGCAGTGAGAAGCCTTTATGCAGTGTAGTGCACAGCGTCCGACTCCTGTGGCCGTGCATCTGATACCCTCATCATGACGTCTGTAGGCTGCTGTATCAGGTTTCCCACGCGTTCTGAGAAAAACCTGGAAAACAGTTCCAGTCATGGAAAACACATGGAAAATGAGAGAAAAAGTAAAAAGTCCTGGAAAATCTTGTTTTGTCCTTAAGAGAATGAACTATTTGGCGAACTACCAGAGCTCCCCAAATCAGGTTAAATCAGGATCATATTAACGTTCAAATGGCAGTTTATGTACGAGAGTATTTAGAACCGGCGGTGTCGGAATGTCTAAGCATGTGAGAGATGGTTTCATAGGTGAGTTACAGCCGTAGACTGCACGTCTTTTGAATCAGACTTCCACAGAGATGAAGATATTAGTGTATGGAGCGAGGTCATCGTTGGAACAAGTCCTAGAAAAGTCCCGAAAAAAAGCGAACCGTCTCATAGTCAATAGTACAGTTTAAATAAATAAAAAACGTCCTTGAAATGTCAAGTACAGCACTAATTCACAGTAACTACAGTTGGTAAAGTCATTTTGCATCAAGCATCCAGGAAAAAGTCACCACAACGAGAAAGAAATGGTCATGATGTTGGGCACTTTATGGCTCTGAGAGGAATTATTTTCAACTTGAGGCGTTCAGGGTGCTCAAAACAAACCGCGAGGTGCTCAGCAATGCCAAAGCGGCGGATAAAACTTGCTACAAAAACAAGTACACTAAGGGGAACAACAAGAACGATGTTTCTCTTGACCTGCAGTTGGAGAAAAAAAACACAAGTTAGAAATGAGAACTTCAAAAAGGAAGTCGTGTTTTTACCCCATTATGTATGTCAAGGGTGATGAGTCATAAGTGCATGACAGCTGCTCAGTATTTCGGCTAATCGTTCCGTTGTCCTGTCTAGGTGGTGTACGTAACGGCAACCTTCCCATTTGTGATGCTGATCGTGCTGCTGATACGAGGAGTGACCCTGCCTGGGGCCTCTGAAGGGATCAAATTCTACCTTTACCCCAACCTGACCCGCCTACAAGACCCAGAGGTAGGATCAAGAACTCTTCTTCTTCTCCTCTTCACCTGTGATAGAGTGCTGCAGGGATGAGTCATAAAACGTGGACACGAGTCGGCGCGTGGCTGAATGAGAAAGCCATAACCTCGACGAGTAGCCTCGTAGTGTTATATTTCTTGCTGAGAGTTGAATGAGAAAATTTATACCACTTTCAGTTCTGTATGCTAAATATGAAACTAGAGCTGGCAGCCAACTAGCTTAGCATAAGACTTGGAAATAGCTAGCGTGGCTCTGTCCAAAATCCACCTACCAGCCGCCTTAAAACTCACTAATTAACACGTTTCATCTGTTAATCTGTGCAACCAAAGTGTAGAAATGTTGCGTTGTCACAGTGACTTTTTTTAGACAACAACCAAGATAAAACGTGTGTTTTGGATGCGCTGGTAGGCTGATTTTGTTACCTTCGGACAGAGCCACGGTAGCTGTTTCCTCCTGTTTCCAGTCTTTATGCTAAGCTAAGCTAACTGGCTGCTTCCTGTAGCTCCATATTTAACAGATGGATATTGAATCGGCATCAATCTTCTCATCTAATTCTCAATATCTAAACCACTGTAGTAGTGTAGATGTGTAGTTTCGTTATATAACTCGATTACATAATTCATCACGAGTGATCGGCTAGCCCCCATGTGTCCTGTGCAGTTGGAAAAAAAAGACATTTGACTATGTTTCACAGAGTTCATGTTGTTCATGAGGTTTCAGATAAAATCAATGACATAGCACCACTGCCATGTGTGCATTCAATGTTAATATATTCTGTTTTGGACTCCTTGTGTAGAAGCTTTTGCCAATGTGGAAATTGTGGTGACTGTTATTGCATTGTTGCTCTATTTAATTAATGGCATGAATATATTTATAGTGGCAATGGATCACATGACTACTTATGTGTAAAAGCGGTCACTCGTACCCACAGGGAGTTATGACTCGACTCGTTTGGTTCCGTCTCGCCGCTCTCATCAGTGTCGTTTTTGGCTGCAGTGACAGATCTCTGCTCCTCACACAGACACAGATATGATGGCTCCTGAACATTAGCTGCTTAAGAGGCAGATATCTCCTTCGGGAGTTGGATGAGACCAAAACCAGAGCAAAAAGTGGAGTAAACATTGGACTGGACATTCATCATGAAGCCAGAAACACAACTCCAAAATGAATGATACAGGAATGTTCCTCCACAAGCTTGACAGCTGTGAGTACTAACAGTAGCCATGTTGGTTGTTTACGTTCAGAATGATCATTTTAGGGGGAGTGGCTTTTGGGCTTCGGGCCGGGCTGTCTGACTTTCTTGCTAGATTTAGGGACTTTTGGAGCTGTTAGATACTTTCATTGTAAAATACTTGGCAACACTAGGCTGGGATTTTCTGTTGGATCATTTTTTTTAAATCGAGCGTACTCTTGCTAGTTTCTCAAGTTTAGCATCCTGAAGCCTTTGAACGGTGATAACATGTCAATGTTGTGTTCACAACTTGTTCGTGCTGCTCCGAAGTGGACAAAAAACCCAGTTATTGCATGTTTGATAAAATGTTTGCCGTCGCGGCGTGAGCAATCACTCTTACGTTTGATTAGCTCACGAGCAAGGAGCTCATGATAACATTTCTGTAGCATCACAGTCGATGTAACACAAACGTGGACTGATGATCTAATACAGTTATTCAGTTTAACTTCAACGACGGAGCTAATATGGGAAATTAAACAAACAGAAGGAACATTGAACTTCTTTTTCAATAGAAAATCAGCAAATTACACAAACAAACTCAAATGAGCAGATACAAGCAAATGCATTGAACAACTTGCTGCCCTCTAACGGAGCTGAACTCACATTATTACGTCCCCGTTTGTCTTCATGACTTGGTTATCTTTGTGTTGTTTATCTCCGCCTTAACATTACTGCACTGGTTTTCCTTTCTGTCAATTTTTTCTGTTTGTCTTTTCAAAATAAAAGCACTTCCATGTTCATGGGAAATAACAAAAATAATGTAAACTTAACAAATTCACTGCAGTCACACATTTAACAGGTGAACCACACTGTGCACATCGGGGTCCTTTAACATTTCAGGCTGACCTACTCTGGAAAAACACTGAGAACCACCTGTTCCTCTGTCTCCTCAGGTGTGGATCGATGCGGGAACCCAGATTTTCTTCTCCTACGCCATTTGCCTGGGAGCCATGACGTCGCTGGGGAGCTACAACAAATACAGATACAACTGCTACAGGTGAGTTGTGTTTCCGCTGGGGGGGGTGGGGGGGGGGGGAGAGTGGGGACTGTAGTAGTGACAGCAACTCGTGTCAGAGACGGTTGCGTGAAAAGAAAATGGGAACTTCAGTTCCGCCTGTGTGTCATTAACAACCTCCATGACATATGTGTGACATAGGGACTGTTTGCTGCTGGGAGGCCTCAACAGCGGTACCAGTTTTGTGTCTGGCTTCGCAATATTTTCCGTCCTGGGCTTCATGGCACAAGAACAAGGGGTGGACATTGCCGATGTGGCAGAGTCAGGTACGAGGGTCCAAGGTGATGGCAGCAGTGATGGTGGGCGCTGTTGCCAAAGAAAACAACCCAAAAAAAGAAAAGACAAGCTACTCCAGCATATTTTAAACGGGGGGGGGGGGGGGTCAAGTAGTTTATTCAAGTCTCGGGAACGATGATGCTGAAATGTACAGGTATCGGCAATTGCACACAATGAACCGTGCTGTCAAAGAGCTCCTCGTACAACAACTTGCTCTCGTTATTTGAATAGCTTCACATCCTTTTGACCAGAGGACATTGCTCAGAAGATTGGCCCAGCACTGACTGTACTCTACTGTATGTGCACTGACACCCTGAGTGTGATATTTCTGACCAGCAGCACTGCACTGCAAGCCCAGTTGTGTTAACAAGCTGCGGATCTCCTGAGGTGGACGCCACACCGCTTCTGTTTCCCGCCTTCCTTTTACACCCCATGTGGACTTGTTTTTGAGGAGATGCGTCGTCTTTCTGCATTCTCGCTCTGTTCACTTTCAAATTAAACTCTTGCTTTCTTTAAGACTGCAACTTGAATACAATCAAACTACAAAGTGTATGACAATGACAGGAGTCCTGTGATAGCATGTTAGAGGGTACATACAGGATGTTGCATCATAAATGAAAACACAGAACACAAATTCATTCATTATTTTTTTAATGTAGAAATACATTTTGCTCAGCTGTTCAATTGAGGCACTAGTTAATGTGATTGCTGACTTTGTGCCTCATGCTCCTATTATTATTATTATGTTGATATGTTTCATTTGCTGCAGTCCTCGTCTGCTTTGTTTAGTTTCGAGTCCACTTTATTGTTATTGCTCACACTAAGAACCAGGAATGCAGATTAGGATCTTGCCAGATGATGCAAACAGCAGCAAAAGTGCATTTAGAGTTCAATGTAAACACAACGTAAAGCAGCAGCATGAACAGAATGTAATGAATACTGTGTGCAGTAGAATGGTTTGGGTGTGTAATATTCAGTATAAACAGGAGGCAGTTATGTAATATGTACGATGTAAAAGAGACGATATGCAGAGTTGAATATGGTTGTTGATATTAACACATACGTGGACATTAAAGCATGAAAAAAACACTATTTCCTCAAAGCAACTCGACACACAAAGCCAACAAAGAATAAACACGTCTTTAAATTCTTGGACATATTAATTGAACTTCAATGTGGATTTATTGGCATTAAAGTAAAAATAAACTATTTTATGATATTAATATGAATATTAACACAACCATAACATTACAATTGTTATATAGATGTAGATCTTGTAGATTATTGGCAGTAGCTCAGCTTCTCTAGCTCAATCTATTTTTTTTTTTTTTCAATCCTCTTTATGTCGTCCAAGCTGTAAATCAGATATCAGAAATATTAATCCCGTCCTTCTCCCCTTCTCCCCGTCCCTGCTGTGTCCTCCCTCCAGGTCCCGGTTTGGCCTTCATCGCCTACCCGAAAGCCGTGTCCATGATGCCGATGCCGACCCTCTGGGCCATCCTCTTCTTCATCATGCTGCTGCTCCTGGGCCTCGACAGCCAGGTCAGTCGCTTTCACGCGGACACCTTCCAGGTCCCGTGGGTTCGTTGGCTCCTGCCAGCCCCGATGTGTAAAACGCATGAAGTGTCTCTCTGATCCACAACTAACGTCTCCAAGGTATCCGATAACAGACAAGTAAAGCCGCCTGTTCCCACAAAGGCCTTTTAACTGTCACACTGGACCGCAGAGAGGATTATATCCCTTTATAATGCCCCGTAGCACCACAGATTAAGTTTTTTTTAGAAGTTGATAGGCTTTAAAAGCCAAACACTTCATTATCATAGCTTGCATGCAGGTGTTCTAGCTTTGGTAGTGAGGCAGAGCTTTGATTAAGACAAGATAATCTGCATTGATAAAACACAAGTGTGCACCAGAGGGTTTCGCCGGTCATATCACATTTCCTGCCTCCCAAGTGTAATTCTACTCCTGTGCTAACTCAGTCCCGTACAGAGCCAACTGCGAGATCACCCTCTAAATTTGAGCACATGTAAATACACATGAGGCTATTTCCAAGAGAGAAATGCTGCCAGTTACAGTGTGTGTGTGTGTGTGTGTGTGTGTGTGTGTGTGTGTGTGTGTGTGTGTGTGTGTGTGTGTGTGTGTGTGTGTGTGCATTTTTTTGACCGTCAATTTCATGCAGATTTGTGGTCCTGAATGCTACGTATTGTCGAGGTCGCTCACACATACATGCCGGTTCTATGTAAGGGGCTTTTTGTTTGCTTTTTTTCCCCCCGGGCGCAACAAAGAAGCATGTTCTTTGTGAATAGGGACGATTTTGTTACGACATCATGTAGCTTGCGAGGCAATGAGGAGACACAGGGCAGCAGGAGAGAGGGACGGGGAGACGGAGACAGTGATGCTCTGTTGTTTCGTTCCTGTAGCGACAAACCAGAGCTGCAGAGAGGAGCCCTGTTTAAATTCTCATTACTGCTCAACAAAGACAGCTCTCATTCTGTAATCACTGGTTTGTGGAGACAAAACAAGAGCTGCATGGAAACACAGGAGGAAACTTTTTTCTCCCCCCCGTCCCCCCGCTGAGAACTTAACAGTTGCTTTTGTCCCCACAGTTTGTTGAAGTGGAAGGACAGATCACCTCCATTGTGGATCTGTATCCGAACTTCCTCAGGAAGGGTTACCGACGGGAGATCTTCATAGCCGTGATGTGTTCCATGAGCTATCTCCTGGGGCTGGTCATGGTAACCAAAGTAAGTTCACCAGCAGCCACTTCACTACTTCCCTCTGCTTATCCCGCTCAGAAAAAAAAAAAGGAGAAGGGGAGTCGGCGCGCTCGGATCAACGGCGGAGATGACGCTACAGACTTTCCACTCTCCACCGTCGGCTGTCCCCCATTGTCACGACCAAATATGGCCTCCTATCCACATTCACCGCGCACGTCACACGACTGTGTGTGTGTGTGTGTGTGTGTGAATGGAACAAATTTGGAACGCCGTTTTCCGTTTAGCAGTTAACCGCGCTTCAATGGCGTCTCAGCACCTGTTGAACTCAGCCTTCGTTGGTTGGGCGCCAGCATTCTAGCGCGCGGCTTTCACCATCCCACCCACTTTAATACCCACTTCTATCTGTGTGCCTTTCTTTGGTTCGACACACATCAGAGAGATAATTAATGTGTCCCCCCCCCCCCCCCCTTTCTTTTCTCTTTCCAGGGTGGCATGTATGTGTTTCAACTCTTTGACTACTATGCAGCCAGTGGTGTGTGCCTTTTGTGGGTTGCATTCTTTGAATGCATCGCAATATCCTGGGTTTATGGTAAGTGGAAGTAACTTGTGTGTCGTTTTTCAAAGTCATGATCGTAAACAGTTGAGAAAAAAAAAGTAAACAGAACAAATAATGTCTTTTGGTGGTAAACAAAGGTGTCCTTGTGGTTCTTCCCACATCAGTAGTAAATAACTTTAACTGCAAGAAGAGGCGTGGTGAGGAGGAGGGGGGGGGGGGGGTGTTGGATTGTGATTGGCTATCCAGGGGTTGCCTCCCAACAGATTACATCCGAGTATTATAAATGCAAGAACGTTTAAACTCAAAGCAACGCTGCATCTTCCACAAATAGAAGTGTTATTGCAAAACTTCTTGATTCTGTTAATTGCAATAAATGATGCATCTGCCGCTACATGTATACTTGTGTGACTGTGAGGCTAAGTGTAGTTGTTGTAAATAAACTACATGAGAAGTCTTCACTGCCAATAGACATATGCAACCTATATGCAACCTATTGCAAGTCAAAACAGTTGTGAACCAGTGTCCCAGACTGTTGTTTTTAATCGTCTCTACAAAAGATGCTTCTGTAGCAGCATCACAAAGGACCTCACCAGCTGCTGCGCTTCATCCGTAGTCCCTCGCCAGATGTTAACAAGGAACTAAAAACAGAAGAGAAGAACTTACTGTTAACAAAGGAGCATAATAAACATCAGCACTGCACACAACCCACTGAATGATGCCATAAAACACACCGTGAACTACAATAAACACGGAGGAAGTATAAGTGATGACCTGACAAAGCCCAGACAGTTTGTACTTTAACAGTATTTGGCACGTGTCCCAGTGGAAATGTATACTGCAGTTAAGGGCAGACACCAGAGATAAGAGGCAGATATGGAGGTCCTTCTGCAATAACAAAACAATAACACATGAATAGTACAGACTGCTGATATCTTATCTACTGAAACATTTTTTACATATGCTTGCATTCATGTAATTCTTTGTTTTGCAATAGGAGTGGATAAATTCTACGACGGCATTGAGGACATGATTGGCTACAGACCAAACGCATGGATGAAATGGAGCTGGACCATAATCACTCCTGTCCTCTGCATGGTGAGAGATGAGCGTCAGCTTTCCGTCGCGTCCCTTTATTGCCTTGGACGAGATATTGTTGGAAGGAATGTTGTGTACAACTTGTACTAATGGAAACTTGTGTTTGTTTTCCAGGGCTGCTTTGTCTTCTCCCTGGTGAAGTACAAGCCCTTGACCTATAACAAGGTGTATGAGTACCCGGACTGGGCCATCGGTATAGGCTGGTGTTTGGCCCTGACCTCCATGCTCTGCATCCCCATGGTGATGGTCATCAAGATCTTACAGTCTGAGGGACCCCTGATCGAGGTGAGCTCGAATCTTTTAGCACTTTTAAAGAAATGGAAATTTGCAGAAATGCGTTTATTTGCTTTTTTGCAGAGAGTTAGATGATATTGCTCTGATATACCAACTCCCTAAATATGAAGCTCGATCCAGCAGATGGTTAGCTTAGCTTAAAGAGCTAGCCTGGCTCTGTCTGAAAGTAACAAAATCCACCAATCAGCACCTCTAAAGCTCACAAATTAACACATTTCTTCTTGTTTGCTTAATCAGTACAGAAATCAAAGTTTAAAAGAGTCACATGAGCAACTGAGACAGCTGTTTTCGGTAGCATTGCTAGCTAACGTATACTTGTACTGCAGAAGGTAAACAGTGAAGAAGCACATAACACAACTGTTCTTAGACAATTACCAATAACAAATCTTGTTAATAGACCTGCAGTGGGTCTGTTGTTTTGTGGCTAGTTATACTGACACTGAATTGTTAGTTAGCTAATGTTAGCTAACATCAGCTCAATGCCATTGTAATTATTAGACAACAAATGTAATTTTGTATCATTATTTTTGACTGAAATGTGTCCATTGTAATTATTTTTAATTAAGACACATTGTCAAACCTTCAGTCAATAATGTAGTAAACATGCTAGCAGATTAGCTTGAAAGCGGTAGTGCTAGCTAGGCTACTCCCCCGTTTGTCACACGACCCTCCCCTTCAATATTGTCACCGTCTATGACAGTTAGCCTATTATGCTATGCTAAGCTAAGGTCTCCTGTAGCTTCATATCGAGCCCTCATACATGCAATTTTCTCTTCTCAGGTCTTGGCAAGAGCAATTTTAAATTAACATTGAGGGTTTTTTTTGTACATCGCACGAATACAGATGTTGAATTACGTTGTTTTCCACTTAGAATTTGAGCCTTAAACCGACCCCAGTTTGTGACGATCATTATTCTAATCTGTCATCTCCTTCCCTCAGAGGATAAAAGCAGTGGCAGCCCCGGCGAAGTCAGGCGTGAGCTCCCGCCCGAAAGAGTACAACTTGAAGGCCAGCGAGCTGACACAGCCCCTGAACCCAAACGGGAACAATGGCTTGAACAAGCCCACCCACACCATTGTAGAAACAACGATGTGAGCGCTCTCTGTGAGAGGAATAAGATTGATGTGCTTTCTCTGTGTTATTATCATATTTGCTAACTTTGATAATAGTAGGTTTACATCGTCAAATATATTCACATTAGAGATACTCTGGTTTGATCTCTATGAAGAGAGTTATATATTATTCTTGTAATGTTTATTTTTCTCTTGTATTTTTATTTTTATTTTTTACTATATCGATATTGTTGATGTTACAATTGTTATTGCTGTAGTTGGCACTGATCTCAGTTAAGTATTTTGAGATAGAAAATGTTCAATGTTTACTACCATTCTGTTGATTCCGGAGAAGAGATGAGGAATTAGATTTTAAAAATTGTATTTTTTGGTGTAATAGAAGAAATTCTCATTTCACATAAATTCAGTAAAATAATCGAGCAATTAACCACGTGAAAGGTAGAAGACGTCCAAACGTGATCGTGTGAGTCTTGTTGCCCAAGCTAACTTCTAATATCGTGTTGTTGTTGGTCACCCCTACAGTGAAAATGAATGTACGTGAGCCACCCACGTCTCTTAGAGTACAAATCCGTAACACGTTAAGTGGCAATTATGCAGTGTGAAGAGTTAATCTTTGCTTGACATCCTTTAAGTTACAAATTGAACAAGGCCTTGGCCAAGTACTGTGAGAAATGCATCCATCCAAATGAAACCCATTCTCAAAAACATGAGACTACATAATGAAAAACAAAAAACCGCTAGGGAAGAGGAAGTGAGGAGAAAAGGGAAATGGCATTTTTAGAGTATTTGTACACCGCCTGTGTGACTACTAGTCAGTCCCAGCGCATTTATTGAAACCCCTCTTTGCACTTTATATGTCGTTTCACCTTTATTGTAGTAGTTGTTTTGATTGTTGCAAGGTTATGTGGAGTTGCATTTGCAACAAATTTCAGGAGGAAATATTTTTAGCTTCTAACTTTTTGATATTGTAAAATTTGATATACAGTATCTAGTTGTCTACTTGCTAAGACAATGACGCAAATAGAGTAGAAATCTGACATCAAATATTCTCAGAAGAATCAGTGAGAAGATCACTTTAAAAGTAAAAACATAACTTTTTTTCTAAACATCCTGAACGCTCGCTCCATTGTGCTCATTACAAAAGCAGATGCGCTCTGCAGAACTACCACTGGATTCTAGTCTCTAATGTTCGGTTTAGGCATTTATATTGTAGAATTTTAATTGTTTGTAAATCACATATGCCTTTTTGTAACAATTTTATACTGTACATCATATGAACACCATCACCGGTTTACTGAAAACTCAATTTGTTTTCTAAATATTAATTGTGTTGTGAGCCAGGATTACACTTTTCAGCGTGCATTATTCATTGAAGCAATGGCATTCTCTGCTCGCTCAAAATGCACCATTAAATTTAGAATATTGTTCAATAATTCAACAACTTGCACAGTTAGAAACAAAATCTGAAGCATGTGCAGTAGCCACAACAGTACTGTGCTGCTTTGTCTGTTAAAATCTTGGATTCAAGTGTACCAAAGTATTTTTGTCTCACAGTTGTCCCCTTTGAGATGCACATTGCATCATTTCTATTTAGATTACAAATAAACATTTTTTTCTTTGGATTATGTGTCTTAAGAATTCTTTATTCTCTAAATATTAACATTTTCCTCGAATATATTTATGACTATTATTATAGATATTATTTTAATTTGAGAGAGAATTTGGGACAGTCAGAGTGCAGACCTTCGCCTGGTGTGTCTGCAAGGATCACTGTTGTATTGGGTGATTAAATTAATTAATACAACCGCAACACGAATGGGCTGTAAGGTCACAAAACACACTTCATTCAAACTGAAAATCAAGCGGTGCTGTATGCATGCAATCGGGCCAAAAACTAGTTGCGGAGAGGTACAACAGCATCTGCTGGTAGTTCCGTTAGCTGTTAGCGGTTAGCCAAACACACTTTTCAATACAATAGAAGCGATCCGCAGAGCAGCATGTACACAACAGTCTGTGTGTAGTTTTATTAGCTGTTAGTCTAACACAAAGCCCAAACAATATAAAAGTGAGCCGCAGAACAGCAGCGGGAGGTTTGCAGCAGTATGTGTGTACTGCTATTTCCGTTAGCTGTTGGCCAAATACACCTTAATACAAGAAAGGTGAGCCGCAGAGCAGCGACCGAGACGTACGCAACACTGTGTGTGTACCGGTATTGCCGTTAGCCAAACACACCGTCCAAAACAATGAAAGTGAGCCGCAGAGCAGCGGCCGAGACGTACGCAACACTGTGTGTGTACCGGTATTGCCGTTAGCTGTTAGCCAAACGCACCTCAAACTGGCTTTACAGTGCTAAGAAGTAATCTTATTGGTCTTCATAGACAGGCACTACATTAATCACGCTAAGCAGGATATCATTGGAGTTCTTAACTTACAAGATGACTTACAAGATGACTCTTGCACACGACGCCCCCAAATTTGGGGGCTCTCGGGCTTAGGGGGGGTTGCAAATATCATCCAAAAAATGGTCATATTGATAGCGATTATTGTCCATGTGTACATTTTATATACCGGATTAAACAGCAACGTATGGGCAACACTATCATATAAGTCACTTTTTACACACTCCAAACACAACTATACACTATTAATATAAGCAACTAGAAAATGTGGCATAAAACCACGTATTCCTGGCCACAAATGGGCATTTTCAATGTTGGAACACCAAGCCAAAATAAGGCTAGTGTTTAATAGGTTAATTGCGTACACTCGGTATATGTGTGCACAGCCTTTAGTCTCTGGTTTAGTGAAGGCTGTTGCTTCTGATTTTACCCACTAAACAAACATTGCTAAATATCGTCTCCATTAATGTGATCATGTCCCTTCAGTCAATAGTCTCTTTTGATAAAGTGTTACAAATCACGATACATTTTGATTCCCCCCGTGAAATAGCTATGTATATTAATTTAACCGTCTTTCATTGAGCGGACGTCTGACCGCTCCCTGTGAAGGCTCATTGACACTTGGCCTAAATTTTTCATACCATCCATCCCGCCATCAATCCAACACCCCCCAGCAGGAGGGAACTGCATTGACAGCTCACCCACAAAGATGGCACTGGCTTATTTGGTCACGTGTCTGGTGTCACGCTGTCCGGCCTCACCCCTTGGGGAACTGAACCCCCAAATACTTTAATTCACTTCACCTGGATGATCAACATGAGTACAGGAGAGAGCAAAGAAATTCTTAATGGGAAATGCACTTGGTGATTTCCCCACTGTGGGACTAATAAAGGAATGTTTCTTCTTCTTCTAATATAGCAGCAAACAGTTATTTGCTATCCAAAGCTGGAGTGCAGTAATATCTACCTGAGCAAAGAACCCTCTGGTTTCCTTTTCAGGTAAACACTTTTGGCTTCATCAGCACTTTTGCCATAGTTAGCGCTGTTAGCACAGTTAGCTACGAGCCGCCAGCTCAGCCATAGCCGTTGAGAGGCAATGCTCCCAATCCCATATATTACACATTTTTAGAGATAAAACAGTGTGACACTTCATGCAGTTCATACTATAGGATTAGTATAGATTTTTGGGCAGCTTATTACAGCCATGCTCGCGGCTCAGTGAGGCTGTAGCTAAATGCTAACGTTGTCATGCTAACATACTCAAAATGACAACGTTGACATGCTGGCTGGTATAGCGTTTACCATGTTCACCAATGAAGTTAAGCACGATAGCATGCTAACATTTGCCAAGCAGCAATAAACAAAGTGCAGCTGAGGCTGATGAGTCAATTTTTGCAGGCATTTGGTCACAAAACATTTAGACAAATTTAATGTTGACCTGATGATGAAGCTAGATGAAAAGTCAGGGCGACAAACATTTTACAAGCGTGAAACAAGATTTAAGCAAATTTCACAACAATCCATAAATTTGATACATTTGGGTCTGTGTCATCCAAGTGGCGAAAGCCAAATAAAACAGTGCTTTGAAAGCCTAATCAACTATGGTTTCATGAACTTTATTCTCATAAAAAGAACATTTTATATTATAATAAATTAAATAAAAATAAAATTATATCCAATAACTCTTTCAGATGACATTGAAAGAAATCCTGACATTTTCAGGGAAGATGTGGAAATGAACTAAACAATGTGCGGCCACATTCAGTATCACACAGCTTACATGACGATATGACACTGTGCATTTACTGTAAATAAAAAAAGAACACTGCATACCCATGATGCAGCTAAATAAAGACAATAAATGAATACAAAACCTTAAAAATAGGCCTCTTTTCCATCATGACATTTACTATAAGACATAAAAATAAAAGGTTACGCCCCAAGGATTAATCAGTCTGCTCTAAACGGGACAGCGAAACCATCTCACATCCATGTTTCCAGAGAGGCAGCTGCATCAGCAGGCCAGATGTAATACACAAAAGCTTTATAAAAACACGTCATGATAAAAAAGAAAAGGGGGGGGGGCCACTCTCACAAAGATCCTATCGGAGCAAACAAAGATTACTCCCAGTACCGTGTTGTTCTGAGGAAGAGCTGCTTTCCGAGGACAAACCCTACGCATGCTACGTGATACCAGTGGGGGAAAACCAGAGCCACTCCAGAGAGGAACATCAATCCAGAGACAGATACGGAGTGAAAACAAGAAAATCATTCACCACGGAACATTGAAAAGGCATTTAATCCTCCTCTGGTTAAGGATGCAAATACCAACACATAAGTCATTCCGGTGTAATGCCACATACAGAGATGCAGATAAAAACAGTGCAACGTGGAAATAAAAGTGAGTTATGAACTGTGACAAAAAACAAAAGTGTGTCAAGTGCAAATGCAGAAAGTGAAACGGAACAGAGTCAACCGACAGGAATAAAAAAACAAAAACGCAACATATCTCTGGAGTCTCTCTGGAACTATTGACCAGTCAAGGGATGCCCGCTTTAAAAACAGAAAGGGTGGAGTGTCTTCACAAGCATTCCTGGTATTAAGCCGTTAATGGCTTTAAAACACAGCTACTGAGGCGGGCAGCAGTGTGGAGGAGAGACTGGAAACGAGGGCAGTGAGCCAAGTCGTGGCTGAAATAACGCAAATAAGCCCAATGTGCCCTGGACCTTGAGTCCACCAACACCCTGTGTGTGTAGATACACGTGTGTTTTACATATACATGAAAATAATGCATGTGCAGCAAAAAATAAAAAGTTCTTTACAATGCGAGCGTCAGGCTCATTAAAGCAAAAGATGGTACATTTATGCAGTACGTGTGTGTGTGTGTGTGTGTGCAGCGTTTGAGGCGTGAGCGTTGACATCCTGGCTCAGGCAGAAGCTATGATTCTTCCTGTTATATAACCCAAATGTGGCTTTGCCTCTGGAGAGGGGGGGGCTGCCCTGAAGCCAGAGCCTCCTCTGAACTGCATCATGTGAGCACAGTGACTAAAACCGGCAGCGGTGAGCACATGCACTTTGTAGCCGTTTCTGTGAGGCTTCTGCATGAGTGTGACAAACATAACCCCGTGTGTGTGTGTGTGTGTGTGTGTGTGTGTGTGTGTGTGAGAGAGTGGTCCAAGTGCTTCAAAAGGGCTAGTGTCTGTGTTGGTGGGGGTCACAGGGCGATGCTGTTGGTCCTGTGCTCCGGAAAGCAGAACAGCGAGCTTAAGGGGTCGTCACAGTCGTCTGGCAGCACGGCGTCTGCTGCTGCCAGTGGATTCCTGCTAATGACCAAGTCCAGGACGTCTCCGGCCTCTATAATTAGGGGCACGGTGAGACAACAGTCCAAGTCCCTGGTCCTGACACGGTTCACCTGGAGGAAGAGTGACAACGTTTACATGCACACTCACATTCCACTATTCTTCCAAACATGACAATATTCAGAATTTGGTGATCTATAACGGAATATTGTTATATTCACCGATACACATTCGATTGATTTGTGTCAATATTTTCATGCAACTCTCTGCAAAAAAGTGAATTAGCATATTTTCCAATAAAGCCAATAGACAGTTAGCTTCGTTACAGTTTTTATGCTAAGCTAATCGACTGCAGCTTTATATTTAGTGTACAGACATGAGAGTAGTATTGATCTTCTCATTTAACTAACAAGACAGCGAACAGGCAAATTTCCCAAATTTGACAGAGGCAAGACAAAGGTTGACCTGGAGAATGCGGTCGAAAGGTGTTAACCCGGCCTGGTCGGCGGGGCCATCGGGGCGGATCATGTTGACGTAAACCCCTTTCTCCAGGAGCCCGTCGGATACACTGAACCCAAAGTCATGGCTCTCAACGTCCTTCCTCAGAGTCACCTGCAAACACAGAGGACCTTAGTGTTACACAGAGCATGTATTCATAAGTACTTGGAGGCTTCTACACACTTTTATGTGAACTCCAGTAATTCAACATTTGAGAGACAGATTTTAAGAAGGATGATCAGAAAATCAAGATCGGAGATGGCTAGATATCCTGACTTTCAGTCGAGACTAACAGTTCTTAATGCCTGCAACGTTTGTTTGCTTTTATAGTTTTTTTATCATGCATTTCTTGTGTAATCTGTGAAGCACTTGAGGTTGCCTCTGGGTCAGAAATGTGTTGTATGAATAAACTTCACCTTGCCTAGATGAGGAGATGGCTACCTGGTCATTCACTATAAAGCTGGAGTCCGTTAGCTTAGCATAAACACCAGGCTAGCCTGGCTCTGTCCAAAGACAACCAGGCGAATGAACTAACATGTATAAACGTGTCACTTATTGTGTCCACTGTCCACCCTCCGTTTACACCAAACAGTTTTAACAGCCACATCTCTCTGTGTCATCGGTTTCTCTTTGGATATACCGACGCTGTAACAAGGTCAGCAGGTTTAACAAGCAACAGCTTTAAAAAGGTGGGACAGCGGATGAGTTTCCATGATATCATGTAAGATGTGTTAACCCAAAACATATCTAATTTCCAAGCTGGAGGATTGTTGCTGCCTCATTTTCAGCCCAGTTAGTCCCTCAGTCAAACACCACACAGACCGGCATCACAGCATGTGCAGCTGCTGAGGGAACGCTGTTTAATGAGTGTCGTGTGTTTTTGTGGTCACACCCACACACACACACACAATGCAAGTCCTGACTGGCCAGGTATCCACTGGGTCCAGTTACACAGGAACAGGGAGTCCAATAAAAGATGCACACAGGTACAAACTTCACAACGGGCAGATTCCCTCAGGACACTGTTGTTTATGGAATGTTCATCAAACTGTGAATGCATTTTCATTTGAATGAGTCTAACGCTTACAGTATAGTAAACTAAATGTTTGGAGATAGAGACATATATATATATATATATATATACATACATATATATACATACATATATATATATACATATACATACATACATACATACATACATACATACATACATACATATATATATATATATATATATATATATATATATATATATATATATATATATATATATATATATATATATATATATATATATATATACATATACATATACACACACACACACACACACACACACACACACGTTTGTATTACTGTTGCTGGGAAGAAAACATTAGGTTATGTCTGTGAGGAGCGGTGCAGCTTTACTGTATCTATAAAACTATTTGTACATTTTTAAAATGAGATGAAATACTGGGGAACAGATGTAGTTTGGGGATCATTCTGATGAATAATACTCAACACAAGAGGATTTTGGCCCCTGTAACTACTGGGCAATTTAAAAAAGCACTTCTTTCTTAAAAGCAAATGTGTCACTTCTTTGTTCCTTGTGCTACTTCCCTCGTACCCACCAGTGCAGATACCAATTAGTAGAAGTATTTAAAATGTTTAGTCAGCCATTCCTGAAGAGCACTACCTTGTGCAGTGCCAGAGTGGTAGGGGACAAGACATCAGCGGTGTCCCCTCGGCCCCGGGACGGAACGTCTCTGCCTCCAGTCGACATGTTCAGGTTGTTTTTGCTGTTGTTAAACTCTCGGTGCATTCCCTCCCTCTTAATGGGACTGATCTCAGACTGAAACATCGAGTCGTCGTTGGTCTTTGTTTCCTCGAGGTACAGACTGAGAGCGCTACCCGTCATGGACGCCTGAAAGAGCACAGAATCGGAAGGGATTATACGAGTGTCGTGAATTTAAAAAGAAAGAATTTGGACAGCGCAACACATAATATCTGATGAAGTGTACACAGAGCCGGATTAGAGGCTGGGGCATTGCGCCAAAGCCTTTCCTGGGTCAGTGTGGCAGCAGGTGCCCAGCCTATCTTGTCAGATTTAATAACAGATTATACACTCTGGCGATTATCATAAGGCTTCATCTGGCATGGTCATTTAGGCCGACACCGGCCTATCAATACACGAGTAGCACAAAGCAGATGGAGGAGGAGAGGAAACTGGAGCAGGCGGACCACTGATGACGGGCGGGCCTACCTCCAGCTCCCTGAGAATCTCCGACTGGCCGCAGGTCTCGAGGTCCTGCAGAGCCTGGGACCAGAAGCTGTTCTCCTGGCAACGAGGGGGGCTGACGAATCTATGACAACGCAGGAACCAGAACATGAGAGCAGCCCTGCGGGTCTTGTGGCCGGTGCCCGCTTTTCAAAAGGCAGCATGGGAAATGTAGTTTTTTGGGCCGCCTGCTGGAGAATCCCAGGACCACATTGTTTTTTTTTCTTTTTTACTTGTGGCAAAACGGTGAGGAGTCCACTAGATTAGATAAAGCCTTTCAAAGAGTTTTACAAAAGTAACGTAGCCCCCGCCCCCCAAAAAAAAGCAGAAAATTGAAAAGCATGTGACACAAAAGTTCAGGAAGAAAAAAAAAAAAAAAAAGAGTCAAGTGTGAAGACACAGATAAGGCTGATGTATCCTTGGGCGCTTTAGGTGATTCTTTTTTTGTGGACAGAAGGGGATGACAGAAAAAGATGCATCTATGTGAAACACCAAAGAGCTCGTGGGCAGTTAATAAAGCAGATGAGAGAGAGAATACCTGAGAAAGAAGAGAAAAAGGACAGTTTTGGAAAAGCACAAAACATGAAAGCACACAACACAAAATGAACTGAAAACAATTCAGACAGTGCAGTTTGCTTTCATCAATGAACCCAAAGAGGGGGAAAGAATAATCACAGAAGCTCTTATTTAAACACAGTGGTGGAAAAGTACTCAGATCCTTTATTTAGGTAAAGGCGCCAATTCAACAATGTTTGGACTGGTTTTTTAGTCTTCGCTTTTATTGTGAAATATTGGATATTTTGACCAATTTAAGTCTACAAGTATTTAAAGCTACTACAAGGAACTTTAATTTAGTGTTGATTTTAGCGGCCCCTGTGGACAAAAGTGGTATTGTTTCTGAGCACCAGAGTCCCTTTAGAAAACCTCTCATTGTGCTGCAGCAGGGTCCGATAGTCTGCCCTGCTCAGTCCTGGTTCTCTCGTTGCCCCCCTTCCCTCTGGCGGGCCCAGCAATACGTCCTGGGCCTCCAGCAGCGTGGCGTCAGTGTCGGCTTCGGCGGGGACCGGAGGTGAAGCTCTGCTCCTGGCCAGAAGAGACGACCTTGCTGCCGGGAGCTGAGCTCTCCTCGTCCCGCCGGAGCTTACGACTGCAGATCGACGGCTGCGTCCAAATCGGATCTGGGCCTGTCCACGGTGGACCGGTCTCTGCTGGAGGAGCAGGGCCTGTCCACGGTGGACCGGTCTCTGCTGGAGGATCTGGGTCTGTCCACGGTGGACCGGTCTCTGCTGGAGGAGCTGGGCCTGTCCGCGGTGGACCGGTCTCTGCTGGAGGATCTGGGCCTGTCCATGGTGGACCGGTCTCTGCTGGAGGATCTGGGTCTGTCCGCGGTGGACCGGTCTCTGCTGGAGGATCTGGGCCTGTCCGCGGTGGACCGGTCTCTGCTGGAGGATCTGGGTCTGTCCACGGTGGACCGGTCTCTGCTGGAGGATCTGGGTCTGTCCACGGTGGACCGGTCTCTGCTGGAGGATCTGGGTCTGTCCACGGTGGACCGGTCTCTGAGCTGAAGCAGTTTCTGGTGAACCTGCATGATTTTCATCCATTTTCGCGTGAAATCTGCCCCGACGACAAGCATTAAGAATAACTCTAGAGAAATAGCCAATCTTCCTGCTGATGATCTCGTTTACTTCGGTCATGTAGAGGCATCAGTATTAATTAAACTGAGACCGTTTCATAACCAGTTAAAAGTTCCTCACAGTAACTTTGAATGTAACAATTATAGAAATTCAGAGACGACTTAAAGACACCTGAAACAGGACAAGGGGTCCCAAGTTGACTTTTTTGTTGGGAGTCATATGTAAGTCATGTGTGTGTTGTTCCATTTCCTGAAAGTAAATAATTACAAAAATGTCCCCTCTGAAATGTAGTGGAAGAGAAGTACAGCACAAAACGTCCAAGCACATAAAACAACACAAGACCAGTTCCTGATTAAATGTACTTTCCACCACTGGTTTTACACAGAATATGACAAAAACACTTAAAGCTGCACTGACATGAACCAAGATGTTGACAGGAAGGAAACTGCAGGCTGGAGCACTTACCCGGGTATCTTGTCCCACTCATCCTCAGTGAATCTCCCGTCATACAGCGCTGCGTGGTGGACCAGACCTGCAGAGCCGGACCTGGTGCGACTCCCGTGCTTTGTGCGTCGCCACTCATGCGGATTGAGCAATATATCGGACGCTTTGTGAAGATACGTCCCTGAACAAACCACGAAAATACACCGACCTCATTGGATGCAAGACAGGAAATGGGTCATTCATAGAAAGCAGGCATGCGGCGGACCTCACCGTGACTACTGTAGCCTGCGTCAAACCCTGAGCTGTCCCAGGAGCTCATCGCAGAGTCTATACTGGGCAGAGTGGCCGAGTAGACCTCCGAGTGTTTACTGGTCTTCTGGGAGTCGGTGAGGTCATCCTCTGGGTCACTTAAAAACCCTGCTTCTCTGTCTGCAGGCCGCCGGCCGTCAGACGCTTTGGGATGAACGGGGAGTCAAATCATCAAAACAAGGACGCAAAAATAAATCACTTTGACTGCTTTAAAGCCTCAGAAGAAGCTCAACCAAAGCGCATTTCTTCAAAAAAAAAAAAAAAACACTTGCTTTCTTCATTTAACAACCTTGTTTGTGGTTTGTACATTTGGTCTCTTTGATTATGATACGCTCATCTTCTTTTGCTCCTCCTGTAAAGTGCTGAGCAACTTTTTAAGCACCGTAGAAATTAATATTGCTTCCTCGCTTTGGCATCAAACTCGTAACTGCGAAGCGACATTACATACAAACTAAAACTATATGACAAATGAAACAATCCAAATGAAATGCGAAAAAGTGAAACACGAATGTTTATGTTGTGTCATAAGGCAACTTATTATCAACTCACCTTTTCTTTGTTTTGATTTTATTCTCTACTTTTCCTCTTATTATGCCCGTTGCTTTTTGTCTCAGTTATGAGACTGTATTTGTAAGATAATTTTTGCAAACCACTGCAAGTTATCAAAGAGAAATAAGTGACGAGTTGAGACACAAATCCACATACGGTCGGCTTGTTTCTTTATCTTGAGGGTGACGGACTCCCCGGCCACCTGCAGGAGATGGATGGCTTCGCTCAGCGGCTTTCCCTTCAGACTGACCCCGTTGATGGCCAGGACTCGGTCCCCGATGTGGATGGCCCCGGTCCTGCATGGTTGAGGAGGAGACAGAGTTATCAGAGCAAACCAGACCGACCGAGCCGGGTCCCCCGTCAGGCTGCCAGGGCGCTGGGACGGAAACAAAGAGGCTCCTTGTTACAGAAACAGATGAGACAGACATCGTTCATAGCCTTGTTTATTTTTAAAAACCGTTTCCAAAGTGGGCTGCGACAGATTTGACATGCCTAATGCAAGTGTCACCATCTTCTCAAATAACATTCTTTACTCCCGGACCCGTTCCTCACCTCTCTGCCAGGCCTTTCCTGGTGAGGCCAGAAATGACGATGGGGTCAAAGGGCTCCTCTGTGCCAGAGATGGTGATGCCCAGTGGTCCGTTATACCGCTTCAGCTCAACGGTGTAGATTATGGAGCCCGACATCTCCAACTCATCTACAGCACACGGGTTCAACAGGATACATCACGCATAAGACTCAAGATTATAAAGACCTTACAAATCCTGTGAATATAGAATACATTTATATTAAAATATGTAGAAAAATCTGTGCGAATGGACGAACAACAGATCAATACCTCCGTTATTTCTCATTTTACTGTTTTGGAATATTGTTTGGCTTAAATAAAGTGATGGAAGAAGTTAAATTACCAACGCAACAACCTAAAATACTCAACCACAGCATCTAAATGTCATATCAGGTTTTGGAAAATTGATATTTACTGGTTTTCTTAACTTTCTACGATACATTTTTGGACAAAAGATTCACCGAATAAAACACAAGTGAGATTACGTTAGCTCGCTTGCTAGCAAGCCGAGCTAACGGTCGTGTTGGTGACGTACACCGTGCGAGTCGATGGATGTAGTTCACCGAGTGGTTTCACACAAAACTAAAATGGTACGACAACAACTGTGACTTTCTACACGTGCCAAATTATCTCTTTAAAATCAACAAACTTATGTGTAAATCAGAGCGCCATTGATGGCTTCTACTAGATACAGATTTTTTTTTTTCCCAAAAAGAGAACCGCTGGTTTCACCTTTGACAATGTTGTGTATTTTAAAAGCTGTCATATGTTTTCAAAAAGAGCAATAGGTCCTTTAAATGTAGTGGAGTTAGAGTATAAAGTGGCATCAAATGGGAAAACTCAAGAGTACTAAATGAGTAAATGTGCTTGGTTGCTTTTAAGGGTTCAATGTACCGATGTTGTCCTCGTCTTTCTGGATTCGGAGCTTGACCATGTCCTCGGCCTGCTGCAGGACGTGCATGGCGTCCTCCATGGAGCAGTTCTCCAGACGCACGCCGTCGATGGCCAGCAGCCGGTCCCCGGGCTCCAGAGTGCCTGTTCTACCGGGACACAAAGAGACGAGAGGATCTCAGCCATCGACTGGGGCCGAGGGAGCTTCTCCTCCCGACACAGCTTGACAATCCTGTTAGCCATCAGCGTCTCTGTGGGATCCTCGAGGGTGACCGTAACCTCACCTGCAAACCTCCTCAACACTGAGCCCTTCTGTAATGTAGCAGCTCTGCCCTACTGATCCAATTAGGTAAATATTACACAGTGGAAACTACATAAGCCGAAAAAAAACCTTCACCCTAAATGTCAAGTGTTGAGAATTAAATGTGACCCGAAAGCAACCGTTTTGTTATTTAATTGTTTTTAAATTTGCGCCGTGAGAACAATGACATTGATAACAATGCGAGCTGTGGGTGCTGATGGGACATACCTGTGTGCTATGCTTCCTTTGCGGATGTCAGAGATGATGAGGGGCTTGCCGGGTTTCTTACTTGCTGGTAAAACATGAAACAAATATATTTTTTATTTTAGGATGTATGACAGGAGGATAAAAGCATTTTGAAAAGCACTCGACACCCTTTTCTTTTTGTTGCACTGATCACACGCTGCGCCCCGTTTATTCAGAGCACGAATGAATGCCGGGACAGGCCGGGACTATTCAGAGGTAATGAGGGATGTTGCCCTCGTGGGCTCGCAAGGCCGAGTTTTATGGATCACAGAACATTGATTCATTCAGTGGGGATTTACCGTGTGCAGGGCTGTGGAGCGTTATCGAGCAGCACTGCCCTCTGCTGTACATCTGGCTCAGAACAAAACTCACCACTGATGGTGATGCCCAGCTCCACCTCTCTCCTCTTGGGTAGCTTCACGTGGAAGGTGCCGCTGCTGGGAACCACCGACTCTAATTGGAAGTTAAAGTGGAGGTCAAAATGTAAGTGTGGGGGGGACGGGGACAAACACACTCGTAGAAGAATCTTCCTTTGAAGCACTATACCTGCAACATCGAACTCGATCTCCACTGTGACCTTATTGGCCAGAGCGGAGTCTCTGAGCAGCTGGTGGGCTTCCTCCAGAGTGCCGTCTTCAGTCGGGATCCCGTTAATGGACAGAAGTCTGTCCCCAACCTGCAGCAGCCCACACCTTCACACACAAACAACAAAACACACACACACACAAAGCCTTGAAGTCTAAATCATTAAGATTTCAGTCCTGGTTCATTTAGAATTTCTTTTTTTTATTTGCATCTAATTCCATTCTAACAAGCTATTTTTAGGAATTGCTTCCAGTTATTTTGTGGATACAATAGAGAACAAACCACGAAGGCATTTGTTTCTGACAACGTTCATAATAAGTTCATAATACTGGAAATATATATTATATTTCAATACTTTCATCCGTGGGCCATCGGCTCAATCACCATTGTGTTGACAAATAGTGACCCAATACTTTTTCAATGAAAATATTTTAGATTGACACTTTCAAGTTTAAATTAAGCTGCTGTGAAAGACAACAGTTCATATAATAATAATAATAATAATAATAATAATAATAAAAGAAATACTAATGTTTAGAAGAAATGCAATTTGGCTGGAAAAGCAACAGAATGATAAAACAAATATTATTAAATCAATAAAATGGATCACATTTCAACCAGGGCTCCAAATAATGATTATTCAAATTATTGATCAATAATGTTTGTTGATTTCTCCCCCAAAGAAAAAGTGAAAAATGTTCACAGCCGAGGAAACGTCTTTGACTTAGTTAAGCTTTATTTATTCATGCAGTCTCTTGAGAACAATACATACACTCTAGTTGCCAGTTTATTCGGTACACCTGGTTAAACCTAATGCATCGGTTCTGCATTAAATGCCTCCGTGAAGGTTATAATGTTCCGCCTTTATTGAAACAGACGCTCCTGATAGTTATATTGAATATAATGAAATAGAACTTTAAAGCTCCTCAGAAGAATGAGCGTCTAACTTTTCCCCAATTTTGTTCAAAACGTAAAAAAAAAAAAATAAAAAAGGTACAAAACTAAAATATAACACATCAACTTGTCACATTCATGAGCCTTTGTGAGTTTGTTTTTATAACGTACAGTGATCGTGTGATACTGGAACATCAAGTCACTTAATGGATCTCAAATAAACTCATTCAGGTTCTCCCTGGCTGCTGTAGCACTTCGGGTCTTTACAAAAAGGTTTTAACTGGAACACGAGTCAGAACTCCGATAGCTTGCAGACGAACACGGACCGTGGTAAATCACCACTGCAGCCGACCGATGAATGCTTTCAATACGACCACACTGGTGTCAGAATGCTTTCGGTGAAAGCATTCTGACACCACATGCCACATAGGCTGAATGTTTAACATGCCACCTTAAACACGATATGGCCTCCAGGCTCAGCATGAGCACACTGAACACTTCCCTTACTTGAACTTTGAAAAATCACCTCCGCCAAGCGAGAGAATTCCCACATATCACACACTAAATCAGACCCTTGATTACAAGGGCACACAGCAAAGCACTGTCAAGTGATATTAATTCACTAACCGCCGCCGCTGCTGCTCATTAACCTTGTGTGGAGGCTGAGACGCTGACGTCACAGCCGGATGCTGCGCTGCTCGCGCCTGTCCAACTGCTGCTGGAGTAATCGTGTCACAGGACCCCGGGGCCGGGGGGGGGGGGGGCAGGGCACCGGATGGGCCCCGCAGTGCCGGCACAGACATCATCATTAATCTCACGGGACAAGGACGGATGCAACACCCTGGCCCGATCAGAGCTGTGTGTTAATTAGGTCTGCAACCTGCAGTCTTGATCAATACTACACACCAATAACGGCGGTTTCCACTATTTATAAAAAAACACTGCATCAATATGTATGGTGTGTAATAAATCGACTGCACTGGGGACAACGTACTGCTCCTTGAAGTTTGTCAGAAGCACAACCGAGACCAAAGCAACCGTCAGAAGTTGCCGAGTACATCTGTTGACCTCTTGACATTTGAGCTGAGCAAACAAACCGTTACGATGCAGAGGGCTGGCAAGCGTCGACGCTGTTTTGGCTTGTGACCCCTCACAACAACGCGGGGGTGCCAACTAGAAGGAGACCGATATTATATCAGCCTTTAAAAATGTGCCAACGACAGTTTGAAGCAGGAAACAGCGGATTAATCTGCAGATACCCAACAAGGAGCTGATCGCGTTTTATATAATTCAAGAGATGACTTTTGAGGAGAAATAAACAAAACGGTCAGATATGACTAGCGAGCTGTTACTGCAAAGTTTCAGCTCGCATTTTATATATATATATATATATATATATATATATATATATATATATATATATATATATATATATATATATATATATATATATATATATATATATATATATCTCAAATATTTCTAATGTCATTTAAAGCATCTTGGGAATTTATGGCCGGAGTGCCAGCGCTCCTCGTCCTCTCCCAGGCTTGAAGTGCCATTTCATGGTGTCTTTTAACAGTTTAGATTATTATTAGGAGGTAATGGAAAAAATGCACACAGATATTTTCAGCAATTGTGTGTATGGCGTGAGGAATTTGAGTTTTAAAGCTCCTACTTATGGATATAATGTGATACAGTATATTTACTTGTCTGGTCATTTCATGCATCAAGAGTCTGTGAGAGGGGGTTTGAGGAATGTGCTGGAGTGGGGGTTGTGTGAAGTTTAGGACAATGGGGCATAGGCCCAGGAGGGGCTTGTTGGACTTCAGCCAATCAGTGAGCTGATCGATGAGCTGAGGAATGCAACTCTGGGGGATTTCAGATCTTCTGCTGGAGGCAGACCAGCCTCCTGGGTGGCTCGGATTGGATCTCACATTTCATTTTACATACAAGTTTGTTTTGTTATTAGTGGTGTGATTCGGTTTGTAACTGTCTGTATCTGTTTTTATGCTTCTTGGATAATAAATCCATTTGATTTTTACTTTAAACTGCTGTTGTGTTTTGGAGCCGATTGAGAGGACATGGCTGCAAGGGGGGGGTCTCTCCCCGTGTCCAGAAGTTATGGCCATAACAATGGAGCCATGCAACGCGGTGATGGAACGTCCTCGTGTGACTATTGTTTACAGTTTATTTACTAAAGTGTGTTATGCCCCATAATATGTTTAATATACAATATAATTACAATAATCGGTCATGTTGAAAAATGATTTTGGGGAGACTCCTTTAAGTGGGTTTTACTGCAAGTTAAGTCGAAATGGAGCAACATTCTTTCTGATGACAGACGGTGGAGTTTAGTTATTAGTTACTTGAGTTATTGCCAGCAGGAGGTCAGCATTTGATAGTCGATTATTGCATACGGATACATTAGTTTCATTTTGTTTTCATGGAATAAACTACTTTTTTCACGCACTGCGAGCCTCATTATTGGATAGCTGACCCCGGAGAGTACAGCCTGCAGAGGAGCACGTGTGAGTCGGATACACGAGTCAGAACTCTCTCCCTCCAAACTCTGTCCTCGCACTCAAACAGCTCCTGCTTGGATTTGGTTCGTTTCTTTTTGTTTTGTTTCTGCTCACACTTAGATTCATTTTTACTTGCACAGATTTCCTGCGTTCTCACACTTCGGCTGCTTCCGTGCAGCTCGTGAAACATCTGCTTCAACATTTTTCTGTTATGTCCTTTGATTGTTTTTGTGCAACAACCATTTCTAAATTCCCCAAACCAATTGAATGGCAGGTGTCGTGTTGACCAATAAAGTGATCCCTGCGTCGTTGCGGGAAGCAGCCCAAGCGTGAAAAGATAAAAGCCGAAGTGAAGGAAAATCTGTGCAAGCAATAACATATCTGAGTGCAAGCACACAGCGAGAGCAGAAAGCCAAGTGCAAAAAGCAGCTACTCGAGTGTGAAGACAGGGTATCGAGGGAGAGCGTCACAAAATCTCAGACGAAATCCTGAAGTCATGCTCACAAACTGAAAGCAGACACTCTCCAATAAAGATAAGGGGAAAAGCTCCATATTCTTTCTGCTGTTAATCATCTTGCGAGGCCCTTCTGTAGGTCAAGACCTCAAATTTGGGAACCACAGCATGCGAGAAATGCAGCTCTAATGCCTTCAGCTGAAATACTCATTTAGACACGAGGTTAACATGATCCTTTCAAAAAGCTGTTTCAATGTGGCTGAATGATTAGCACTGGAGCCGTGTAATTCAAGGTGACTCCCTCTACGATACTCGTCTACCCGTTAGGTGTCTCAGTGCGTTACCTCTCAGCCGGGCTGTCGGGCTCAATAAAGCGGATGACCGGGGGAGCAGACAGGGTTTCTGTGGCAAAGACACCCCCCTGCAGCTGGATCCCAAAACCTGTGAGCGGATCCCCCCTCAGGAAGACATCGCTCGTTTCCACATGAAAAACCTGCCCCCCTGGGCCGACAGAGCTGGACGCCAGAGACACTGAGAGAGGACACATCAGGGAAGAGATATCAGGGAGAGGTGGCAGATAAATGGAGCAAGAGAGGGATCGTGGGAGACAAAAAAAGAAAGCAAGTGGAGGAGGGTAAGCGGAAGAGACATGCACCCACAGAGACGGCGATGAGTCACTTCTCAGAGTTTACGTCATGTTCTACGTCAGTGACCAGCGGAGTCTGTTCACGCACTGAGGCGGCAAAACAGGAGGGAAAGGTGTTTTAACAGAGCAGCAAAGAACTAGTTCGACTGAATTACAGAAATATAAAACAGGCGTACTTAATCACTTGCTGTATCTCGTCCTGCAGAAAGATTTTTAGTTTAACTGATCCCGGTTCTGAGGTTTGTGCCTCCGATTCATCGGCAACACGGCTGTGCAGTGCCTTCAGCTTAATGCTAACAATACATTTGCCAAAGTACCGCTGAGGCTAAAATGCATAAATCAGCATTAGTTTGATTATATTTCCTGCAGTGCAAAAAAAAAATAAAACATGATTTAGAAAATGAAATAACTAGAATTACCGCCTCACGGTTGTACGCCTCGGCCGACCGGTCAAGTTACAGTTCACACCCATCTGTCCAAAATGTCATCACTATCCTGTGAAGACCTTTGTGTGAAATTGTCATAATTAGCATTTGAGTTCTTGAGTTATGGCCCAAAACGTGTTCACAATGATCTTTGACCGCTAAACAAACCACAACTGGCGAATTTGAAGAAATTCACTCAAAGTGTTGCTGAGACATCACGAGAACGAGGTCCAACATCTAATCAGTTCATCCTTAAGTTCAGGCGGATGTTTGTGCCACAAGCTGAGAGCCAGAGAGTCATCTCTACTGCAGATATCTCCAAACAATCTAGTGATTAAAAAAAAAAACGTTTTTGATTTTGGGGTGAACTGTCCCTTTTAATATAATGGAGGTGAAAGGGATTTCTTTGCGATGTTATCAGCACTGAACATGTCTCTCCAGACATCTCTATAATCCAAACACCTTGTCGTTACTTTCTGATACGAAAGGTTCAGTTGTGAAAATGCATATTTACATTTTTATACCTGATACAATTGATTTTGGGGGATAACTGTCACAAGTTAAAGGCACTAATTGTATCAACATACTCTTAGCTGCCAGTTTATTATTTGGTACTTCTAGCTAAAAGTTACGCAGTCTAGCAACAAATACAGCGAGTGTTATTCAGCCTACCCTCGCTCATATAAATGGAGAGGACAAAATAATCAAATTAAAGGGTCAATTTGGTAGAAAAGACCCTTTCATTTTTAAGAAGGGGGGGGGGGGGGGGGCAGACTGCTCGTCATACGTGAGCTCTTGTGGTCCTTCTTCCTGTTCCTCCTCTTGCCCGTGGAGCCGCGGGGGCTGGTGGGGGCGACCGGAGGAGGGATGGGGCAGGGCAGCGTGTTGCTCCCCTGGCTGCTGAAGCCGGAGGTGGCTGTGGAGGAAGGGGAGAAGCCACCGCTCACCAGAGCTGAAAGGAGACAACGGCACTACACGTATAAAAAGGAAAGGCTGGTACAGTTCGATTACACACATTTTATTTTTCCTTTTCTTCGTTCACAGCAGGATGCTGCTCGAGGGGGAACGTGCAACAGAAAGGAAACAAGCGTGGTGGAGTAAGCCTCCTGGAGAAAAAGGATTGAACAAATGTGCTGAAGAGAAAGTCCTTCCTGCCGCGGCGTCTCGCCAGCAGCGGTGCTGTCACAAGTGATAACTTACATTTGCAGTGGTCCTGCTGGTTGTGTGGGTGGCTCGGGCTGCTCCATGTCTTGCCGTGGCTGGCATGTGGGGGATGGCAGTAGTTGCCGCTTTGGTCCCAGTGATGATGGTTGCTCTTCTGCACTTTTACTGCAGCGACACGGAGGCAAACACATCCATTAAGTCGACCGGATCCACTCCCGTTTGCACATTTGTTAAAATTCTACCCGTGAAATCACGCTTTCATTCCCACGTCTAAACGTGTACCACCAACCGCACAGCGCCTGGAGGATGATTTCAGAGCGGAGTAATTGATATTTAATGTTTTTCCGTCGCGGTACGCTAGATTAAAGCCTGCAGTTTAATGCACTTTCATGAGAATCAGTTAGGCACACATAGCTGAATGGGATGCTGTGGTCTTAAAAAACAAACATCTTACTTTTACTGGCAAGCTTCCAAAAAGCTAAGTGCAAACTGGAGATCATCTTCACAAGTTAATTTTCAAAAGAGCCAGCAGGCTGGAGGAGAGTGTGGGTACGTGTTCCGCTGGGCACGGTGCTGTTGTGTTCAGCAGGAAGTGACACCGGCTGCTAGAAGGCACGTGGCTTGATTGGGCGCAGCTGAAAGCTTGATTGCTGATCATGCAGATGTGTTTCTGCACTTGATTGGCAGAGAGTTTGGTCTCAATGTGTTTTAATTTAATCCTGTGAGACTCATATTCGCGTGGTTAAATTCGTCCCACTTTGTACAAAATGGAAACGCACAGAGTGTTAATCCTGAAAGGCATCTTATCGCTCATGTCGACACGTGAGCGCTCCGTCAAACGGTGCCTCTGCAGCACTCAAAAGGGAAACAACTGACCTCCTGTATGACACGTACCTCACATAATTAACTTCCCTTTTCCAGATTCATGCAGCTGAAATTGTCAGAGAGCGTTACATGTGACAGTAATCCTTGCTGCTTCATTTGCGGGCGTTTAATCTCCCAACAACTTGCTCACATGGATGGAGGATTTGCTGGGAATACGGATGGGCTGCAGGGAGGACTCAGACGTTTTCCATATTCATGGGAACATGGTTAAATCCAACCGCATGTAATCAGAACACAAGCGGGAAAGAACCCCGCGGCCCTTTTTTTTTTTCTGGGAGAACAGGTTTCTATCGGACTCAATCAAACCTGTGAAGCTTTGGCTCTGACGGCTTACGTTAAGCTCACCTAGGGGAGGCTCGCCAAGAAAATGGTGTTTTTGATCGAAGCTGCATGGCGGAAAGAAGCATTAACTCCCTAATCTCTTTGGTGGCCATATCAGTCTTATTAAATCCCCAGAGGAGATTAGACAAATTGCATCTTATAATCATGCCTTATCCTGGGGGAGGAAAAAGGAGCTGTGCAAATATCACATTATCATAACGTCACGGCGCCTCATTCAAGGAGCGAGTCGTTATTGAATAGACATTTCAGAAGACCAGACCTCACGCCGGTCATTTCACAGAGAAGATGTTACGTGTGCTGCACTTCTCGGTCTTCAACAGGTGGAAGATGCAGGTCAAGTCTTTCACAGAGCAGTCGTGGAAGAGATTCATTGTATATGCCCTCTTCAGATAAGTGAATGTCAAATTAAACCAGTAAATAAGGACAAAAAAGAGAGATGGAAGTTTGAAATAAAAAGGGAAACGCTGCCGACGGGATCTGACAAAAGGATAAAGAAGAATTCAGAGATGGATAGACGACATGTTATTCCCGTTGTCACGCTGTTTGATTCTTCCCATGCTCACATGTTAAGGAGCCCCTGCAGCTGCTGACCCAGAAATACGTCTGCAGAACATGATCTCTGATAGAGGAAGTGAGTGTGTGTGGCTTGTTGCTACCAACCGAGTGTGTTCCCAAAGGCACATGGACTGTGTCCGGCAGCTAACACTAACACACACACACGCACACACACATTCATAGTAGGAGAAAGCAGCTGGGAGGCAGCCAGGCTCTTAGCAGCTGTAGGTAGCAGAGCTGAGACTCCTCACAAAACATATGGCGAGCCTGTTAACTGTGTATCGCCTCCGCAATGTGCACACAGACATAATTAAATGATGTTGAGACTATTACAGTCAACATTGTCCACACCTGCATCATTTGCATTCCCCTGCACATTTGCATATTTGCACTCGAGCGTGTACAAAATGTGTTTGTATGACACACAGCACTGTACATTTTATATTGTTAACATAGTGAAAAACTTGACCACTATACACATAATTCAATATTATCTTACATACAGTGGTGTACGAAGTACTCAGATCCCTAAAAGTACTGAATTACACTTAAAGGTCCTGCATACAATATCCTAATTAAATCAAACTAAAAGGGTAATGGCACACTTACTGTGATGAAACACATCAATGCTGGTGTTCATATTGACATTTCTTAACAAATTTATAAAAATAATCTGTCATTTTGGGTTGAAAATGGCTCAAAACGACAACTATTGGTTAAAATCAACACTACTCTTATAAGGCCAATTTTTTGAGATGGAGTCGACCCTTACAAATTACTTTTGTTAATGTAACACTCAGCGATTAGTTAGCTTAGTTATCCCCACATGTTTCATCAAAGTCACAAACAATTGTTGAAAAACCCTTAAGTTTTGCTACACAAACCAGTTTTCTTTTTTGTGAAATATTGGATAATTTTACCTCTTTGGGCATTAAACTGTTGTTTGAATTAAATGAAATGTGAGAAGATTAGAGGAGAAATGTCTCTTTGGTGGAAATGAAACAGCTCATCGATGTCTGGAAGGTGACTCTTCTTGTGTAAAGGGATAACAGGCCAACACTGATTCTACTTTAGTTTGATGGCTTGGTCTCTGGAAACGTGTCTTGGGCATATTCCACCATTTTCTGGCCCAACGAAATAATTGATTGAAAAGGAAGAACTCAACAAAACAATCAAAAATTCGGATTGTTTTTTCCATTGCCGCCCTAAATGATCCCGAGTGGTATTTGTCTCTTTCTGACGTCTTGTTCTGCTGCAGTAACTCACGCAGTTTTATTTACGCCGCGTCGCCTCCGGGACGTACCTGTGTCTTGCGGCCTGACAGGAAGTCTGCCCTGACTGGCCGGGAGAATCTCCAGCTTTACAACGTCACAGGTGCTGGCGAGTAGCTGCGTGGCCTCCATCAGAGAGCAGTGCTCTGTGCCGGTCCCGTCTATCGACAGAAGGATGTCGCCTGCGTGCAGCGCTCCACATCTGGGAGAGAGTGAGACAGGGAGTGAGACAGAGAGTGAGACAGAGAGTGAGACAGAGAGTGAGACAGAGAGTGAGACAGAGAGTGAGACAGGGAGTGAGACAGAGAGTGAGACAGGGAGTGAGACAGAGAGTGAGACAGAGAGTGAGACAGAGAGTGAGACAGGGAGTGAGACAGAGAGTGAGACAGAGAGTGAGACAGAGAGTGAGACAGGGAGTGAGACAGAGAGTGAGACAGGGAGTGAGACAGAGAGTGAGACAGGGAGTGAGACAGAGAGTGAGACAGAGAGTGAGACAGGGAGTGAGACAGAGAGTGAGACAGAGAGTGAGACAGGGAGTGAGACAGAGAGTGAGACAGAGAGTGAGACAGGGAGTGAGACAGAGAGTGAGACAGAGAGTGAGACAGAGAGTGAGACAGGGAGTGAGACAGAGAGTGAGACAGGGAGTGAGACAGAGAGTGAGACAGGGAGTGAGACAGAGAGTGAGACAGAGAGTGAGACAGGGAGTGAGACAGAGAGTGAGACAGGGAGTGAGACAGAGAGTGAGACAGAGAGTGAGACAGGGAGTGAGACAGAGAGTGAGACAGGGAGTGAGACAGAGAGTGAGACAGAGAGTGAGACAGGGAGTGAGACAGAGAGTGAGACAGAGAGTGAGACAGAGAGTGAGACAGGGAGTGAGACAGAGAGTGAGACAGAGAGTGAGACAGGGAGTGAGACAGAGAGTGAGACAGAGAGTGAGACAGGGAGTGAGACAGAGAGTGAGACAGGGAGTGAGACAGAGAGTGAGACAGGGAGTGAGACAGAGAGTGAGACAGAGAGTGAGACAGGGAGTGAGACAGAGAGTGAGACAGAGAGTGAGACAGGGAGTGAGACAGAGAGTGAGACAGAGAGTGAGACAGGGAGTGAGACAGAGAGTGAGACAGAGAGTGAGACAGGGAGTGAGACAGAGAGTGAGACAGAGAGTGAGACAGGGAGTGAGACAGAGAGTGAGACAGGGAGTGAGACAGAGAGTGAGACAGAGAGTGAGACAGGGAGTGAGACAGAGAGTGAGACAGAGAGTGAGACAGGGAGTGAGACAGAGAGTGAGACAGAGAGTGAGACAGAGAGTGAGACAGAGAGTGAGACAGAGAGTGAGACAGGGAGTGAGACAGAGAGTGAGACAGAGAGTGAGACAGGGAGTGAGACAGAGAGTGAGACAGGGAGTGAGACAGGGAGTGAGACAGAGAGTGAGACAGGGAGTGAGACAGGGAGTGAGACAGAGAGTGAGACAGAGAGTGAGACAGGGAGTGAGACAGGTTGTGTGAGGAAAGCTTTCATGTGATGTGTGTGCAGCGGTATACTGTTATAAGAGGTTTGGTTTCACCTTTCCACCACGCTGGCTGCCTTTATCTTGTCAATAATAATAACTTGTTTGCTCCTGTATATTGTCGCGGTGAGGCAGATACCCAGGCTGGCTGAGGGGCCTTTCACTATCTCCACCAGCAGAGGGCCCGAGGCTTGTTGTACTGCGTCTGCAACAGATAATACACACAGATATCAGAGAGCGCTGCAAGATTCCATCTAACGCATCTAAAGCCAAGAACACAATGTATGAATATACATTGCACCCAATCTTCACAACCTTTCAAACACAAATGATTTGTATTGGCATTAATCTGGCATTCATATTTTTTACAATGCCACGAGTCATCAAACTGAGTTCATCCTCATCCTGATGAAACATGTAGTTTAGAGGTGCAACTCCATCATTTCTCAAAGACATTTACACCACAGGTGGGGTATCACAATTAATCAATATGGCCGGGACAATCATATGAGAGAGAGAACAGGACCCTCATACAGAAAAGAAGACATAAAAGAATATTATATATATAATGTGCTGGTTTTAAGCATACTGGCACGAGAGGGCGGAGCTAAGTACAACCGAACGCTGAATAAGACATTTTTTAGGCGACCAAAAATGTTACAATTAACTTCCATGAAGTGAAAACACAGTGTAAAAAGGGTTAAAGTTTTAAGACGAGGACACGGACAACTCTCAGACCGGACAACGCCGTTAACGACCTGTCAATCACAGTAAGCCCCGCCCTAAAGCATCCCCTGCTTTATGGTCTGTGTGACTCTAAATGGACCATCATGTACTAAATGAACATCATGCTGTATTGAAGAAGACTTGAAACTAGAGACTGAGACATAAACTCATGTTTACAATGTTTACTGAGGGAATAAATCAAGAGAGAAGTAGAGTCATTTTCTATAGACTTCTATACAACCAGAGGAGTCGCCCCCTGGTGGACACTAGAGCGAATGCAGCTTTAAGACACTTCAGAGCTGGCTTCACTTTTATCAGGGGGAGGACAGAGCATACATGCTGCCTTTGAAGCAGGCGGCAACCTCCGGTTCTGAAAATAGAAATGACATAAAGACGTACAATTTCACTCTCTTGTCCTTTGCTGCACTTCCTCAGACGTTTAACTGTCGTGACTTGAACAATGACAAAGGGACATTCTCCTTTTTGTCTTTTGCAGGACGAATGCAGTGCTGTGCTTCAGTACAAAATGATTTACACAAAACGGGTTTAAGCAATTAAGCAAAACTTAAGCGTGAACTGAAAATATCGTGTTTGTATTCTTATCACATCTTGTTATTGTGAACCCTCTGACAGGTTCAGTCTGTAGGCAGGAGGTCTGGATCCCAAACCTCCCACATACAGAGAGATAATGTGTGTCAAACGTCCTCGGTGACCTGCCCTAGTTTGCAAAGAGCAGAGTTTGTGATCTTATGGAGAATCAGTCGCTGTGACCAAATGCAGGTTATAATCTGTAGTGAGTTCCTGTCTTCAGTGGGCATGTTTTACTACTTTCTGACCTAACAGCGAGGAGGCTTTTCAGCTCAAAAACAGATTGGATTCGCTCTGTACACTCACAGTCAGACGGGTCTGCGTTGGTAGTTATTCCTTTTTCACAACATTAGCATGAAATCCGTCAAAATGAACTCAAGAAACCGAACACACCTGTATGGCCAAATGTGCTGTTTGTAGTCGTCACTTAAAACAGACTTTCTACTCGTTAAAAGTCATTTCTGCACCGCTGCTGTTATGGTAACGTAACGTCACACCAGGGGTCGGCATCTTTTTTAAATGATTTTGTTAATCAGTATGCTATATCAATATTAGATTAACATTAAAGCTGCAAGGAACTTTCATTTTGTGTTGATTGTGGCGGTCCCTGTGGACACAAGTGGTAGTGTTTTGAAGCGCCAGAGTCCCTTTAGAAAACCTCTCATGTTACTGCAGCAGGGTCTGACAGTCTGCCCCGCTCAGTCCTGGTTCTGTTCTCCTGTGCCTCCCTTCCCTCCAGCGAGTCCATCAATAGGTCCTGGGTCTCCAGCAGCGTGGTGTCGGCTCCCAGAGAGGAGAAGCTCTGCTGGAGGAGGAGGAGGAGGAGGGGGAGGAGCTGAGCTCTCCTCCTCCCTCCGGAGCTCCGACTGCAGGTTGAAGGCAGCAGCAAAGATCCGGGTTTGTCCATGATGGAGTCTGAGCTGAAGGAGTTCCTGGTCAACCTTCATTTGATCTGACTTTACCTGAATCTGGCCCGGTGGCACCGATGACGAGCATTAAGAATAACTAAATGGACAATCTTCGCGCTGATGGTCTTGTTTACTGATGTAGGTCACATGGAGATCTCAAAAAATCTATCATACTACCTTAAATAACTGGCTGTGAAACGGGTCATTTGGCATGTAGACGAGAGGGCACTTCAACATTTCCCAAAAACTCTGTATTGCGCACCTCTTAGTGCCATTGGTTAAGCTGCCTGAGGTTCGCTACTCCTGTGTTACACCATGCGTCAGCTAACGTTGTTATTCGGCCGTTTCATGTTTGTTGTTTACTTCCCCGGCCGTGTCGACTGTGAGTGTGAAATTGGCTGACACTAACATTACATTCTGCTGTTGCAGTCTATGAATCATTGCACTTATTTCCCCACACTGATGCAAAAATACATTTGATTATCTGAGCTGCATATTATTCCAGTGAAATAAATCCATGTCAGCACCATTTAAAGTTTTTAAATCTAGTATTTTTGTACAGGAAAGGGTTGCAAGATAAAGTGATGAAATGAATGTCTTTGTGTCTGAATTTGAGGTCCACTAGTTTTCTGATCGGGGTCTATCATCTTGTTACATTTGTTTGTTTTTAAGAGACAATTATTGAATAAAATATTAAAATATTAAATCGGACAAGTTTGGATTTTTATTTTGGATACATTTATTGTTTAGGAAATAAAAAATGTAAAAATATTTCGAATAATAAATAAATTAGTTACTAGATTAATCGACCAAAATAATCTTTAGATTCATTGATAAAAAAATAATCGTTAGGTGCAGCCCGACTGTTTACTGATATTTACCAGTATTGTTTTTTTTTAACCTGCCATGATTCAGGAGCAGAGAGAGATCCACACACTATAATAAAACACAGAATATTACCCATCTACCCTTTCCCTGTTGAAGTGTGCTCTTGGGCCAGAGTGACTCCAGCACAGACACACCCTCACATCCACGCAGCCAAACGGCCACATTATTTACCCTCAGAGCAACGCTGCCCTACCAAGCCTCCACATATATGTGTGTGTGTGTGTGTGTGTGTGTGTGTGTGTGTGTGTGTGTGTGTGTGTGTGTGTGTGTGTGTGTGTGTGTGTGTGTGTGTGCTCACCCATGACAGAGACGTCATACTCGATCAGGAACAGAGCTTCCTGGCTGCTCTGCATCAGCATGGTCAAAGCGTCAGCGTGCTTCTCCCGGTTTAAAGGCATCCCGTCCACGCTCAACACTCGGTCTCCGGCCTTCAACGTGCCCTCTCTGGAGAAGCACAGGAGCAGAAAGACAGGGAACTAAATATATCAAGCATCCGGCACATGATGCTCCTACAAGACGTTCAAACACCAGTCACAGTCAATCATTAAACAGTTCCACATGAGCGTTCCCTCCCAGGTGAGACGAAGGATAAACGAGATAAGCGGCCGTAAAAGTCTTTGATGGTGAATTATCTTTGTTTCGGCGCTCTCGTTTTATTTTTTTTTTTTTTTCATGGGGAAAAGGTGCAATGTTGCATTAGCCGCAGGATGAGCGGTGCCCTTTTCTGCTTTGAAGATAACATATATGTGCCACAGCCTCAATTTCGTGCGTCGGCCTGAGCGAAGACTGATGCAAAAGAAAGAATATGCACGGAAACATACCACGGATTTAGAAGCCCAATCGTTAATAATATAATTCCACGCGATTCACTGTTGAATACGTTCATTGCAATTAGTAAAACACATGTGCATTAGTCCATACATGTAAATATATAGAGAAACATGCATGCACGCACACATGCAATCGTTTGTGCATGATCGAGACATAACAATGCATACAAGCCACACACAGCAGCACTTGTACACAAACAGAAACACCAACTCATCCTTCGTGCCCTCACCTGTCAGCGGGACCTCCGGGCCGGACGTACGTGACCACCAGAGGACGAGACCTCCGCCAGTCCTCGTGGAAGCCTCCTAAATAAAAACAAAAACACACACAACATAAATCCGTGCAAAGAAACCCCAAAAAGCTCTTTATTTTCACTGAAGGATTTACACAGGAACATCCCGCCCACCTACCTCTCATGACAAATCCAAAGCTGTTTCCCTCCTTGTGTAAACACACCTCGATGGTTTTGGTTAAGAGTCCTGAGGGGTTCTGGACTGAGAAAGGACAGATTCAGAAAATTATTATGAGCAATGTAGAAAGCTTTTTACAACATTTTGATCATAGTGTCTTCTGTAAGAGGGCTGAATCGTGACAATTAATGAAGCATTGTGGAAATATGTTAAATGAATCTCAGTGGGGAAATTAATTCCATGTGTTTGACACATGCAGTGAAAAGCCAAAGTGACCAAGAAACCCAATAAGAATCGATCTGGTGCTTTGCAGGTCGAAAGACGTCTTGAGATGAACTTGCTTCCGAATTTATTGATTAGAGTCTAGGGAACCAAAATATGCTCTGTGACAAAGATGATGCATTATTAGCTTCAAGAAATATTAGAAATTTGCATAATGTATTCATATTTTATCTTGCTATCATATTTACTCAGCGAACAGCCTTATTTAGCCCGAAGAACATTAGTTAGCTGGAGCGTTCACCAACGCTATTGCCAGATCTCGTGAGGGTGTGTTGCTGAGACAGAGAAAGGTCCTCGAATAAAGTTAAATTTCTCCTGATTTGTGTTTCAAAAAATATCCATTTCAGTGTCAGAATGTTTGGAAGATATGTGTCTGATGAGAAAAGGGTCCAATATTTACTTTGGTGACTGTGGAGCGACAGAATTGGTTATAATCTGTGTTCACGTTCTCCCATTGGAGTTAATAGACTCAGGACCAGGCGTTAACCTCTGGTTTAAAGAATGAAGCCAAAGCTTCATTTCTTAAGCCTGCATTCTCTCTAATGTCCACCAGGGGGCGACTCCTCTGGTTGTATAGAAGTCTATAGAAAATGACTCTACTTCTCTCTTGATTTATTCCCTCAGTAAACATGAAAAGTCATTGTAAACATGAGTTTATGTCTCAATCTCTAGTTTCAAGTCTTCTTCAATACAGCATGATGTTCATTTAGTACATGATGGTCCATTTAGAGTCAAACAGACCATAAAGCAGGGGACGCTTTAGGGGCGGGGCTACACAGTGATTGACAGGTCTCTACTAGAGCCATATACGGCATCTCTACGTCACACCTCCACAGTCCAAATATGGTCACCTCCGTTCACTGGTTGCAAAAAAACAAGATGGCGACGGCCAGAATGCCGAACAAGTGCCTTCATAACGGCAGTGCACAAATTTATGGATGACGTCACGACGACTCCGCCCACTTCTTATATACAGTTTATGCTCCGGACCTTCCGCTAGTCTCCTGAAGGTGTCCTGGTGAAACCCACGGGACACAGAAACAGAAACTGACTCTCAGTGGGCCTAAATGCTAAAAAACTGTTTCATGTAACTTGGATGTTTAAAGAATTTTAACTTTTCCACAGAATTTGGTGCAGTTTTAACCTCGACATCGAGACTGCTAAGCTACCACAACTAAAACACTACTTCACTAACCCATTGCCTCTCTTTCTGCATTTGAAAACACAGAAGGCATTTAGTTTCAGCCTCCAAACATCCGACCGTTTGTTGGTTCGAACATTTGCCTCGCAGAACTTCACCTACCGAACGGAGGCAGCTCGTACTCCACCTCCAGCACCACTCGCTCCCCGATGTTCTTCAGCAGGCTGATGATCTCATCGTGGCGAAGCTTCGACAGGTTGATGCCATTCACCGACTTGATGTAGTCTCCTACATTCAGCTGGTCACTCCTGTGGAAAAGTCACAGGCAGGAAGGCAGTCGAGATGAAGGCCGGTTCACTGACTGTCACTTGGGTTTTGTGATTTGTCGACAAACATCCGTGTCGTGACTCTGCGGAGCTCTTCAGCCACTTTTAGCTCATTTATTGCCTCTACCTCTCACATGTTTCCCTCTAAACGCTCTGGAATCTACCCGTGTTTTCCTACAGTTGGACCAAAACGACCCCAACAACACAGACACCGACTGTCTGAAAGAGACAGAAATAGAACTAACAAGCCGTTAATTTGTGTCCGAACGGCACTACCGGTAATAATCTGTGAGTCAGTATGTCGGCTAACGGTGGGTGGGTGGCTGAGAGCCTCTTCAAACACTGACACAGATGATTGTACATGCCGTCTCACATGTGACGCTCTGAGTCAACACGCCTAGTGGAGGGCTAATTAATTAAAATGATGTTCTCATGATGCTCGCCCCCCCCCCCTCCCCCCTTCACCTTTGGGCTACTGCCAATCAGCAGTGACAGCAGGCAGACAGAGATGGAGAGAGAGAGACGTCTTGACCGGCCTGTCACTCGGTCCGGTGTCCTCTCTCTCTCTCTCTCTCTCTCTCTCTCTCCCCCTCTCTCTCTCTCTCTCTCTCTCTCTCTCTCCCCCTCTCTCTCTCCCTCTCTCTCTCTCTCTCTCTCTCTCTCTCTCTCCCCCTCTCTCTCTCCCTCTCTCCCTCTCTCTCCCTCTCTCTCTCTCTCTCCTTGAGTTAGCTCACACCTCCACACAAGCAATGAACTCGGCTGTGGGAAGACGAGCTGCTTGGAGCTGCTAGCACGGTGTCTGAGGTGTCTGTCTTTGAAACTCCTTGGACGTGACAGGCGATGACATATTTGGCCAAGACGTTTTCAAAGAGGCTGTGTCATTCTTACAAAAGTGTGTGTGTGTGTGTGTGTGTGAGTGTTTGCTTAATCATCATGAAACGTGAGTCCTCCACTACTTTTTCCTTTTTGTGTGATTGACGTCTGGGAAAATTAGTTTAATTGAATCTCGATCAAGCGATTGCATTTTTTATTTTAATGCTTTATCAACATTTCTTTTACTTCACTGAACTGGCAATAAGCTAGAATTGCCGTCTCACGGTTGTTCACCTTCCAGCCACTCACGCTGCGGTTTATAAACACGTCCGTCTAAAGTGTCATCGCTGTATCTAGATATTAATGTGAAGTTTAGGGCGATGTGGCCAAAGTCTTCTATCACGATATAGGTTTCAGGTATAACTGCATTTATCAAGAAATAGCACGTTTTCTGCTCGTTAAATAATCAAATAGTCGATGTGACAAGAACACACCGTGAAGCCCATTTTACTTTCCTCCAGTGTGAATTCAATACTTTTGAATTTCGTTGTGACCCTTGAAGTGAAAAGTATTTTCTCATTTCATAGAGAACTTTAGTGCAAAATCCTCATCCTAAACCGCATCACAAGAGCAGGGATCTCACCTGGCCGCCAGCCCACCTGGCCGTAGGTTCGATACCCGGGGCTTTCCGTCCTTGTCGGAGCCTCCGGAGATGGTGAGGCCGAGGCTGCTGCCTTCCCTTTTCATCAGGTCCACCGTGGTCACTCCTCGCTGCTCCTCTGCTGACAGACACGGGCACAGATCCACAGCCGGCATTACAATCTTCCTCTCCTGCATCTCTCGCATGAATGCCCTCTGACACACGGCCACATACTTCATTTTCTCACATTCCCTGTCCTGTCCTGGTTCCTTCAAATCTCTCGATCTGAGTGAATCTTTGTGACAGATTCAGGAGCAGGAGGAGGAGGGCCGAGTCAGTTTTATTAATAGCACTTTAATACTGATAAAGGAAAGGAATTCAATGCATAATTATAAAAAAGAGGCACTCATTGAACTGCAGGCTTATCAGGTCATGAAGGGGATTATGTTGAGTTTCTTGACTCTGACGGATATGTGGCTCTATAGTTACAGAGGGGACTCATTCTGTCTTGTGGTCCACGTTCTGCTGTGCTGTTAAATACAAGAAGTCTACCAAGTGCGGTTTAGTGCAAATGACAGGCATGCAACACAAGCAGTTTTTATTTTCACCTTATCTCAGCATTCAAAACAGCGCAACATCAAACAAAACAGACACAATGCGCGCAGACAAACGATCTGAGTCAAAGACTTCATGACGCAGACAAGAGAAAGAGAAGTAGATGTCAGGTTCCACTGGGTTTGTACCTGAGAAGCTGCGCCGGCAGGACGAATGTGATTGGTCAGCTGCCCCGGACTCCTTGCCCCCCTTCGAGTACGGCCCTTCATCTGAGGAGACGGCAGGGAGGTAAAGGTGCTGTTACCAAGCGCTGCGGTGACATGAACACGACCGTCCACTTTGACAGCTGCACACATGTTAGCGCTTTGAACTGCACCCTGGGTAATGAGAGGTAGAGGTTCGACTCTTTTTGACTGACTCGTGTTTGAATGAGTCGCTCAGATGAAACATTTGTGGTGTTCGCGTCACTTACGTCACCGAGTGACTAATGTTAGCGGAGCAGCGAACTCCAGCAGTAACACCGACACACACTGCAGTGTTAAAACAACTTAAACCAACTATGAGGGAAAGAAAAGCACTCTGTTGGATTTCACGATTGGTCAATACAAATTGAGAAGTAGTAAACTATTAAATAGGCACAAATCAAAGTTCATGGAGCGGCAGGGAGCGGGGCGGAGGGACCGTTACACCCAGCGCTGCCGCTGCTAGCTAGCTAGCTAGCTAGCTAGCTATCGGAAAGCAGGCTAGTTAAGTAGCTTTCTAATTCCACTGTGCTTTAATGCTACACTTGTTACAGAAAGTAAGCTGAACAACGTACAGAGAAAAAAGGCTCTGTAGTCCAAACCAAAACAGCAAACTATTCCTTCCGTTTTCATAATAAAAGCACAAGACATGTTCGCAGACGAGTATTTCACGAGTTTGTGTGGTTTATTCGTCACGCCCCTGAAGTGTAAAGGGTTTCACTCTGGCGCTCTACGCTTCGTAACGTTACAACCATCTACTGGATATAAGAAGAGGACGTAGGTATTGTGACGTCACCCGTTGGTTTGTGGACTGATGTTTTGAAGCCTCGAGTTCGACGATTTCGCCGTCACCATCTTGGAATACGGCTGTCGCTATCTCTGTTTTATGCAACCGATGAACAGAAGTGACCATATTTGGAATGCGGAGGAGTGAGGCAGTGACGCCGTATACGTCTCTGGTAGAGACCTGTCAATCAGCGTGTAGCCCCGCCCTAAAGCATCCCCTGCTTTATGGTCTGTGTGACTCTAAATGGACCATAATGTACTAAATGAACATCATGCTGTGTTGAAGAAGACTTGAAACTAGAGATTGAGACATAAACTCATGTTTACAATGTTTACTGAGGGAATAAATCAAGAGAGAAGTAGAGTCATTTTCTATAGACTTCTATACAACCAGAGGAGTCGCCCCCTGGTGGACAGTAGAGAGAATGCAGTTTTAAGACACTTCAGCATCTGCTTCACTTGGCAAAACCGGAGGTTGCTGCCTGAACCGAAACTGAATCAAAGTGCTCAGCCTGAACACCCTGGAAGGTCTTCCCACTTTGTTTCCATAATCCTATTAAAGCACCTCTCTGTCTGCAGCAGAGACCCTTGAAAGCCATTAATTTAACACTGGAATACATTTGCAGGACGAGCTTGATGTATGCAGCTGCTAAAGCATGAGCATTTTCCTGAAGGAACAGCATGCGGTTAATGGACTGTTCGAGGCACAGAGAGAAAATCATCATTTTCATGTCATTTACAGCAGCTGCTACAGAATAAGCCGGGAAATGTTCAATCTGCTCTGCGGGGAAACCGATGTTTTATTTTATTTTTTATTTTTCTTACTTATAGCGGAAGTCATTGCTGACAGAGCACAGGCATGGGCCTCAGATTAGCAGATCCACTGCTCGGCCCTCTGAACCTGAATGCAGCCATACAAGCATGTCAGCAGTCACAGGGAAACGGACTTGGCACTTCTCTAATCCTGTCCACTGGATTACCTTTTTATCTGTCCGGCACAGTGATTGAACATCATATCGCAAACTTAAAGAGGTCTCTTTTTTCAAAGAGTGGAGGGGCCATAAGCAAGCACCACAAGCTGAAGTGTTCATGGTTTGATACTATGCAGTACAGAGACTTGCTAAAACCGTATTTTTCTAACACCCCTTATTCAGAAATGATTTATGAACCAGAA